>CM068367.1:55494251-56150501 GCA_034769895.1 Magicicada septendecula
CTCCTTTCACATTTCACTTCTGTATGTGTTACTTTTACAAAACCTTTTTGTCTTTTACACGAATACCCTACAAACACAAGTGGCGCTCGGTTTTTGCATTAGTTAATTTGCTCGGACAACGTCATTAGTTAATTGCATTTTCGCAAGTTTTTTTTTAATCACGTTAAAATCATATTATCTACCATATTTGGGAAGACTCACTTTCTGGTTTACACAAACCTAGTTTAGTCTTACTAATTACATCACTAGACCGTAAACATCACTTTATTTGTATGTTCTGCAGTCAGTTTTTTACGAGAGATTTTTTCAGTGCGTCAAAATTTCTTCTACCTGCGGTAAAAGTAACCATGGGGAGTAACATACGTTATAAAGTTTTGACAGGCGGTAATTTAGTTTACAAATATGTTCCGTTTTCAGAAACCTCTAAAGTTTTAAAATCTTAAAGAAAACATCTTTCTAAATGTACAAACGAAGGACGTATTTACGAGGAGGACGAAGGGGACCGGACACGCCCAGAGGGTCGAAAAAGTTTATGAATATTTTAATATCTTAATTTTTAATTTGTTTTGTATTATTTTATTTTTTTAGCTATGTACGTTAATATAGTAGTGGCTCTGTTTTAAATATACAAAGAGGTTTATTTACACAGCATTATGAAGTACTTTTGAAAATGAAATATAGGAAAATAAATTCAGTCAAAAAGTAGGCGTATCTTTTAGCAATGCTTCAGTAACGCGTTTCAGAAAACAATGAGATGTATAGCTAGAAAGAACAGAAAGAAAGAAAGACCCAAGAAGACATAGATAAAGGGCATTAGAAGATCAATGAGCGATAGAGGACTAAACGATAAAAACTGCAACGACAGATAACAATGGAAGTTGGGCATCGGACAACTTCGTAGGACTTTTTGACCCCTAGTATTAATAATAATTAATAATAAAGATTAATAATAATCTTTATTACATCTACTATCTTTTGTTAATGTCACACCAAGACACTTTAAAAAAATACTATTTTTTTATAATATACTCATCTACTGTCATATCGTCTCCTTCATTTTTCCGATAATCAGCTGTTTGATTTTTCCAAAATTTATGTCGAGGCTGCAAGATTTGTATACTTTATGAAGATTTTAGGTGATATAACTGGAATCCTTTTTTAGTCCAGTGGTTCAACAACCTTATCATCTGCGAACAGAAACGTGCGGGCATTGTCCCATCATGATATTAAAGCCACCTAATTATGTAAATGTCTTTTCCACGTACTTAACGCTGTGTTAATACAACGTTTCACTAATGTGGGTGCTGTGGAACGACTTTTGTGTAAACGTTTGTTACTACTTTTTTTTGAGTTTTTTAAGGCTTGTCGAGAAGAACAAGTCTCACGCTGATTTGGGGACTGGCCTGCTTTAGCCGTATGGTAATATGTGCGCGGGCCGCCAGGGAAGAAATTGGAGACAGAAACTCTTAGGATAACGGAGATGCTTCAAGCCTCTGCTTATACCATCCCCAGCTCTCCATCGAGCTGGAGGCCTATTGTTCTGAACTGTTCCCAGGCGCCTAATGATGTTATGGTGAGTACCCTTCGGTTTGAGACGTGCAGCTCTAACCGTCTACGGGTTATCTACTATTTAGGATTTAACAGCAGATACGTGCATCCGACTCCACCGCACAAGGCGGACACAGAGTCGACGCCCCACAGCCGAAACCACAGACCAATCTTAGTCCAACCCAATACATCGGGAATGCGCCCAGGTTACCCCGTATCCGTCCCCGATGCCGGCCGGGCGCAGACAGGGCGTACCCTGCCTAGGGAGCTCCCAGACCCCAGAGGAGGTGATTTAGCAAAGCCAGGGTAAGCCCTGGCCCGGCTCCCATCAACAACGATTCGCCCCCCCCCCATTATGGGAGACCTACCAAAGGCAGCATTAAGCCACCATTTTGGGTCTGCACACCCGGGGCTTTGGTTGGCCCTTAAGCTTGATTAATTTAAGGGGACCACTCACCCACAGTCAAAACCTAACCCATTCTACCTTAACCTCGGATCTTCGTTAGGCTCTTGCCTTTTAAGATGTTTCGGGCTCCCTATTAGCTGGACCCCTTCTGCAGGAACTCTAATCTTGTCTTCTATGCATATAGGGTGGAGACACCCAGAAGTGAGACTAAGTGCATGGGTGTGTGTAAATGTAGTGGGGACAGACAAATGGGAATCGGATGAGATTGATTGGAGTGCCAAACTAGTAAACAGTCATAGCGGGGTCGAGTAGCCCAGGACGCTAAAGACGGAGGGAAGCGTCAAAGTGGCGGGCGGGGGGGACAAAAAGAAGAGGACATGGTATTAGATGAGAAGAGAAGGAGAGTTATGGAATTAAGGGATCAAGTTGACTCGAAGTGGAGAATGTTTCAAAGTATTTATTTAGTTGTTTCTGTGTCTGCGTGTATTATTTCTAGGTGGGCTCATCGGCAACAGCTAGAAGACGGTTCAGGAGGACGGTCTGTCGAGGGTCTTCCTGGTAGTCTTCTTAATGGAGGCTGGGATGGATTGAAGGGAGGCAAGTTGTTTGGCAGTTTGGCAGTATTTCCAATTTAATGTATAAAGGAAAAAGAGTCTAAGGTTGGGAAGAGTTTATTGAGAGCATACAGAGCGGTATTTTGGGTTTTGGTTTTGAGAGGCGGTAATGAAACAGAAAACAGAAGACCAGTTACAGCGGGAGAGTTTTACGTTCAATAGCATCATATCTATTGGCGTATGGACTACAGATCTCTGCTACAAAATCTAAAACAATCGTATTTCAGGGCGGGTATCCTATAAGAACTAAGATAGTCGTGAATAATCAGATTTTGGATCACGTGAGTCATTTTAATTACTTGGATTGTAATATCTCATACGGAACTGATATTGATTGGGATAGTAAGGTAACAAAAGTTAGACACATCTGTGGAACGTTTCATAGTTACCTGAAAAATAAACAACGAAAGTATACTCGAATGAAATTTTATAAAAATGTGGCTGTCCTTTATTCCTGTATGCTAGTGAGACGTACAGGAATAAAAGGGACGTGCAGAGGATTCAGGCAAACAAAATGAAATTTCTAAGAGGGACGAAAGGTTGTTCTCTCTTGGATCGGAGAAGGAACGAGGATATTAGGCGCGATTTAAACATTGTATCATTGCACCAGAAGATTGAACACCACAGAAGGATATGGTGTGAACACTTGAATCGCATGCCTGATATCCGTCTACCTGCGGCTGCCTTGCAGAATCACCCTACTGGGAAGGGAGATGTCGGTAAATCGAGGAGGAGATGGGTTCCGGAACAGGTGTAAGGCCTAGTTATTGGAGTAATGAAATAATGATAATGATGATGATGATGGTTTTGTGAGATCGGCGGCAATTTAGTCGGAGGGCTCGCCGTTTGTTACTGCAAAGTACTGGGACACTTTCTTTATCTGTACCGACACGCCTCATTAAAGTTACGTAAAGCTGTAACATAGGCACCGTTAACACCACAATGATGCGTGACTGGCTAGAGCTTTGCCAGTGGAACGCTATCATTGCTCTATGCAAAGCGATAAATGTTTGATACAAAGCCACTACAGGGCTGAGAGACTTCTCGCAAAGCCGTTTCATGCAAAACACATCATGAATACAAAATACTCCTCTGCACACGAAACGTATTCCTCTGAATCTTGTACCGTACTTTCTGTAGGATTTGTTTTAGAATTTGTCCTTTTGTTCTTTTCTTTCTGACTGACCAGTGACATAAGTTTTTCGCCGGGCGACTTCCTTTCTGCACGTTGTTAAACTGAATTCTAAACATTCTATTCAGAATATTCCTTTTGTACGGAAAAATTGTTTACAGACAGATTCGTCTCTCTTATCGTCATCTTCAGTTACACTACTATTCTATTTCAAACCAGACCCGTTTGTGGCTTTTGAGTAAGATAAATGTCTTCTAAGAACGTTACCAGCGTCCTCCTGTAGAGTACGAGGTGTGTTCACAAAAAGACCGAACATTTTGAACAACAAATCAATCCGCACAAACAACGCGCTGCAAATTTGGGCGAACCTTCCAATAGTTTTTGACAACAAACTGTCACTTACTCTGTTCCGCTGTAAGCCTTAGTCCTTGAGCCATATCAGATTGAGTGGCGACGTGCGCACGCCAGCCGGCGGATTGGTGGCAACGCGATTGAGAAAGCCCTTGAAGAACAACGTGTGCGTATGAAAGTTTGCGGCAAAACTAGGTTAAAACTTTACAGAGACGTTCTGCTTGTTGTATTAAGTATATGCGGAGGCCTGCATGAGCCGAACGATTGTTTTAAGAATTTTTAAGAAGGACAAAAACAATGCTCGGTGCAGATCAAAGCGATGGCGAATATCATGGAAGGAGAGCTCGTGATATGGTAATTGTAAGTCATCGTTTAATTGCCGAGACTTCCTGAGAGAATGCATATCAATATAAGGCCGTAAAATTAAATATCGATACAAAAATATTAATGAATCGTATCGCTGAAAAATTCATACTGTGTTTGTTGACTGACGATGAGAAAGTGACCCGTTTTTAAATCGGTCAAAAGCTACGTACCAATGCAAATGGTAGTGACAACTTTGGAATGCAATGGAAATTGCTATGTAAAGATTTTACGAAGTTAGTAGCAAAATCTTATACACACACCTTGTTGTCATTCTCACTTCGTTATAAATCCGCCGGACGGTGTGTGCTCGTGCCCACTACAGCGTGTGTAGCTCGAAGACCGATGACCATGACGGGACGGAGACAACGGCGTTCCGGCGTCAAAACCTGTCGCTAGCAGCACTTAATTTTGCAGCTCGCTCTATACCCAAGTTGGCGTACTCTACAAATAGTTCAGTCGTTTTTTGAACAGACCTCGTAATATCAGTGGTGGAAATGCTACCTGGGTTTCATTCGGAGACCCACTGTCTAGGTTCTTCCGCCCCTAGTGCTGTTGGGAAACGTTCCGCTTCCACCTCTAGGACATTTGACCAATTGCCACCTTTAACTCTGGCTGTACCGGGACTGGTATGAGCCAGACAGGATGAAAGAACAATAAGAAAATAAGAATTAAATAAAGTAGAACCTCCATTAACTGAAACGCTTTTAACCGAAATATCGTTTAACCGAAACTGTCGACCAAATAAAAAAAATTATATATTACCGATTGCGACTACAATAAAAATTTGTTTTCCGGATAAAACACAAAAACTAATGTAATAAGCATGTAATAAATTGTGCGTCATGTCAACAAAGCGGAAACGGGTCTTGTTAACGATTGAAGAAAAATTGAAGAAAAAAAACAATTGCTACAAAAATAACAATTAAAAAAATTAAAAATTACGAGATTTTGCGGAATGTGGCAGCCGATTTTCGTGTTGGTGTTCCTACTGTTTCTGATTGGGTCAAGATGAAAAATATCTTCGAAGACGCCAAACAAGAAAGCAATGAATACGTGTCACAAACGAGACAGTAAATAAGGCTGTGCTTTTATGGTTCACGAAACAAAGGGACGACGAAGACGACGACAACAGAGAGCAGCAGCCATGACACCGCTAACGAGATCTTCGATGCCTTAGAGGTAAAGGTTTTTATTTTGGGTTAGGGCATTAAATTAGGCTGTATAAAATACGCGTTTTTCCCACGGAGTTTTATTCATATTTTTAGATAGCGTTACGGTTCGTCAAACGATCTGAAGAATCAAAGCCCTCTGACGTTCTGCTAATGAAGCGATGGCGAGATATTGCTGCACGAAAGCGATGTGAAAAGAAAAACCAAAGGAAGATAAAAGATTTAAAAAGAAAATCGTGAAACTAGTGTTAAAAATGACTTTTTTTAAGTAGTTTGATTTTTATTAAAATCTTTTGATAATATTGCATATTGCCTCTAGTTATTTTACCTTCCTTTTCAAAAAATGATATCTTAATTATTACCCGAAATTTTGTTATCCGAAACCGCCTTCCCTTCTTTGTTTCCGTTAACAGAGGTTCTACTGTAGTAAAGTTAAAGTATGAGTAATAAAAATCCCCATTGCCCTTGAAAACCCAACAGCCTTGCGGTCGAAAAGAGGGCGAACTGCTAAAAGTTGCTCACAAAGCGATAGAGTTTAAAATAAAGACATACTTAAAGAGTTCAAAGTGTTTAATATCAAGGATTGTATTGCGGGAAACAAAGAGAAACGGATTGCTCATCTGAAAAGAATGGTAGGCCTTTCTAAGGAAAGTTTCAACAATACAAACCTATTGGACAAAGAAGTATAAGAAGTCTTAGGAAGCCTTGGTGACGGAATACCATAAATAAAAATAAAACTTCTAACCTCGAATATTATTTGCGGTGTCCCTCAAGGGAGCTGACTGGAGCCTCTCCTGTTAAAACTTATTAATTAATAACACTGTGACGAGTCAACAACACAAGAAAAGAACACTCACGATAATCAGAAAGGAAAGTAGATTTCGTACCGCTATTAATCTGTTCTCAGAAATCAAAACTACAAAATGTGTTGTGTTCTTTTCAGGCTGTAGTTAACGAACGTGTAGGATCTGAAATGTCTCAAAATTGTCCAAACTTTTATCAGCCTCTTCGAAGAATTCGACTATAGAGTTCAGCCAAAATAACAAAAGCGGCTGAAATTTGATTTCTCAGCCATGTGGCACGGTATAGTCTCCACGATCATAAAAAAAACACAGGTATACGGCAGGAACTGAATATTGTGAGTACACTCGACAGGATGGCCCAGTATCCGCTGAATTGGTGGGAACATCTTTGCCGTATGGATAAGTGCCGCATCCCCAAACAACTATGGAACTGTAAGCCGAGAAGACGGAGAGGTGTGGGATGTCCGAGGATGCGTTGCGGTGTGGGACGTATACATTTAGACTAATAAAATTTTAAAGTTCCATTACTGACAGTTCCATTTTTAGTAATAATTTTTATGCCTACTCTTAAATTATTTCATTGCTTGATACAATTTGAATAGTGCTGTTGCTCTGTGTAATGGTTGAATCGTTCACATAAGCCTATATACGTGTCAAGGCGCGGTACAATAGAGGCAGGCGTT
Source organism: Magicicada septendecula (assembly GCA_034769895.1). Lineage (NCBI taxonomy): Eukaryota > Metazoa > Arthropoda > Insecta > Hemiptera > Cicadidae > Magicicada > Magicicada septendecula. Next base: position 55,501,324 of record CM068367.1, read on the forward strand.
GCACAAAGCGCCCTCTATCCAAATCTAATGACACGCAGTATGGATCAGTCACAGGATTAGTAACTCGTATGTTCGACTTCATTGTTCGATACAATTGTTTGCTTTCAGTGACGATAAACGTTCGCATGCGCTAGAATTAACACCCATTTGCAGATAAAATTAAGCCTAAATTCACTGCACTGTAAACCCGTACAATTCATTTAAGTGCAAAATATGTCCGAAGGCGCGAACGTGGTTCGGGAAATTGTCATCATTCATCATGCGTCATACCTTTTAAAGAGATCTTTGGACAGACACTTTAACGGTGGAAAATACCATTTTTCGAAATTTTCATCTACCAATCGTATAAAAGTGTTCAGAACATCAAAAGTCATTACAAAGTTTCTACAAAGATAAAGGAAGGCTGCCTTTTCTTAACGACTTGAACTCGTAATCATCGTTGCACTTATTACAGGTAACTGTCTTTATAAAGTATTATCATAATAATGAAACAAATTTTCATTACTGTACCTTTAACGAAAATAGTTAGACATTCCTACAGATATTGAATTGACAGAATTTTGATTAGCCCTACAATATTTATGTATGCTCCCAAAATGGAACAGGATAAATTTGTGGTTTAATAATTACCGCATTTAGTAAGTAATATTTTTAGCTTGTCTCCTATATTAAGCCTAACACATTTATTTTATTTCAGTGGCCTCTTCAATGATCATTTTACCTTGCAGCCATCACGTTACAGCCAATATTAGCCTATTGTGTTTGTTGAGTTGTGATTACTAATGTATTTCTTGTTCATAAGATAATTTTTTGAGTAAACTGTCTGCAACCTGTATTTTTATTACTTCTCTTTTTATCATTCGTCACATACAATAAATTGGTTGGTAAAACATATAAACCGTTGCGTTAGTTTGGGGAAATTTCCTACCGAGAAAATTGTGTTAGGGTGAAATTTCAGGGGGTCTGAACATTTTCTGCACCCCTGTGTCAAACTATACATCGAGCAGTTAGTTTTCAGCGGTGTTGTTGTAATGTGTTATAATTAACAACGGCTTCCATTATTGTCTACCTACTCTTTCGGTTATAAAACTAGGTGTCCTCTCTTGGAGCAAATGAGTAACGTAGACTTTGCCGTGGTGAGATCATAAACCTCAACCCAAAGGACTCGGGTTAGAATTCAGTCTATTCTTCGGTTGGGCGGGCCGTTGTCTCTACAGATAAACATCCCCTCCAGCGTTAAAAAGAAAAGAGACCATGTTACTTGCTCTTCAGGGCAAATATGCAGTAAAAGGGAAAATACTGTTCATGATCTTCTTCTTCTATTTGTTTTTTTAATATTTATAATTCAGAAATGGGGACTAAAGTTAAATATGAATAAAACAAAATACATGGCAATAGGTGACTTTCATCAAGACTTGATATTGGAGGAAGAGATGGGGAAGATTTCATATACAGAGAAATACAAGCATTTAGGGGTGAAAATTAAGGCCAGTGGGAAACAAGACAAAGAAATACAGTACAGAAATAATTTGGGAAAGATGGCTAATATCTTCATCAAATGGAATCCTGTAAGATAAGCAAACTACAGAAAAAACTAAAACCAAAATATTTAAACCCATTGTTATAAGTATCGTGACTTACGGCTCATAAGTTTTGACAACTAATAAACACACAAGAACAAAATCAATGACAGCAGAGATGGATTTTTGAAGACGTTCTGCAAGAATATCCAGCCGTTAAAAAATTATAAATGAAGTCATTAAGGTTAGAATGAATGTGAAAAATTCAATAGTTGATTTTATCCAAACAAAAAAATTACAATGGTATGGACACACGAAAAAAATGGCACCGGAAATATTCCCAAGGAGAGTTATGGAATGGATCTCACCAGGAAGAAGTAAATGAGGAAAACCGCCGATCTCCTGGATAGAAGAAATTCAGACTATATTGGGGGTACGAGAAATTGAAGAGCTTTGAATGGACAAGCAGCAGTGGAAGATGAGAATTCAATCACTTCTGTAATCTTTGGTTCCTGAAAATGTGTAAACATTGTACAGCCGGAATAATAATAATAAAAATTCTTCTTCTTCACGGCTTAGACTGTGTGTCTGTCCGGCTTGAATCTGGTCGGACCATCTCTTCTTGGGTCTTCCCAGGCTTCCCTTCCCTTTCGGCTGATATAATAAGGTTACCTTGGGGAATATGTCACTTCTCACATCCTTAATGTCCGTCCGGCTATCAATTTCCCTTTGGAGCTTGCGAGTAATATAACTGTCCCTTGGATACGCTACCAACGTTTCCGAAGGCAAGTTGAGTGAGGGGCTGCCGTCTTGAAGCTTCTCAACAGAGCTCCTGCTTGTACTAACCCCAAGCAGAGGGCTACATCTTACGTTGTTGTTCAAAGATAAACCGTCAGCCTTGTTACGACGGACATGGGGTCACTATTATAATCACCTAGTGACAACGAGATCAACAGCCGCTCAATATGGGTCAGACACTGCCGCTTTTAGGAACGGTTTTCGAGTCCAAAGACACAAGAGTGCCCTGTACCTCTACCCGCTCATCCGCCCTCAAAAGAGGCCGTTGGCACTTAGTAGAGGGGGGAACTTATACCGGCTGACACTCGGTCTCCAGAGTCGGGTTAGCCACCATTAGGTGCTCATCCCCCACCACGAGGAGGTGCTGTAGGAAGTTTTCCTTCATCAAAGTTACAGAACGCAATGGGCATTTTCTAACCAATGGAAAAAATGAACCACAACATTAATCGAGAATTTTCAAAATTATAAAACACTGGGAAAAACCTTTGCAGCTAATCGTATTACTCTACGCAGGGGAGTAGACGTAACAGTATTTTAGGAATTTATGAAACTAATATTTGACCTGAATTTACGTTTCTGGTTAACTGCTAATAGGTTTCCAATTGGAGAAAAAGAAGTACACACACAATTAGCTCATTGTAGACAGCCAATTGTATTGGATTATGTAGTCTGGAGATATCAGTAATCCTAGGCTGATTGATTCGTAGCGGCACGACAGTCACTGAGCTGACACAGAGAGGGCGCCACAATTGTTCGACACTGCACACATTACTTGTCTAGCACATGCATGTTTACATCATTGATAATGCACAAAGCACCACAGACATAAACTGGTATTTTCGATTTACGGGCTATAGAAACATCTGTAATATTTTAGAATAAACTATTTCGTTATGAATGCTAAATTTTTTTAGACTGCAACAGGTAATTGTAACACGTAACGTAAAAAATAGTTTTGGCGATGGTGATAATTGCGATAATGACTATTATTGTTGTTATTATTTTGTTTGCGTATGAGCCACAGTGGACTACGCTTGGTTCAACTGGTCCCTCCCTTCTTCTGTTCACTCTTCCTCCTCTCTCACATCTCCTTCATTCTTGACCGATGTCTCTCCGTCCTTTCGTCAGTCCAGATGGCACCTGTCCTCTGGACAATTTTTAATTTTTTTTTTTTTTTTTTTTTTTTAGTGGCACGCATTCAATGTTTTCTTGAGTAATCTGGACTTCTTCTACGTCTTTTCCTGTTTTTTTTTTTTGAACCACGTATTGGACATTTTGAGCTTCCTGAAATAGTAAAAGCTTCCCTGTTAGTCTGTTAGGATTCAATTCTTTGAATATGTCCGTAGAAAGTAATTCTTCCTTTTCAAATAACGTCTGTGATTTTCTCAACTCGTGTGTACAGCTCATAAGCCTATTGTGGCGTCTTCTATACTGTTCTCCATCTTTTATTGATCCCAAGATTTTTTTTGATATTTTCCTTTCGCTGACTTCCAGTTTTTCCATCATTATTTTCTTGTCCAGAGTCAAACACTCAGCTGCATAAAGTGCTTTCGGGCGAATTACTGTTGAAGAATGCCTAAGTCCGGCATTAATGCGTATTGATTTTTTGTTATACGTGTTCTTGGTTACATTTATTGTTATTAATATTATTATTTTTATTACTATTGCTATTATTATTATGTTATTGTTGTTGTTGTTGTTTTCCCAAAAAGGACAGGCATAAAGGAATAACACGAAGTGGGTTAAAAAAAAGACCGAATTTTTTGAATACCTTATCAAACCGCACAAACAACGCGCTGCGAATTTAAGCGCGCCAAGCGATAGTTTTTGACAACAAACTGCCATTTATTTGTTCCGCTGTTAGCATTAGTCTTTGACGTATATCAGATTGAGTTGGGTCGTGCAAACGCTTGCCGCCGGATTAGTGACAAAGTGAATAAGAAAGAACGCGAGTAACAACGTGTGCGTATGAAATTTTTGGGCAGAACTAGGTTAAAACTTTACATAGACATTCTGGTTGTTGAAATAAGCATACGCGGACTCCTGCATGAGCCGAACGATTATTTTAAGAAATTTTGAAGAGGGTAAAAACAATGGTCAGTGCAGATCAAAGCGATGTCGCAGATCATTGAAAGAGAGCTCGTGATATGGTGATTTCAAATCATCGTTAAATTGCCGATACTTTATGAGAGAATGCACGTCCATATAAGATCACAAAATTTAATTTTGATAAAAAATTGTATTGCATCGTATCACTGAAAAATTCTTACTGCGTTTGTTGACGACGATCAGAAAGAGACCCGTTTTGAAATCGGTCAAAAACTGCGTACTAATGCAAATGGTAATGACAACTTTGGAATGCAATGAAAATTTCTCTGTAAAGATTTTACGAAGTTAGCAGCAAAATATTATACACACACGTTTTGTTAAGATCTTCATTCTCACTTCGTTAAAAATCCGCCGGACGGTGTGTGCCCGCGCCCACTACAGCGAGTGTAGCTCAAAGACTGATGATCATGATGGGACGGAGAAAACGGCATTCCGGCGGCAAAACCTGTCGCTAGCAGCACTTAATTGTGCAGCTCGCTCTATGCGCAGGTGGACGTGCTACACAAATATTTCGGTCTTTTTTTGAACACACCTCGTATACTCTCAAATGAATAGCAAAATGTCCCATATATTTGTAGAAAAAATTTATTTATGTAAACGAGGGTGGGATAAGAAGTGCCAGACCAGAATAAGAAATTCACCATTTTTAATAAAATTTCTATTGAAGCCTGTATGCGCTTTTTGCCTATGTATTCTTTTGTGTTTGCTAAACCTTCACGAGATATCAAGCCATACTAGGGGTTGATAACAACATATTGTAACGACGGTCTCACGGACCGTCGTTGTATACAGTGGAAACAGATTAACTGACGCCAATAAACTCACTAATTACAAAACTTAATTAGACAGAAACAACACTGATAAATCAACAAAGCCATTTTCATCCAATAATTCAAATTACGTTTGTCCTCACACAACAATAAGTGTCACCTTATTACAGTTTTGCAGTAACATAATAATCACCCCAGTAATCAGTTCGCTCAGCACTTGAAATGTCGTTGCCAGTCGAATTGAATTAGGCCGCTCTAAACCCACTATTTATTTGTACCTCGCCGCCTTGCATTGTAGCAATATAGCGGGCCTGGATGCCGGTAATCAAGTAACGTCTGAAAGGACATCTTGAACAATCCAGAACGTTTCGCAGCTCTGCCGAACAGAATTATCTGGACAACCGGCTAGAACAGCCTCGCGCGCCCCCGCCGTGTTCCAATAATCATGTAGGCACTTTTGTTATTTTTCACCTCAACGTAGCCTTATCTTTCACCGAAATTATATTGCAATCACTTTCTCTATATCGACTCAGTCACAGTCTAACTAGTAAGGGTCCGCGATGGGTTAAACATTAATTGATATAAAATGTTACCAAGCTTCTATGGGGACAACAACAGAAAAGAAAGGAAGATAAAGTTGATCAAAACAATTGTGTTTCTACTTGGCACAAATGGATCGAACGTTAAAGACTTTAAGATTGTGTTCCTAAATAGGGTTAAAGATTTTGCTATGACTGGCTTCAGAGAAATTATTACGAATACCGTGAGTTGTCTGTAGAGGGGCAAAAACCAGCTGCAGAAAGACAAATTTTAAAGTTCTGTCACATGTTTAGACAGAGTGAAGCCACTCTAAGGTACAACGTAGTTGTAGTTACTGTCCTTGGTATGTGACAGTCGCTCCTACACGAACATTCAGAGGTGTCTTTCGTGCAAACATGACCAGAAAACGTTATCATAAAACAGGGAACTCACGAAATATTCACCAGAGGTAACGCACCAACAGCCTACGACAACAAAGGCTAAGACGACGAAACAGGACGAGGAGGAGGAGAGGGGCGGAGGAGGAGGAGGAGGAGGAGGAGGAGGAAGAGGAGAGGAGGAGGAGGAGGAGGAGGAGGAGGAGGAGGAGGAGGAGGAGGAGGAGGAAGAGGAAGAGGAAGAGGAAGAGGAAGAGGAAGAGGAAGAGGAAGAGGAAGAGGAAGAAGAAGAAGAAGAAAAAGAAGAAAAAGAAGAAGAAGAAGAAGAAGAAGAAGAAGAAGAAGAAGAAGAAGAAGAAGAAGAAGAAGAAGAAGAAGAAGAAGTTACAAATTTGTTGCGTGCGCCCTGAACCCATAAACATCGTATGCTTAGTAGACAGAATATTATATTTCCATCAGGTACTGTGTGACGTTGAACGGGGAAAATAAAGATCCACTTACATGTTTCTCCATTTTCGCTTTAAAACTGCGCGAGACATATTCAGTACTACTCGACTGAGCGGTTGTCATAAATTTCTCAATCCCAACCTCCCCACACGCCCAAGCTCCCAGTTGAGTTACTTTCTTTGTTTTTATTTCATGCCACTTTCCGTCCCGTGTTCAAAAGTTGCTTCAGTTCACAGAAAACACGGTGTGTAGTTGCACTAAAGTTTCTAACAAGTTTCAATAATTGGAGTATCGAGTTAAGTAGTACACACTTCTCTAGGTATTGTTAACTCTTAATATAATGTGTAAATGAGAATACTTTATTTATTAAAACTTTATTATGCTTTGTAGGTAATTTTGTTTAGGATCGTTTCAGTTACTTATGGTATTATTTTACACTTAAAACTAATACAGTATAATACAAAAGGATATTCAAAGTTTTTTGAACAAATGGTTGCTCAGTACTTGTTTGAATGTTTTAATAATCTCTAATTTCAATAAAACGCATTAGGTAATGAAGCGCATAAAAAAGTTTAAAGGATAAATAATGCCAAGATCAAATGCATAGAACTTCAACGGAATGTCATAAACAACCAGGCATATCTGCATTTGGCAATTATACATTTCAACGTGTCCAACAATTTTCTTACTTCGGTTCACAAATTACTTAGAACAACTCTTGCAGCAATGAAATAAAGTGCCGCATCGTACGTGGCAACATGTGTTATTACTCCTATGAAAAGATTTTCAAATCCAGGATGTTAAGCAAACAACTTAAGCTGACTAAATACAAAATTCTTATACGACCGGTAGTAAACACACGGATGCGAAGCCTGGACATTAAACAGCACAGACGAGCAACGTCTAAGAATATTTGAACGAAAAGTCTTGCGAAAAATCATTGGATCTCTACAAACTGAAGGTGGCTATTGGAGGAGTCGAATGAATAAACCATGAACTGGACCAACTGATTCACGGTGCCGACATTCAGGTCCGGTTAATAAAGAGTAGGAGGCTTGAGTGGCTGGGCCACGTAAGGCGAATGGGTGACAGAAGAATGGCTAGGAGAACTGCTGCCGACTGGAGACCAGTACGAAGAAGAATTAGAGGCAGACCCAGAATGAAATGGTTAGATAAAGTAGAGGATGATCTGAGATGTACGAACGTGAGGGTATGAAGACGGGAGTGTAATGAGATCGCGGAATGGAAGAAAGTCATTGGGCAGGCTAAAACTCACTCTGCGTTGTAAAGCCAGGAAAAGGAAAAGGGAAAGGAAAGGAAGATATTTTAATAAAACTACATTTGGTCATCATCATTATCACCACTCAAAGGATTAGGCCTTAGATCTATTCCGAAACCCATCTCCTCCTCGGTCTACCGATACCTCTCTTTCCAGTAGGGTGATAACCCAAGGCAGCTACTAGATATCATGCATGTAATTCTATTGTTCACATCATCTCCTTTTGTGGTCTTCAATGGTCTGGTGCAGTGATACATTGTTTATGTCGCATCTAATATTCTCATTCCTTCTCCAATCCAAGAGAGAACAACCTTGCGTCCCTCTTAGAAATTTAATTCCGGCTGCCTGAATCCTCTGCACGTCCTTTTTACCAAGAGTTCGTGTCTCACTAGCATACAGGAATGTGGGGACAGCCACAGTTTTATAGAAGTTCATTCGGATATCCTTCCGTCTTTTATTTTTCAGGTACCTATGAATCGTTCCACAGATGCGTCTAGTTCTATACGAGATATTACAACCCATCTAATTAAAATGACTAACCTGATCCAAAGTCTGATTATTCACTACTATTTTAGTTCTTATAGGATACCCTCCCTGAAATGCCATCATCTTAGTTTTTGTAGCAGAGACCTGTAGCCCATAGTCTTGTATGATGCTATTGATAATAAATATCGCCCTCTGTAACTCGTCTTCCGTTTTCTGTATCATTATCTGGTCATCTGTATAAAGCAATGCATTCACATGAATATTTCGCTGAAGTGATATTTCCGAGCCAACTTTAGCTGTCCATTGCCGAAATATGTCGGCCATGTAGATATTAAAAAGTGTCGGTGAAATAGTGCACCCTTGTCTTACACCTTTATTTCTAGGAATAAATAAAATTCCAACGACATTTGGTTTTTATTAATAATTAGTCACTTGTTTTAAGTATAATGCAAAATAGGTCGTTCAAACGGGCCATTTCCCTGTTTATGCGAAATTTTTATTTCTGCGTATTTGCAATTTAAAAAAATTGCATTTAGTTGTGAAAAAGTTATAATTTTTAGAATAAAAATGTACAATAATAACATTTAAAAATATGCAGTGCATGCTTTAAACGATTTGATGGTTGCGGAATAAAAACTGATGACAGAGCAAAGTAAGTTGGAAAACGAACGGAAAAGAAATAGCGATAGACAAGAAGGAAGCGAGGAAAACTAATAATAAGATATCGCAAAAAAGATGAGTATAATATGGGAATATACCTGGAAAGAAAGATTTTACACTGTTAAAAGGGTTGCACATCTTCGTTGTGGACAAAGCAACAGTGAAACACAAGATTAGTAATACGGGAGCATCAAGTATTTAAAAGTATTTAAAGGCAGTGAAAGGTTTTGAAAATAACGGGATTAAGAAATAGAGTTCAGGAGGTTACATTTGCTTCTTGGTATATACTAATTGAACTTGAAATTTGTGCCTTTCATTTAAAAAAAAGGCACATAAAGTTGATTAATTTAGCGTGGGGCAACATTAGGTACGCGGCGTCCTTAACGCCTACTTCACTAGCCGCTACTCGCGAAATGGCTAGTAAGTAGCCTAGTGGGACATAGTAGCAGCTAAGAGCGCTCGGCGGCGAGTGAAGATCAGTAGCTAGAGAAGTTGGACATGTTCAACTTTTGGCGCTACCAAGTAGCCAGGTTGCCGACATTGAGGTCATGTGACTCACTAGCCGCTACCGACTAGCAGCCTAGTCACTAGTGTGACAAAGCAGTAGCAGTGAAGTAGCGTCTCCACTGTCACCACGTGCTGTCTGGGCGTTTGTTTTGGTTTTCTTGTTGTATTGTGCCTTTTGAGTGTTCTATTTCTACATTTACAACGAGTGATTTATTAAAGTGGTCGGGTAATTAAATAATTACATTCCACAACATATATACAAAATATGATTGTCTGTGGGACATTACGTCCGTAGAGTATTTGAAACGCGAGACGAAATGAAACTTCTTTCACTCGGTTGTTAGATGAGCTGTAACTTCCCTGATTACCAGCAAAGGAAGACGCTTTAAAAAAGAAAACTAAAACACTCCTTGGTGCTTATCGTAATGAACTGAATTAAATTAAAAATCTAAAAAGACCGGGACGGAAGATGTATAGGTCTACAAATAAAATTTAGTTTGGTGTCACTAAATCTACCAATTCTTGAAACTTTGGTATGGCTAACCTTATGATGTTCTGATACGATTGGGGGACCTCAATTGCCATCTCCCTTATTAGTGTTGCTGAAGCATCCAGTTTATCTCTTCTACCTATCCATTACCGAACCCACGTGCGCTTCTTTTCTTCTTTATGTTACTCAGCAACTCCTCACAAAGCTCTCTAACACCACTCAGCGACAGTCATCTCAGACCGTCACGTTGCACACCCACAGACGACATTTTGCACAATACGTTTTAACATAAAACCAATCCACGCAAACCAGTCTACTTTGCTGTACTAGCCACTACTTAATGGAGGCTACCTAAAAACCGTGTGACATAGAAATAGCCAGAAAATGCAGTAGCAGCTAGTAAAGTAGCGCAATGTGACAGGCTTAACGATACTTTACGACAAAATGAGAGCCAATTACGTAAAGGTCTAGACAGGGTCTTTACGCGCAGGTTATCTAGGCTGGAGCCTATGGGCCCGCACCACACAAAAAAACTGTTTAAAAATTTTAATTTTGAATAGACTAAAATAAAAAATGTCTTTGTTTGAATACTGTGGTGCGGGGCCCTCTTATAATCACAAAAGACGTCGACGCAGTTATTTCGTGTGTTTCGGCTGAACTCTTCACGTCTGGTTGAACACGAAACTGCTAAAATCCACCTGAATGCTGTAATTAATTTTGCATGACGCTCTAAAGAAGTGGGGCGTATTAATGAAGAACTGACACGGCAAGCAGAAGATGTAGCAAAATACCGGCGAGAAGTTCTCAGGAGATTGATAAGTCTGATAGTTTTTATCAGTGAAAGAGGTCTAGCATTTAGAGGTGAAAATCAGACACTTGGATCACCGAGAAACGGTAACTACCTGGGACTACTGGAGCTTATAGCAGAGTATGACGACTTTTTAAGCAATCACATAAAAAACTATGGAAACCGTGGAACTGGTCACACAAACTACCTTTCATCGACGATTTGCGAGGACGTTGTGCAACTAATTGGCAAACGAGTTTTCAATGAAGTTATCTCTCGAATCAAGTAGTCAAAGTACTATTGAATATCATTAGACTCAACTCCAGACGAAGGTCACGTTGATCAGCTTACTTTGATTTTCATATATTTACAGGAACACATCCCTGTTGAAATATTTGTAACATTCATGCCTAATCAGGCCCACAAAGCTAAAGATATGTTTCAAGGCTTGAGCAAGTTTTTGAAAGAGAATGACATAGACATTAAGAAGTGCTGTGGTCAGTCTTATGATAACGCTTCTTCAATGAGAGGAAAGTACAATGGCCTTCAAGCGTTGGTACTGGCAGAAAACAATTTAGCACTATGGGTACCTTGCGCTGGGCACTCACTCAATCTTGTAGTGCAGTCTGCTGCCGAGAGCTGTCTGAGTGCTGCAAGCTTTTTCGACTTTTTGGAAGAACTTTATGTATATTTTACGGCCTCAACTGACGGATATAAATTTCTGACCAATTGCTTGAAAAAAGCAGAAACTGACAAACCCATTCTCGTGCCAAAAAGGACAACAACAACACGTTGGTCATGCCGAGCAGATGCTACAAAAGCCCTCTTCCGAGGCTATAAAGAAATAAAAAATGTACTTTTTGAAATTTCAGAGGCCAAAGAGGATTCAGGAAAATCACGTGTTACTGCTCTAAGTTTGCATAAGAAAATGTCAAAGATGGAAACGGGGCTCTACACAGTATTTTGGGATGATACCTTGGGACAAGTAAACAAAACTAGTGAAACTCTGCAGAACCCTAGATTGGACGCGAACACAGCCGCCTCAGCACTGACATCGCTAACAAGCTTCATAGAAACAAAACGGGATAGCTTTCTTTGAAGAATATGAGGTGAAAGCTGCTGAGTTAACTGATTGCACCGAGTATGAGAGTGAAACACGGCGCAACCGCAAAATAAACGTGCGTTTAGCACCTCTTGACTGTCCCAGTCCAAGCACCAGAAGTAAAAATCCCCATCAGAAAAATTTCGAACCCAGAGTTTCCTTCCTGTCATAGATCAATTTGAATCTTCATTGCGGCAGAGGCTTGAGGCATACAAACTAGTTGATACCCGTTTTGGGTTTCTCAACAAGTTGGATACACTTACTAATGAAGAGATAATTGCAGCAGCTCAAAACTTAGTAGAAACATATAACAATGACCTAGACGATCAATTGGGAAATGAACTGATTCAGTTCAAGGCTTTTTACCACGAGTTTCAAAAAGATGATGATGAAAATGAAAAAGTCATTAGTCAGGAGAGGTGGATGTATAAATTCCTCCTAGAAAGAAACGTTAAAGATTGTTTTCCTAATATGGAGGTCGCTCTAAAAATGTACCTGTCACTTATGGTCACTAACTGCAGTGGAGAACGGCCATTTTCAAAATTGAAGTTGATCAAAAACAGGCTTCGAACCTCCATTTTTGAAAACAGGCTCAACATTTTGACTTTGCTCAGCATTGAAAGTGAAATTTCATTAGTATGAAGTGTAGGCGCAAACCAATTAGCCACTAAGCCATTTCCAAGTTAAGTTAGCCTATATGTAGTAACTACAAATTAATAGTAAATTGTACACACGGTATTTTCATACATATTAGTGTCATAGTATTGTATAGTACTGTAATATTACTCTACTCACTACTGTAGTAATGTAACTTACTGTAGTATAGTATTGTCTTTTAACACACTGCTAATAAATTCATTTCACACCCAAAATTTGTGTTCTTTTTTTAATATAGTTGGTCATAGCAATGTTAATAAATCGTGTTGAATATCTTAATGATTTTCAATTCTTTTCATTTTTATGTCATCAATTCATTAACGTCTAAATACTGTACAGTAATATTTTCTACAATTTAATAATAAACTTTAAATGTTTCTGTTTAGGTTTTTAGTTATAAATTGCTCTAAAATGCGATTTTTGCAGGTTAATTTTCAAAAAATTTCCGGACCCCCCCCGTTTTACTTGGGGGTATTCCATACCCCCCGGACCCCAGGTAGGGCCCGCACTACAGGTTCAGCCTAGGGGTCTACAGATCCTAAATACGGCCCTGGCTCTAGATAATTCCTGACGACCTTCCCACACGTTTCTTGACTAGTCTATCGCTAGCAGTCGTCACGTTCCGTTCAAGGTCGGAGTTTGACCTGGTCTCTAGATTCTTCTAGCGGCTGTAACTAAGCCTAATATTCTCGGTGCGCAGCCCGAAAATTTAAAGATAATTCTGTAATCCCAGCGGGGTATAAATATAAGCATCCAATGGCCGGTTTAGTTTAGTTACACCTGGAGATTTTACCGTTGTCTTTTATTGAGATGTGGTTATTGTGTTAATTAGTGTAAAACTGTAATAAAGTGACACTCATTGTTGAAAAAAATTTAACTTGAATTATTGTATAAGAGTGCTTTTTGTTGATTTACAACTGCTGTTTCTGTCTAATTAAAGTTTCTAATTAATGACTTTATTGGTGTCAGTTAACCTATTTCCACTGAACAACACGACACCACTGTGTATGACCGTTGTAAGAATAATTTGACTCATTTTAGAATATAGTAAAATTTTCTGTACAGCATTCTGGTCATTAACCATTGTGTTGTATTGAATTGACCATTTTCCCAATCGATTTTCGGGTAAGCGGCTTTCAATTATACCTAAAGTGACCGCAATTACAAAATCGATTTCAATCGATTGTTACATAAACTAAATAATACAGTATAAATGAAAAGTTACATATTTGTTCCAAAGGATAAGGATGAGTAGTTGAGTTGAAAATCACAATTTGTAGTGTGTTCCTGATACTTTCTTCATAAAGTCAACAAATTAAACAAACAAAAAACATATCGGTACGGAGAACCATACATGACTTCCATGTTCTAAGATTTATATTTAAAATCATTTACTTGAATTCGGTTTGATAATATTTCTAACAAGTTACGTGTGTTTCTAGTAAGTCAAGTTTTATGTTTGACAAATTGAAATGAAATGTTTCCGTTGAAACTAGTTCGTTGTTGCCGATTACGTAGTACACATACAAAAAATGATTCCCTCCCCATTCAACTACCATTTTCATTTATAAAAAATTACCCCTCCCCTTCAACTACCCTTTTCATTTATAAACAGTTTATCTACCTTTCTACAGTGCATTATTGTGGCCTTCTTTTCAGGATACTTTATTTATCAAAATTAAGTACTTTCCTCTTGTTAAAACGTAAAACGTTGCAGGTGAACTACACCTTCCCCTTAAACGATCTTCACCAAAATCAATAGGCCTTGAATCCTTTACAACTTGGACACATAAGTAAAAAATTATTTGATTTTGTTTGAATTTGCGGCAGATATCGTTTTTCATAGACAAAATTCTGCACATAGACACAAGGACAGACAGACACAGACACAAACACAGACACTTTCAGAAAATGGCTTTTCTTCATGTCTTGAGGGTAGTACAATCAGAATCAGCCCTTATCTCGAACACTTTTTTTTTCGCTATCACCATACTTCCATTTCCTTACGGAACATGGAAGCAAAAACAATCGTTTCTACCATTTTAAATGTGAGTATTTATCAGTGAGGGAAGTAAGCTTACAGAATCAATAATGAAGCGAACGACCGACGTAATGAATTTTTTGCAGGGCGTGGTTAGTTACTCAAAGAAAATCAATAAGAAAACTATTACACAGCAGAGTAAGTATTTCAATAATACGTCGTGGAAATTTAATCAGTTCCTTTTAATGACTTCAATGGTCGATAGTTCTGTTTAATCGTAAAGAGAGAGTTTCGTTTATTAAAAATCAATATTGATGAACGAAACAAAGTAAATTTCATCACCTGTATAATACCTACAATAGATTTGCTAGGGGTTTTACGGTCTGCGTCCACAGTTGGAGACATCATTTGCCGGGCTGTTGGTCTATAGTTTGTGTTGACAGACGTTTCGGCCTCACCATCGGATGCCACAATCAATGGCGGAAACAATTGACAAGATGTCCGCCAATTCAACCCAGTGACTTCATAGGCCAAATACGTAGTTTTAGATCCATGCTTTTTGGTATCCAGGCCACTTATATGTATATAAATAGTAAAATAGTTTTACCTTTTTTTTATCCGTCTGGTGGCCTTTATCCTTTATGTATATCTACGCGTTTCGGGACATACATCATACATCATCAGGAATTTCCCTTGGTGAAGTTCGTCAATTATTAAAATATTGACAACAACTTTGTATACAATTTTACACACATCACAATAAATATAAATATAAACACAAAAAATACATAAAAACCCTCAAACATGAGAACACACGCGATATCGTTGGTGCGCACCACGAAATACTACCGTCGACTGTTGTGCTCATGTTGTCACTGTGGACCTTGTTTTGTATTCTTATCGCTGTGTCGTACAGTGGATTTGATTGGGAATTCAATTGTTCGTTAAGGAGGACTTCTTTTGTGTTTTTATTATTATTATTATAAGCCTTATATATTTTGAATTCTTCGACAGCATTCATATAACTTCCTTTCTGCATACGTGGAGGGGTCGAAAGTTCGTCGTGAAATCGATATAACTATGGTTTTTGTCCATAATATGGCGCGTGTAATTTGACACTGTTTTACTAAATTCTTTTTAGGTAAATGTTATTTAAAGCGTTTTTTAAAAGGTCTACCAGTTTGGCCAATGTAGAAGCTATCAGTCATTGCACATTATGTTATAAACGCCCGTCTTGTCCTCAACCGATTTTGAATGTTTAGGTAAGAGTATCTTATTAACGTTATTATTAGTTCGCAAAGCCATTTTTATATTTATATCACTGAATACTTTGTTTAAAATTTTTTGTAGAGTGTTACCATATTCTAGGGTGGCAGCATATCATAGTTTAGTACATAGGTTACTTTCCATACCATTGGAAGACAAAGATTTTCATGAAAAACTAAACACGATCAACTACATAGCTAAGGACAATGGTTATAAACGCTCAATTTTGGAAAGTTTAGTCAAGAAACACCGAAAGAAAAACAACATAGAATTATAAGAAAATAATAGAAATAACGTTAGTTATAGAGCATCAGAATATGGTAACACCCTACCCAAAATTTAAACAAAGTATTCAGTGAGATAAATATAAAAATGGCTTTCCGAACTAATAATAACGTTGATAAGATACTCTTACCTAAACATTCAAAATCGGTTGAGGACAAGACGGTCGTTTATAAGATACTCTTACCTAAACATTCAAAATCGGTTGAGGACAAGACGGGCGTTTATAAGATAATGTGCAATGGCTGTGATAGCTTCTACATTGGCCAAACTGGTAGACCTTTTAAAAAACGCTTTAAAGAACATTTACCAAAAAAGAATTTAGTAAAACTGTGTCAAATTACGCGCGCCATCGTATGGACAAAAACCATAGTTATACCGATTTCACGACGAACTTTCAACCCCTCCACGTATGCAGAAAAGGAAGTTATATAAATGCTGTCGAAGAATTCGAAATATATAAGCCTTATAATAATAAAAACACAAAAGAAGTCCTCCTTAACGAACAATTGAATTCCCAATCAAATCCACTGTACGACACAGCGATAAGAATACAAAACAAGGTCCATAGTGACAACATGAGCACAGCAGTCGACTATAGTATTTCGTGGTGCGCACCAACGATATCGCGTGTGTTCTCATGTTTGGGGGTTTTTATGTATTTTTTGTGTTTATATTTATATTTATTGTGATGTGTGTAAAATTGTATATAAAGTTGTTTTTAATATTTTAATAATAGACGAACTTCACCAAGGGATATTCCTGATGATGGGACATATGTCTCGAAACGCGTAGGTATACATAAAGGATAAAGGCCACCAGACGGAAAAGAAAAACGTAAAACTATTTTACTATTTATATAAAATACATAGTCTCTACCTCATCACTGGCGTGAATTGGCGGACACTGTGCTTATTGTTTCCGACACTGACAGTGGCCTCCGATAGTGAAGCCGAAATGTCTGCCAGCACAAACTATAGACCACGGGACCCAAATCCCGGCAAATAATGTTTCCAACTAGAATATTTATTGATTGTGAGAACAGACGAAAAGATTATTAAGTTGAAGCAGCTGGAATGCAGACAATGCAAGAGACGGAACGCAAGATGAGTAATATTGAAAGTTTAGGCATTTAAAGTCAGCGCAAGGTTTGCGAATTATAGGGTGAAGAAATTAATATGAAACAGATAGTAGGATGGAGGAGAACATTACTGCATGAGACTGAACTCTGTGCCTCTGATGGAGGGGATAAACTATGAGCGAGTGTATGTGTGTTGGTTCGTTTGTTTGTCTAGGCCAATGATTCATGACAGGTCTATAGCCCTGTTCACAGTGCAAACTGGCATCCGTCACAAAGGCAGACTACACAGTTTGTAATATTGTTGCGACGGTCTACTGATCGCGAGTACGGTACAGTGGGAAACAAAATTCAAGACACCAATGGAGTCACTAAAAACCAGCTTTAACTATCACAAATAACAATTTATAATCAACTTGTACAGTAATTCCAGTTAGATTTGTCCACACGCAATAATATTGTCAAATATAAAGAATTCCGCGCTACAATCACTTTTCACTAATACGCCACTTGTGACGCACTGTGTAAGTCGCCCGACATAACACTGAAATCTAAGCGGCAGGTATGGGCTATTTATAGTCCGCAGGGTTCCATAATATGCGTCTTCAACAAACACGTGAAAATTCTATAGAATACTTCAGCGCGGCCATGGCAGAAACACACACCGTCGGGCTAATTGAGATGCTTCTAGAACGACACCATCGAACGCACGAGACGTTCCGCATCACGTAATACTGCCTCGCGTGTCAGGCGCCACGTAGCCTACGCATTACATCTGCGGGAATAGCCGAGAAAAGAGTAGAACAACGTTCTCCAGTGTCCAGAACATTCCGTAAAGGCTTAACACTTTTCCGTATTGCGTAACAATATTATTGCAGTCTGCTTTTTACCGTTGTTTCTGAGACTACTTTGTTGCCGCATTCAGTAATAGTTATGAACAATGCTCCCTATCATTCTGTTTTAGCTGAAATGATTCCGACAAAGTATTCTACAAAACTCGATATGATACAGTTTTGTGAGAAATAAGGGTATTAATATTGTGATAAAGGAATGAGAGAGGAACATTTTGTTCAAATTATAGAATTCCATCGGCCCAGAGAAAAGCAGTACAAGATTGATCAATTTTTATCAAGCAAGGGTCACACTGTTGTACGGAGTCCTTCCTATATGTGCGACCTCAATCCTATTGAACTTACCTGGGCGAAAGCTAAAAACGAAATACGAACGTGAACTTGAACGTGGCCTACGAGGGTAGAAGAAATTTGACAAGGAATTGTTTTATCTCTAAATTTTTAGTTTTATTATTTTTTCAGCGGTATACGCTCGTACAATAGTAGTTCTGTTTTGAATATACAGCCAGGCTTTTTACAAGTCCTTTCCGTATACGTTTAAAATACGGAATACAGACAAATCAGTTGAGTTATCGCAGAAGAGGTTTTTAATGAAATGGCGAAAAACTCAAGGTGAATAAACATTAAACTAATATTAAACATTAAGAAACATTTTCAGACAGTGTATCTTTTTTGATATGTAAAATTTTCTTGCGTTACCTTCTTCTTCTACTTCTCCTCTTCAAGGATTAGGTTATACAGGGTGTTTCATATAAAACGCAACCCACTAATCAGCCTTCTGTAATATTTGAATTTACCGCCAAACTCCCCTACGTTTTACTGGAATAGACTCGTCCAACAATCGAACATTACGCCGGCGCAGTAAACTGCCACTGATACCTATGACAAAGCGATCATAACGCTCAGTGCAATGTTAGAGAGAAAATGGTTTTTTCGCAAGACGAACGTGTTTTTATTCTTAAGTCGTACTTTAGCACGCGATCAGTGGTTGCAGTGCAAGAATATTTTGTCGTAAGTACCGTGATAAACCAGCACCTAACAAGACATCGAGTTTAATAAAATTTACACGAGTTTTTGAAAGCCCTCATCGTAAAAATCTGCCGCCTGTGATTTCAGCCATTCATTAACGCCCGCCTTCAGCTCTTCGTCGTCTTCAAAGCGACGTGTTGCCAGCTACTTTTTCAGACGCATGAACAGGTGATAATCGCTCAGTGCCAGATCAGGGCTGTATGGGGGATGATTGAAAAGCTCCCATCCAAACTTTCCCAGAATTTCTTGCGTTCGTGATGCTGTATGCGGTCGGGCGTTGTCGTGGAAGAACAGTACCCCGGGGCTCAACTTACCGCGTCGCTTGTTTTGGATTGCTCTCCGCAGCTTTTTCAAGGTTTCACAGTAAACCTCGGAGTTGCTTGTGGTACCCCGTTCCATCAACTCTACCAGGAGAACCTCTTTTCTGTCCCAAAAAACTGTCACCATCATTTTCCTTGCTGACAAGGTCTGCACACACTTCCGCTCATCATCGTGCACATTGGTGCGGCCATTTTTAAACAGAACACACCACTGCCTTACTCCATTACATTCTTCCCATACACCTCACACAGTCGCCGATGAATGTCCACCGGTCTGCAGTTTTCTGCTTGCAGAAATCGTATTACTGAGCGCACTTCACAGCTCGCGGGATTTTCAATCGCAGCACTCATTTTAAAAATTATTATTAACAAGCACCTACAGCAACAAACCACGAACACTTGAACAACTGAAGGTCAATATCGAACAAGCTGTTTTAAATATCAACCCAAATACTCTAAAAAAAGTTGCAAGAAACACAGTGAAAAGGGTGGAAGCGTGTATTCATGAAGATGGCGGCCACTTCCAGCATTTACTCTAGAATTTTAAGTATTATAAAGTTTGGAAATAAAATATTTAATTAAATACTTTACATATGCCTTTTTTATTTAAATGTAATTACTGACATAGATGGGTTGCGTTTTATATGGAACACCCTTTATAAACCTGTCCGGTACCCATCATCTCATCCTCGGACGACCCACGTCTTTTCTACCAATGGCTTTATAGTTCAGTGCCGCTTCCGGCAATCGATCCTGTGTCATCATTTGCAGATGATCCCACCACTTTCTTCTGTAAATTGAAATAAGTTCATTAATGTCATTTACTTCGAGTTCTGCTCTGATATCCTCATTCCTTATTCTATCTTGTAATGTATAATTTAAAGTATTTCGAAGAAACTGCATTTCAGCATTCTGAATCTGAAAGCTTCTCTTTTTTTGTGCCTCACTCGCATAATTCAGTGTGCGTATTATTGCAATTGTCTTATAAAATTTAATCCTTGTGCTGTGTCTTGTTTTATTATAAGACTAATTATTCCGGTTTATAAAATTAAAGTCTTTTTCAAAATCTAGGAAGGTGCTGGAGACAAAATTAATACGTTTGTATTCTACGTATTCAGATCATCTTCCCTTCTGAAACCAGCGTGGTGTTTATTTTAAATACATTCAGAAACATTATAAACACGGTCGTTTGTAAGTCCGTTTTATACCTTATATAGTAACCTTTCTAAATAATCTGGCGCTGACCCACTCCAGATAGTCAACATACCTTTCTTTATGTTTATGTTGTTATTTTGTGCGCTAAATGTTTTTAAGCCCTCGCCAATAGCATAATTCCGTAATCCGAACGCATGTATTTTAGATCCCCTTTATCGTGCGAATCGATAAAGGGGATTATATTTACAATGATCGTGCTATTTCTTCAACAGCACAAAGATTTTTTCTGACGTCACAAAATATCTGACACTATGTATGCTTCATCTTAGCTTATCCACGAAAGCTTTCTAGTACCCTGATTAGTTCCGTCGTAGCATATCAGGATTGTGGATTCTTATAGTTTACATGAAAGGAAAATAATAAACAAAATTCAAGATCCTAGAAAAAACTACTTTTCAAATGCCTGACAACTACAGACAAATGCCATAATCAATAGAAAAATTTTATTAAATCTTAATTAATTGATTGGTTAAGACATATGGAGACAGTGAGTTGAGTCTGCAAAACAAACAGAATCTTGGCTGAAAGAAGTGCAAGAGGATAAGAAGACCGAAGTCGATGGATGCATGGAGCCATGGCGGATTTAGGAAAGATGGAAGTTAGAATTTCGAGACACCTGGAGATAAAAAAGAGCAAATTGACTCAAATAACGGTTGTGAGAGAAGAAAAGGACAAGAACAAGAACAAGTAGGAAAATAAGAAGAAGAAGAAGAAGCATTTTGAAACTAAATAACGCAAGTACATTTTATATTACCTTAATAAAAAAGCGTAATTTTTCATTAGGGGTACAGGAATAATCTCTGCCTAGTCTGCCCTAGGAAGTAAATGTATTTTGAGATAATGAGTTTTTACGAGGGAACAATTCGTATTATCACAGCGGGAGAATTCCATTTACTTTTCTTGTTTTCTCGCAGTGTATTCTCATTGTTTTAAATTAATATCAACTATTTTCTCAGAACGCTTTTCTCTCAGTGTTCAAGATAAATTAAAATAGAATAAATACAGTTGATTAAAAAATAAAAGCGATTGCGTTCTTTTCCAATTGAGATTTTGTTTATCTTGGTGTATCGACTATTGTTGACCAAAGTATATGGTACAAACATACATTGTTCTGGAAACGGGTGTACGATTTCCCGTATGTATGTTACGCATTAGACGTAGAAGTAATCCGTCTCCAACAATTCATTGTAAAGTAATGGAATACGTTGTTTCTTTGATAGCTATCTTTCTTATGTTTAAATTAAATTTTCCAGAAATTTGTTATTTATGGTTTTTAACTAAAAGGAACTTAATATATCAGATTATAGAAATCAACCCTAGATGTCGATAAGAAATGTGGAAATTCATCCAGGTGTATTTCAAATCGGTAGTACTAATCATACACATCATTAAGTTCAGTAAATAGTAAGTAAAATAAATAAATATTTAGTACCACTTCATATTAGTTTACTAATATAAACTTGAGTATGAGCTACTACTACTACTACTACTATTACTACGACTACTACTACTACTAGTACTACCACAACAACAACAACAACAACAACAACAACAACAACTACTACTACTACTACTACTACTACTACTACTATTTTGCTAAAACAACAAAAACAACAACTACTACTGCTACCACTACTACAACAACTACTACTACTAATAATACTGGTACAACAACAACAATAACAACAACAACAACAACAACTACAACTACTACTACTACTACTACTACTACTACTACTACTACTACTACTACTACTACTACTACTACTACTACTACTGCTGCTACTACTAGTTCTACTACTACTACTACTACTACATGAGACATTCAGACGTATCTGCATGCATGTGTCGGCTTGTCATTGCTGTTGAAGAAGGTATAGATATTTTACCGCAGAAATGTTACATAATAGTTCAACAACAAAAGTTTGTTTACGTGTAGTCCAAGTATAAAATATTTATTTTTCAATGAATAGATAAAATGCCGGTTACTTTCGGAATAGTGAAATTGTAGTTATCAAACTTTTATAATTTTTTATGGTAAGCTTATCAACTTGTATTTTACATTAGAAGAAAAAGGAGAAACTATATGTAAAGTGAAAAGTAATTTCTGCATACAGCGGAACAAAATCTTAATACAGATGAAAAGAAAACAATTTAATAAAGTCATATTTATATAAAGGAAGCAATAAAGCAATAAAATCGAAAGTGAAATTATTGAAAACATTACCTTACAGACTGGCTCAGACGGTGCCTTACTATCGATTCAGTCTTGGCTGAAAGATTTTTAAATATGCTTTGTGGTTCATCCAGACGAACAAACGTTTCCACAAAGAATCAAGTTAACCCTATCTCGGTCTTTACATCTCAGTTGCTTACAGCAAAGTGTTTTTATTTTAGCGGTAAAAATAAACGTTATTGAAAGGAGAAAAAAAAAAGAATTATGTTCATTGTCAACAAATTTTATTAATCTTGCAATTTCGTTGATTGGCCTATCTAAGCCCCTTATCTTCCACTGCGGACAAGGGGCCCTACAGGGGAACAGTAAAGGGATGTACGAAAGCAGACCGAATAAGAAATGAGGATGTAAGAAAGGATTTTTATATATTTTCAGTTATAGAAAAAGTAGTCTTGTATAGAGAGTAATGGAAGAGCCATTTGCAATGAATGGGTAATAGGCCTACCCGCATTCCACGGTCAGCTTATAATTACCAGTCACATGGAAGAAAAAACTTTGGACGACCGGTAGCAAGGTGGCGAGAAAAAATGAGGCCAGAACAGAAGAATGCTCCTAAGCCTTGAACGGTTGATAATGATGGTGAAAAGTGCTAGAGGAAGGTCAAGAAAGAATGTTCCCATTCTACCGAGATAAGTAATGGCCTTGGAAATAATTTCAAATATTTTGCACTTGTTCAAATATATTGATGTATGATATATTATATTTAAATACAGTATACATGAAGATTACATAGTATAGCCGTGTACCAATCATCGGATCGAATGGGGGTTGATATTACAAAGATACAGAAAATTTCATGGGTTCGAATGTGACAATACGCAAGCTTTCCTTGTCAGTTATGTGCTTAAATATATTTTCAATATTCAGAAATACAAATGGTTACGCGATGAGATAAGAGGGAGTAAATAAATTTTACCAGACACACCGAAGTCACTATTCCCAGTTTTTACAAGATGTAGCTTTAATTTTCTACATCGTTTATTCATAGTAATATATTAATTTCCCTTAACGTTGTAAACACGGATTTACTAAAGGCATCGCTTTAGAAAAAATGTCAGTTTTCTAAAACTTCAAAGAAACTGAATTTGTCATTAATTCAATGTCCTTGTAGCGAAAAGAGTAGAAATTTCTATTTCAGAGGACGTGCCTACAGGGATTTGTGGAGCAGATGTGAATCGTGTAATAACGGCCATGGCTTCAATTCATATCCGTCTGGCTTTCGTTCGTTAACTGTTTTGCGTAAACGTTATCCAGTCTTAAGCAGTCTTTGTCATTGGGACATGATTACTCACAGTTGGCCAATTGCGTCTCCAGTAATTTTTAGGAATTTCTCCGCACAGCAATTCTTGTCCAGGTCAATGTACTTTGTCATTTTTCCATTGTACTAAGAGCCCGTATTATTGATTCTTTACGTCATTATACGTAAGTAAGTGTAATAAGCTTATATAATCTATAATAACAATAACAATTTTTTTTAAATACGGAAAAAATGCACCGTCAGAGTTGACCGTGGTTCCCCTGGTGTGTGGGACTCTCACCCACTAAAAACCCACCTATAAATCAGGTATACGTATTCATCGAGAATGGATCCGTTGAGATTTGTTTTATAAACAGTCTAATATTTAAAATTTGGGAATACTGGGAACGAAAGTTTACCAAAAATTTCAAAATGTCGCAAAAATCCATGCTGGATATCAAATTAAACAGAATTTTATCCAAAACCTGAATATAATATAGACTTCTGGAAGTTTCAAAATTTGTTGGACACGAAATCCTAGGAAAGCTATAAACATTATCAAAAACTTTTAAAATGCATTCCGAATATTAAGCAAAATGTATGTTTATCAAACTCGGGATTCAATGTTTACACTGAAAACTTTATCTTTACGCAAATAAGTTTACGTTATTATTAGATACGTATTGTTATGACATCACGCAACATTCTACGTGTTCCTCGGCTGTAATGTGTGTGTGTGTGTGTGTGTGTGTGTGTGCGCGCATATTTCTGCCACTTTGAGATGAACGACAATTACGTGACACTTGTCACGCGTCCGCAACAAGACTATTCCATACCATACCAGTCCGCGCTCACTGTGTTCAAGGTGGCAAGCAATTACACTCTAGTGTTTTCTAGTAGTGGTGATGCGTATTATATATTATTCTAGAATCTCAGCGGGGTATAAATGTAAAAATTCAGCGACGCTTAGTTTCAGTTTAAGTGACGATTTATTCCAGTGCGGTTCGAAGTATTGTGGCGAAGTGTTATGTGTTTTATATTTGTGCGATACTCTATTATTTGACATTATTGTTGCATGTGAACAATTTTTATTGATTTCTTGTAATAGACCATCTTGTTGATTACAAACTGTGTAATTGTGATAATTAAATCTTGTGCTTAGTGACTTAATTGGTGTCTTGTATTTTGTTTTCCACTGTACCATACGACGATCAAAACGTCGTTGTAACAGTATATATTTTGTAAACGTAATGCGTCTTATAGTCCTCTATGGCAAAATACATAACCTTAGAACATACGATTAAATTATTTTTATGTTTAGTATTACTGTCTTTATTTTATAGTCATTAATGTATTATGATTATAAAAACTGAAACATCTACACATGTGAAATGAAATTCGAACCTGAACATTTTAATATTCAAAATTTTCTTTAGAATAAATTTTACTACAAAAAAAAGCGCGAAAGTAAAAGGAAGTTTTTTCTTATTACTGGCAAAAGTGTATAAAACAACAGTGACAAATGATTCCAATTTCCGGCTGTGAGACGGTTTTACTTCCTTACTCACAGGCGACCGGATGGAGCCTGGACCAATCACCTTGATTTAACTAGGACTAATGGGCACGCGTGGGCTTAACGTGGTCTCTAAACTTGTTTTAACTAAACATGAAGTAATGTAACTAAACAGTGCACAAGAAATTAAGGTATTAAGTTGAATATAAGTTTCCATTTCCTCCTCTTTTTTCTTATCTTTTTTATCTTCTTCTTCTTTTCCTTCTACACTTCATGGGTTAGCCAAACCTGCCTGTTCCGTAAATCTCTCTTTATCTGGGCGACCATTATCTTTGTATCCAGTGGTTAGATATTGTCTGGCACCAGGAGCTAATTACATTAATAAATTAACTAACTAATAACTAAAAACTAATAAATTACATTTATCATCTGATCCAAACGACCGTACCAGACGCGTGTAACGCTTTTCAACTAAGCGATACTTTCCTAAAAGTATTTAGAAAATGAAAAGTTTCAAAAAATATTGCGGCTGGGACAGGAGACATGCAAGTAATAGCCAGGACGAGTCTGCCGGGAGACCCATACTTCGTCCGCCATGAAGGGCATCCTCAAACATTTACAACCGCTCCCCTTCCAGACATCGTTTATTGACTAGGTCATACATTTTCGTATCCGCTTTCTTTCATCATCATCATCTTCCTAACAGTTTTAGGCTTTAGCAGCCTGTTCCTATTCCACAGTCCACATTTTTTTAGGTCTACCAACTTTTCTTCTGCATCTATGGTTGTGATCTTTCGTCATCTTCGGTATTCTACTTTCTTCCATTCCATTGATGTGTTTAATCCATTTTCTTCTGTATTCTTTAATCCTGTTATTAACTGCAAAAATATCTCCTTAAATTACTGCTTATCTCCTCGTTTCCTTATATGATCTCGTCTATTACACCTTTTAACTTATCTCAGAAATTTCATTTCTGCTGTTCGTATCTTCTGTTTATCTTTTTTCTTTATGACCAAAGTTTCAGAACCATATAGTACTGTAATTAATGCTTGATACCTTTACTTGGTGAAAATCCATTGTAAGTTATATTAAAAAAATAAAACAATAAATAGTTTTAGTGATTTTCACTCGTCATTTATTAAAATTATATATCCATGACAGCTGTTTCGGCAGCACAGTGCCTTCATCAGATGGTGTAAGCTGACTAATTTTCGTACAATATAATACAGAATATAAAATATAAGGCAAGTGCCATTCCTTAGAGAGCGATAGTAATCTCGTGTCAATAAGATTTAATACACATTAAGATTTTATTCACAAGCCCTAAAAAAAATAAAAAAATTTATTCACAAGCTTTAAAACTAGTTTACCCTCCCTCAACACAGATTAAAAGATATCACACTCTCACTTACATAGGTTCTGCTTCTGATAACATTGGTAAAAATATTTCACACAAAAGAATGTAAATATAGCTTTTAAGACGCAGTCTTCATTGGGAAAATATATTAAATATAATAAGAGTAAAACAGATAAACTGCAAAAGTCTGGTGTATACAAATTATCCTGTGGGTCTTGTAATAAAGTTTATATTGGACAAACGGGTAGATCTTTCGAAAAAAGAATGTATGGTCACAATTATAGTTTTAGACATAATGATGGTAAATCAAATTATGCAAATTACCTGTTAGAAAAAGACCATAGCTATAATGACAATTTTAAAATTTTACATTTATCTGATAAAGGTCCAAAGATTGATTTATTAGAAACCCTTGAAATTAATAAACACAAATATTTAAATGTATTATTAAATGATCAGTTAGATCTAAATAGCTCGCCTCTGCTTAATTTGTATAAATAGACTTGGTTTATGTTATGTTATATGTTTGTGTAATGTGTATTAAATCTTATTGACACGAGATTACTATCGCTCTCTAAACAATGGCACTTGCCTTATATTTTATATTCTGTATTACATTGTACGAAAATTAGTCAGCTTACACCATCTGATGAAGGCACTGTGCCGCCGAAACAGCTGTCATGGATATATAATTTTAATAAATGACGAGTGAAAATCACTAAAACTATTTATTGTTTTATTTTTTTAAATATAATATAGTCCTGTAGTTATTGCCATTGTTTTTTACAAATTTATTTGATTTTTTTTTACTTCCCAACGTTCACCAAATCGTTCCACACATTCTTGTGATATTCGTCACTTTATTTTCCATATATATATCTTGATCATAAGTAATGTCACGTCCAAGATAGCTGAAGTTATAGTCCAATATGTTACAGTTATATTGTTTTGCTATTTTATGTAAGATGTATACTGATCGCTGTATATCGTCTTCCGAAGTGGCGAATATAGCTTGGTCATCCACGAAGAGAATGGTTTTCAAGCTTTTATTTCTGTGGATTTTAATACCGTCAGGGGATTGATCAATCCCCTTTCTTTCGATACCTTAAAGTAGGCTATTTGAGACGTCTTCCCTGGGTGTGTTAAAATTTCACACAGGCAACTATGGGCCTTACAATTATTTTATGTGGAGTCAGCCTTACAATTGAACGGTATATATACAGTTCCCCGTTTCCTTTCCCAAACTGTGTTTCATGTCTTCTGTGATGTTATTGAAAACATGTCTTCATGTGTACAACGTTGAAAACGACCTGCGCAGAACAAATGTTTTTGATACACTTGGGACATTTAAAGTCACGTGACCAAGGCAACTGTGTGAAAGGGATCATTGATTAGTCGAACACCGTACGTGAACAATACAGCGTACAGCTGATTATGAATGGAGCGGGGGGGCGACAGTAACACAGAGAAAGTGGGAGTGAGAGAGAGGAGCATCACTTCCCCACCCTGCACGTACTGAAATCGGCGATGACTTTTTCAAAGTTGTCAGGCTTATAAGCTTATAAACGTACTGTCTAGATTCACAAAGTCCTTTGTCACTTCGATGATCTCATTTCCTAGTGTTACAAATGGTTGTCTGCGACATTTGTACTTCTCACATGTTTACAGCTTTCTACGAAATTTAGAAGGCAGGAGCGCTAAGTTTACAGGGCTTATACTACAACACAATGTGTTTGTTAAGAGATTAATAGAATGAA
This sequence comes from Magicicada septendecula, assembly GCA_034769895.1. Classification (NCBI taxonomy): domain Eukaryota; kingdom Metazoa; phylum Arthropoda; class Insecta; order Hemiptera; family Cicadidae; genus Magicicada; species Magicicada septendecula. The sequence goes on from CM068367.1 coordinate 55,529,975, forward strand.
CATTTGAACGAAAGTATCACAGAGGACGACCCCGTTTAGACTACATGAAACAGCTTATAGTCGATGTGAACTGCACGTCATATTGTGAATTGAAAATAAAAGCAGAGAAGCATGAAAAATGGCGAGCTGCTGCCAACCAGCCTATGGGCTGCTGACCTAGAAGTCGTGTACAAAATAACAGGATTTTTCACTTAATCGTACATTGCTATGTACAAGGGGCTCATAGAATAAGAAATCTGTTATACCGTATACAGTGAAAACCGTTTAACACGAAGACGGTTAATACGAAATATCGCTTAACACGATATATGGCTCAGGTCCCGATCGCTGCTTGTATATTACAGTTACAATTTGTACTGTTAACACGAACGTTTTACGTGATGAATATCGGTTAACACGAAAAATTTTGTTGAAAATAATTTTGTTGGCATTTCAATTACTGGTTAATAAATAAATCCATACATGCACGCCCAAAAACGTGTTTTAAAGAATTTAAAGGAATCCGTTCGTCCTCTCTAGGAAAGTGTAGGTAGTAGACAAACAAAACAGCTAAGCTGTTTGGTATGTTATGTCTGGACCCTTGCTATTGTATACATTTTGCAGTACCAAGAACAAGAGTAGTGTACGAGAAACGAAATATTTACATTAGCCTGCGGCAGTTGTTGCAGAGGTAATGGGGAGTTCATTTAGTTTAGATATTTGACAATTTCATCTTCTTACCTTAAAAATAAGTTTCATTACCGCCGATGTACATACAATAACTGTACAAGAAAACCTAAATCGTTAAGAACAGTTATAGTATACTGACTTTATTATCTTAATAAACTATTCTTAATAACCTTAATAAACTATTCTTTATTGACTAACTTTACTACACATTATAGTAAGTAACCTACAGTATTCGCTCATCTCTTTTTGTTTCACATTTGTTCGTTTTACACTAAATTCGCTTAACATGAAAAAAGTAACTGGTCCCCGTCATTTCGCGTTAAACGGTTTCCACTGTATTAGAATGCTTTTGATTTATTATCGATTTTACCAATTGCACTACGTTTTTACTTGAATACTGTTTATGACAACAAAATATAACTAATTAAACTGTCTTTGTTGACCCTATTTACAATTTTTATATAATTTTCTCTTAGACTTATATTCCAATACACAAATATTTTATTTATATGATATCTTTTGTCTTTAAGTTTATAAGTGTTTTTAAATAAAGTTTACAACAAATAATTTTACTTCGCTTAACGATGTATGATGAGATGTCCAGTCCGGAAGGTAGATGTGGCTGTTCTTTCTGAATCCCGCTCAGGATACTGCTGCAATCTTCTCCTGCTGTTCGGAGTTCAGGGTCGTTCTCGGATTGGGTAATTCTACAATTCTTAATGGATTAATTGTTAATTGTAATTTATTATGTGTACTAAACATACACAATAATCCAGTAAGCTTCAAGTGTCTTTTTAAATGCCTATGCGGACGATTAGCACTTGATATTCAATCAACTCGAGAATATTCTGACTTGTACTTGTGCGCTTTTGTAGACCAATCGCATAGACTAGCAGCAGCAACAATACATTATCGAGTTCAGAGAGAAACTAACTTACACCACATGATGAACCAAACCAAAATTTTAGCCACTTCTCAATCGTTTATTGGCTGATATATTCCCTTTCTCTGCGGCCTAAGTTCTAATAACTTAATTCGTCCACTATACTGTCTACGAACAAAGCTGAGCTTGCACAACAAACTAGTTTAATTATATTACTTTTCTTCAGGGTCATAAAACTTTTTAAAATAACACGTATATTTAGTTTTTTAATTTATAAACCAATATTACCACCCGATAGGTCATTTATTTATGCGTATTCTGGTGTGTCTTATGTCAGAATTTTTATTTTCACGAAGTTATTTAAGTTAATATGTTTTTTATTATTATTCCGTAACATAGTTGTACATACCCGCATACGCGCACTCGCCATATGCCTAAGCATATTTTTGGACCACTTCACAACACTTGTTTTTTTTTACAATCAAACATTAACTTAAACTAACAAATTTAACATGTATCTCATTGTCTGTTATACAATGTCCGAACCTGCAGTCTTTACTTAGACAAATTTTCATTGCAACATGCAATCATATGCTTAGAGTTAAATTACTAGTTCATATGCAAATTCTACCCATTGCAATATAAATAATGTAATTATACTTTTTATCCAAATTTATTTACATTATGCTGAATATTGTCACATGCAAACACTTGAGTTTTCCTGTAACCTCAATCTCCATTCAATCGGACGGTTTTTTACATTATTCAAAAACTATAAAACTCTACCCCGAAGATCAAACAAATGAAAATATTAACCAAACTCAGAATTCAGTGTTGACACTGAAAACTCTTTATGCAAAAAGATGTATATTAGTATTATAAGCTATGCATATTTGTAAAAGTAACAAACCTATAGTTATCGTTAAAAAAAATCCATAACTTTGAAACTTACGACTAAATTACTTGTTTTAATGTATAGTAGTTACAAACTTATCTGAAACAATAACAGGTTACAAGTTTAATTGAAACGCGTAAATTGTAATATTTAAAACATTACTCCTAGCGCGGTAGGAATAAAAATTAATGAACAATCTTGAATAATACTGCGACAATGTACATTATTAAGCAACACGGATGTCTATTGTGTTGTATGTATGTCTAGGTCACTGCGGAAGCAAACAGACAAGACGCCGACGTCTGTGTATTTCCCCGGAGAGGTCGCGGCGACAACCAGGAGGCGCACGGCTGCGAGACGAGTCAGTTATCACAGTCGGACAAACAATTATCTCATTTACAGCGCTCTAAATTAAACTTAACAATGAATTGTCATTGTTTCTTTCTTCTTGCAATGTAGCTGACATTTTTAGCGCTAGTTAGGGATACCAACACTGAAAAATGTCTAATTATGGAACCCATACCATAATACTTTTGAATACTAATTAATTAGACCTATATTAATTATATCTGATGATGATAGTTATATTACTATCAAAACGTTTGTAATTTTTAAAATAAAATATATGTTCTTGTTAAAGGTTTATTATTAATAATAATAATAATAATAAATCTTATCTATACCATATATAAAAATTAAAGGGTTTTATAAATTTGTCTTTAAATTTATTTTCTGGGGAAAATCATACAAAAATAATTTAAAGAAGAATAAACTGTACAAAAAGGAAAAAGGGAAAACAATAAAAAAGAACATACAAATAAAAAGAAATTGTACAAGAAGAAGAATAGAAAGCAAAAATCCCTTATATGGAAACAATAAATTTAAACTATTTTTAACATTCAATACAGCAGTATATATATTATAACGTTACATAAAGTAGCTCATCTATAAAGAATAAATTACCATTTAAAAGAAAAATAAGTTGCGACATTGAATGAATAAAGAAAATCAAAGTATCAAGGAATTAATGAAAGAGGATTAGAATGTAGCACAATACTGACATAGAAACTAGACAAGGACTAAGACGATGACAAAACCCAAGTGATTGGCAGAAGGAGAGAAAGATAAAAATGAATAACTTTCTGACCATTAACACAACCCCTTTTCCATAATAATAAAATAGAGTAGATGTAATAATGGAAGTACAAAGCTATAAATAGAAGTATAAGTAATTCCATGTAAAACTATCAATACATAAATGTAGATTGAGTAATGATAAGTAATATTGTTATTAAAAAATAAAGGGAATAAAAATAATATAGAATAAATATACAATTTTAATGATAAGGTGAGTTGTGTGGTTAGCTCAAAGTGAATAATAGGAAGAAAAATAGTGAATAATATATAGTAGTAGGAACAAAGTGTAAAGTGAATAATAAATAATGCTTGATGAAAAAATAATAAATGTATACGGTGAAAAAACTAAAGCATAATAAGCCTATACAAGTGATAGGCCTATAGATAGAATTAATGTTTATGTTTGAAAATAAGAAATAATAGTTAAGTAATAGTTATAGTTATCTGTTTGTGTTAAAAACAGTATATAAGGGTAAAAAAGCATGTTTAATGAATAATAATTAATGGGAATAGGAATGTGTGTCATGTGTTAAAGACTAACATTTGCATAGCATGTTAAAAAGAATGGTATTATGTTACAAAATGATTAGGAATAATCAAATGTTATATGTCAGTTTACTGTATTTATGTTTAAAATAGTTCAGTTTCATAAAACCAAAGGAATCTGTTATAATAATTGTCTAAAAAACATAAGTTGGACTAGCCATAAGGAGCCTATTGTAAAAAACAGTAATTTGTAAAATTTGATATTATAACCGTAGTAATTAAGGGAAAAATGTAGGTAATACTATTAGATTTAATGATATAACTTTAGAGACACGTAAAGTATACCAAAAGAATTAGTTATGAAATAAATAATAATAAAAACAAAATTGTTAAATTAGTAACTTGGTAAATACTGAACAGAAACTATTCATGTTTTGTTTCTAATTAATTTATAAAGGAAGAGCAATACAATAGTGTTATTATCTTGAGAATTTATAGTAGTACAAGAAGATTATACTAATTTAAAAATATTTGTTAATTTTCTAGAAAAATCAGTAGCAATGTCTAACAATGTAAACAAATTTTTCAACCAATGGGAGAAATAGGCTTCGTGCCTTGACAACCAAACATTAACAGAAAAATTCGTTAGTCTATTATTGGAGTCAGACAAGAGAAGATTCAAAAATCCATGCAGCTCAATATAATTATATAAAAGAAATAAATAATAATAGAAAAGAGATAGTAATGAACTAAAAGGATACTATGTATGGTAATAGTATGACAAGAAGAAATATTTAAAACCAAATCACTTAAAATTGAAAGAATAAATCTGTCTTACAAATTATAAAAGAAAATGAACATGGCGTGAAACCTCAGATGTGAAGGAATGTGCTAAGTATAATATTGAAAGAAAAAACAACAGTACGTTCTCAATGGAATAAACTGACAAGAACAAATTACAAATGGAGAAACAATGAAGATGGTGAACGAGCTGAAAATGCTGTAAAAAGAGAAAGACGGGTCGACTAGTGTACCAGTATAGGATAAAACATTACGAAAGAAACAGCTGATGACAGATGACGAAGAAAATAAAGGAATTACAGATACTTCCATGGTGTAACACATGCGACGTTTTTCGAATCCAAGATTCCTTCTTGTCAGTCACCCTCTCCTATGCATCTACCTTGCGTTGTTTACGTCGCTGTATCAGACCTGCAGAACTGAGGTCTACCAGTCTTTTCCGTTGATTGAGTTACCAGAGCCATATTGTTACGACGCTCTCACTGATCGTCGTATGGTACAGTGGTAAACATAACACAGCCACCAATTAAGTCACTAATCACCAGCTTTAATTACTCACAAATAACATTTTGTAATCAACTCGTACAATAATTCAAGTTAAAATTTGTCACACGGATTAATAATGTCAACTACCAGAGTTCCACATTAATGATGACACAATAATCACTTTCCCATTATACTTCGAAACACAGTTCAATAAATCGCCCGACATAAACTGACATACCATCTCTAGATGCTTATATTTATACCCCACTGAGATGCCAGAATAATCTGCCACTTTTTGGATGAAGTGTCAAACAACTGCCTATTACAGGCGCTCCCGAATCCACTAGAAACTGTGTCGATGTCTTGAACATCGCACTGTTTTCGATTCTGACCTTGAACACAGTGCGGTGACCGATGCGGTCTGGAACAGCCTCGATTGTTGACGCATGATAAGTGTCCCGTAATTGTCTTGCATCTCAAAGTAGTAGCAACATGTATGCTTACAAACATTACAGCTGGGCTCTGTTGGGATAGCCTAGAAACGTGTAGAACGACACTCTCCATTGTTTGAGAACGTTTCCTAATTGCGTAACAATATTTTACCTAACAATCTATCACTTGCATCTTTCTTAAATAATATACGAATATAAAAATCTATCCTTAATTTGACGTCACCCTCTGTTTTGTTTTTATCACGTTGATAACCATATCCACCCGTTTTATACAACTCATTTTGTGCAAAATTACACAACATCGCTTCTAGACTCTCCTAGTATTTCCGTCATTACTACCAAAACTATGCTCTACATATAAAGAAATACTTACTACTACTCTGGCATATACTTTTCATTTTACATCATTCGTAAATAAAGCAGTTATAAACAAAAAGTGAATCCCTGAAATGGAAAGGAAGTATCCTGATCATATCAGGATTCTGAATACATGCGTAATACAGGAATTGAAGTAGGTAAAAATACTGAAGTGAATCTACTTAATACGAACTGAAATCAAACGAAAAATGTTAAGAATGAAAAGCAGATAAGAAATGAAACAGTGTAACAGAAATGGGGATACATTTTCAGAAAAATTGGATTAACTAATACATGAAAGCTAACAGAAAGTCTAGAAGGAGGTTCTTCATTCAAGTGACTGCGCCTTGAAACCATACAATCGTATTAAATTGAATACTACCTGAAGATTTTAGAGTATGTCTGTCTACCAAGCGTCCGATTGAATGGATGTTGAGATTACAGATAAACTCATGCGTTTGCATGTGACAATATGCAACCTTGTCTTGTGAGGTATTAGCATCACCATCTTCTTAACGGTTTTAGGCTTTAACGGTTCTGTGTTCCTATTCCACGGTACATATTTTCTTAGAGCTACCAACTTTTCTTCTGCCTCCAGGGTTGTAATCTTTCGCTATCTACGGTATTCTACTTACTTCCATTCTATCCATTTTCTTCTCTATGCTTTAATCCTTTCATTAACTGCAAAAATATCCAAAGCACATCTTATCTCTTGATTTCATACATAATCTCGTCTATTACACCTTTTAACTGATGTCAGAAATTTTATTTCTGCAGTTTGTATCATCTTTTTTCTTTATGACCCAAGTTTCAGATCCATACAGTAGAGCAGGTATTGCCATTGTTTTATATAATTCATTTAGGTTTCTTTTCTACATTTATTTCCCAACGTTCTCCAAATCGTTCCACACATTCTTGTGAAATTCGTCACTTTATTTTCCATATCTATATCTTGATCATAAGTAATGTCACGTCCAAGATAGTTGAAATGTCTCACTTGTTCTATGCATGTGTTGTCTACGCATTTTGGTCCGAACCGGTTTATATTCAATAACGGCCATTACTTTTGTCTTTGATTCAAATATATTATAGTTATATTCTTTTCCTATATTATGTAAGATTTATATTGTCCGCTGGAGATCGTCTTCTGAAGTGGCAAACTTAGCTTGGTCATCCGCGAAGAGAATGGTTTTCAAGCTTTTATTTCGGTGGATTTTAATACCGTCAGGGAATTGTTTTTTCTATTTTTTTGAGGAGATTATGTAGATAAAAGTTAACAAGTAATGGTGACAGACAACAATCTTGCCTTACGCCTTGGCTTGTTTCAATCGGGATAGATTCTTCTCCGTCGTCTATGATTATCGCGGTGTGTGTATATAAACTCTTTAAGGCCTGAACTAGGTATTGTGGGATACTTTTATTTTCAAGTATGTCCCATAACTTTGGTCTGATCACTCTATCTACAGCTTTGTTGAAATTGATAAAGGTAATATGGGTTTCTAAATTCTTTTCACCTTGTAAGTTATGTGCTTAAATGTATTTTGAATATTCAAATGTATAAATTATTACCAGACAAGATTTAGTCGACTAAATGAAATAAATCAGACAAACTGAAATCACTATTCCCTATTTTAAAAGATTTAGCGCTAAGGTTTCTACAAGGTTTTTTTTATATAATAATAAAATAATTTAACTTCACGTTGTAATGATGGATTTACTAAAAGCATCACTTTTTTTAAAAACTGTCAGTTTTGTAAAATGCCAAAAAAACTAAATTTATCATTAATTCAATGTGCTTGTAGCGAAAAAATATAAAACATCACTGCTTTGTAGAATAAAACGAAATGCCTCTTTTAGACAACGTGCCTACAGGGATTTGCGGCGCAGATGTGAATCGTGTAATAACGGCCGTGGCTTCAATTCATATCTTTCTGGCTGCCTTTTGTTAAACGTTTGCGCGTTAACGTTAAGCAATCTTTGTAATTAACATTACATGTTTAAATGTTTGTAATCTCAACATTTTTACTCCTTGTTGAGATATTGCGTCTCCAGTAATTCTTTAGTGATTACGTCATGGAGCAATTCTTGTCCAGTGCACTGAATTTTGTGATTCTTCTACCGTACAAACGGACACCGTTACTGTTTCTTTACGTTAACAAATTTATAAATAATAATACGTCTATATAATATACGAGGGTGGCTGATAAGTAATGCACAGTCGTATGTAACTCGCAAATGAAAAGGCGTAGTCAAATGAAACAAATGTGGAATAAAACTATATTTTATTTGCTACAGAAAGTCAGTTTGCATCATTTTGTTTGCGTGCTCCAGAGTCAGTTCACCTGACACCCTGGTCATCCTCCAGCCAGAGAGCAAAACCAGGAATGTTGTTTACAGGGATTTCCTGAGCACTTAATCTGAGGGAGGAAATAAAAGTCTATGCTAAGCAAGTTATTAGTCTGGCTACGTAGACAAAAAAACCAAGGGTGTTGGTGGGATCAAAGGGCATAAGCCCATCTATTTTATTGTTGTTAGACATACAATAAAGGACTGTCTTAATCTCTAACAGAAACTTAGCTTACCCTTTCCAACTAAGCAATACAGCGTCATTTTCAAACAACTCATTAATTTTCAAGCTTTAATAGTTGATTGATCAAGATTGAGCAAATTGATCATCTTCAAGCTTGATCGTCTTCAAATTTATCAAACTTAAATAGCTTAAATAGTTTCTCCTAGTTTCAAAATACCAGTATTTAAGCTTCACATACAAACAATTTCTATTTTCTGATTTTACATTACATTTTTTTTCTGATAATCATTGCAGCGAAGCACGGGTTTTTCCAGCTAGTATGGAATAAAAGTACATTTTATTTGCTACAAAAAGTTACATTTTTTCTACGTAGTCACCATTTACAGCCACACATTTCTCCCAACGGTGAACCTCTCGTTCCATTCCGTCGACGAAGAATGCCGGTGGTCTTTCATTGATCCACGACCTCACTGCGTCTTTCACTTCATCATCTGTGATGAAATGAATTCCCTTGATATCTCTCTTTAAATGCGGAAAAAAGTGAAAATCGTAGGGCGCCAAATCTGGAGAGAATGGAGGGTGTAGAATGGATTCAATTTTCAAGTTCACAAGAGCCTCGGCGGCTGCACGCGATGTGTGTGGCCGACAGTAGCCTGACCGTGGGTACATAACAACTGTTGCCGGTTGTGATAGGCCTAAAACTTAACCTAAAAATTAATTCCAATTTTTTCTTGTACCTTAGTGTTTTGTTTAGAGAATTTTCTATCTTCCTCTGGGAGAAGAAGAGGGTTCTGTTTCAACGGGATCTGACTCTCATTATACTTACACAGAATAAGTCAGAACACAAATAGTAGAATTAAAAATAATAAAGACAAACAGAGAAACACATGACTAAACTAACAAAACACAAATAGGTACGTAGTATCTGCTACACGTCAGTTCCGTAAACGGACATAGCTGCCAACTGACCGTTTTGCCGGTTTATACAGCGGCAACACATTAGGTGGACGAGTGACACAGTTTGTGCAGTGACAACTACTGCGAGGTCAAAGACCGTACGCAGTAAAACATTGCCGATGTCTGAGCAGGCAACACAAGACGGTGCAAGTGCCCAGCAGTTCGTAAGCAATGCTACGCTTTTCTTCAAGTTTCCCTACTAATATTGTTTGGATTTCAAATTATTCCGTAATTAAAGTATTTATTCTGTGATATAATTAATATTATTTTCTCTTATTTCCAGTAATGTTGCCGCCGGCAGCAGCGGTTACATGGACGCCACGTTACTTGTGGCCGAGCATTTTCGTGTTGCAGAATTATCGGCCCCGTGGATTGTCGAACACGAGACAGACGTCTCCTAAGGTGTCTTAATGTCACTATGTAAAGCACAGAATTCACGGTCGACCCAGCTTCCAGGTAGTGAGTCAGGTAAACGTGTGTTGAACCCCAGAACACTGTCAAGGGACTTTTGTTGCAGAGGGTTGTGTTTTGAATTGTTTTTATTGTGGCGAACCATAGTGCCTGTATTCCATTCTCTGTCGTTTTTCTTCTGGGTCGTAATGATGCACCCAGTTTTCGTCTCCCGTCACAATATTAAAAATAAAGTTATCTCCTTCGTCACGATAACGTTTCAGAAACTGTTCACAACATTCCTTTCGTTTTTGCTTGTTATCTTCTCTGAGTTTGCGTGGAACCCACCGCGAACAGGTTTTACGGTAACCCAGTTCTGCAATAACCTACTCGTTCTTTCGATATGCCTATTCGGGTGGCAATGCGTTGTTGTGTGATGCGACGGTCATTTTCAATCAATTCCTTCACCTCCATTGGGTGCTTCCCATCAGTCACAGAAACTGCACCACCACTGAGAGGTTCATCCTCAATATTCGCTTGACCACGAAATTTTATTGCCCACCAACTCTCGGTACTTCGATCAACAGTTTCATCACCGGCTTTTAGACGACAATGAATGTGATGACGATAGCGTTCACTTTTCCAGCTGTTAAAAATTCAATCACTGCCCGCTGTTTTAGACGCGTTGACATAGTTGGCGTACTCGACTCCATAACAATGGCGACTAACAGAAACCAGAAGGAGTTTGTCAACGAGATTTGGGACGTTTATAATGCAAGAATGTCGCTACAAGATGGCAGCGTCGTGCTGTACATTATTTTGTTTTCCCGTTATATGCGACTGTGGATTACTTATCAGCCGCCCCTTGTATATGAACAGTAATAACAATAATTATTATTTTCGTTGTTGAACGAGTGAGTCGAGTTCTGTGTTTTAATTCGTCATAATAAGCATATTCTTGTCGGTCCATTTTGGTTATATGTCAGTTTTGGATATGTGTCAGTCTATTTACGATAACTTATGAATGCATTAAGCTATTCCCGTAAGACTCAGCATGCAAGCCCTACACCTTTACCCCACAAAACTCTGTTGTTTGTGAGGTCAATCTACATAAAAAAATGGGTGCAGGAGGAAATAATTAAAGGAGGCAAAAATTTGAAAAATTAAAACAGATCATAGACAATGTTTACCACAATCTAAATATAGTTTTTCATGGTTTAATATTTCAAAATTTTTAGACTCTAGGGTCCAAAATGGTTTGTCTATAAACATTATTAAAAAAAAAAAACTGTTAAACTCCACGCCGGTGATCAAACAAAATGTAAATTTTAACCAAACTCGGAATTCAGTGTTCACACTGGAAACTCTAACTTTATGCCATAAAATTGTATATAATATTGTTACGACGGTCTACTTGATCGTCGTATGTTACAGTGGAAACAAAATATTAAGTCACAAATCACCAGCTTTAAATATCACAATTAAACAGTTTATAATCAACTCGTACAATAATTCCAGTTAGATTTGTCCACACGCAATAACAATGTCAATTAATAGAGTTCCACACAATTATTAACACAATAATTCTTCACTTTGACAAACAGTCGATCCGTGCTAACTATCTGAAACAATAACAGGTTACAAGTTTAATTAAAACGCATAAATTTTAATATTTAAAAATGCGTTTTACAATATATATGACTTACAAAGATACGCGGGTGTAAAAATAAAATTGGTTCCGTACTGGTAAACATAATGAACAAATTGACCATGACAAATGATTCCAATTTCCGGTTGTGCAGCGTTTTTACTGCCTTAATCACATCCGGCCGGGTGGAAGCTGCACAAATCACCGCCTTCTTGATTAATTCGGACTAACGACTACGAGTAGGCTTACTGTAGTTGTCGCTAAACTTGCTTTAACTCCATACGAAGAAAAATAATGTGACAGTACACAAAGGAGATAAGGATATCAGAGCAATAACAAAAACATGGACAGTAAAATAAATCGATGATTTAAATTTCAATTTTAAAACAACTTTACGATCAATTTAACCATGTGTTTATAATAATATTCTGTTGTTGTCGTTGTTGTTGTTGTTGTTGTTGTTATTGTTGTTCCTCCTCTTCTTCTTCTTCGTCGTCTCGTTCTCGTCCTCGTCCTCCTCCTACTCCTACTCCTCCTCCTCCTACTCCTCCTCCTCCTTCTTCTTCTTTTCTTTTTATTTTTCTTCATCACACAGTAGGCAAACTTCTGATCCCAAAGTTAAGGTAGAATTACTTCCCAACACACTTATGTTGCCAAACGTCCTTAGGCAACCTGATTTCTGGCAACCAATACAGACTAACAGTTTGTTCTTCGCAATCCGAACTTCAAACTGACAATGTTCAAATTCTTACCTACTACGTCACTGTAAATCCAAGTGTTTTGTGATCCAAGCCCTTAACAAAACCAAGAAACTTACATCCGATTTTTCCCGACGCAATCAACATTTTAGAACTGTACAACATAACTGATTGACATTAATGCTGATATTAAAATTGACGAGAACTATTAAAATTTATAACATAAATCGGTATGGAGGACCATACATGACTTCAATGTTTTAAGACTTATATCTAAAATCATTTACTTGAATTCGGTTCTATAATTTCTAAAAAAATATCGCCCACCCTCAAACTATTTTCACTATTTATAGATATTTTTATTATTATCGGGTAGTCGTTAAATATAATGTTATTTTCGCGTCACTTTATCTATAAAACTTTCTTCTTCTTTCTATGGCACTACAGCCCTTGTTGGGCCCTGGCCTCCTTCAATTTTTCCCCCCATTCTCCTCTGTCAGCAGCCATCCTCCTCCAGGAACGCACTTTTAATATCTCTCTTGCATCCTCATCCACCGCATCCTCCCATCTTCTCCTTGGTCTTCCCACTGGTCTTTTTCCATGGATTCTGGTATACAATAGTTTTTGTGGTATCCTTTCTTCTCCCATCCTGGCTACATGACCAGCCCACCTTAGACGCTGTAGTTTTATGTACCGTGTTAACGGTGGTTCTTTATACATTTGATACAATTCATGGTTATATCTTATTCTCCAGCCATGTACGTCATTAACTGGTCCCAGGATTCTTCGTAATATTTTTCTTTCAAAGGTATCGAGAGTGTTTGCTGCCTTGGAGTTCAGGATACACGTTTCGCAACCATATGTTAGGATGGGTCTTATTATTGATTTGTATATCCTTAGTTTCGTGTTTCTGTGGATGTCTTTGGATCTGAAGATACTTGATGTGGCGAAATACGCTTTATTGGCTTGGACTATCCGGTTTCGGATTTCGGCTTCTTCTGTGCCGTTTTTTTCTAATATGGTTCGCAAGTATTTAAAGTTGTCCACCTTTTCGATATTGTCGATTGTTCCGTAGTTTCTTTGTCTTCTAGTCTGCACTAATATTTTTGTTTTATCTATGTTGATTTTGAGGCCTATATTGCTAGCATTTTCTTTGAGTTCAGAATACGTTTCCTCTGCTGCATTTTTTGTCCTACACATTATATTGATGTCGTCCGCATAGGCTACTAATTGGACCGATTTGTTTGTCAGTACGTTGTTTCTTCCTACTGACAGTTTTCTGATAACATATTCTAAAGCTAGATTAAACAAGGTCGGGGCCAGCCCATCTCCCTGTTTTAACCCTCGATTGATTACAAATCCTTCTGTTTTGTGTCCTTGTATTCGTACCTGAGCTTCTGTATTAGTCATTGTCAAGTTTATCATCCTTACCAGTTTCACTGGTATGTCGAATTCGTATAAAATATTAGATAGTTTATCCCTATCTATCGAATCATAGGCTTGTCTAAAATCAACAAAAATATTATAGACGTCTATATCTTGTTCCCACGCTTTACTCAGAACTTGTCTGACTGTATATATTTGATCTATGGTGGATCTTCCTTTTCTGAAACCGGACTGGTATTCGCCGATAATCTCTTCAGCATATGGCTGTAATCTTTTATTGATAATGTATGTAAAAATTTTATATCCGGAGCATAGTAGAGAGATTCCTCTGTAGTTCTGGCATGATAGCTTGTCCCCTTTTTTATGTATAGGACATATGATGGTTTTCCTCCAATCGTCAGGGATTTGTTCTGTACTCCATATAGTGAGTATTAAGGCATGCAATTGTTCCACGAGTTTTTTCCCACCCCACTTAAGTAGTTCAGAGGGAATTTCGTCAATTCCTGGAGCTTTGTTATTTTTCTGTGCTTTAATTGCCTCTTGTATTTCCTGCATTGATGGTGGCGGTTCGTCATCGTGTTCATTTCCTCTTCTAGGCTCTTGTCTATTTCTGTCTTTTGTTTCGTCCGTTAGGACCCTTTTGAAGTATGTTTTCCACGTTATCTTAATTTCTTCTATGTCACTGATTATTTCTCCATTTTGATTTTTGCATATATTTGTATTTGGTTTATATCCTTGTTTTAAATTTTTAATAAATTTATATGCACCTCGTGAGTTATTTTCTATAAAGTCTTTTTCCATTTTCAGTATTTTGTTATTCTCGAACTTTCTCTTTTTCTGTCTGCAAGTCTTATCTGCCAGCTTCCTTTTTATTCTGAACTCTTCTTTTCTTTCTCGTGTCCGTCTTGTCATATATAATCTGTGTGCTTTGTTTCTTTCTCCAATTGCCCTTTTGCACTCTTCGTCAAACCATTGGTCCATTTCATTTCCTTTGTTTATTCCTAATATTTCTTTTGCCGCTGTTTTTATAGTGTTTTTAATGTTTTCCCAGTGTGATTCTAATGTTGGGTTTTCCTTCTCTTGAAGTTTTTCGCTGATTTCTTTTTCAAGTTTATCCCGGATGTCTTGGTCTTTCAGTTTATCTATGTTTAATCTTTCTTTTCTCTCTGTTTTACTGCTTTTGTTCTGGTTAATTTTGCACCTGAAGGTAGTTTGCACTAGCATATGATCTGAGTTACAGCATGCCCCTCTTCTGCTTCTTACATTTAATATACTTGTTGCTGCCCTTTTGTCTATCAGAACGTGGTCTATCTGATTTCCTGTTTCTCCGTCTGGAGATATCCACGTTATTTTATGTATATCGCGGCGGGGGAAGTATGTTGAGCTAATGACCATATTTTTACTAGTCGCAAAGTCTATTAGAAGGTTTCCGTTCTCATTGGATTCGTCATGCAGGCTGTGTTTTCCAGTTGTTCTTATGTATTCTTCTTCTTTCCCGATTTTGGCGTTCATGTCTCCTATAATCATTTTTATGTCATTTCTAGGTGCTGAGTCATATACTTGTTCTAACTTTTGATAAAATTCTGTCTTTAAAATCTCATCTTGGTCTTCTGTGGGACAGTGCACATTTATTATTGTAAGATTAAAGAAATGAGTTTTTATTCTGATTTTGCACATCCTTTCATTGATTGGTGTAAAATCCTTTATATGTTGTTTTATTTTGTTATCTATAATAAAGGCTACTCCAAATTCTCTTGTTCCACTATTTTTTCCACTTTGGAGTATAGTGTGCCTCTTCGTGTCTCTTATTCCTTGTCCTAACCATCTTGTCTCTTGTATTGCGGCAATTCTTATTTTATATCTTTCGAGTTCATCACAGAGTTCTCTTTGTGCTCCGGGTCTGTTCAATGTTCTGACGTTCCATGTTCCTAAAGAGTATTCCATATTCCTTTGCCGTAGTCGTTGCCATTGTTTCCGTCCAATCCGAGGCTTTCTTGAAGGTTCCGTGGTGTGGTATTTTTTCCGGGGGTAGGTTACCGGCCTACCGCCCAACCCCCAACCTGGAGGACCAGGGATTTTTCTGTTAGGGTTCCCTTACCTTAGCCGATGGGTCCCAGTTTTCATGTCTCCCCATTCACCCTCTCTCGTCTGCTACATTACGTACTCAGGGGCCACGCAACTTTCGTCTTCGAGAACGTGAGAGTAGGATTTGTGGGTAGAGCTGAGTTCCCTTCCGGGAACCTCTGACTCTCTCGTCAGAAACAGTCGGCGTTTCTCAGAGTTTTAGTGTTGCATAGTAATTGGCATCCTATACAACCTCCGAGACCTGTAACCCACCTTCAGCCCCCTCTATAAAACTTTACTCTTACTTTATTACTTACGGCAGTGTTCCGCAACCGGTGTGCCGCGGCACAATAGTGTGCCGTCACAAGGTGAAAGGTGTGACGCGAACTTTTACCTATTATTGTAATAAATTAATTGTCGATTTTAAGTAAGAAGGTGCTTGTTTATTCTTTAATACATGTTGATAACTGTTATATTTTCATAGAAATTAAATGTAATTTATTTACTCAATATTGTTGTTATAGTTTGCTTAGCTTATCTTAAGTTATTTGTAATCTCACCTGAAATATTGGGCCGGTTTGATGGGTTACAGGCGGCAAGCTTTGTGTTCACCGCAAAGAAAGCCGCGTAAGACTTTTAGCAAGCCTTTTAGCGGCCCGCACCAATCATACAATAGAGTTACGTTCAAAACTCTAAACGTTCTAAACTCTATTCAAGAGAGTTCTTTGTAACACCGCATCTTTTGTGTACAGCTGGCTAAAATTGCGGGGATTAGCAAAAATTTCCCTCTCTTTTATTATTTTATAACCTTGTTTTGATATTTGTGCCTGTTTGTCGGCGCTTCTTAAACTTTATTGTTCTTTTCCTTCGCCGAAGGACCCACACATTGTCAGACAACAATTACAGTATTTCAGTTGAGTTCTATCACAGCTGTACTCTGCAGTAGTGCGAATATTGTGATTGCTACACCAGTCTTACTATTTTTTATTACAGTGTTATTAAACTATTTTTTTTTTCGATATGGATAAGTTCCTTGTACGGAGTGGTCCGTCCTCGAGTGCAAGTAGTGAAACCACCGAGCCCGAAAAAAAGAAACAGAAAGTAGTTCACCGGCAACATATTGATAATTATTTATCTTACGGGTTTTTTTGGTGTGGTGACAAAACATGCCCAATCCCCGAGTGTGTTGTGTGTGGTGAAAAACTTAGTAATGCTGCTATGGTTCCCAGTAAATTGAAATGACATTTGTCAACAAAACATTCCTCTCTGTTAAGTAAAGATGTGAATTATTTTCGTCGGTTGTTGGAACAAAATAAAAAACAAGTGACGCTCATGACTACGTCGGTACGTCTTTCGCAAAAAGGACAGGAATCTAGCTATAAGGTAGCCGTAAAGGCCAAAAAACCACACACAATAACAGAAACATTGTTAATGCCCGCGCGTATAGAAATGGTAAAAATAGTCCTGGGTTTAGAAGCTGGTACTGAAATTTCAAAAATTCGTCTCTCTGCTGACTCAATCAGCCGCCGAGTTAGTGACATGTCCAGTGACATCGAAGACATTATGAAGGAGAAAATAAAGAGCATTCGAAAGTTCTCACTTCAGATCGACGAGTCCACCGATTTTGGCGGTCACGCACAACTTCTTTCCTACATAAGGTATGTTGATGGGGATGTAATTGCAACTAATTTCTTTTTTTGCAAAGAACTACCCGAGCGAGCAACGGTGAAGAAATATTTCGTACGACTAATGAATATGTGGTCCGTAATGAATTAACATGGGAGGATTGCGTTAGTGTTTGTACAGACGGAGCCGCTTCTATGACAGGCCGAGTGAAAGGATTCGTGGGTAAAGTACGCGAAGTAAATCCTAACTTACGAACCGACCATTGTCTCATTCACCGCGAAGCCATTGTTGCTAAGTTTTTGCCATCTCCTCTGAAAATTGTGATGGACGAAGTAGTAAAAGTCGTGAACTTCATAAAATCGCGGCCCCTAAATATGCGGCTTTTTAACGTTTTCTGTCAAGAAATGGGATCAGAGCACACTACACTTCTGCTACATACAGAAGTACGATGGTTATCTCGAGGTAAAGTCTTAACCCGAATGTTTGAACTTAAAGAGGAGGTACAGTACTTGCATTTTTGACTATTGAAGGGTATGAGTATGCAGATTTATTTGCAGATGATGAATGGGTATCTAAGCTGGGATATCTTTCCGATATTTTCGTACACTTGAATGAACTAAATAGAAAAATGCAAGGTAGAAACGAAAATATTCTGACTAGTATGGATAAGATTCAAGGATTTATTAATAAGTTAAATTTGTGGATACAGACAATTGAAAATGGATCGTGTGAGATGTTCCCAACTGTATGGCCCCTTGCTGACGATAATAAGGTGTGATGCACTTAATTAAAAAACATTTAGTACTCTTGCAGCAGAATTTTAAAAAATATTTTGGAGAGAGTGTTGAAGATTTTGACTGGGTTCGTGATCCATTCATTATGGATTCGAAACATCTTCCGAATAATTTAGGCTTACAAGAGGAACTGGCAGATTTGAAAGCAGACAGAACATTGAAATTAAAATTTTTCGAAGTGCCTTTGGAAACATTTTGGTTGTCAATAAGTAGTGAATACCCGGCTATCTCCGAGATGGCAGTTAATGTGTTATTACCATTTTCAACTACATATTTGTGTGAACTGGGCTTCTCGACGTTGACTGAAATTAAAACATCAAAGAGAGAGACTCAAATCCATCGATGAAGAAATGAGGCTTGCTTTGTCAACGATTCCGCCACGAATCAGCCGTCTGTGTGCAGCTAAGCAGGCTCAAGTATCACATTGAAGGTATGAGTAGAGAATTTTACTTTAAAATTCGTATTTTCTACAGTGAATTAAAGTTAATAAATTGTTAATAAATGCATGAGTCTATTACTGTTTTATAACAATAATAATAATAATAATAATAATAATAATAATAATAACGATACTGATAATAATAATAATAATAATAATTGATTACATAACGACGTAATATTTCGTAATTATATTAAGATTCATATGATTTTGAGGGGACAGACATTTTGGTGTGCCGTGTTGAGTCTAGGCCCGTCTGGGGTGTGCCGTGAGTAAAAAAAGGTTGCGGAACACTGACTTACGGTACTTTATTCTTATAAACAAACTGAACTCGCAGATAATCATCCCTCCTCCTCAACCGACCACAACTATTAATAATATTTATACTTTCTTAGAGTAATAGTTTTACCATATGTAATTGCTAAGGTATCTTATATTTCAAAATTAAATACTCGTACTTTACTTGCTATCAGCAAAGTAATTTTCAAAAAATAACCCCCTCTCCCTGCAACTATTCTCTCTATTTATAGATATTAACATTTTACTGTGGATTGATATTTCTTTATTTTCGGGGCATGTATTTACCAAAATTAAGTACGTTACTCTTCTTAAAACACAAAACTACCCATGTAAACTACCCCTACCCTTTAACCAAACAACCCCATTTTTGATATTTAAATTTTTTGTTGAGTAATAGTTTCATTATATGTAAATTTATAGCCTTTTATAGTTCATAGATATTTCATCTACTTGTTTACAGTGGATTATTGAGACCATTTTTCAGCATATTTTATTCATCAAAATTAAGTACTTTACTCTTGTTGAAACGTAAAACGTTGCAAGTGAACTACCCCTTCCCCTTAACCAATCTTCACCAAAATCAATTGGCCTTGAGTCCTCTACAACTCGGGGGACATACGCAGAAATTATTTGATTCTGCTTGAGTTTGCGGGAGTTCTTTTTCGCCATAGAACACATTCTACATATAGACACACAGACACCTTTCTGAAAACGACTTCTGCATGTTTTGAGGGTAGTGCAATCAGAATCTGCCCTTATCTCGAACACTACTTTTTCGCGATCACCATACTTCCATTTCCTTACGAAATATGGAAGAAAAAAAATGTTACGAAATCACTGAAAACGTGAAAGTTTGGTTGCAGGAAAGGATAATATATGCGGTCCAAAGATATAATTGTATAGGCCTAACCGATCTAAAATACAATTACCAAAATAGATTTAAGAATTGTGTACACTAAAATATTGTTTAATAATTAACATTGTTTAATTTAATAAATAATTTAATTTTTACCCAAAAATATTATTACAATTAAATAAACGTTATTAATTATATTGCATTATTTATTATGAAATTACATATTTATTTATTTATTTAAACTTTACATTATTTTATTAATCATAATAAGAGGAATAGCCACGACAAATTGAATTGAGTTTTCTGTGACTGTTTCATATTATGTTTTATATTGATAACAACACTTTTTGGGGAGTTGGTTTCCATTAGATTAATTTTTTTAAAGCAAACACTTGCAGGTTCTACGTTAAGGTACCGTTGTTGTTGTTGTTGTTGTTGTTGTTGTTGTTGTTGTTGTTGTTGCTGCTGTTGTTGCTCTCGCTCTCGCTCTCGCTCCCGCTCCCGCGATTCATAATTAATGTTGTTCATAATTAATTACCTTAGCCATCAGAATATCCTAATTAATATTATTATTATTCTAGCTGTAGATTGTTTACACACTTTTGGAAACCGATGATTACAGAAATTGATTGAATTCTCATCTTCCACTGTTGCTTTTCCATGCAAAGACCTTTTTCAATTTTTCTTTCCCTCAATATGGTTTGAATTTCTTCTATCCAGGTGATAGGTGGTCTTCCTCTTTTCCTTCTTCCTGGTGGGGTCCATTATATAATTCTCCTTGGCAATCTCTCCTGTGCAATTCCTTTTGTGTGTCCATACCATTGTAATCTTTTGTCTGAATAAAATCAACTCTTAATTAACATTTCACAGAATAGTTCTTGTGAATTATGCACGAAATGTACTGCACTCTCCTCCTTCTGTCTCAGAAGCCTTCCTTGCTTCTTTTCCTAATCTTCTACGTTTTACAGACATGCTGCCAAGAAGAGGCGACAAGATTTTGTTTTATTTTTAGACCATATTTCTGAAATTCTGTAGCCTCTTCTTTTACATAAAACTGGAAGAAAACAACAGGTACAATCGAAAATTAAATTAAAACAAATAAAAAATAAATTAAGGCTTGAAGTTCTGAAAATGACGGTGTAACAAAATTTGTATGGCATTCATATGGCCCCCTGATAAAGAAACGTAACTGTATATAAGCTGATAAGCTTAAATCACGGACGAAGCGGTTGTACAAGCAACACAGGTCAAGTTGAACTTTTTCATATGTACAAACTTAGATGGGCATGGTACATAGAAGGGAGGGAAGGAGAGACGATACCAAGGAAGACGACAAAAGAGTATTTTTAGAACTAGGAATAAGTGAAGGGCTGGACGTCGGTCATTAACCACTATAATTAGTGGTCATATAAATAATTAGTGGTTATGGACGTATAAATATCACTTGGTGTCGTAAATTACCATCTATTGACACAGAACACAATTGCTTGACGGCAACTATTGTGTGTCTAAGCAGCCATGCGCCCTGAAGGATTAAGCGACCCTCACACCCCCACCCTTCACTCACACATACACACACGTGCAGCCCGGCCTACCTGCCGCTCAGTGTTGGCTGCGCGTGTGTGCGTGAGTGCCGTGGGGGCGCGAGGGTCGAATAATCCTTCAGGGCGCATGGCTGCTTGGACACACAATAGTAAAGTATTTCATGTCAAAGAGGGGGGGGGGGAGAAGAAAACGTACCTGCTCTAGATAACGACCGGAAGTTAGCACGTAGTAAATACACCTGAAGTTATCACGTAGTAAATACACCTGAAGTTAGCACGTAGTAAATACACCTGAAGTTAGCACGTAGTAAATACACCTAAAATTCACGAGTTTGCTTGTAACATACGTAATAAACATTGATGTGTATAAATTATGCGTGGAAATAATATCATTCACTTCACTCAGACACTTCTGGTGGATTCTTATTGCAGTATGGATGGATTCTAGCTAAGGGTTTCACGGCAGGTTTCAATATTATCAGAAGTTCGGCTTGGCGGGCTGTAAGACCGTGGTCCAATGTTTTTGGGGGTAAACGTTTCGATCGTGCCTTCGACGACCATCTTCAGTGCAAAAGGATGCAACA
This sequence comes from Magicicada septendecula, assembly GCA_034769895.1. Lineage (NCBI taxonomy): Eukaryota > Metazoa > Arthropoda > Insecta > Hemiptera > Cicadidae > Magicicada > Magicicada septendecula. The sequence continues at coordinate 55,551,957 of CM068367.1, forward strand.
CACTGACCAAGATTTCGCAGTCAGTGAGCTGTGGTTAAGGCTAGTGGCTGTGAGAAGGACGCAAATATTTATAAACTTTTGGTGTCCGCACGAAATTGTTAACCACCATCCAAACAGAAGAAAGGCAGATGATTATTGGTCCGCCACAACTAGCGTCCAAAGAGCACTCAATGATAGAGACCCACCCCGCCGATTCATCGCAAGGAGGAGGTCACAGATCGGCTCGTTGAACTCGTGCCGAGAAAAGCTCCTGGCCCGGACGGCGTCTCGAACGCCGCTCTTACTCGACTCCCGGAGCGAGGAGTACTTTTCTTGGTCGCGCTGTTCAACGCGTGTCTTAGACTGGCCTATTTTCCCCAGAAATGGCGTAAGGCGACGGTCATAGTGATCCCGAAGCAGGGAAAGGATGCTTCCCGTCCCGGCAACCTCCGGCCCATTAGTCTACTGTCAGCCACGTCAAAGGTCCTCGAACGTCTCGTACAACGGAGAGTACTAGATCATCTAAGAAATTTCGATGTACTGGTCCCCGAACAGTTCGGCTTCCGTGTGGGGCATTCCACCACTCATCAACTGATGAGACTGGTGGAATACATCACGGACGCCGGGTGTCGGAAAGAGCAGACTGTCTCCTGTTTCCTAGATGTGGAAAAGGCCTTTGATAGTTTCTGGCATGACGGGCTCTTGTTCAAGCTCCGGGAAATCCAGCTCCCAGATTGCTACCTTCGCTTGATTGCTAGCTTTCTGACGGAGAGGACTTTCTGCGTGCGAATAGACGACCATCTCTTCCGAGAGACGCATTACAGCCGGGGTACCTCAAGGTAGCGTGCTAGGGCCTCTCCTGTTCTCCGTGTATGTCAACGACGCACCCACAGAGCCTGGAGTCCAGATGGCTCTGTTTGCCGACGACACGGCGGTCTATACCGCCGATCGGAACGCAGACTTTGCTATCCCACGACTTCAGCGCGCACTCGATGCGTATTCGACGTGGACGGAAAGCTGGAAAGTTGCCGTCAACGAAACCAAGAGCTCCGCGGTGCTATTCTCAAAGCGCCGGAAAGAACCACGAGGCCGAGTGAGACTCGGTAGAACGTATTTGCCCTGGTCGAGAGAAGTTAAGTACCTCGGTGTCCACCTAGATCGTCGGCTCACCTGGCGTGCCCACGCTGAGACGATGCGAAAGAAAGCGTCCGCTCGTCTCGCGCAACTGTTTCCAATACTTGCCAACAAGGCTATGGCCCGCAAGCTGGGTAAGTTGATCGTCAACGCGTATCTGTTGCCGATCATTACCTACGTTCTTCCCGTCTGGGGTTACCTCGCAACCGTTCATAAAAGAAGGTTGCAAAGCGTTTTCGATAGAGGTCTTCGGCTAGCGGCCAAAGTCCCCTATCGGTTTTCTTCTCGTCTTCTGAGAAGAGGACTCGGTGTCCGCTCCTTGGATGACACCGCAAGGCGACTTGCACGTAAATTTTACGTCCGAGCTGCGAGGACCCAGACAAACCCACTCATAGCTGGCCTTGGCAAGTACCGAACACGTCCAGGTGAATCTTGGAAACGGCCTCGACAAATACTGTACTAGTCGACCTACTACTAGCATGTCGCTGTAGCGACCACTAAAAATTAAGTAAACAATATTCCGTCTGGACAGGACCACTAGGCAGGAGCCCCTACCGGAGGCTCGGTACTAGGAAACCATTGGGTCGTCTCACGACGCACAACCCAACAGCTCTGAAACGGTCGCAATCGATGCGTGTTTCTGAATCTGGACAGACTCCATAATGCAGGCGAGGGAAGTACGCACTCACCGACGACAGAAGTATTTGTTGAATAAATGTTTTGGTGTTGAAAGTATTAAACATACAATAACCGGAAAGGAGTGTTGTTCTTATTAAAGAAACTGCAAAGACTTAGGCGTGAAAAAATTTAAATATATTCTTTTTCGAAACGAATACATTTGTATATATAAACACGAATAACATATTCCAAAGTTTAATAGCAACGCGTTGATCCTATATATTTTCTTAAGTTTTAATACTTTCACTGCAAACCTTTGCAGCTGGTGATGTAAACTGTTGCGATATTCCCAAGGTGCTTGAGCCCGCGATTCTAGTTTCTTTACTTTCCCCGCATATATTTCTTTGTACTGCGTCTTTATACTTTTCCTTCTTACGTTTCTAATCTACTTATATTTCTTTTCCGTTGTTATATATACATCGCGAAGAGAATTTCGTAACTTTTCTGCTGTGTTGAGGTCGTTCCTACACCCGCGTTTCTCTGCTTAAAATATATTTACGAAAGAAAATAACGCTCCCTAAATAATGCAATATATGTTTCGTGTGTTAAGCATGCGTGTTTTTACACGAACCTAGCGATTACAAAATTAGCTCAGCGCTGTGCCAGCTCTCGCTTCCCCTATCATCAACCAAGACAGTAGTAAGGCCCATATTTCGTATAGTTGTAAAACTTGGATACTCGCTGAAAATAAAGAGGGTGCATGAAAATCATACAATAGGAAGAGGATAAGAAACTATTATGTAGACCAATTAAAGGAAAAGATGCCTAGCAAATTGCTTAAAAGATGAGCTGTAACACGGTTATTTAAAATCCAACGGTTGATTGATTTTAGAAATCTGCAGCATGTTAGATGAGCGTAGTAAGGATATAGAACGAATGAAAGAAGAAAATATATGAAAAAACACCACCGAGGGAAGACTGTATGGGAAGGAGCAATAGTGGAAGACAGTGAACACGCTGGCTGATAATGAAGACTGTTAGAGACCTGGTAGATGTTAATTAATTGCCAGTAAGGAGAAAGGAGCCATGGTTCAATGGAGCAATAAAGGAGCAGAAATGGGCTATGGTTTTGAAACAATCCGTCATCCCACAGCAAGAAGAAGAATTCTCACTCGTCCAGTTCATTCTGGTAACAACATTGACGATTAAACATATAGTTAATGTTGTTGCCAATCATCAAAACAAAAAATAAACTATTAAGTTCCCTGAACTTTAGAAGACGCCCAGACATTAACAATTGTCTCGAAATTTTGATTTCCTTCTTTTTGTTTGTGGTACACCTAAAAATACGCCACATTGAGCTGAAAAATACAGACACGTGCCTATGTGACTCCTAGCACGCGGCATATCCCACAGCTGTTTCAGACGTTTCGACATCATTCTGAGTGACAGACTTGCGTAATGTTCTAGACCATGCAAGGTGCCCCTATCAGCAGTGCTGGATTAAGTGGGGGCTAGGGAGGCTAAGGCCCCGCTTGTCGGGGGGGGGGCCCATGCATGACCATTTACAAATTCTCATCAGTATAAATCAGTATAAAATAAAAAATATGTGAGTAAAAATACGGTTTAAGAACAAAATTGTATTTATTATTGTTATTAAATGATCGTCTGAATAAAGTAAAGTATTGTGCAAAACGCGAACATTTCATACATGGGCCCCTGCTCTCAAATAGCCCCGGGCCACCATAGCTTGAACCCGGCCATGCCTATCAGGCATTACTCGACTATTCTGCCGGCATCCAGGCCCGCTATGTCACTACAATGCAAGGCGGCTGTGGGTATATTGGATTTGAATCAGGCCAGTTCAGTTATAGGTCAGCTATATTAGAGTGAGGTTCCGAATGACTGTAGGTTCAGTAGAAAGTGATTGTTGTGTTTCTTTAGTGCAAATTGTAAGAATGAGACATATATGTTATTTTTGGATAAATGTAACTTGTATTATTGTTTAAGAATGCCTTTGTTGATTTCTAACTGTTGATTGTGAGAAATTAAAAAGTTCGTAATCACTGAAATTTCATCTGGTGTCAGTTGCGTTGTTTCCACTGTCCGACATTACGATCCGTGAGACCGTTGTAACAATATCAAATCAAACACTACATTCGGATTTGAGTAAACATTACCCAAGCTGGTAATGTTTAAGCCTGAACACTATATTCTGACTGCAGTTAAAATACTGTTTAATTTTATCCACCTCAATAGATCTGTTAACCTTTGTAACAAAACTAAAAATTTACTTTCTGTACAGTGAAGTAAATTAGTATTCAAATTCCTTTTTATCTTATTTACTATAAAGTCTTTACTGATGGGATAATCTTCCTTTTAGAATTTGTTGTTGTTGTACATAAATAGTATAAGTTCACTTTCCTTTAACGTCCACTACAGATACTTCAGACGACGGGTTGATCCTGGATGATCCACGTGAGTTGATATACTCTGGATATCACTGGATGATCCTGGGTTGATCTGGATTAATACGTGAGTTGATATACTCTGTTTGGCCTCAGGGTCGCTTTCGGGATAGTAGATATTTCTCACGGGCATGGTTATATAGTCTTTCAGAGCGCACCGATATTGTTAATACTAAAATAGTTTATTATGCTTACACGTCTTTCCCAGTCAGCTTAAACTGTCTATATAACCTAATCGGATAGCTTGAAATTTTGCGGAATAGCACAATTATAATATTTCTTGCAGTAACTCTAGAAATGTTTTAACCTACGTTTATCACGAACAGGCAGACCAATCTTCTGTAAAAGCACCGCCTTCACATGTTATAGATTCCGAAGAGTGACTGATCTATCCGTTTAGAGATATTTCCATCGACTGAATTCTTGCAATCTGATTGGTTCTTCCGTAATCCCTACTCATGATTTTCTGACAGATAATAAATGTTCTTGTCCCACAAGGCTTCCGAACAGAATAATTATCGTTAGCTGTGCGTGTACGGTGTATTAATTATGTCGTTTGTAACAGTTGTGTTTGTTTTATTCGTTAGTGTGTGTATGTGTTTTTCAATCATTTCACCGACGACTCCTATATACGCGTATTAGGAAGACGAAGTTTTACCTGATGATGGGAATTTAATTCCCGAAACATGTAGTGGAATATTTAACTACAAGATCGCCTGACGGATCAAATTAAGGTATAATTTCAAATTAATTGAATAATTCTTGTTCAAAAAACCTGATAATTTTTCGACTGAATTTATGGCCATAAAATCTTTATGCATACCTTTATTTTTATGCATAAAATATGCATACATTTAGTTACTGACTTTTAAAATAACTATTGTCATCATTTAGGTCTATTTATTACAAACATTCTGATTACTAATCAATTCACAGCACTTAAAGTTGTTTCACAAGCTAAAAATACTTGAAGGTAACATTTTTAACAATGTTCCTTATCAAACTAATTTATAACGTTAAAACCCACAGTATCGACTTATTCGTACAGTGTTTTTATATGCTATCATATGCTCTACTCTTTGCTACATTCCATATGCAATTATAATGTCCATTGCAATGTAAATATGACTGTGTGTGTACACGGAAACAAATACATGTTTTTCTTATTAGCTACAGCGAGCTTCCTAAATTATAGCGTACTATCTATTGACGCCCGGAATAAAAATACAACATTTTCCAAAATTATAAGGACATTTAATTCTTTATAAATTTAAATAAATCGACAGCTTTGAAAGACTTTGTTTACGGTAAAATTAAGTATTTAAATATTACCTGAATAGTCCTTCTTGTGGTTCACTTGTTTTATATTAAAACACTACGCGTTTCGGAACTAAAGTTCCATCCTCAGGTTATTTTCCTCGTTAGAGGTCGTCACAACATTAAGATACAAAACAAAAAACAACAACATTCAAAACATATATATAAAACAATCATTAGCGCGCGAGAATAACGGTGCGCACCGTGAGGAAGTTACAACGACACTGCCGTCTCTATTCAACATAGTCACTGTCTTATCTGTGACGCAAGTCTCAGACGTTCTGAGACTTGTAAAGCCGTATCATATAGCGCGTTCGATTGGAAATTCATATGATCGTTTAATAAATGTTCAGGATATAATTTATGTGCCTTATAAATTTCGAATTCCTCAGCGGCATCCATACAAACATGTAAAGGTGCAAGATTTGTAGCCAGGTTTGTGTAATTATGGTTACTATCCATTAAATGTCGGCCAAAATTAGATTTTGTTTGACCTAGATCTTTTTTAGGTACATGTTCTTTAAATAGTTGTAAAAACCATCTCCCCGTCTGGCCTATATAATTTAATATAAAACAAGTGAACCACAAGACGGACTATTCAGGTAATATTTAAATACTTAATCTATTTGTGGTTCGGATACGAATATGAAGTATTTCTTACGGTAAAAGACGTTTTATGTAAAGATTCTATTGCGTTTCCGATTGGCGTGAATTGTCACCTAGAGTTACCACGCAGTACTCACCCACTACGCATCAGAGTTTTTTACCACATTCAAATGAAAAATGTATATCAAAAACAAAATTATTTGCCCCAGTAGAGCACTGATTCTTACCTAAAATATTGCTTGTATTATTTTTGTAAAATATATAACCTCTTATCTGAATCCCAATCATACGCATTTACTTGCACCTACTTTTCAAAGTGAACAATTCGTTATTATAAAAATGTTTTAATAAAATGAAACCAACGGAAAAATTATTAGGTTAAACAGATAACCGTTTATCCAGTTATAATAACCGTTAACAAGATGATATAATGATCGAACGTCAATAGAGGCCATAGGAACACAAAAGAGGAAGAAAGACATGGAGATGAGGTAGCTAGCCAATTAAGAAAAATACGCTGAATCACAGTGGATAATTAAGAAATAAAAGAATGGAAATGGGATGTAAAAGGAGGCTAATGACTAACAATATTAGGCAGTAATAAGGCTGCATGGCAAACACATATCGCCTGTAGAGAACGATTTGCTTTCCTGACATTTCTTCTTTCAAACAACCACAAAGGACTCACACCCTCAAGAATAAACTACACATTGGATAAATACGCTGAGGCAACGTGGCAGAATTGAAGCTGTCAACGGACCTATACTAAACTCTTTTAAATGCTGTAACAAAATTTTAACATAAATTATAGTGACAAAGCTCAACGACAAACAATCGTCAATTTATTCCTGAAAGGTAAATTCTCTAAAAATGTATAAAAAGCGCTCAGACGTTACGGAAGGAATACAAAAGATATGAAACAGAAGTATGAAAAAGAAAGGAAAAGCTTATTACTGTTTAAGGTTGTTCTGACGAGAAACGCCTGCTGAACTCAATCACGTTTTCGTTTGCCAATCGAAGCGATAAGAAGTGTAGTTGTAGTATCTGTGAATTATTGTATATGGATGTCTGCAATAAGTGACTTGTATTATTTAGTGGATCGGTGTTTTTATTAGCTGACAGTTACTGGTTGTTACATTAGTCTGTGTGTGTGTTGAATGATCTTAAACTTGAAGAATCGTTATACACGTGTGTATTTGTTTACTAAAACAGTTGTTAATGTTGTCACTAAATAATTCCCTGGTGTTTGATCACTTTCTTCCACTATCTGAATACGTGCAATTGCTATAACAGTACAGTAAAGTTTTAAAGTAAATTGGAATGACTAAGCAATCATTGCAGTTATTAATAAATGTGGTTTCTGAAAACGTAATCTACTGATGACAAATTCTAAATATTCGTGATTTTGTCGAACAAATAGAGCGCATGACAAAGAAGACTAAGGGATAAATAAATGCAGAGATGATAAACGATGGACGGAGTAAAATAATGAAAATAGATAAATAGAAAATATTGGGAAATTATATGTTGTTGACACGTATATATAGAGTTTATTCTGGCTAGCACGTGCTTTATTGAATGTAAAGGTGCTTTATAAAAATATAAAAACGCCCGACAGTAACAAGGGAATTATAAATGACAACGATTCCAAGATAATAAGGAGGTATCCTTGTTTATAGTTGGAAATAGATCGACCGTCTCCTCGGGCTTTCAAAGACTTTATTTATACTATCAGACTGTGTATAGTGTTTCTGACAGACGACTTGTATTGTGACCCAGTATTACTTCCCATTACTCATCCGTTCGCATCAACTATGTTACACACATTCGGCGCGTTAAAATACACAATGTCTGGAGGTCAAACGCAATGTCTCTTCTAACACAGTGCTGATTACTTTTACTATAAAAATATAAACAATTTGTTTTCTTTGTACAAGGGAGTTTCAAATGAAAACCTTAATTATTTTTTATATGGCATTTTATTAAATACAAAAGAAATATAAGCACCTCATTTCTCAATGTAGTCCCCATCCCCAGGACGTGCACTGCACGTATTCCAGCGCTTTGTAAGTGCGTGGATACCTCTTGAAAAGAAGTCTTTCGGTTGCGGCTTTAGCCAATCGTGCACCAGGTTTTTCACCTCTTCATCGGATCGGAAATGTTTGCCTCCCATCGCCTCTTTGAGCGATCCGAAGACGTGAAAATCACTGGGGACAAGACCTGGTGATTAGTGTGGGTGTGTAAGACACTCAAATTTTATGTCCTGGATTGTGGCAACAAGTGAACGACGGGCAGTAACCACCATGGACGGGCATTGTCATGAAGGAGCAAAACACCAGAAGTCGTTTACTGGTGATCGCAGGGCGAAGTTGATTCTTGAGCACATCTCCATACGTAACACTGGTCACTGTTGCTCCCTTTTCCATGTAGTGTTCCAAAGTTACCCCTTTTTCATCCGAAAAGTGAGTGACCGTGACTTTTCCTGGTGATGGTTGGGTGAGACACTTTTGTGTTTTGGCGAGGAGATGTGGCGCTATTCCTTGCTCGGTCTCTTGGTTTCAGGTTGGTGATAGTGGACCCAGGTTTCATTTGCTATAACGATTCTTCCTAGGAATCCAACACTTTCAACCTGTAAACGACGCAAACGTTCTTCACAGGCATCAACACATAAACTATTGAATTTTAAATAACTACGCTTTCAATTCTCTTAAGTAAGAGCCCATTGCTATATCTTCTTCTTTCTATGCCATGTCAGCCTGTACAAAACTGTAGTCTTCTTCAACATCCAGCCCCAAAACATCAATATTCTGTTACACTGGGTCAATTAACGATACCCAGCAACTCCCTTACACCCTTTCTGTCTTTATTTCACCACCATGTCCGCAGTTTTCCCTTATTGCTTGTTCTAAGCAATTATTCCCTCTGCATTGGTATCCTCCATACCTTTTATGTACCCTGCCCACCGAAGCCTCTGCAGTTTGACAAAATTCATCAGGCTGTGGACTTATACAACTGCTTTAGCTCGCAATTAAAATGCGTGCTCTAGGTAATGTCACGTCCAAGATAGTTGAAAAGTCTTACTTTTTCTATGCATGTGTTGTCTATGCATATTTTGGTCCGGACCGATTCATCTCCTATAGAGGCCATTCATTTTGTCTTTGATTCAGATATCTTACAGTTATATTCTTTTCCTATTTTATGTAATATGTATATTGCTCGCTGGAGATTGTCATTTGAAGTGGCGAATATAGCTTGGTCATCCGCGAAGTGAGTGGTTTTCAAGCTTTTATTTCTGTAGATTTTAATACCGCCAGGGGACTGTTATTTCCAAATTTTATAAAACAATGGCAATACCTACACTACTGTATGGTTCTGAAGCTTGGGTGATAAAGAGGAAAGATTAACAGAAGATGTAAACAACAGAAATGAAATTTCTGAGATCAGTTAATAGGTATAATAGACGAGCTAAGAAATGAAGTGATAAGGAGTGATTTAGATATTTTTTAAGTTAATGAAAGGATTAAAGAATATAGAAGAAAATGGATTCAACAGTCAATAGAATGGAAGAATGTAGAATACCGAAGACGACGAAAGATTACAACCCTAGATGGCAGAAGAAAATTTGTTAGACCTAAGGAAGGTGTACTGTGAAACAGGAACAGGCCGCTAAAACCTAAAACCGTTACGTAGATGATGATGATGATGATGATGATGATGATGATGGTCTAGGTAACGTTTTTAATATCTGGGCAAATATGTTTTTATTGCTACCTTTGTTTCGAAAGCTTCAAGTACATACGACGTTATTCCTTTTATCGCCCTCTCCCTTGGTAGGCCTATCGTACATCGGCCTACATTCTAAGTATCTGTAGCTTGACTAAATTCATCAGTTTGTGACCTTGTACAACTGATTTAGTTCGTTAGAAGTTCGTTACAATGTATTCTCCAGGTATCGTTTTTATTAAATGGTCCATACATTTTTCGTAACACCTTTCTTTCTAAAACTTCAAGAATTTCTGCTGTCTTTCACGTAAGTGTCTTTATCCAATTTTAAATCCATAGGCAAATATAAGTCTTAATATCGTTTTTAATACAGTCGTGGACACTGCTTCTTAATCGTCTGGTATGCATAAAATTCCCACTTTCCTTTTACCAGTTTTTTTTGTGCTTTATTTTCTTTGTCGTGTCGTTACTCTCATTCACCTTATTTCTTAGATACAAGAAAAGTGCTTGGCCAATTCGATGACGTCATTTTCTCCTCTACATTTTATTACCACCATCGTTGTCTTTATTATTGTACATTTGCTTTTTATATTTATTTAAACAATAAGTTGTCCATTAATATATGAAAATATAAATTATATTATTATTAATAATAAAACTTATTACAAGAACACATTTTTCTATTATTTTGAAAATTACAGAGTTTCAATAGCATTCAGCAAATGACAATAATAATTATATCGTCATCATCATTTAATAATGGACAATCTTTCCCCTCGTAAGTTAAACACCCTAATTAAGTTACATAAAGTAGAAAAACAAATTAGACCCTTAATAAGTTCTAAAAGTGCACCAAATTATAAAACGTCTAAGTTTATTTCAAAACCTTTTAAAAGAGCAACTAATATTACAATATACATACAGTTTAAAAAACAGCCATCATCTTACTCAAATTCTTTATAAAACTAAAATTGGTAAAAATACAAAATTATTTCCTTTCGATATTTCTAACATGTAGACAAATACTCCAACTAAAGAAACAATTGAAATTATTAATAATAATCTCAAAGACAATAATAATAATTCTCAATATATAAACCAAATAACCAACATTCTAATTAGTATTCTAAACCAAAATTATTTTATAAATAATAATAATAACATGTATCAACAAATAGATGGACTAGCAATGGGAGCTCCTGTTTCCGCAATAATATCAGAAATCTTTTTACAACATTGAGATATAAAATTACGTGATATTATTAAAAACCTAGACCCACTAGGTCATTATTTCATATTTCAAAATAATGGTAATAATATTAATTAAAATTTTAATTTAGTTAATAAAAAAAGACGATGATATCTGAATGCTATTGAAACACTGTAAATTACAAAATAATAAAAATATATGTATTCTTGTAAAAAGTTTTATTATTATTATTAATAATATAAATAAATAACAAGAAAAATATAAGCATTTATGAATATAAGAAAAAATAATTATAATTTTGTCCATAATTTATTCGCATTATGCTGTAAAAGCAACTCCCGTTGTAATAAACAATCTTGAATAACATGAGGACACTGTAGATTATTAAGCAAACAGGGTGTCTGCTGTTCTGTATATTTAATTTTTTACGGAAGCAGGAACGACACTGACGCCTGTATATTTCCCAGAAAGGTCGCGGCGACAGCCAGGAAGTGCATGTCTGCGAGATGATCAGTTTATCGCTATCGGACAAACAATTATCACATTCAAAGGCCTGGGAATTACACTTGACGGTCGACTGCCATTTTCTCTTTTTCGCTCGCTAAAATTATTGTAAACTTAACTACGTTTCATCAAAACATTATTTGATAACCTCATAGCTTCCGCTCGCAGTCCGAAATTTATGACAAGCGGTATTATTCTTTATACATTCTTAGTTTATACCACTTCTAAAACAAATCGTTACGGTCGTGTTGCAACTGGTATGATATTTGCAAGATGCTCCCTGGTTGTTCGTTACTTTCCCTGTGTTTAAATTTCTTTTTAGTACTTTCCATTATCTCTATTTTAAGCTCCTTATATTTCAGTTCCGTTATAATGTACCGAAAGTCGTACCGTACCGAATAACGCAAAGAAAATTTCATAACCTAACTTGGTAGTACTTATTCCTACACGCGTCGCGCACTGGTTGAAATAGAGCCACGGAATAAAATATTTCTCTCTGTAACAACAGTTTCTCTCGTGTGTGTTTAGTAAAGGTATTGTTAAGCGTACAATATAGTAAAACGGAATGGAAAATCGTCAAGATACGTTTATGTGAATTCACTTACAAACTTGATAATTTACTACACCTATTTGAACAAGTTTTTCTACTGACTGATTATTCCTTTGTAAGTAACTCGTTGAATTTCCTGCAGGTTTCCCATGTAATATCTTCAAATAAATACGTTGCAAGTAGGTTTATTTTCACCTGACGCATGTTTCACAGAAACTCAAAATATTCGAAATAAAAATGGATTTTATAAAATAGAATGTCCAGATTGCAATAAGTTTTACGTAGGTAAGACGGATAAAAAAATATTCGAAAGATACATTCAACATCGCAATGCGTTTTTAAAACCTAATAATTACAAATATAATTTAGCCACACACACCGTTTAAACAATAAACATATATTTCCAGACATTCAAAATCTCGAATTAATTAAATGTACAAAAAGATAAGAAAATGAATATCTGGGAAAATCTTAATATTTACAAACACGATAATAATAATCTACTAATTAAAGAACAGATTCAAATAAAAACAAAACAAGACGATTAATTTAAAATCATACATTTATTAGAATAATAAAATAAATATTAAATATATAATAAATATGTCTACTAGTAATTTTATACAAACCACTATGTTGTCTTTGGTATTGACGAGCGCTTTCGGCAGTCAAGCCATCTTCAGGTCATTTACCAACGTCATTAGCTTGCTAAATGACCTGAAGATGGCTTGACTGCCGAAAGCGCTCGTCAATACCAAAGACAACATAGTGGTTTGTATAAAATTACTAGTAGAAATATTTGAGACCATTAACACTCCAATACAACAATAAAATAACATAACAAATAGCTGACTACATAAACATTTATACAATGGAAAATACAATCTTAGTAAATTCGATTATCCGTTAACTATATTGTAAGCGAAACATTGAATTACAATTAAAACAAACATCTGAAGATAGAGAATAATTTCTGTGCAACGTGCGTTAGGTAAAAATCAACCTACTTTCAGTGTATTTATTTGAAGATATTACACGATTGGTAAGTGTAATGTTACTATTGTACCATTGTAGATTGAAATTTGGCCAAAAAAAAACCTAGCAGACATACATTTCTTTCTTTTATCTTTTATAAACAATGGCAACCTGCCAGAAATTAAGTATTAAATTTACATTATATTAATAACGTACAGTAGGACAAAAATGCGTTAAATCAGGGAACTCAAAATGAATTTTGATTTAAAGGTGAAACTTTTTATAATATATATAATATACGCAAACTATGCGGACGGATTCGATTAATGAGGTGTGTGTGGAGTGAAGCATTGTACAAATCTGTGACATTGGACTATTGAACAAATTGTACAAACAGTGTACAGAGGCACTCTTATACAAAAGCTCTCTTAAATCAACAAAAGCGCTCTTATACAACTATGAATAAAGTTACTGAAGTTGAAATGTTCAACACACAACAGTAAACGTCACCTTCTTACAGTGATTTGTGCTGATTAATACACTAAATCATTTTCCGCCAGTCCATTAAGGAACACTCAGCAGTCTAATATGGCCAGGTCTAAACTGTACTGAGCCGGCCACTGGGTGGTTATATTTATACACCGCTGAGATTCCAGAAAAATCTTCCATTTTCCGGGCGGCGTGCCCGGTTAATTTGCGTAGTTACAAGAGCTAGAACAGTCAAGAGACTAGGTGAAAGTCCGACCTTGAACTCAACGTGCCGACTGCATACGACACGCTAGTTGAGAAACGTGTGGAAAGACAATCTCGAATTACCTAGAGCCGTATGTAATTAGATAATTACGTACCGAGATACATAATTAGGGACTTCTCGGATCAGTGAATGACAAAATAAAGAATTCTAAAGCTATAAACAGGAGAAGGAGGAAATGGAAGGGTAATGTGGTGTGAGACATAACGATTACTTGGTAATTATGATAAAGGTATGAATGGAAGGAAAAACAGTAAGAAGAAGGGCAAGCAAATAGATTGTTCATGATGTGGAGGAGAAAGTGGGAGCTGGGAGTCACCAAGCGTTAAATAAATTAATATCATCATCATCATCACCACTCCAAGGAACCCATCTCACACCTGGCCTTACGTCTGTTCCGGAACCCATCTCTACCTTGGTCTACCGACATCTCTCTTCCCAGTAGGATGACCCAAGGCAGCCACAGGTAGACGGATATCAGGCATGCGATTCAAGTGTTCACACCATCTCCTTCTGGGGTCTTTAATCTTCTGGTACAATGATACAATCGCATCTAATATACTCGTCCCTTCTCCGATCCAAGAGAGAACAACCTTGCGTCCCTCTTAGAGATTTCATTTCGGCTGCCTGAATCCTCTGCACGTCTCTTTCGCCAAGAGTCCATGTCTCACTAGCTTACAGGAATGTGGGGACAGCTATAGTTTTATAAAATTCATTCGAGTATCCTTCCGAGTTTTATTTTTCAGGTACCTATGAATCGTTCCACAGATGCGTCTAAATTTTGTTACCTTACTATCCTAATCGATATAAGAACTTAATATGTGTAGGAAAATCTGAGGACACAAAAATAGGCACACAGCAATCCCTTTAGGACTGATGGCCAGGGAAGAGATAAACAACAGCAAAGATGAACTTTAGAAATATTTTATATTGAAAGCGCTCGACAGTGGTAACAAGGGATTATATAAATAACAAGGTTTCCAACATAATAAGGAGGTCTTCCGTTATATAGCTGGCAATAAATTTGACTGTCTCCCATTGTCGTTCAGATATTTTATTTATATTGTCAAACTCTTTATAGTATGCCTAACAAACGGTGGCTTGTATCGCGACCTACTTTGAGTACCCATTGCTCAACCGTTCTTATCAATGCTTACCCTATATTCCGATACGTGATGGCTGGAGGTCAAAACGGTTTTCCCTAAAGCAGCATCGCCAATTTATTCCAATCCAACATAGGCTATAAACAAAGAGCTTTTATAATATAAAAGTATGTAAGTCCTTTATAGATTTGCAATCTTACCCCTTTTTAACAACCATATGCCAATATGCGCCAATATGTTGGATTTCACCATCGATTACCAATGAACCCTGCCAACTAAAAAATCCTTGTTTTCGTCACAAAAGCTATACGACATATCGACTAATTTAGAGAACTCTATCTTACACAACTTATAGTTGTTAGCTTCTCCCTATGAGCGCTCTACCCTGTTGTTAGCCACGACCATCTTTTCAAACAGGCGTACCTCATTCCAGTTTCACTCACTACTCAAAATGCTTCTTCTTCTTCTTCTTCTTCTTCTTCTTCTTCTTCTTCTTCTTCTTCTTCTTCTTCTTCTTCTTCTTCTTCTTCTTCTTCTTCTTCTTCTTCTTCTTCTTCTTCTTCTTCTTCTTCTTCGTCTTCTTCTTCTTCCAGATTAGCAACTTCGCTGTTCCGTCTTTCAGTATATCTCTCCATCTTCTTCTTGGTCTTCCTACTTTCCTTCTTTTAAAGAGTCTATACTATCTGTATGCTATTTTAGGTACACGTCTATCGTTTATTCTGTTTGGACATTCCGTTGTGCAAACATTCCAGGTGAATTTCTAGATTGTACCGTTTATGGACAATACCTGTAGTATTTCCTAATGGCCCTCATTACGCAAACGATCTCGCCTTGTACAACCGTTTGTTCGTCTCAAGCAGGAGAAGAGAAGAAGATAGTGGAAAGCTTCGCTCAAGGGGAAGCATTTAACGTTTTGGTAAATATTGTAACGCAACATAGTTGAGGTTCCCCAACGTTACATAAAAGATTGAATGAAATATGGTCAAGGACCATACCCTGACTTAAGGTTGTTCAATAGGTCATGTGCTCGAGAAGTAACTCAAACCAGAAGGAGGCAATGACTAGTATTAAATGTATAAAAACCAGACTAAGGAATGATTGAATGTTATGAATTGTTTGTTTGGTACTGTGGCATGTTCAGGTCACAGAGTATTTTATATTGTATGTTGACTATACTACAGATGAAATAATGTTATTTGATAATAATACTTCACCAATAATTATGTTTATGTTTATATTGGATTTGTATTTATATAACCCAGTATAGTTACCAATGTTAGGTACTGTACTAAGTTGTCAGTATTGTATAATGTTGAAAAATAATGTTGTTCTAATTAATGTTTATAAACTGGATCAGGAGTGTGACCAGTGTTTTAAATCTAACAAGTAGTTCTGACAATTATGTCATAAATTAATAAAGGGTTCCAGAACCAGTTAATTAATATAAAAAAACAACTAACCACCAGTAAATTAAAATTCATGTAATTAACTATGTAATCAATAATTAATTGTACAGTAGGTCAGGTAAAAAAGAAAATTAAGTTAAAAACCAAATAATGTTATAATGGTTGTAAATGAATCTATAGGCCTAAATTCCATATTAGTGAAAGGAAATTAATACCTTTTTAGTAAACCCAGTCCAACGAAACTCTAGTAAAACATTTACTGTTTAATAAGGAAGGTTAGGGGAGAATTTTATGTGATTCAATATTAATCCAAGCATGGAGTATTTTATTGGAAATGAGTAGTAATATTCTATAATGCCGGCTCAAGGATATATAGAAAACATGGTTGTTAAGGCAACTGATTTTTAATAAGTTGTTGATTTTGAATAGATGGTACTGATTGTTACAAGCGATTAGATTGAAATGAACCGATATATTTAAATATATGAATAAATATAAAGGAAAGATATATCCAAACTGAAAAAGCCTTTTTGTAAAACAATTATATTTGAACGCTAATGAATCGTACAAATTAAATAACACTCTAAATTATCAATGAGTAAAATAAAAAAGAATTGAAAGCTTCTCACCTCAGTCACTAAATATTTCCGCTGAATTTGGTATCAAACCAATTCATGCTATAAATTGAAGACCAGTAAAGAGTTAAAGCCTGAATTAACGGAAATATTTGGAAATACAGAAGATTCGGTTGACGAAATAACCTTCATTGACAGCGTAAGCTGAGATCCTAATTCCAGTTCGTTGGGACCAAGAATTGTGAAGACGCAAAAGAAGAATCGAAGCACAAGAGTTCCTGTGGGATTACCATCATCCATTCATTGAAAACCAGAGCAGTTTTACTGGGTGAAGACGATATAAACTGGATTTTGACCGCTGTTGACAAACATTCACCGCCTAATGAAGCTTTCGCCGTTTGGGTAAAAAACAAATTATTTTCATATCATTGTATTTTAAGTAAATAATTTTATTCTTTTTGTAAATTGAACAACCTTAATTATGCGTTTTACCTGGCCTTACTAATGGTTCAAAGAACTACACGAACCCTGATATAAGAATTATTTGTCATTATTTTCAAAGTATATGTTTTTTTTTTAGAGTTCGAATAATTAAGAATCGATATATGTTGGGATAGTCGATTGGATCGTCTTATTGTTTGTCTGAGACAACGTAACTTGTTAAATACCAGAGAAAAATAAATAAAGTACATTTGTTGTATGAGATAACGTTTTAATCATTGCAGAGAAAATACTATATGTAATTGGCGTAATAATTTATTAACAGATTGATACAAACACTCAGAATAACTAACCTATAAGTACACTTATTTCTAGTAATAGCGCTCCAAGTTTACAGCTGGTGGGACGGGAGATTGCTGAACTAACGGGTTTTGTCATACTAAATTTGAATGAAATTTTTATCGTTGAGGGACTAGGGTTGAGACAAAAACCACTTACATTCAGTAAATACTCCATATATATTGCTCATATTAAACAACCACTGAGAATTAAATTAAGTCTACAGAATAATACCATTATAAATTCAGGAATATAATTCTAAGTTTGTGGACTTAATAATCTGTGTTCTGAGGGTTTCACTGGCCACAACCGCAAGGTATATTAGTTAATAATATATTAATTAAACCAGGTAACAGCATTTTAATTGTTACGAATCACCACCTACAACGTACTACTTGGCGTTTGTTACACCGGAGTCTCTTATAACTAATTACACTCATAGACAAGATTTCTTTATAATTTGACGTCTCCAGCTGGTATCATACATTATAACATACGTCCTCACATAATTAACAAGCAGTTCGTTACTAAATTGATTACAACAGTGGGGTTTTCAAACGTCCTCATAGGTGATCATTATTTCTCTTATTACAATATCTACAACTATCCTACTAGTATCGTAGTAACAGGATTCCAAATTTGACAGAAAATGAAAAAATTAGAATTTGCTTATACTTTAGCTTTTATTATTTTTATATACTACTCTATTCTCCTCTTAGCAAATCAAATGTGTATCGCCTGTAACTCTAGCCCCCTCCAGCAGGGACACTTCTTTCGGAACCATCTAGCCGACAAGTTCACACATATTTGTAAACGTGTTCTTTGTTACACGTTTTTATAAGCAGTGTTTTTTGCACAAGTGCCATATATTTGAAGCTTTTATTCTCAATTTCTGGAATACCAAAAATAAATGTATGTATTAAGAATTTAGTCAGAAACTAAAACCAAAATATTTAAAAACATTGTTAGAAATATCATGACTTACGGCTCAGAAGTTTGGACTACTAATAAACACGCATGTATAAAATTAATTTCAACAGAGATGGACTTTTCGAGACGTTGGGCAAGACTATCCAGACGTGAGGAAATTAGAAAAGAAGTTAATAAAAGAGAATGAATGTAAAAAATTAAATTTTTGATTTTATAAAAAAAAATTACAATGTTATGGAAACACAAAAACAATGGCACAGGTAGGATTGCCAAGGAGAGTTATTGAATGGACCCCACTAGGAAGAAGGAAAAGAGGAAGACCACCTGGATCCTAGATCACCTGGATAGAAGAAATTCAGACTAGATTAAGCGAACAAAAAATTGAAGATCTTTGGATGGACAAGCAGCATTGGAAGATGAGAATTCAATCACTTCTGTGATCTTTGGTTTCGGAAAATGTGTAAACATTGTATAGCTGGAAAAAATAATAATTAAGAATTTAGTAATTAATTTTTTTTTTTTAATCTTATCTGGTTTCAAGTCATTATTGTACAATCGTAACACTGTTAAATTGTTATTTTTTTTAAATTATTTTCAAAAACATGTTAGATGTAAGTTATGTTCCAAATCGAATCGGATTTATATTCTTTGTTTATATAAACAATATTCATCGTAGATTTTATTATTGTTTTATTTATTTCTCATATCTGCTCCTTTTCTCAGCATTCAACTTTTTTAAGAGAAGTTAATATTAAAAAATAGTTGTTTAATACTAAGCCAATAATTAGTATGATAAAAGATATTTCTATTTGTATCGGCCATCTGAGGACTACATGGCAATTTCAATTCTTTATTCTTTGTTATTTTCTTTTTCTCTAATATTCTTTCATCTTTCACTATGTATCTTCTTCCCGTCTTCAGTTCACTCTGAACCTGCGTTTTTACCTCTCCTACCCTGGATTCCATCCATTTTTAACACTTTTTCCCGAAAAACGTCTTTTTCAATTGCTTTTTCTGCGTTTATATTATTTGTGCTTAATCCTTTTTTACTTCTTTAATCCAACTTAATGTTGACTTCTTCCCCACAGATATTTGAAGATCTATTTGAAGTTTTGTTCGGTGTTGAAGATGTGTCTATTGTCGCCCATTCTATATAAATATCCAAAAATGCTAGTTTTCTTTTTCTCACAGTTTCTGTTACATTTTTTATTCCTTGATATATTTCATCATTACTTCTTAATTTTCAACATTCTGAAGTTTTACGTGGGCCTAATATTTCCCCTAATAATTCGTCTTTCCAGCATTTCTGGTTTGTCTAATTTATAATTCAATGCGAGGCATTCACTTACATATAGGCATTCTGGCCTCACTACTGTATTGTAATGCCTTATTTTCGCATTTTTAGATATGCACTTTTATTTTAAATATCATTAGTTATACCATATGCTCTTTCCATTTTATGAATCCTTTCTTCTATAGCAGATTTTTCTAAACCATTCTCTTGAATTATTTTCTCTAGATACTTAAATTTTCTAACCCTCTCTATTCGATCAATATCTGTTAGCAGGAAATTTAGCGCATTTTTAATGTTCGTGAGAATTTGTTTTTTTGCAGAAATTTTTAAGCCTGTTCTACTGGCTACGTCCTCTAAAAAATTAACTTGTGTTGCTGCAGATGTCAGATGCTCAGAAAACATAGCAAAGTCGTCTCGAATGCTGAACAGTTTATTTTAATATGTTTGTTCCTTCTTCCCAACATATTTTGCATTCCTTTAATATTTCATTCCAAATTCTCACTACTTTCTCCAGGACACAGTTGGAAATAATTGGGGATAAACCACCACCCTGTCTTACACCTGTATTTATTTTAAACGTTTGATATATTTCTCCCATAAATTCTATTTTTGAGACTGTGTCCGTAAGGGTTTCACGGATTAGACTTGCCAATTTAGATTTAGCACCAAATTCTCGGATTATTTTATCTATAGTTTCTCTATCAAACAGAATCAAAGGTCTTTTTGAAATCAACAAATCTTACTACAATCTCCTTTGAATTCAGTAGCCTGTGACGGATTACTGACTTCAGAGTGAATATTTTTGTTCTAGACAGGATCTGAATAAAATAAAATTTATTTATTTTTAGTAAATATTATTAAAAAGTTTAAACATTTAAAACCAGCAGAAGTTAACGATAAATAAATGTTACTAACAAATTATGTGTTCATGAAGACATATTGATTTTAGAAATCTTATCATAGAGTTTGTGAATTATTGTCAACTCTGAACCCCCGTGTGCATCGTTGGAATAATAGTAATTGTTAACAAAATTAATCTGACTATGGCACTCATGAAGCTTATTGTGTCAATAGCTCTGCTTTTTATTGTATTAAAAATGCCACAAGTCAACCTTATAAATGGTGTATTGTAGACGCTCAACAACTCCAAGGGATTACAAATGACAACGTTTTCAATGGAAGGAGGCTCTCCTGCCTGTTTATAGTTGTAAATAAATCGACTGTCTCCTCTGGCTTTCGCAGACTTTATTTACACTGCTATGTCAGACGTCTTATAAACGCAAGTTTCGTGTTTCTGACAAACGACTTACATTGTGACCCAGTTCGCCACGCATTACTCACTCACGCGTTACACTCTGAGTTGCCAACATTCCCATACACTGGGTCTAGGTCCTAACTGTTTCTCTCTTTACTGTAGTGATTTTTTTTTTATTCAAAATTTGTCACACCTTGCTTTATAGATTTTAATACGTCTATAACGTATTAGCAGTATTTCACAGGTGTATGACTATTTGCTTAAATAGCTAAAGCATTTTTATTTTATTTAAATATTGTTACAACGGTCTAACTGATCGTCGTATGGTACAGTTGAAAATAATACGAGACACCAATAAAGTCACTAAAAACCAGCTTCAATTATAACAATTAACAGTTTTTAATCAACAAGTTATTCAACAAGATTATTCTCGTACAACAATTCAGGTTCATCTGTCTACACAAATAATAATGTCAACTATAAAGAATTCCGAACTATAATAAATTTTCACTAATTCACAACTTGAAAAGCACTGTGTAAATCGCCGACATTAACTTCGAAACTCACTGGAATAAATCACCACTAAAACTAAGACTAAGCGTTGCTGAATGCTTATATTTATACCCCGCTGAGGTTCCAGAATAATCCATACCATGCGTCAACGCTACTAGAAAAACGCTAGAGCGTATACACACATCAATTTAGGAAGTTGCCTGGTTAGCGCATGCGCAATGAATGAGCGTCTCCCACCATACAGTCTGACTGTAAGTTTGGTGTTGTTTACACGTACAGTTTGCAAGCATTCCAAAAGTTACTGAGTTGCTGTTGTGTTTTGTGTTTTGCAATCTGTGCTGTGGTTTTGTATTTTAATAGCTATCTTAGTGATTAGGTTTACCTTTCTGTGACGTTATTTAAAACTAATTTGTTTGTATTGTTTTTCGTCGCGATACATTTTATATCTTTAATTTTTGTTATTAGTGATT
This sequence comes from Magicicada septendecula, assembly GCA_034769895.1. NCBI lineage: Eukaryota > Metazoa > Arthropoda > Insecta > Hemiptera > Cicadidae > Magicicada > Magicicada septendecula. Next base: position 55,574,118 of record CM068367.1, read on the forward strand.
GCTTAACAATGAGTAAGTTGTCGGGAAAGGTGCTTAAAAGCCAAACTCGCGAAGTTATATACAATGTGATGGAGTTTATGAAGAAGGAAGCAGATCATGGAGGGTTTTTAATAGATTGTAAAAAAGTTAGAGAAAGAGTGTCGGCTTCAGTTGGTGTAAGTCGGATGACACTAGCGAGAATAAACCAGGAAGCGAAGAGGCAGAGAAGCGAAGGGCAACCATTATTTGAAACGCCAAATAAGAAAAGGAAGAGAGAAAAGCCTGTGACAGATTTGGACGATTTTGATAAATCTGTTATACGCCGAATGATCAACGGCTTTTACCTCGTCGAAAAATGTCTACCTACACTACCAAAATTACATTCAAAATTAGTGAAAGATATAGGGTTTAATGGAGGGAAGACAAGTTTAAGGACAGTAATCAAACAGTTGGGTTTTAAATGGAAAAAGACGAGAAACAACAGACATGTACTTATTGAACAACAACACATAGCCTTCCACAGACACGAATATTTAAAAAACATTAGGAAATACAGAGAAGAAGGGCGACCAGTAGTTTACATGGATGAGACTTATATTCACTCGTCACATGTGAGCCAGAAATCGTGGGCAGACAATAACAATGATGGTGTCGCTATACCCCTCACTAAAGGAGCAAGACTTATAATAATTCATGCGGGAGGAGAGATGGGTTTTATTGAAAACTGCTTCACCATGTGGAAATCAAGTCTGTGTTCAGGAGACTATCACAGTTCAATGAACTTTGGAAACTACCAAAAGTGGTTGACAGAAAAATTAATACCAAACCTGCCAGAAAAAAGTGTACTTGTCATTGACAATGCACCATACCATAATGTGCAGTCAAAAAAGTGTCCAACCTCCGCTTCAACTAAAAGTAAAATGCAAGAGTGGCTTCGAAGTAACCGAATACCTTTCGATGATTCGATGCTGAAGGTACAGTTACTGCAGTTGATTTCGTTACATAAACCAATGATCAAAGAATATGTAATCGATTCGCTCCTTCAACAACACGGCCACACTGTATTGCGCTTACCTCCATACCATCCGGAGCTCAACCCAATAGAACTTATTTGGGCCGAGGTGAAGAACTGGGTAGCAACCAACAACACAACGTTTACAACTGAAGACGTGAAGCAGCTAACAGTACAAAAATTCGGGGAAATCACCTGAGAATCCTGGCAAAAAAAATGTGACCATGTAAAAAAGGTTGAAGAAGACTACGTTACATCTCAACCACAAATAGAAAACGCTGTTGCAAATTTCATCATTCAACTTGGAGGGGAAACCAGTGACACAGATGAGGATGACGCCAGGGGATGTAGTCAAATGGACACGGACAGTGAAGAAACTCTATCAGGAATTGAAGACTTAATGTGAAGTGTGGTTTACCTGCTGTCATAGCTGTTAACTTAGTTGAAAATTTTTTTGGTACAAAAAAGTCCATTACTATAAAAAAGTCATATTACTATATGACTTGCACAGTAAAAATTTTATTATTTTCTATTTGAACAGTTAGCAATTATTTGTGACCATAGGACTGCATATTACTGATCGTCTACTGACATGAAACGAAAAGGAGCTCTGAAGATGACCCTTGGAATCATTAAAGGTAATTTGTATAAACATAATTCCATTTTTCATTTTTGTTGTGTTGTGTAGGGCCTACTTCTATAGTACGTAGTTCCAATGATCTATTTTACTGCATAAATAGGAGCAAGTGGGGTGAGGTGATGAATGGATTAATTTGATAATGTCGGCATATTTATAGGCCTACAATAATTTTACAATAATTTACAATAATTTTCGGTATGCTTTGTTAGTGTTCTGTGTTTAATTTGTAGTACGTTAATGATTATAAATGTTGTTCTTTAGATCCAAAAACATTAAATAGAAAATAATTTGCATTACAAAATTTAGAAATTACAGTAGCACATAATTACCAGTAGTATTTGCATTTCGTTGTTTGGTTCTATTTTTAAAGGGACAGTGGATATTTTTCTTAAGAAATAAAAATATAAGGCATATTTGCTACCACCTGGGGGCTATGAGCGCACGAGTGTGCAATTTTTATATTTAAAACAGCTCTCAAATTATTGAAATTTAAACAAACACTGACACAAACAAAGCGTTCCGAACACTGCTTGCAGTAGTGACTGTACCAACTAGTACACGCGTACTCACGTAATAGTGGGAAGTCAGTCAGCGGAGGGGAAATTTCCCCTCTGTGGGTTTCCAGCTACGTTGATGTATGTATACGTAATTACTTGCCGCCTTGAACACAGTGCTTGCGGACCGGTGAAGTCTGGAACAGTCTCGGCTATGAAGGCGTGACAAGTGTCACGTAATTGTCTTTCATCTCAAAGTAGCAGCAATATGTACGCACACATACATTATAGCCGGGCTCCGCTGGAATAACCGAGAATCACGCAGAATGTTGTGTAATGCAGTACCAATATTTAATTGGAAACAATTAAACAACATTGCACAACATCTGACAGTTCAGAAAACGATGTGAAACTGTGTGAGTTAATACATTAAGAATTACACAAAACACTTTACAGCATTCAAGAAGAAGAAGAAGAAGAAGAAGAAGAAGAAGAAGAAGAAGAAGAAGAAGAAGAAGAAGAAGAAGAAGAAGAAGAAGAAGAAGAAGAAGAAGAAGAAGAAGAAGAAGAAGAAGAAGAAGAAGAAGAAGAAGAAGAAGAAGAAGAAGAAGAAGAAGAAGAAGAAGAAGAAGAAGAAGAAGAAGAAGAAGAAGAAGAAGAAGAAGAAGAAGAAGAAGAAGAAGAAGAAGAAGAAGAAGAAGAAGAAGAAGAAGAAGAAGAAGAAGAAGAAGAAGAAGAAGAAGAAGAAGAAGAAGAAGAAGAAGAAGAAGAAGAAGAAGAAGAAGAAGAAGAAGAAGAAGAAGAAGAAGAAGAAGAAGAAGAAGAAGAAGAAGAAGAAGAAGAAGAAGAAGAAGAAGAAGAAGAAGAAGACACTAATATTGTCAATAAAGTTTAATAATTAGTTAATAGAAATAAATTGCTCTGAACTAAAATACTGCATATGTCAACCTCGATATGTGAAAGTGTAATTTAATGGTCAAAGTCAGTGTTATTCAGGTATTAATTTACATTTAAATTAAAATCATACAATATAGGCCTACGTAATATAGCTACTTTTCCGATAATTAAAAAACATCGATTTTCAAGCAATGGTAATTAACAACTAATTGATTTGATCCCCGAGTATATTAATCCAACTGACAAAAATGTATGTATTTTTAATCATAAGAATAATAATCATAATAATAAATGTTCTTCAAACAAATAGATGGAAACAATTGAACAGAATAATTCATTTATAACATTTCAGTTTCGTTATTTCAAATTCTATTAATTATTCAATTTAATTTAGTTATTAAAGTACACGGTGTGCATCCATAATTTTTTAATACAATAAAAGTGATACTTTCAATTTTAAAATATGCTACGAAAATTATGTAACGCTCTCGAAAAGTCGAGAGCGTCACTGTACACGTTTCTCGGCTAGCAGAGCAGGTAGAGCGTCTGGTCAAGGCCGTGGTCAAGTGGCCTCTAGACTGTTCGAGTACTTGTAATTAAGCGAATTGTGCCGGAAAAGGATGGAACATTATTATGGACTTTCTGTGGGACCTATGTAAGCAACAACGGCCGGTTTTATTTAGTTATACCCGGCGATATAATAAACGGATATTTATATATAAAATAAACGGATTTCTATTTGAGAACTTCCAGAGATCCGTGGAATCATGTGAAAACGTTAGAATCCCTGTACACGTGTTCAATTAGATTTCTTCAAAGGGGACGGTGGAAACTATAACTTACAGTAAGCGACTATTTGTTACGTCAAATTCCCCGAAGATTTTGGTAGCGCCTCTTACACCTTGTGTCTAAGTTATCTCCAAATACCGAGGTATTTTAGTAAATACAGTAATAAAAGTAAATAGTAATAAAGTAAGTAAGAGGTATCTCTTATTTTCTTGTACTGTTCGAAAATTGAAAGTAAATAGTTTTAGTTACTCTTATGTACTGTTACAAAAACGTTTACGTAGTACAACTTTTTGTACATTTATGTTATATTAAGTGCTTTGTAGGGCATATTTTCCTCTAATCTCATTATACGATTGGCTTAACACACAGTTTACAATATACTACTCTGTGTTGTTGGTAATGTCGCTCACTAATTTACAGTGAATCTTGTTAGTAGGTCAGAGCCTTTAACTTCTAGAAGCTGTGCGTCCGTTAGCTTATCGACCAGCTTGTTTGAGTGTACTGTAATTGGTTCACTCTCCTGTATTTTGGTCATGCACCTGATATCACTTCTTTGACAACGGATACATTCAAATTGCACAGTAGTATCAAAATTTCTTACGTACCACGGCTGACCAAATCTACTCATAATCAATTTCAATTTCACCAGCCGCAAAAGTGATTATTTACCAATTGTAATTGATCAGCAAAGAATTCCACACCGAATCTGAGTGAAGTATTTGGGCATGGTTCTGGATGCCAAATTTAGGTGGAAAGGGTATGTGTTACGAAGAGACGTGAAGAACGTGGATTAAAATTGAAGAAAATGTGGTGGCTGCTTTGAAGACACTCTGACCTGTCGCTGTATAACAAGCTGTTGTTATGCAACGAGTCTTGAAACCACTTTGGGTGTATGGTGTACAGCTTTGGTGTTGTACTAAGAAATCTAGTATAAAATAATTTAGACTTTTCAAAATAAGATTTTTCGCATTATTGTCGATACACCATGGTACGTAAGAAATGACGACATCCATCGGAACCTCAAAATGCCTACGGTTGCTGACGATATTAAACGACTTGCGGATAAACATTGAAGTGCTACAACTGCTTGATAAGGCTGGACTCGTTCGGCCATTGCAAAGACAAAAATAATTTGAACTAAATATGTATAGTAATTCTCAGCACATAACCAAAGTGAAACTGTACTGAGGAATGCTCTCCAGTAGGAGCTTATCCTACACAATGCTAACTTGTGTATTAGAACAAAATTGCTAGATAGTTTGCAACTAGTTGCAATGAAGTAAAATAAAAATAGTACCCCGGCTGAATACAAAAAAATGTGCCACACAGTTCAGAAAAGTGATTATGTGTAACGTAAAAGTAATTGAATTATACTGTTATAGGAGTGAACAGTATTTTTAGATTATATTACCGATTAATAGATTGAAACGTAGATGTATTGTAACAAACAATTTTGTTTTTCACTATAGGAAGAATCGTTTTACTGAACAAACAAGTTATCATGGATGCTTGACAATAACCACGGATTACAAATGACAGTGTTTTCAATACAACAAGCGAATTGTTATCATCTTCGTTACAAATAGATGGACAGCGTTCCTTCAGTCTTATAACATTATGTCTACAGTATGACCTTAATCTTACAATAACCTTGTATCGTCTTTGTTGTGAACCTCTTTGTTGTATACTACTACGTCGTCTTGATAAACAAGCCAAAACTGTTACTACCAAAGGAGCATTGTTGTTTCTGAAGCCGTCAAGTATTGACCATCACAGACACTGATATTTACAAATTTTAATAACATTTTTTTAACAAGAAGCTTTTTTATGGACTCCCTGCTATATGCGGATGACATAGTTCTTATTCAAGAAAACGAGGACGATTTACAAAAAGCAATGTTTCAATTAAAAGAAGTGGCAAGAGAGTACTCACAGACAGTTTCAATAAGAATGACCAAAACCAAGGCCTTTAAAGGTAAACATCCAGTGAAGACTAAGATAGTTATAAACAACAGCGCTTTAGAACAAGTGAGCTATTTCAAATATCTCGGCTGTGCAGTAAGCTATAAATCTGAATATTATATAAGAGAGAACATAAATAAATTTAGGAATATTTATGCTACGATTCATAGAAATCTTAAAAATAAAAATCGACACAGCACAAGAATTAAATTTTATAAGACAATTGCAATGCCCACATTGATTTATGCAAGTGAGGCGTGGGTCATGACAACACAGGAAAGCGGCAAGATTCAGAGTGCTGAAATACAGTTTCTTGAAAATACTTTAAATTATACGTTGCAAGATAGACTAAGGAATGAAGATATCAGAGCAGAACTCGAAGTAAAGGACATAATGAAATTGTTTCAACCTACAGAAGACAATGGTGGGATCATCTGCAAAGGATGACAGAGGATCGATTGGCGAAAGCGGCACTGAACTATAAAGCCACTGGTAGAATAGACGTGGGTCGTCCGAGGATGCGATGGGTGCCGGAACAGGTTTATATACCTAATCATTGAAGTGGAGGAGAAGAAGAAGAACAAGAAGTGCGTACAACATTTATCCTAGTTACACAATCATCATTTGATCCCAGAGATAATGAAATAAACTATAAACCAACAACAGTAAAAGTTAAAAAATTAAATAAATACTATAGTTAGTACCTAAGGTTTTCACGGCCGACGTCCTCGACACTTCTCCATGGGTTATTAGCCGGTGGTCTAATCCTGCGTTTGTAAACACACGTTTCGGCTTCTCCGTTGGAAGACCATCTTCAGTGTATAAATGACTAGGAAACCGGCAAAGATCTGTACCAATAAACCACGCGTCGTTTGCCACAGTACTGTGTTTTAACTGGTGAAGATTCGTGAAAGTTTCCTAGCCGTTTATACAATGAAGATGGCCTTCAACGGAGAGGCCAAAACGTCTGTTCATAGTGCCAGGAGTGGACAAATACGAAGTCAAATACATTTCAACACAAGTGCAATAGTTTCCAACACATATTCACGATTACATACTTGTCTCTTTTACAAATACTGTTCTGATAATAACACTGAATGCACACAGAATAATCTCCGGGGGATGGAACAATAATGTGCAAAAGAACTTTAAGCTGCCGCCGAGGTAATCGCGTAACTCATTTGCGTTAATAAGCAACAGTAACAGTCTGTTCGCTAAACTGGAGCCTGATGTAAACAAAACCATGTGCTAGTACTTGAACTGGATTGGTTAGGTTAAGTGGCCGCATCACTAAATTCTCCGCTAGAAATAGAGTAGTTCGCAATTGATTATTATTAATTTATTAAAATTATTTGAAGAAACTTTTTTAATAAACTTTTTTTTTTTATAACGATTTTATAATTCTTTGGGTATGTTGAGAAAGTGTTAACTTTGCGCTGTACATGCCTGTGTGTTGTATCACTCCGCTTTGTTTACATCAGGATCGGCTCTAAGAGTGAATAAACTATAGTCTGTGTGGTCGTATAAAAACTGTCTGCGGGATTTAGGAATACATTACGGCTGAGTAACTGGAATAGCCTATCCCATCAGAAGAAACTGTGATGCGATAGAGCAAAATATCTGCCAGTTAGTAGTAAAGCATTGGTGGAAAAATTATAAATAGAAATACTTCAACATAGAGCCGGCTTTCCACTTTAAGCCCTATGCAGGCAGTGAAATATCAGTCCCTCCTCCACTGCCGAGGGCTGTCGCGCGTTCAGCTGAAATGTCTGCTACCCGCCCCCCTACAAGTAGACACGATACCATGATCAAACGACCCGACAACTTTTAACTACACAACAAATTCACCTAACTTCATCAGATTTGCAAACAATATAGTATGACAATCTCCACTATAAAAATGTAGGTAATGTCATTTCGAGGTAAGGATTCAATATGAACAAAAATAACTATTACTGATCGAATTCTAGACCAAGTGAGCTATTTTAATTATTTCGGAAATGACATTGGCTATGATAAGAATTATGACATTGATGTTCAGTTAGGTAAGTTCCAGACAGTCTGTGGGACAATCGACTGTATTTTTTAAAATAAACCACGTCGGCGATACAAAAAGTTATTGCAGTAGGCCTACTTGTACTGTCCTATAGGTATGAATTGTGAACAACAACCAAGAGACAAGACAGTAAACTACAGGCCTCGTAAAAGGCGTTCTTAAGAGAAGTCAAAAGGGGTTCTAAACTTGGTCGTATAAAGAATGAGGCCATAAGAGAGGACTTACAAGATTTTAACTTAAATGAAAACTTGAAAGATAACAAAAAACGGTGGAAGGAACACTTAGAAAGAATGTCAGATTCCAGACTGATCAAACAAACCTATAAGACACAGGTGTGTGGTTGGAGGATGGTTGGAGACACATGAATAGATGGTTGGAGAATCTTTGAAGGCGGAACAGGCAGCACCTTGCCTAACACGTTTTGTGTAGATGATGATGATGATGATGATGAAATTCACCTCAATTGTTCGCGGCACTTTAACTTAAACATGCTGAATTTACGATATCATATAAACAGCCCAGATCACCTGTTGCATAATGTTGGTTACAAAATAGTTCCAGATACTGCCGGGAGAATATTCGGGTAGCGTCTCGGAAGGCGCAGCAGTACCAGCAGCCAAACACCACCAGAGTGTTCAGAAATGAGTCACCTGCTGCTCGCGACAAACTCACACAAGCCTCAGATGTATGTGCCTAATTGTAACGCCGTAACAATACTAATGAAAAGGCGATTATTATATGAGATCGGAGGCCGCGTGATCCAACTGGAGACGAGGTGATTTCCACTTTGTGTAGCGAGATTCTGGATTTACCAGGATGACGTTAGACCCCGTCAGTTATGGTGCCAGACAACCTTGTTGTATTAATATTTTCTACATTGTCGTACGTATTTAGGTACACATTATACTGTAAGTTGACCTACGTCGACCATAAACCATATAAACGGCTTATAACGGTTGCTAAATCCGAATTTCAATCGGAACAGCTGTTCGCTCCTCCATAAAGCTTCTTCTTCTTCTTCTTCTTCTTCTTCTTCTTCTTCTTCTTCTTCTTCTTCTTCTTCTTCTTCTTCTTCTTCTTCTTCTTCTTCTTCTTCTTCTTCTCCTCCTCCTCCTCCTCCTCCTCCTCCTCCTCCTCCTCCTCCTCCTCCTCCTCCTCCTCCTCCTCCTCTTCTTCTTCTTCTTCTTCTTCTTCTTCTTCTTCTTCTTCTTCTGATTTTTCTTCCTCTTCTTCTTCTCAATTGGCTCTAAGCTCTTGGAGAGCCTTGGCCTCCTGGACAATCCACTTTCAGTCGTATCAATCCTCTGCTCTCAGTCTCCATCTTCTTATACCGAGCCTTCGCAGGTCTCCCTTAAGATCACCCAACCACCATTTATTGGGCCGACCCCTCCTTCTTTTTCCACCAGGTCTCTCTGTAAAACTTTTCTTCAATATGGATATTCTTTAACATTCTCTGCATGCCCTGCCCACCGGATTCTGCTTTTCATTTTGTCAGTGACGATATCAGGTTCTCCATAGATTTGCTGGATTTCTGCATCCGTCCTTATTCTCCATGTTCCTTTGACGTTTACCGCACCAAATATCCTCCTGAGGACTCTTCTTTCCCACCTGCGCAACCATTCTTCCTCTGTCACCGTCATTGTCTAAGTTTCGGACCCGTACATGACCACTGGCTTAAGAAATGTTTTATAGAGATGAATCCTTGTTGCCCTGCTTATGTTTTTACACTTAATAATTCCTTGTGGGGGGAATTAACATCTGTTACCTGGAGATATCCTTTCTTATATTTCTTCGGCCATATTGTATAAAATTTTCAACCATTTAAAAGTTTGTCCTCTAATTACCAGGGGCGCTCTTCTCTCTTGTATTTTATTGCTTGTTAACACGTATTTGGTCTTTCCTTAAATCGTCTACTAGAACATTTAGTTCCCTCTCATTGTCGAATTATAAAAGTTACTTGTGCGAAACGAGATTTAGCTGTACACTATTTGTTTTCTTATAAAAAGAAGGAAAGATGTTTACAAATAAAGTGCAAATAACATTAGTTTCCTATAGCCGTTCAAGCAGATTACCGTTCGTTTGTTGGCACGCGGACCACGGATAGATGTGGAAGGACTCTTCGTCTAAAGGAGGCCAAGATTCGGAACGTGCTGTAGAGTCGTAGGCAAGAAAGAAGGAAAACTAGGAGAAGGAGAAGATGATAAAGAAGAAGATGAAGAAGAAGAAGAAGAAGAAAAAGAAGGAGGAGGAGGAGGAGGAGGAGAAGACGAAGAAGACGAAGAAGAAGAACAAGAACAAAAAGAAGGAGAAGGATAAGAAGATGATGACGAAGAAGAAAAACAAGAAGAAAGAGGAGGAGGAGGAGGAGTAGGAGAAAAAGAAGTAGACAAGAAGAAAGAGCAAAAAAGAAGTATTCTGAATAGTGGTAGAATGTAGTAAAGAATTAACTTTGACGGGGTTGAAAGTGTTTAACTTCTGCCTGTTGTTGTACTGTTTTTGGTGTTAATTCAATTACACCTCAGCAACGATAAGTTTGCCTCGTAACACTTTATATAATAGCTATATTGCCTCCTTTGTTAAATACCTATGTACTCGGAAGAATCACAAAAGGCACAAACAAGATTCTTACACGCCCTATATAAATAAATCAAAAGTAAAGGAACGTATATATTTCATACACACACACACACACACACACGCACACACGCACACGCACACACTGACAAAGGAAGCAATAGATAAAGATGTCCGGCCTGCCTGTCTGCCAGTGAGTTTATTTCTTGACATGCTGGGTGTGGTCCTATCAAAAGTATAATTGCAGAAATGTTTGAAGCCAACGCCTTGTCCACTGGAGCTTTTCCCACTGATAATAATGATATGTAGCTAGAAATAAACTAACAACTAATAGAACTAAACTATTGCCACTAGAATCTTATGGTACATGTGAAATTGTTTTAGCAGCAATCACCAAAATTACTCGGTGCCCGGTACCCTTAAACAGGAAAATATATTTAACAGCACTCTGATAAATTATATTATGAACTAAATAATTTTTTCACGCGTATTTGTTAGTACCGAGCCAAGAGGCTTTATTATATGTTATAAAACACGCAGACACACACACACATACACATATATAATATCTTCAGAAAAATACACTGTAAGTAGGTTTATTTTCACTTGACGCACGCTTCACAGAAATTATTCTGTATCTTCAGAGGTTTGTTTAAATTGAAATTGAATGTTTTGCTTACAATAGAGTTAACAGATAATCGATTTTACTTTAATTCTATTATCGATTGTTTATGTAGTCAGCTATTTATTATATATTTAATGTTTTATTATTCTAATAAATGAATGATTTAAAATAATTTGAATCTTTTTTTTAATTTGTTCTTTAATTAGTAGATTATTATTATTATTATTGTGTCTGTAAATATTAAATTTACTTTCATTTTCAAAAATTAAGATGAACATTAACATTTTACTTCCTCATTTCAGTTTTTGTTATTAAAAAAAAATGTCACCAAAAATTCTTTGTGTGACACTTATGATGTTTTAAATGTAGGAAACATTTGTTGGTATTATTTCTTGTTCCACACAATGGAAGAAGTAAAAGTATGGAAACCCATAAGAGTAAGACTATGATAAACTGTTACTGCCTTACAACAATATATGGAATAACTGTTCTTTTGATTACTTCAAAACTCTTCAAGAGAACAGTCCGAGGGCATAGCAATGTTATAGAGTGGTTGTAGGGGGATCTGTAACTAACCGGGATCTTATATAAACCTTCGTTATTATTTCTTCAGTTGTTTCAGTTCAATTGGATATTATTCTGTTCCTAGTTTGCTTGTAATCCTTAAAAGTTCCTTAAATATTTCCTTAAATCACCCCTAGTGATTGCTCACGGCACTCGGATTAAAAACGCAGTTTGTTAAAATGTTAGTTTTGGATATGTTGTTTTACAGAAATAAAATCTGGAAGATGAAGATTCTTTAGAAAAGAAGAAAGACGCCCTGCCTTTGGCTGTGGAAAGCTAGAGAAGAATTATTTACAAAAACAAAAAACAATTGACTTTTTAAAGAAAGTAAAAGAGAAAGTAAAACTTATAAACATAACTAAAAAAGAAAGATAAAATCTATAGGCTAGATTCTTATGAATAATTGCTTTATAAACATATTCTGAATGCCTGTAAATAAAATTGATTGAACACATAGGAAAAATTTGCCAGAGAAGGAAATGATGAACAGTGTACAGATAATGATTGACAACTAGCGGTAAGTTGAACTGAAAAGAACGCCACGGGGGGGGGGGGTTGTTTACAGCGGAAACTACGAGGTCAGATCTACAGACAACGAAGAAACTTATTTCAGATTAGAATAATGTTTAAAATTTGCTCGGAAAGATATTCTTGATAGAACTAAATTATTTGCCTATAATTTAATAAAGTAATCGTTTCATAATAAAGAACTAGAACATCATATTTGCGTATCCTGTGTCTGTAACAAACAGGTATAATACTATTCGAGTGGGACGTGAAGAATACAATATGGCGACACGACTTGCACAGTATAAAGCAATCAAAGATGCGCCACAGGAGGAAACACCTAATTATTACTGTCTCAGTAGTAGGTGCAGTTGGTGCATGCCTTTGATCTTCGCTGAAGATACTTGTGCGCATCCATCCGGCGCGACTACACGTTTTGAAGTTTTATTTTCATCTAATAATAACATCGTGTATTTTCACTTTGCTATAAAGCTTGTTATGTCTTCCAACTTCATTAAACACTGCATCCTACCTGCTGCATGTGTATGTATTTTTAAAATGTTTACGTTGCTTTCAGCAAGCATACGAGATTTTTAATCAAAACGTTTATGTAAATTTACCTCTTTAAAAATATGCATGTTTATTTACCTACATTTATTTTGTCTTATAAAATGTGATTTCCACTGGATACAATCCAATTATGCCAAAATACAGGATACATTCAAAAAGGAGTTTACAAGTTTGAAATAAACAGACGTTTATTCAGATGACTTACAGAGTCAGTGAGGTGCCATTTGAAGCAAAACGCATCTAGGTTTTCAACTATCAGTCATTTTGGTTTCCTGTGAGCATCGAGCACCGTTTGTGATACGGCAGACATCCAACGTGAAGTCAAATTCATTCCAAACTCGAACCAGTACGTCGGGTGTCACTTCTGCAGCTTCGGCGTAAATACGATTTCTGGGAACAGACATTCGACCTTTAAAGAAACAGTAAAAGAAAAAGTCAAAAGAGCTCTATTCTGAGCAGCGAGGTGGTCGTGTAATAGGCACTGTACGACCAACCCAGTGACCTGGGAATCGGTTATCAAGGAAATTCCGAACGTGTAAAATGAAGTGAAGCGGTGCACCGTCTTGCTGGTAGTGAATCCGGCGATCGTTGTCATCTTCGTTTATCTGTGTAAAATTAGAAATTTTTCTATTATATCCAGATACAGGATACCATTAGTGTTTTTCTCCATAAAAAAATACACTTTAAATTTGCTTAAAGGGCTCAATAAGCACTGACTTTTGGGCTGTCACGTTCATTCTGCAATGTTTCATATTGTAACGAGAAGCTTGTGAACAGCCCAGAACATTCTTCATCCCCCCCGTCCAGTGTGACAGGTGTTGCCTAAGTCAAGACCGCTCACAAGTAGTGTGTTCAAAAACACTTGAGATAAGCATTAAGCCGGCGTGCAGTAAGGAGGGAAAGCTATACTGGACCTCTGCGCGACCTATAAAAGAGTGTTTGGCGTTGTCAAGACAGTTACGTGAGCGACTTTCCTTAGCGCGGGTTGACTGTTTGTCGAAGTATTATGTGAAGAATTGCTATTGTGTTATAAATTGTGTGGAACTCTATTATTGCGTGAACATTATTTTTGCGTGTAGACAAATCCAACAGGAATTATTGTAGGAGTTGAAATCGAATTACTCATTTTGATAATTAAAGCAGCTGGTTATTAGTGATTTCATTGGTGTCTTGTGTTTTGTTTTCCACTGTACCATACGACGATCAGTTAGACCGTCGTAACAATATAGATTTTCCGTACCCCAGGTCCTGCAGTTGTGGGTTGTTCACCTTACCGCTGACATGAAATGCGAGTCGTCGCTACAGATTACATTCTCCAGGAATGTCACATTGGCAACATTTCGCCAATGTCGTATTCGAGTAAGCATTTCAGCATTGAAATGTTGACGAGCACTCATTAATTTTTTGTGACATGGAAGGTTGTTAGCTTTCTGGTGCAAACGTTTGTCACGGTTTTAACGACACAAAAATTCTAAAAGAAATAAGCGCATCTATTTAAATCAAGCTTAAATAATATATATAGTAATATAATAATAATAATGAAGTACAATATTAATGACAAAAGCCTAAGAGAAATTTATTAAACTAATTAGAAAATGAACTTGCTGAAGAAGAGTTGCAGTATAAAAAGAGATAGAATAATAGAAGAATAATTAAAACTACTATATTACAAGAGGTATTGAATAACAAAGGTGAATGACATTAAGGCTAATAAATCATTGAACTCTGAAGTAAAGTTATATAAAAGAGAAAGAAATCTACTTAAAAAATATACCAACAGTAATATTGAATATAATAAATAAATGGAGTTATTGGAAGGCAATGTAGAATAAGAAAAAATAATCAGAAGATAAAAGATTCCAATGATGTGTATAATGATAAGATTTATAATTATTTTATTTATAGAGTGAGAAAGCTAAGGCGCCACTTTAGAATTATTTTATGGGCAGCAGCCAATGTGCACTGTACCAGGTATGTGAATGTTCGGATGAGCAATTGGACGTAAAAGGGCCACTCAACGCCGATATTCATTCATAATATCATTTTAATATAGGGGGAATCATTTAACATTAGTATGGAATCAATTTTAATAAAAGAATGGAATATATAAATAGAATACATAATGAACCAAGAGAAAACTCAAGAATTACAATTCGTTAAAGCCACCAATACAAATAAATAAACTCCAGAGATAAAGAAGAAAATAATTGGTATTGACAAGAAAAGTAGGTTTCAATTGGCCTATAATAATGAGAATTTGTTTAATAAATGTCAATCTTATCACCAAGCAATATTAATACCATAATATCATATACTTCAACTGTTGAAGACATCAGCAACCAATAACAACAAGTTATCTAAACAAATCGAAATCAAAACAATTTAAAAGAAGAAACAATAATAAATAAAAGTGTGAACCTATTTAAAAACCAAAAGTCCTACAACAGACATTACTGTGACAGATTACTGTACTATATAAACAGTACCTAGTTAGATTTGGAGTAGTCCATAAACAAATAAATGATGATAATAAATTTAATGAATAATGAGTGAATCAATTAGAAAGTCATATAAAGTACAATACAAATTTAGAAGTAAATGTAAAATGTAATTAAGATGTGCTACAAATGTCATATAAAAAAGTGTAAATAATTGGTAAGAGTATGTGAGATACAGTGGTAGTCAATTAAGAATAACTGTGAGTGGATAGTAATTATAAACAATTATTTAATGAAATGAATTACTAATCCATAGTAGCAGATGATACTGGCATTAACATTTAGTTTTTTCTTTTTTAGTGTTTGAGTTATTAAAGTTTAATAGATATTGATCACACAGACAATGGTTTAAAAGTGTGCATTCAGTTAAGCCATGAAGGGAATTATAGTAATTAAAATATAATTGTTAATTAATAGTTTGTTTATATTTAAAAAAAATTTAATTAATATAAAACAAGTGTAAGCAGGATCGACTATGAGTCTTCCAATATAAAAATATAACCAGTCAACATAAGCCTAGATGATTATGTTCAGTAAATAATAAATTATTCAAAAATATTTGTCAAATTACAAATAACTATAATATTTGATATTAAAATTGTTCATAGATTTGTCAGATAAAATAATATGTAAATTGTATTAAGTATTATGATGTAATAACTAAAAAGCAACTTGTATGTAGAAGGTAAAATAATGTATTATATAAAAATAATATCCTATGACAACTAAATCTCAATTTGAACAGATATGACCAGAGTATTTATGTGTATCCAGGAAACCAAAAGAGAGAAAAAGAATGTTGTTGATGATTATTAGAAAATAATAAGCCAAGAAGGAGAGTTGAGAGTAAATTCTGAAAACAAGCTAATTATTTATACAAAATATATGAATATTATTAAAAATAATATAATAGAAAGTAAAAAAACCTTATATCAAACTATAACAGAATATAAAATTGGAGCAGATAAAGAAATATCATAAACAAATCACCTTTAAAACATTACTGATCCAACAACCAGAAGGAACAACTACACTTGGATCAACTTAATAACAGGACACTGGACTTCAATCCTAATATTCCACCAGAAGGCTTCGGACAACGAAAGTGACAAGAGTTAACATTTATTGAACACCAAAAGAAGTGGATTCCTTCATTTTGACAACATAAACAAACTAACATTGGAATTTTCCATCACGGATACCAGAAGGCTATGTGAAACCAAACTGAACTAATAACATTGTGTAACGTATATATATTCTTATAATTAATACTCAATTTATATTATTCTTCATTATTATTGTTTGTAATGTAATGTACTTTCTATACTTGTTTTTCCTTTATAATTACTGAACCTTTATATCAGCCAAAAGAACCTAAAAGTAATATAAACAAAGAGAAGAGAATCGACCCTGAGATTTATAAATTATATTAATAGTTACACTGAATAGACTATTGAAATTTTTTTGGATAAAAATACAATATTATTATTATTACCAGATACTATTCCATGTGTTTTTATTTATATAGAATTAACAAGGTTTACTAATGGATGTACACAAGGAGAGGGATAAATTAATTCAAAACCCGTCTTGTGGTAATTTGACACATCCAAGGTGAGGCATAAAGAACCTGTAAGTCCTGAAGGGTAATAGATTAGCGCTCACAACAGAGGGGAATAATCACGTGTAGTTACACGGTCTAGATCCGTACTGTTCTGCGAAAACAGGGTCACCTCATGTGTAGGATGTGGTTCTTTACCACACAGTACTGTCTTGGCTGGAGAGAAGCTAGGGGCCCTCACTGGAATGCCATCACCTTCTTAAACTCTGGGACTTGTGAAGACCAGTGCTCAGTCAACCCAGAGCAAAGGTGCTTCCTCTACAAGCTCCCTCGACCCCTTGTGGAAGCCAGACAAGAGACGTGTATCAAATTATAAGACAATGGCAGTATCAGTACTGCTGTATGGATGCGAGATATGAACTATAAGAAAGAAGGACTGGTGCCAATTACAGAAATAAGCTTTTTGAGATTGGTAAAGAGACATACGCGACTCGATCGTGTAAGATACCAATAGGCGAGAACTTGATATACTTCCACTAAATGAACTCACCCAGTATTATAGAAATTCTGGAAACAACATCTAGAAAGAATGGACAATACCCGCTTTCCGAAGTTGGCTTATGAGTATGAGCCGGTTGGAAGAAGATCTGTAGGCAGACCAGTCCCAAGATGGCGGGAGTCGTGAGGCCATAACAGGAGAAACCTTATCCATGAAGTGATGATGATGAATGGTTTGTTAATTTAATGCGGCTGTTTCTGACAAATTAAAGTTGATATTTAGTGACATCATTGGTGTCAGTTGTCCTGATTCAATTGTTTCACTGTAACAACATAAAAACACGACGATCGGGGTGAACGTTGTAAGAATACTCTACCATCTAGTCACAAAGAGTCAACATAATAATAATAACAAAATATGATATAATGTATTACCAAAACACTAAATAATACAAATAAATACATACTACGGAAAAACGCACAACACTCACAAAACACAAGAAAAAATGAAAACCAACACTTGCACGCCAAAACTAAATGTCTACAAGCCATCACAGACACATTTTAAAAAAGTTGTCGACCTAAAACATCTAGAACTTTTTTTTACGCTAAAACAGTTTATCCCATTGTATACACTAATAATAATTGCAAGCTCTTTAACTTGTATTGCAGAGTATGTTGCAAATATTTTTAAAATTACCTGACACAACTTATTCAGGTAGCTGTTAAAAGTAAACTACATATCCAATAGGTCTAACAGGGTTAACAATTGTGAAAGGACAGTTTAAAATTAAAATAAATTAACGCCCGGAATATTAAGAAATGCCCGATTTATTTTATCAAACCCTTATACTTAAAGTGTGTAATAATAAGTAATATTAAGATATTAAGTATTATAAAATTAAATGAATACGAATACTGCTAAACTGTTTACTCTGTTTTCAGGTAAGCGAAAGAGGATTGATCTGAAACCTGAAACATTTTTTTTACAAGGCCTGATAACGTTTCGTTCTTACTTCTTCCACCTTCTAAAGAATATTATGGAACTGTAAGTAATCATTTACGTAGTGACTATGAGCACACACACACACACAGACACAGACACACACACACACATATGTTTACACAAACACAAATTATTTTGATAATTTGTGTTTTTTACTGTAAACGTACACGATTTTTGAATTTAAACTGTACTGAAGTGTAATAAATGTTTTGTTTTTCTTAACGTCGGACGTTTTGTGGAAATTGGGCTCAAGCGGATTGTTTACTATATAATAAAGAACCGTGTGTTTAACTGTAAAACATCATTGTTTGCAATACGATAACCCACGGAAATTTACGAAGCAGAGAACGCAAGTATCCATCTATTTTCCAATACATACACGCCAAACAGAACAACAATTAGTAACAAGTAATTTAATATTTTTTTTTGCTTACAATTGCCGTCCAGTATTCAACTACTACACATTGCTAACTTAAAAGTACGAGTTTCTGTACGTAATGCTGACTGAAAGCTGTGTGCCTATTAAATTGCATCACTTTGCATTAAAAAGAGGAAGGTAATATTGTGCCGGTTCATTGCCCACATTAGGGTGGATCGATACCGCGGATAAACACATTGACTCGGTGTGACGTGTACCGGCTGACGGGAAGATGGATTGTTAGTTAATTGAGGACGCGGTGACTGCCATACCCCGTTGACATGAGAACAACACAATAATGAAAACCGAATCGACTGGGATAACAACTAACTGTATGGTAATTACAATTAACAGTTCACTGTGTAACTAAATTTGGCTATAGTTTGAATAGCTACATATTATGTAGCTAAAAAGAATATTATATTCCTTTAAAAAGAATAAAGGATGAAGAAAATAAACTTTCAGGAAAGGAAGAGGTAAAAAATACTTTATTTCAACTTCTTACCTAATTCTTATGCTTGACTACCCTCACTTATGTAAGGTGATTTAAAGTTGATTACATTATAAGTTTTAGTCATATTTTACATATTTCTTTCTACTTTCTTCTGTTCTGTGCTCTTCTGGCTATAATTACTAGAATTTTCCTTGTCTACTCAAACGCCATTTTTATTTTTCCTTTTCCCATGTTTCCTAGGCCTTGCCCTGTTTTGCGTCTTTAATGATCGCTTCTTTGTCTCTAAGACTACTATTACACTATGCAACATGTGGCGGGCAACATGTTGCTGAGGTCGTCTAGTAACATTGTTTATATGCGAGCCTATTATACTAAGCCACTTGTTGATATGGGTCGCCAACTTGTGGATGACGGTGGACGAGGTCGGCAACTTCCCAACCAGTCGGAAGTTGCTGACGCTGGACGTGGAGCATTGTTTCAGATGGGAGCTATTACACTGGGCAACATGTGGCGCACCACTCCCGCTTCCGCGCATGAGCACTTCGCCACAGACACCACCTTAACTGTTCCCGGGACGGCAGACGCATTCAATATGCAAGACATAACCTCTTCATTTTGGTATCAGTGCCAGTTATTTCTGCTTTGATCAAGTCCAACAATTCATCAAGTGATGGTTTTGACATACGAAAATAGTTAAAAAAATTATTTTCGTCCACGCACAGATCATCGAACAGTGTGTAGTATAATCCTTTATCCATCCCTGTTGATAACATAGGGTGTATGTACATACGTCTTCTCGAGCTCTGCGTCTTCTTTTCTTTAATAACAAAGCGAATAGCAGAAGCTTTTCATTCCTTGACGCCTTTCTCGACTTAAATCATCAACATGTGGCCGAGAGTTGCGCACCATTTTAGCCCTCGTCAACTAGTTGCCCTAGGTCTGTCAACAAGTTGCCCGTCACATGTTGCCTAATGTAATAGAACCCTAAGGGTACGTGCAGAGCGCGGAATACTAGCATAGTAGCTTCGCACAGATGATCGCACATAGCATATCGCACATGTGTGAAAAGTGTGCATACCGAGAATGAAATAATGTCTGATACATGAGAACAGTGAACAGTGTCGAGTTCTGTGCATGCCACCGTAAGCACATTTTACAGCAGATTAGAGACCGAACTGTTTACACTTTACCGCGAATTGTACATTGGATAGATTTGCGTGTGGCTACAGTGCGGGAAATATCCTAGAAGCAATCAATCAGAGCTCAGAAGTATTCCATGTGCGATGTAAAAGAACAAACTTGTTTGCTTTCCGAAGAGGATCAGCGATGATATTCTCTGGTATGCAATGTGCGATCTGCTTCGCTATGCATGTTGCCATATAAATACATGAGTTTGTTTTCACACTGACTGTAATCTATGTGAGTATTCTATGCCAGTATTCCGCGCTATGTACGTACCCTTACGGTTACTCTTTCTTCAATTATTCTCTTGATTTTACCAAACCATCTTAGTTAGTTTTATACTACTTTGTATACGTTTTTTTATCTCTTATCACTGTATAATTTCTTATCCTTTTAACTGCTACAGTACAATTAGCGTTCACCTATAATCGGATGAGAGAAGTTAATTTATTACGAAATTTATTGAATCGACTAACATCGGCTTTAGCTATTTTCAGGCGAACAGAAATTTTGTCACTAATGGGCAGGGCTTGAAAGATTTATAATAATATAATTTCCTTTCGCTTCAGTGACAACGTGGTTTTCTCGAAAAATTTCAGATCAAGTATAGCGCAAAATAAATCGATATTTGCTGTAGCACCCCGATTGGCAACACATGAGAAGTAAGCAAATTTCTGTGAACACATCGGAATTAGTGTTCCCAAAATCGGAATCTCTTTCACGGTTTTTCTAAAGATTTTAATTTTCCGTAGATGTGTGCGAGCGAACGCGCGTGTGCATGCGTGTTTTTCTGTGTTTAAGAGTCTTAGACATGATACCAACAAAAGCCAACAAATTAGTAATTCTTCTCGAAAGATTATGTAAAAGCTTAGACTAACACGTCATTATATAGGCCTAGCTATGTTTTACAGAGATTTCTAGTGGTGAAAGAAAAATTGTCCCTCTTGTCTCTTACATTGACTGAAAAAAAATATTTGGCTGGGTAAAGTGGAAAACGTTGATTGACACACTGAAGAAACTAAGTGTTGACTGAAGATTCTCAACTTCTACGTGGGGACAAAATTTGAAGGCGTGCTATAGGGACCATGGAAATACCAGATTTTAAAGATACAAAAAGACGTATGACAAAGGAATATGGTCGATGCTACGTGTCGACAGTACTGTCGAATCTCTACGGAGAATGGTTACCATAGGAAGCGTTAGAAGGAGTGGGTAACTTCACGATGGGAGGGACAGTCATTAGCCCCGTCAAATATGCTGATAACCTGGTGGTGCTGGAGAAGAGCGAAGAAATCCTCCATGTCCTGATGGACAGACTGGCAGGAATGGAAACAAATAGAGAAACAAGATCTATGGAACGTCATTAAGAAATCAAGAATTTGAAAATTTTGATTACTTCAAGTGTCTAAGGAATTCAGCTAACAACGGATGCCTACTACACCAGAGAAATCAGATCACGAGTTTCCATAGCTAAGACTGTATTCATTAATAAGAGATCATTGTTGACCAACAGCGAGGATTTGAGAAATAAACTGAAAAATTATCACGTTTAAAGAATTAGAAAGGATACACAACGATTTAAAGAATATAAGGATCAGATGGAAGACTCATGGAAGAAAAATAGAAGACTCTGCAATATATTCTGGGAGAAAAAAAGTAAATTTATCAGACAAATGAAGCGGACCTTAGAAGAGTAAACTAAAAAAGATCAAGCCCGATAAAGCTAATCATAAGAAAAAACAAACAAGATCGAGAAGAAATTTCTGTCACTTAGGCATGGTGTTATCTAGAAAAGGCTAGAAGAAACTCCAGAGTTTGAAAGAAAAACAATTCAGCTGTTCAATGATTTAAAGTAGAAAAGAAAATTCTGGGAAGTGAAAAGGGAAGCCAACGATTGGACTACGTGGTACGAAAAATCAAAGTTCAAGTCAGAGGCCTGTCGTCAGGCAGAAATCTTAATATTGCTACGTTGAGCTGAAAAATAACAAAAGTGGCTACGTGACTCTTGGCACGCCGCAACGTCCGAAGCTGTTGCAGACACTTAGAGATCATTCAGCGCGGCAGAGGTCATATGAGATGCCGCTTTGATGCGTTACTCGACTATCCTACCGCCACCCAGGCCCGCTATGTCATTACAATGCGAGGCGGCGAGGTATATATATAGTATTAGGAAGCAGCCCAGTTCAGTTATACCTGGCATTTTTACAAGTGCGGATCGAAGTGGTTGTTGCGGCTTAGTGAGAAGTGATTATTGAGTTAAATAGTGCAAAACAGTAGTAAGGTGACACTTTAATTACTGCATAATATTTTCTTTGTTGATTTCTAATTGTTGTTGTGTCTAATTAAAGTTTGTAATTAGTAACTTCATTCGTGTAAGTTATTCTGTTTGCATTGTGTAACACGACGGTTCGGAAGACCATCGTAACAATATTAATAATTATAAATATAGCTACTACAGTAATAGTGAACAAATATTGTAATCTCATTCTTGATATTGCGTAGGTTGGTTGGGAAACGTGACACTCGCCTTAAGACGGTAACAAGCTGACGTTTGCCAGCCAGTTGTTAACACTGCCTCTTAGATTAGCGGTGGTTGGTCGCAGTTTTGCTCCGTGACGTCCTTCCTTTTTTGTAAGTGCACACTGGTTGGCGACGGCAAACAACAGTATCAGATTTAGAGCCTAACAAGTTACTCCGCACTACACCACATGAAGGGTAATGACAAAGCACAGACAGAGCACATGGTCGGGTAATTTTGCAACAGTCTGTCATCAACCTACCACCTACCGTAACTTCAGTCTTTAGAACTCTGTTATGCACGCCCTAAGTACACGTCTGCTTAACAAATACTTTGTCACAGTGGTAGACAACGAAGAATACAGAAATTTTTCAATTAAAGATGGGAATAAGATAGGATGAAATTAAATAGGTTTCTTTTTGTGTGAGCTCCTGTAGACTACGTTTGGTTCAAATGATTCCTCCCGTCTTCTCCTTTTTCTTCTTCCTCTCCCACATCTCCTTCATTCTTGATCGATGTCTCTCCCTGCTTTCGTCAGTCCAGAAGACACCCGCCCTCTTCAATGTCTTCCTGGGTAATCTGGAGTTCTTGTATGTCCTTTTCTGTTTCTTTAAACCGCGTATTCGATATTTTGAGCTTTTTGAAATAGTTAAAAAAGCTTCCCTGTTAGTCTGTCAGGATTCATTCTTTGAACATGTCCGTAGAAATTAATTCTTCATTTTCTAATTACGTCTGTGATTTTCTCAACACGTATGTACAGCTCATTACTGTAGCGTCTTCTGTACTGTTCTTATCTTTTATTGATCCCTAGAATTTTAAAATATTTTCCTTTCTGTGACTTCCAGTTCTTCCATCATCATTTCATTGTTCACAGTTAGACACTCAGCTGCATAAAGTGCTTCCGGGCGAATTACTGTTGAATAATGCGTAATTTTGGCATTAATGGATATTGATTTTTTGTTATAAGTGTCCTTGGTTAAATGGTAAGCAACTTTCATCTTATTAACTAGTGCTTTAATGGCTTCTTTCTCTGAGACATGTGTGGTTTGTTTATTTATGTTAAACACTTTTTTTAAAAAAGAAAGTCATTATACAGTGTATAACGCCAAATTTGCATGCTGTGCAAATTTACTATCAATAGTTAATATTAAAATATATCAAAAACAGATATACAAATATAAGGTAAAGAGAAACTACCGTTATAAAATGTCAAAGCGGTGTTCTTTTTCAAAGAACACACCCTTGTGTCTGGCGACAGAAAGTCGACACAAAATACACACAAAAAATAAAAATAAAAAGCCACGTAGCGGACGCACAGCAATAAAATTGTATTATGCTAAAAATTAACAAAAAATAGGTAGAACGTTGTGAAAGTTAAGTGTTTTTAACAATGGATCCCGTTATGTGAGAGTGAGACATTTAGACAGAGAACTCATCTAAAGCGTCTCCTCCCACCACGCGGACAAACCCAGGGAACGCACTGTTATCCAGCAGGTAAAGAAACGCGTCAGTTTTTTAGCGGTAAAATTCTAGATACTACATTGGGTAAAATTGAATATCGCGGCACCCAAGTCCAATGGGAACGTTTAGATTCATAATTAGGCGAGGGTAGGCCCAGTTTGTGTACAAAAAACCCAGACCGAGAAGTTTAAGGCAGTCATCGGAGAAGTTACATCAGTAAAGACTCGTTAATTAAGTTATTTAGTCAAAGCAATCGTCGGAAGGAAAAAACAGTGACTCAGTTTGCCGTCATCCGAAAGTGACCGTTCAATTAAAGAATGTCAATTAAGTAATCGGAGAGTTAAAACAATCGCAGTTATCGTTCAGTTTAAAGAAGTCAGTTTTAATCAAGTAATCAGTCATCAGAAGGTTAAACAGCTTTATTCAGTTGAATGTTACCGTTGAATTAGGAGTGACAATTCAGTCGCAGTTTGTCTAAACTCAATCGAAGGTTACGCGTAATCCGCGGAACTCACATGAAGAATCGTGATTAAATAGTCTGACGTTATCAATCAATACAATCCTTGTTATAAGCACCTAGCTTAAATTACATCTATGAACTTAGACGAATCATAGTATTGCTGAGTAAAATTTTGTTAACTACATATAAAAGTTTGTGTTAAGAAGATATATTGATTATAACGGTATGTTCGTACTGTAACTAAGATATTTGAGATGTGTTATTGTAAATGTGATGCCACTGTATAAATCAGTCTTTGATAATCAATCAAGTGGAGCCAACTAGGACCTCCATTAGGCCTAACAGCAGCCGTCCGCAGAGCAATACTACAGACGACGTTCAAGTGGATGCGCCTCTTCGCAGAATAGGAATTCAACCATCAAGTAATTTATATTGAACATTTAAAATATACTTTATTCACTATTTGCAACACAATCAGATCTAAAAGAACCCACTAGCAAATAAAAGAAAAGATTATATTTTGTTGTCATCAATATTATGTCATTGTAATAAGTAACTGAAAGTGAGTTATTAAAGTAACAATTTATGATATATTTTGTGTTAATTAAATTATATATTACCCTGAGATATTATCCTTAAAAAGATAAAAGAGTGAAAGTTGTAAGTAGGTCACAAGTGACTAGACGTACAAGTTATTCTAAGTTTAGTAGTGACCGCGAATTTATAAATGACGTAAGGTTTTAATATCTGGGGTCACATCTTGCGGATAGGGGTTTGACAATCCCGATGTGGTTTAGCTGTATTATCACATTGCTTCACCTTGTCTTAGGTGACATCCCTGCCTTTAATCTTTTCTATCTAGTCTCTCTTGACCGACTCTTTTTTTTTTCTGACCCCGACGCTATTAGAGTATTTGAGGGCTAGGGTGTCATCCTTTTTTCATTCTAATTTCTTAGCTCCTGCCTTGCAGTCCGACGTTAGTTCGTCAAAGGCTAGAGGAAGATAAACTCAATTCAAAATGACAAAACCACTGCCTTGTGTCGTAGAGGGTGTAGCCGGACAAAAGGCTTGTCACATGACAAATGGCGCCAATCTTACAACTCTTAAGAACCGTGTGGTGAAAACGCTGTGATGTTTGTTCCACCCGAGCCGCGCTGAGATGGTCGGCGGCTGCGCCCGCTGTGGCGTACTGCAGTCCTCCTCTTCTTTCGGCATCGGTTTGTAGAGTCCGCTGCCGGCCCAGCGAAGTCCATCGCTGGTGCGGTACAGGGCGAGGAATGCAAAGAATGTACGTTCTACTCTTCAGCTGTTCCTTCCGTCTGGCTCCGCGTCGACGTCGTCCGCTGGAGGAGAAGAGGTGAAGTGCGTCCGATGGAGTGACGATGGAGTGCGCCAAAAAATTTTAGTGGCGCTGTTTTTATGCCCTGACAGGGATCCCGGATAGGCTCGCTGCGAACACGTCAGGTCTCACGTCTCGGCTGCAGATCCCTGATGGCTCGCCGCTTATTCGTCAGGTGTCATGCGCCGCCAGGTGTTCGCGGCGCTGGTACCGGAGAGCAGATGTTTGCCTTGCTGTCGTCACAACTCCCCCGGGACTTGAATGCTCTCCGGTGGCCAGCCTACTGCTCTACTCCGGATCTTGTAGTCATGTCGGTTGGGCGCCGTGTTGGTTTGTGAGCCGGCTAGTAGCTCGCTGGCGTGGTCGTATCGGACACCCGCCCGATGATCGCTTCCTCACGTTGGGCGCCATTTGTCACAGGACAAATGGCTTGTCACATGACAAATGGCGCCAATCGTACAACTCTTCGTTATTTTGGTTACCCTAAAAAGAGCCGTGTGGCGAAAAACACTGTGATGTTTGTTCCGCTCGAGACGCGCTGAGATGGTCGGCGGCTGTGCCCGCTGTTCGTGGCGTACTGCAGTCCTCCTCTTCTTTCGGCATCGGTTTGTAGAGTCCGCTGCCGGCCCAGCGACATCCATCGCTGGTGCGGTACAAGGCGAAGAATGCGAAGAACGTTCGTTCTACTCTTCGGCTGTTCCTTCCGGCTGGCTCCTCGTCCATGTCCTCCGATAGAGGAGAGGAGGTGAAATGCGTCCGATGGCGTGACGATGGATTGTGCTAAAAAATTCTAGTGGCACTCTTTTTATGCCCTGACCGGGATCCCTGATTGGCTCGCTGCGAACACGTCAGGTGTCACGTCTCGGCTGTTGATCCCTGATTTTCTCGCCGCTTATTCGTCAGGTGTTCGCGGCGCTGGTACCGTAGAGCAGATGTTTGTCTTGCTGCCGTCACAAGGGATACTCAAAGGTTAAGGGAGAAACCCTCAACAGAATATCAGGCACGTTGGGAACCCTTAGGGTGACAGCCCCTTCACTTAACTACTTAGCTGGAAGCTGGTTACTTCTGGTTACATCTACTCATAAGTTTTGCAGGAATAAGCCGTAGGGATTTTATGGCAATAGACCTAGCCATGTAGCCAAGGATAAAACTGGATACAACACACAAATAGAATTGGTGACTCGAAAATACCAAAAAGATAATCCAGTATAAGCCTCTTGGAGAAAGAGATAGAGGCAGACCAAGAAAACGGTGACTGTGAAGACTGAACAGGCTGCAAGCCTAATCTTTGAAGTGAAGAAGAAGAAGACGTAAGGATTTTTGAGGTCTCTTCATTAACTGAATTCAATTTGAAAATATTTGTGATGACGTTTTATCAAATATTTTGTAATAATTAATATGTATGTTGTAATAAAAATTAGGTGTATAAGTATATGAGCTTTGAAGGCTGACTCATACATAATGTATATCCGGTCAGCCTTCAAAGGGTGCGTACACATACTAACGTGTGTTTTTAACACTTAAGTAATGAGATTTTAACGTTTAACGATCTTAATTGAGTGAAATAATCTGATGATGGAACATATGTTCCGAAACGCGTCATTGTAAATATAAAACAAAGTCACACGACGAATCTAAGGTTGTTAGGACCAGACTCAAACAATCCAAAAATAATTTAAGTTAATTTAATAATTTATAAATAAGAAAGTGACTTTGATACCATTAAGAATACGTTTGTCTATATAAATTGCTGAAAGAAGCGGATTACGGAATGACCACATTTTGAGAATACTGTGTTGGAAAAAATGAGGTAATTGGAAGCAAATACCAATAGAAGTGTCGGCTGAGTAAGTACAGGTAGAACGTGGTTATAAAACTGAACAAGGTAATAACAAAGAAGCTAAAGAAATGGAACAAAAAGAAAAAAATAAGAAGGAGAAAGAAATAGTAGAAGAAAAAGATGTTGAAGAAGAAGAAGAAGAAGAAGAAGAAGAAGAAGAAGAAGAAGAAGAAGAAGAAGAAGAAGAAGAAGAAGAAAATGGCAAGGAATTGTATGTAAGAACATTTTTCTTTTCACTGTTACTTTTACGCAGACTCTTTCCATTGTTGCGTCCCAGAAATGAGATTTGTTAACAAAAATTCTTCTTCTTCTCACCTCACAATGACGTTGGCGGTAAAATTAATTTCCAATTCGAGGGAAGAAAAATAATCTCCGTGCTGAATGTGGCATCAGGCAGCAGGTAAATTTACTTCGTGGCAATGAATTTTTATGTGCCGCGGTGACGGTGACAGACAACGCTTTTGTCGCGGCGGGACGTCTCCGTCCGTTCTTATACACATTGTTTTTTCTTACGTGTCTTTATTTTTGAATTTTAAACGCTAGGCAAAGTAGGATTTTCTGTAGTGTTGCGTTGATTTTCAATTTTTAAAGTGTACACAAAAAACCACCAGCTTTCGCGGTTTGAAACCGTTTATTGTTTACTTATTTTCTTTTGTAAGTTTTTTTTTTGCCACGGTGCCAAAAACTGATTTACGCCGTGAATTTTCCACTCATTTTTCATACAACCGAGACTTAAGGACATTGTCAAAACTGAGCCACAGCCCCAGCGACGTTGTCTACAAAAAGTAAGGCTTTCTATTGTTATATTAAAGAAGTTTGCCTTGCTTAAGAGGAAGTTTGTCTTAAACGTACTGCACATAAATTTAAATTAATATTATTATATATTATGATGAGTAGATTCAACAGGGTTTACCCATTATCGGCTGAATTGGTGGGAACATCTTTGCCGAATGAATGACTGCAGTATCTCCAAACTATGGAATTATAAGCCGAAGGGACGGAGAGCTGTGGGACGTCCGAGGAAGCGCTGTAGTGACCAGCTTTAATATTTGCCTGTTTGAGACCGGAACAAACCCTCCTTGGTTTAATCCTTGTGGATAACATATTGGTGTCCTTGATGATAACATATTATCAAATTATATTACTCCTACAAGTTGTTGGTATTATTATTTTTTAGTTACCCTGACCTATGTTTTACTGACTGATTCAGTATCTTTAGAGGTTATAAATGAATTAATATTTATGACCTCATTCGAAGATACTGAATCTATTAGTGAATCGTAGGTCAGGATAATGAATAATATCAACAACTTGCAAGAATAATATAATTTGATAATTTATAATAGTGTTAATCAAGTATACTACAAGAAACTCGTAGAGAAATAATAATTTCTTATAAATTACAACTTATAAAAAAAGAATACTGAACACCTTGTTCAGTATTCTACACAAAACAGGAGTGCCCTACAAAGAACAAAGATTGATCCAGAATCTTTACAAGCACGAGACAGGCATAGTTCGATGGGGAAACCATCAAGAGGAGGCGAACATTGAGAAAGGAGTAAGAGACAGGCATGTTCTCTAGGTCCATGTTTGTTTAACTTGTACGTCCAAGAAGCGCTCGATAGAGTAAGGGAAGACACCCATCTCGGAGTAAACATACACGAGGAAAAAGTGGACATGCTTAGGTTCGCAGATGACATAGCAATGACTGCAGAGAGCAACGAAGGTCTATAAAAGATTCTTGACACAATGGATCAAGTAATGAAGAATGAATTAATGAATTGAATATGCAAATAAGTAAACAAAAGACCAAAGTCCTAGTCTGTAGTCGGAGGGAAGAAGATCCAATCAGAATAACTCTTGAGAATAATGTTATCCAGGCAGTTAAAGAATGTAAATAACTAGGAATAAGAATTACAAGTGAAGGACGTAGCACTAAGGAAATTATAAGCAGAATTAACCAGGTTAAAATTGCTTTCAACAAACAGAAAAACATCTTCACTTCAAACACTATCAGCCTAAAAATAAGGAAGAATCTAGTAAACGTATACATGTGGAGTGTTGCCCTATACGGGAGTGAATCCCGTATAGGGCAACATTGAAATTGGACAATTGAAGACAGTGACAAGGAAAGACTCCAAGCATATGAGACCTTGTGCTACAGAAGAATATTCAAGATAAGCTTGAGGAAGAAGATAACGAATGAGGAAGTCTTTAAAAGAGCTAAGATGGAGAAGAGATTTCTATGAAATTTAAAAGGCAAAAGAGCTAAGTTTATAGGATATATATTACGACACAATGGGTTGGTTAAGAGAATAATAGAAGGAACATTGAAGGGAAGAATCATAGAGGACGACCCCGTTTATACTACTTGAAACAGCTTATGGTCGATATGAACTGCACATCATAGTGTGAGTTGAAAAGAAAAGCAGAGAAGCGTGAAGAATGGCGAGCTGCTGCCAACCAGCCTAAGGGCTGCTAACCTAGAAGAAGAAAGAAATGGTAATTTTAAATATGTATTGATCTCTCTCTCTCTCTCTCTCTCTCTCTCTCTCTCTCTCTCTCTCTCTCTCTCTCTCTCTCTCTCTCTCTTTCTCTCTCTCTTAAGTGACTTAACGGCTTGCAATGATCTCTCTAACGGCATTAATATTTTCGATTAGTTGTGCATACGTCTGATTTCAACTTTATTCACGAGATTGGTTTATGTAAACTCAGCATTGCCAACGTAATAAATATTATTTATCGGATAACGTTCGTCATCCGAAGGTGGTTATCTCTCAACGACTGTCACGTGCAGCTAATCACTTGTCAGCTTATCAGATAATTGTTTCTACTGCTAATCAGTACATCATGTCCGCGTTCTAGTAACAAGTGATAACAAATACCACTTCACTGTATATAAACAGTTCTTCTTCTATATTACACATAAAGCGTTATCACTATGTGCACACCCACACAAATGTGTGTAATGTGTTGTGTGTATTTCTTATTTTCATTTTTGTTATTCCAGCCGAACAATGTTTACACATTTTCCGGAACAATAGATTACAAAATTGATTGAAATCTCATCTTCCACTGTTGCTTGTCCATCGAAAGATCTTCAATTTCATTCCCTCCATATAGTCTATACAGGTGATATGTGGTCTTTTTCTTTACCTTATTCCTGGTGGGGTTCATCCTATAATTCTCCTTGGCAACCTTTCCTGTCCCATTCTCCTTTATTGAATCCACCCGGCTATAATCTATTTGGTTTTTTAAAATTTCGTTTTTCCCAAAGAATGGGGAGTTGGCCCATTGCTTTAACCTGGAGGACTACACTATTTTTAATCAAGGTTTACTTCCTTTAGCCTTTCATAAACCAACCTCGAACTACAAGACAGCAGCTGCTAGTTTTGGTCCGCCCTGGGTATTTTACCTCGCCGATACCCACTATATCTGTTGAGCATTCCCCTATCCGCACCTGGGGAGAGGCCCGATGGAAGACTAGCAACTCCATACGAGTCTTTTTTTTTTTTTTTTTTTTTTTTGTTAATGATCACGTTCTTCGCCTTTACTTTCTTGCCTACGTTTTTTTCAAATCTGAATTTTCTTTAGAATGAATGTTGAATAACGCGGGGAAAGGAATGAAGGGGAAGAACTTAAATCTGTGTGTGTGTATGTGTGTGTGTGAGTTTGTGAGTCTTAGATATGTTTACAGCAGTAGCGAACAATAGTGTTACTAACAGTTGTTCTGGGAAAATTGTTGTTTCATTTAACAAGTCGTGAAACAGGTACATTTTAGAAACAGCTATAGCGGCCAAAGGAAAAGTGTGTGGCTTGTCTTCTTTATTGGCTGCCATAAAACATTTGACCAAGTAATCTGGTAAACGCGGGTTGAAATATTGAAAGAAATCGTTGTTGATTGAAGATTCCTAACTTGTACCTAGGACAAAATTTAAAGGTGCGCCTGGTTCAGAGATACGAGGTGTGATCAAAACGTATCAGGATTGATACTGGCTATGCCAAGTCAGCTGAAAAAAACGTGTTTCTGCAAAGTTTGTACCAAAATTGCTCACAGCTGACCAAAAAGGTGCCCGGGTGTCAGTCGCTCAAGACCTGCTTGAATGTGCTAAAAACGATGAGAAATTCATTAAATCTATCGTTACGGGTGACGAATAATGGGTTTATGGATACGATCCAGAAACTAAGGCCCAGTCTTGGGTGTGGAAGACGCCAAATTCTCCAAGACCAAAAAAGGCAAAACAGAGCCGAAGCAAAGTCAAGACCATGCTCACAGTTTCTTTGATCACAAGGGGATTGTTCATCAAGAATTTGCTCCACCAGGCCAAACAGTAAACCAGGATTATTACATTTCTGTTTTGAGGCGATTGAGGGATGCAATTCGACGAAAAAGGTCACAGTTGCATCAGAGTGGTGAATGGTGGTTTCAACACGGCAATGCACCGTCCACAAATCACATGCTGTTCAGCATTTTCTTGCTAAACACAATATTCCACAGCTTCAGCATCCTCCATATTCGCTAGACTCCCTGTGAATTTTATCTCTTTCTGAAGATATAAAATTAATTGAAAGGGAGATCATTTCAAGACATAGAAGAGATCAAAGGAAATGCGACGAGAGAACTTAAGGCTTTCACAAAATATGATTTTAAGACATGCTTCGAACAGTTGGGAAAGCGCTAGAAGAAATGTGTGGCTGCGGAAGGGGACTATTTTGAAGGAGACAAGTTTACAAATCTGTAACTCTTCTGTATTTATGTAAATAAAATCAATCCTGACACTTTTTTATCACACCTTGTATACCAGTATTAGAAGATAGGATGAGGCGTTTGACAACGATCAACAATTCTGTTTAATCTTATCGGAGGATGGTAAGCCAAGGTAGCCTTGGAAGCAGTAGAGGAGAGCTTAATTAGCACCATCAAAAGTAAATGCTGATTTAACTGATTTTGATAAAAGGTTTTAATACTATCAACCTGCAGTAGATATCTTTTAAATACCTCCTCATCCGACTTAATATGAGGTTTATTTTTCTTCCACTGAGCAAACATGACAATCTTAGCAATAAGGAAATAATGATCTGAATAGATTCCCGCACCTCTGTACACATAGGCATCTTGAATGTGGTGACCAATCTTATTATTTGATAGAACGTAATCACTTATACTCATACTTCCTCTAGCGATCCAGGTATACTTATTAATATCGTTTTTCCTAAAAAATGCGTTATCTATTTTCATATCATTGCTAGTAAGAGGCTCAGTTGAAAAGTTCGCGGAGCGACATCTGTAGCTTAGCGGTAAAACTAAACTTTTTCGTGTGCTGCAAGATTTGTATTTTCTGTAAACTCCTGTTAATTTTCAAATCTATCTATCAATTTATTCATTGCTTAGAAGCTGTTTAAAATTGACGTGTCATGCGTGTTTTGAAAACGGACAAAAATTAAACATCGTGGTGTGATTCTTTGTTAAAAATTGTTTAGCGCCAACGGAAATTTAGAACGAAATTGTAAATGTGTTAGGAGATGCTGCGACTTCAAAACCAACCGTTTGCAAGTAGCCACTTGAGTTTAAATGTGGTCTTACGAGCATTAAATATGATCCCCCCGGCACTGGACGCCCCAAATTGCAACAACTCCAGATACGGCAGCCATCTTGCACAACGCTTTTTCACACCAAGTTCTTCAGCTAAAGTATGATCCAAACGCTCATATGAGATGCTTCTGATTTCAGAAACGTCATCAACTCCTCAACCTACAGTCTTCCAACAACCTATAGAATTGTTTCAATAATGCCTTTTAGTTGCACTGTTTGGACGTCCACTGCTGGGAACGTCTTCAGTGCTTGTACGGCCACGTTCAAACTCGAGTGTGCCCCACTTACCGTTGTTTCTGAAGGCGCAGCATCTCCTAACGCAGTTACAATTTTATTTTGATTTTCCATTGGCGCTAAAACATTTTTAACAGAGAATATTCATCACAACACGGTATTTGATCTTCTGCATTTTAAAAACACGCGGACAGTAAAATTTCGAACAGCTGGTAAAAAGTGAATAAATTGACAGATATATCTGGAAATGAACAGGTGTCACGGGAAATATACGTCTTCAGCACATGAGAGATTTTAGTTCTAACACTGAGCTATAGGCCTAGATGTCGCTCCGCGAACTTTTCTACTGACCATCGTAGCAAATCTTATGAGCAAAATCTCCATTAATATTTTAGATTGTTCTCAAAATACTACTACTGCCTCCGATACTGCATTATTTCCAACTCGAGCATTAAAATCTCCACTCGCAAAGAGGTAGTCTGTTATGAATTTTTTTCTGCAATGTTTCATAGAAGTGATGTTAGCTTCCAAAGGAGCGCTTAGACTCTCTCCAGCCAAGAGCATACTGCGTGCTGAAGTACCACATACTACAAGAGGTGACCCTGTTGATGCAGAACAGTACGGATCTAGACTGGAAGTTCGAAAAATATTCCTGGTGGAGGGCAGCAGTAGCCACCAGAACTTAGTCAAGGCGTAAGGGAAATGATTCTGGATCGGCTTACCTTTGGAATATTAGAGGCGAGAATCTAGTTGAATTTAGTCGGCAGTAATACCGCGTCCTATTGTTATGGGATTATATTTTAATGTTGCCTTACAGTTGGGTGTTTGGGCATCTAAGGCTAGGCGAAGACAACCCTGAATAAAAATTACCTGAAGTAATGCCCCTTAAGGGGGCAGCCCCTCTACATAACTTAGACATTTGTAGGTTGGTTCCCTATAATGGGGAAATTAATTTTCTCAACACTTTCAAAGAATAAAGCCTTGTGCGTGTGTGTGTATGTTTATGTGTAAAATTGTTTTTTATATTATGAAGATGACAGTTCTCACTATTGAAACATTCTGATTATATTTTAATACGACGGTCTTACTGATCGTCGTATGGTACAAAACAAAACAGAAGACACCAATGAAGACACTAAAAATCAGGTTTAATTATCACAGTTAAACAGTTTTTAATCAACACGTTATTCAACAAGATTATACTCGTACAACAATTCAAGGTAATCTGTCCACACAAATAATAATGCTGACTATAAAGAATTCCGCACTATAATCACTTTTCACAAATACACCACTTGAGATGCACTGTGTAAATCGCCCGACCATGACTGAAAAATAAGCGGCGGGTTGGGGGTGTTTATAGTCTGCAGGGTTCCATAATATGCGGCCTTAACAAACACTTGAAAATTCTAGAGGATACTTCAGCGCGGCCTTGGTAGAAACACGTACCGTTGGGCTAGCTAAGAAGCTTGTCGAACAACACTATCGAATGTACGAGATTGTTCCGTATTACGCAACACTGTCTCGCATCGTAAGTGTCAATTACGCACATAAACATTACAGTTTATGTAATACTGTAATACTGTACCGAGAAACATGTACAACGTTCTATAGCAGCGTAACAATATAAAAAATATGTTCGTCTATAATAGAAACAGATATTATTTATTATATACATACGCGCGCGCGCGTGCGTGTGTGTGTGTGTAAAACACTGTTAAAAAAAAAAAAAAAAAAAAAAAAAAAACACATAAACTAAATTCTGCCTGTACAAATTTTGTATCAACCAACTGTAATATACAAGACAGTCCATGTTAAAGTCAGAGAGAAAATAACATAACCCAATCTTGGATGAATGATATGGGAAGAGCCGGTGATAAAATTTGAAGACCACCATAAAAGTGAGGCAAATGGAAAAGCATAGAAAGGAATAGAGAATCGAACACGGTCGATTATAATTGGGAAACTAGGAAGAAGACACATAGAAGGTGACACATACTAAACCAATCACAAAAACGCAAGTCACATAAAACTTGTCCCTATATTACCACAATTTTATTTCTCCTTTCAGTTAAATTTAATTTGTGAAATAACAACGCTTTGCGTTTAGACGTAACGAGTGAGATAAGGTTAGCACAATTTTATTATTTGCGGGCGGAAATCGTTTGTTTGTTCATCTGAATAAAGTACAAAGTATATTTCAAAACCTTTCAGCCAAGATTGGATCGTTAATAAGACATAGCCTGAGTCAATCCACAAAGAAAGGTTTTGAATTGAAACGTTCAATTGTATCACTTCTTTTCTGTACATCGGGATTTATCAGTTCGTTTCCCTTTTGTATTCACGTAATCTCTGGTTCCGCTATATAGAGCAATTGGTTTTCCCTTCGTTGTAATATTTAATATTTATAAAATTATATTATAAAATTTATTATAAATATTTTATTATCAATTTATAAACTATTAAATTTTTTTTAACATTAAGGTCGTTTTCTGATGAGCTAATTTACCCTACAGCCTCATAACTCTATATATACCCTACAGCTATATACATCCTAACTATATGCGCACATATCCTAAGTGTATTTTCTTCTTCTTCTTCTTCTTCTTCTTCTTCTTCTTCTTCTTCTTCTTCTTCTTCTTCTTCTTCTTCTTCTTCTTCTTCTTCTTCTTCTTCTTCTTCTTCTTCTTCTCTCCTCCTGCTCCTGCTCCTCCTCCTCCTCCTCCTCCTCCTCCTCCTCCTCCTCCCCCTCTTCTTCTTCTTCTTCTTCTTCTTCGTTGATTTGTTTCTGTCCCAAATAGATAGTGTCTTCTAGAACTGACCACTCCAGCGTTCTTAGGTCGTCACACACTTGCATTTCCACGTTCTTCCGGATTATAGATTAGTAGTCCCTTGTAGGATGTGAAGGTAGAGAAAGGCTGATGGGGAGACAGTTAGCGGAAAGAACAAATAAAACGAAACAGATGAACAGACGGAAAAATTTTGAAGAATTACAAACTCCAAAGTCCAAAAGGTTTTTAATAAGCGACAACAATAGGCAGTGCGGATCTGCCTAAAATTTTGAACAGTCAGCTAGGAAAAAATTGTGTAGAATAAATCATGGCTGGCAACTGATTGTTTAACAATGAGTCAGGCAATTATAACGATGATGGCGGATCCCGTTGTGTGTAAACCGAGAGATTTTAGGGTTTAATATGAGTAGATTAAATTAAAATCTGATAATAAACTACAGTTATATTAATTATAATAAAGCTGATAATGATAATGATAATGATTCTCAAAATACTTAGAGTGTAAAAATTGGTAAATCGATATCACCAGAATTTAAAATTATAAAGGTTAGAAACGAAGATGCTTTTTGGTTCCACTCCTTAAAAATATCCTCAAGAAAGCTCTTAAAAACTGCGATAAGACATGTAAGAACGTATATATTATATTTAATATTTATAATGTATTTACTTCAAGATGTATTTTTTCCTTATTTCGAATATGTTTCGGGACGCTTTGTGTTCCCATCCTCAGCCTTCCTAATTTTGAATCTTGTTAAGTATGATACAAACTTAACAAGATTCAAAATAAGAAAGGCTGAGGATGAGAGCACAAAGCGTCCCGAAACATGTCCCAAATTAGGGAAAAATACATCTTCAGGTAAATTCATTATAAATATTAAACATATTATATAATCATGAAATAAACTGTAGCAAAAAGTGTTTGAACACACACACACACACACACACACACACACGCACACACACACACACACACACACACACACACACACACACACACACACACACACACACACACACACACACATAAGGTATAAATTGTTGTGTGATGACATATGTAATTTACTCATTGAATTTTGACAACGACCAAATTAGATATGGAAAGTAGAGGGTGATTCATATTCAATGTTACGGGAACTGGACGATAACTTTAAACCACGGGGACTGCAAATGCACTTCAACAAAACGAAGTTATGGTCAAACGGGGGTGCAATCTACTTGGTTTTTTAACATTTTCTTTTTTCCAATGAACGGGGATTTGGCCCATTGTATTAACCCCCAACCTGGAGGACCAGGCAATTTTAATCAAGGTTTACTTTCTTTAGCCTTTGATGAAGCAAAATCCAACTACAAGGCAGCAGCTACCAGTTTTGGTCCGCCCCGGGTATTTTATTTCCAAGGTACCCACTATATCTGGTGAGCATTCCCCTATCCGCCACCTGAGGATGTGTCCGATGTGACACTAGCTACTCCACACGGGAACTAAACTGAAACCAAAATATTTAAAACCATTGTTAGAAGTATCATGACTTCCGGCTCAGACGTTTGGACTACTAATGAACACACAAGAACAAAATTAATGACAGCAGAGATGGACTTTTGGAGACGTTCGGCAAGAGTATCCAGACGTGACAAAATTAGAAATGAAGTCATTAAGTACAGAATGAATGTAAAAAATTCAATTGTTGATTTTATCCACATACAAAATTACAGTTGTGTGCACACACGAAACGAATGGCACAGGAAAGATTGCCAAGGAGAGTTAAGGAATGAATCCCACCAGGAAGAAGGAAAACATGAAGACCACCTATCACCTGGATAGAAGAAATTCAGACTATATTGATGGAAAGAGAAATTGAAGATCTTTGGATGGACAAGCAGCAATGAACTACTAAGATGAGAATTCAATCACTTCTGAAAAGACTGGTTCCGGGAAATGTGTAAATATTGTACAGCCCCGGAATAATAATAATGGTCAAAGGGGGAAGGTAATATTTGGAATGTGGGTTGTTATTTTGTGCTAGTAGACACAGAGACTAAGATATCGAATCTAGGAGACAGTAATACGCAAGGGAAAGTGTAAGTACAAGATCTTCTCTCAGTTCGTCCTATTCTTCTACCTTCAAGGTGTAGTGCTGCGGCCCCTGACCGTTGGACAACTCGTGTTCCACTACCGCCAGAGAGAAGTCAGCCATCTGGTAACCACGTACGGGGGCGAGCAGCATGTACACAGTTTTTGTGTACTAACATGGACTACATCACTACAACCACAGTACTGTGGCAAAGGCGTGCATCGTGCGTTAAGTCCTAATTACACTGAACATGGTGTCCAGAGGTGAGCTCGAAACGCGTCGGTTCGAGTTACCGCCTTTTGAAACGAAGAAAATGGAATATCACGGCCTTACAGCCCGCACAATATTCTTAATTATTACTGCTTTTAGCTTTTGGTTACAATTCTCTTTAATTTGATACTCGACGTGGATTTATGCAAATTTTTCACATTTTTGACACCACAAATTTTTGCCTCCCCCTCCCCTATTTGTGGGGATCAGTCTTAAAACCAATAGGGGTTTTTGGGGGCAAAAGTATGAACATCATGGAGAAGTTTTTAACATTGAAAATGTTTATAAGAACGTGTCGCACATTTGCGGCCGATCGCTGGTGCGTGATCGAAAATGGGAACCGGTGAGTTTCCATAGAAACTACTTCTTTGTTGTCAATAACGTAGTAGGACTACACATATAAAACTTCGCTTGTGAATGCGACTACATTTAATTTATAATATGTACATTGGTAAATGAAGAATGAATTCATTGATTGGTGAATGAACATAAATATATATATTTTTTAGATTTATTGAAGCATTTTCTATGCCCTTCTCTGTGCATTGCATTTGTGCAATCTATATATTAATACGTGAAGAGAAAACTTTGTACCCCTTTTTAAGCATATTGCGCGCACGGAGGAGTGTGAGATTTGGCATAGTTAAAGTTTATATGGAGAAGGAGTGCAGAAAGTTAAAATTTATATATAATATGTGTTAAAAATACATTAAATTAAATAAAATAAAACATTCATTTGCACTTGAAAATTCATTTAACTTTTTCAAACAATGGTAATTGTTAAAAATAAAATAATTTTGTTGCCAGGCAACAATAGTCTGTGGAGTGTATGTCAAGGCAAAAAAGCGTTTATTTTATATTTTGTATATTAGATATCCGTGTTTTATATATTAATGTGCAGTTGAAAATGAAATACAGCTTGCTTAATACTGACAGATTGACTGAATGAGCTGTGAATTTTGTGTGATTTCAAATGTTCCTTTTTCAATAGTCTGTGGAGTGTATGTCAAGGCAAAAAAGCGTTTATTTTATATTTTGTATATTAGATATCTGTGTTTTATATATTAATGTGCAGTTGA
Organism: Magicicada septendecula; assembly: GCA_034769895.1. Lineage (NCBI taxonomy): Eukaryota > Metazoa > Arthropoda > Insecta > Hemiptera > Cicadidae > Magicicada > Magicicada septendecula. Next base: position 55,614,062 of record CM068367.1, read on the forward strand.
AAGTGAAATACAGCTTGCTTAATATACACCTGTTGCAAAAGGAAAATTCTGTAGCAGCAATTTGAATTGACTTACTCTCGCCTAATTATTATTGGTGGTTTCAAGAAAGTGAGTAAATTTTATTATTTTTAAATTAACCCTGTCTAATCTTACTTTCAGTAATTTCATTACATGTTTTTTTTTTACATTCATATATTCGCACCTACTTCCATTATGCCTCGACATAGAACATTGACGGGTCGGAGTGAGAGACAAAGAAGAAGGAATAAATATTCTCGTGAAAGTCAAAATGATAATAGACCAAATGCAAATTTAAATAGTGTAAATAGTATAACATTGGCGGGTCGGAGTGAGAGACAAAAAGAAGGAATATATATTCGCGTGAAAGTCAAAATGATAATAGACCAAATGCAAATTTAAATAGTGTAAATAGTATACAAAATGATGAAATTATTTTGAGGGATACATTTAAATGCGCACTGAATGTCATTCCAAGAAATTTTAATACTTTTGATTGTGGATTAATGCATTTACAATGCAGGTTTTGTAATGCAAAACATTTCGAATCTGAGGTCACTTTAGGTGAAAGGACAGCATTCACTTCATGTTGTCATAAGGGTAAAGCAATATTACCGGCCTTAAGTCAAAATGAATACTTCAAATCATTGTATGATGGACTTACTTCAAATGAACCTTCAATAAAAAGAAAGTCAAAAAATTATTTTGAAAACATTCGTAAATACAATTCATCATTTGCTATGGTTAGCTAGAAGCTAAAATTTCGGGTACAGTTACGCGTGGAGTGTATCATTTTAAAATACATGATGTTTTTTATCACAGATCAGGTCCAATGACTGCTGGATCTGGTCGCTCACCATGTTATGCGCAATTATATTTTTATGATGTTGACACTGCTGTCAATTATAGATTACGTGAACACTATAATCAAACATGCAATAACAATATAATGCGCGAAATCTCTCTTGAATTGGAACGCATTAATCCTTTCGTTCGGTCATTCATTGCAATGAAAGATCATTGTCAGAGAGTTGAAAATCAAAATAAAGAAATTTGTATGCTTATTAAAGTTAATCGTGATTTAGATCTACGCCGTTATAATGATGCAGTTCAAACTGATGTAGCAGTAATATTTAGTACAGTTGATGGTTTCGTTTTCAAAAGTTAATGGTACCATTAAAAATATCTCTGTTTTGGATTCATCATTGTACCCTTTAGCGTATCCATTACTTTTTCCAAATGGTGATACTGGGTGGCATATCAATATTTCTCATAATGTACCAACTACATCTAATTCAAGAGCGCCCAGAAATAAATTAACCATGCTTCAGTATGCAGCCTATCGACTTGCAATTAGACAAGATTTTAGCATGTTGCACCATTTACAAAAATTATTTCTGCAGTGGATAGTTGATATGTATGTGAGAATAGAGGGCACAAGGTTACATTTCATTCGACAAAATCAAACAAGTCTTAGGTCTGAAGTTTACAACAATTTAACAGATTATTTAGAATTGAACCCCAATGCCAATAATGTTGGCCGTAGAGTAATTTTACCATCTTCATTCAATGGATCTCCAAGAAATATGTATCAGAATTTTTTAGATGCAATGTCAATTGTTTAACATTTCGGAAAGCCTTCTTTGTTTGTTACAATGACTTGCAATCCAAGTTGGCCTGAAATAGTTAGCAATATTGGTGTATGTGAGTCAGCTAATTTTCGACCTGATATTGTTGTGCGTGTATTCAAGTCCAAACTGAAAGCATTAATTGAGGGCCTTACACTAAAAAAAAACTTCGGTAAAGTTGAAGCACTCATTTATACAATTGAGTTTCAAAAGAGAGGATTGCCTCATGCTCACATTTTACTCTCTTTAAATGAGCAAGATAAAATTGTTAACGCTACCGATATTGATAAAGTTGTATCTGCGGAGATTCCTAACATTCAAACACATCCTACATTACATGAATATGTTGTAAAACACATGATGCATGGTCCATGCGGTGTACTTAATCCAAATTCTGTATGTATGAAAGATGGAAAATGCACAAAAGATTATCCAAAACGATTTAATGAATTTACATGTGAATCATTAAATAGATATCCATTATACAGAAGGCGTGATAATGGTACTAATGCTGAAGTTCGCGGTAGTTGCCTCGACAATCGTTATGTTGTACCATACAATCCGTATTTACTTGCCAAATTTAATTGCCATATAAATGTTGAAGTATGCACTACAGTTAAAAGTGTTAAATACATTTATAAATACGTGTATAAAGGCTATGACAGTGCATCTGTTGAATTAGGTTCAGAGAGAAATGAACCAGGTCAAGAAATACAAATTGATGAAGTTAAAAATTTTTTAAATGGCCGTTATGTCGGATCAACTGAAGCTGTATGGCGCATCTATGAATTACCAATGCATTTTCAATCACATGTCATCGTTAGACTTGACATTCGTTTACCGCGTAGACAGAATGTTTACTTTCGAGAAGGGCAAGAACGTCAAGCAATTGAAAATGCAAGACAAACAAAATTATTAGCATTTTTTGAATTGAATCGATCAGATCCATCAGCGCATGAATATAAGTATATTGAAATTCCTTTGCAGTATGTGTGTTAATGTATATAAATGGAATTGGCAATTAATTGATTAATTATGTTTGCCGTGCCATTTATATTTAGTGTAATTATGCTAATTATAATTATTATCGAATTATTCAATTATAAAGTGGTAAATTGAGTCTAATTAAATTCGTATACTAATTATACGTAATCAAACAGGGTTATAATTGACATTAATATTTAACACACATGTAGAAAAGTATATTATACTCGTCGGATTTGACTCAATATAGTTATCAAATCAATATGATTTGTATGAGCCTGTTAATCTGACGTTTCAATGGTCGATTTGGTTGTGTCCATTGATAATTAGCATAACTCTGAGACTCTTTATGAAATTACTTGGAATGTGATAAATTAATTGTCAAGGTTAATTTTGCAATAATGAACGCAAGATTTAAGTAAATAGGTAATAATCACTTATTTATTATATTGTTGACTAAGTAAATTACTGTGTCCTGCAAATACATAATTACAACATATAATAACAAAATTGCAATAATATTCGTTCGTTGTTTCCTGAAAACAAGACATACAGTACATTCAAATACAACAAATAACATACATATACAAACAATAAACAATCAAATATATTTTATCCCTAGCTAAATGCGTTCATTATGCTCAGATGAATTACTTTAATACCAACATTATAAGACTTATGATTTATATAACTTTACAAAAATCTCTCGGGAGTAGCTCTTTGAAAAGATGAGACAGTGCAGTAGTACATGTATCACTAGGATTTAATAAACATAAAGGCTTATCTTGCAAAAGGGTTTATCTAAAATTCCATCGGTGTAAGCTGACATCCGCTGGTGGATTCCTCGTACATCTTAATCACTGTTAATTGAAGAACACTTCACTTCACTTCACTAATTTCCACTCTCGTTATGTATAGTGTGGTGTTGTACTCCCCGCTGGTGTCAAGTGTTTTGAGTTCAAGTGTTAATATGTCAACATCGTCATTAAGATGGTTTACTCTTAGAGTTTGCTGTGTGCGTGTTCATATAATTAACTATTTCATCTTTCTTGGACGTAGTGTATGCTATGTGCGTAATAGTGTTCGGGTTGATTCACTCATTTCAGATGTTCAATAGCGAATCATTATGGTGGAATAGTGTTTGAACTGTCATCCACTGTTTTACTCTCGGAATGTTACTCACTTGTATTATTATGTTGCGTGTCGGTCGTAGTTTAGAGTCACGTACACACTGATATTTAACGATAGTTATGTCTATTCGCACTGTTGATTATCGGAATTCATATAACTGTCGAACGTACTTTTGCGTAATTGAGATAGAATTGATTGTCTAAGTTCACTTAAGACCGCGACTTCGTTACGATTTCACTGAGTTAAATGTTGAGTAAGTCGGGTAAACGATTTCAATTACTACCGTTATTACCGCTCCAACTACTATTATATTATTCCGTCTTGCTACATAACTACTGTAACAACTATTACTCGTCTTCTACCGTATTACTGCCGTAACTAGTTTATTACTAACTGTCTTACTGTCTTACTGAATTACTGCTGTATTACTGACTGCATTACTGCCGCTCCGCGTCCTCGCAAACAGTTTTTATCAAACCTATTTCCCCAGAAGACAAATTTATATTTCCACGCCTTATCTCGTTACTGATAGGTTACTTTAAATTCCTACCACCTTGTAGATCCTGTCATCGGTTTCCCGATTCGTCGTTCGAGTCTTTATTACTCTCTCCACGAGTTCTTTAGGAAGATGCCCAACGCTGGTTGGTTGCCGACATCCCCGGAATATTCCAGCGACGAACGTTGTGCTAATTCTCAGAAACTAGGGCAATTCTCTCGTCTGTCTGTCAACCTTTGTTTCCACATTGCCGAGGTACTCTGACTTAGCTTTTGTTAAGAGTCTGCAGTGTCTTGGTCAATTGTTCATTTTACCCTTCGCTCGTTCCGCCGATTATCAACTCTTCGTTGGTGACATCCCTGGACGAATCCCACGCTTTCTAGTTGTAAATTTAGCTAGCTGTCAGGGTTTGTTTTCATGCTGGGCTGTGCGTACCTCCAGTATTCACTGAGTGTCCGTTCTATTGTTTACATATTTGTCGAGATTTCTGTGCATCCGTTTGTTGCTGGGTGTAGCCTTTCTTATGTGTGCTCGTTACAACACACCCCCACAGTATGTGTTCCATTTCATTTCTGCGTAACCAGGCAGCTGGACTAAGTCTTTGTTTCGTTCGCTAGGTGCTGTAAATTGTAACTAACTTTGAGCTGTCAACGACGTTCCTTAGATTCTTATTGTGGCGTGTACACAGACGTTTTTTCATTGTCTTCGCACTGGCGTCGGGTCTGACGTGTCCCTAATTCGTCTTTATTTACGACCCGGGCTTGTGTCTGTCAACTCGAGTGTGTGAGCGTGCCACTTGATCGAGAAATTATAAATTTTTAAAATTTCGATCACTATATGTGGGAAGATTCCCGAAAAAAATGGAAGAAGGGAAGGCGTGGAGGTGATAAAATCATTACACGCATATATGTAGTGTCACCAAAAGACATCGAACTTTTCCATTTACGATTGCTTTTATTACATGTCTGTGGTCCAAAATCATTTGAGGATGTTAGAACATACAATGGAATTATACACACTTCTTTTGTTGAAGCGTGCCATGCTCGCGGCATTGCTTCAAATGATAATGAATGGCGCGAATGTTTAAATGAAGCAAAAGAATTACATTCACCAAAATAAATGCGAAATTTATTTTGTTAAATTTGTGCATTAAATGTGCCAGCCAATGCATTGGCGTTATGGAATGAATTTAATGTATATCTTAGTGAAGATTTTTTGACAGATTACAACGAAGACGTATCCTTTAATACAGCTCTATTAGAAATTGAAGATATTTTGAATGTTCATAATTTGTCATGTCAAGAACTTGGTTTACCAGTTCCCACGTATTCGCAGAGAACAGACGAAGCAAATGCTATTGATCCAATAGTACAAGAGTTTCTGTTTTGTGAGCATTATGAAACTGCAAACATTGAACAGCGTAATCTAATTGATCGTGTGATTCGTTGAAGTTTTGCATCATGATACTGGATCTAATGTTTTTTGTTTAACCGCTCATACAGGTTGTGGAAAAACATTCACACAAACAGCAATCATTCACAAATTAAATTCGCTTAATCTTAGTTGCATTGCAACAGCGTTCAGTGGCATAGCTTCAACTCTGTTACTTGGAGGTAGAACTTTACACAATGTGTTTAAATTGCCTATACCCATTTTGGAAAATTCTGTAGCGAATATTACCGCAAATAATAGCTATGGACGTTACATAAATTCATCATCATTGATAATTATTAATGAAATTTCTATGTTCCCACTGCAAGTGTTGAAAATCATAGATAGATTATTGCAGGATCTATGCGATGAAAATGATAAACATAAACCATTTGGAGGGAAAACGATACTTCTGTGCGGAGATTTTCGGCAAATCTTACCAGTTGTCCCACATGGATCACGTGCAGCTTTAATTGAAAATTGTGTCACGAGTTGGCATAAATTTGTTTATTTTCATAAAGTAACGTTTACTCAAAATATGAGAGCCTTACCAAGTGAAATAGAATTTGTCGAATTCTTGAAAAAAATTGGTAATGATGAAGCCCCACAATTCCCTCAGTTTGGTGAAAATATTATTTAAATACCTCAGCAATTAATAGGAGATGAAAATAATATTATTAATGAGGTGTATGGAAATACTTCCGAAAACATACTCTCAGATAACATATTGAAGTCAGTTATTTTAGCACCTAAAAATGATGATTGTACTTTTATTAATACTGATACTTAATCGAATACCAGGTGAACAGAAAACATATCATAGCTACGATAAAATAATTTGTGATGATGACAATGAAATCAATAACTATCCAGTAGAGTTTTTGAATTCTTTGACTATTAGTGGTTTGCCACCACATAAGTTAGTATTGAAAGTTAATTGCATCGTTTTACTTATCAGAAACTTAAATACAAAGGAAGCATTAGTCAATGGAACAAGAATGCGCATCAAGTGTATGCATCGTAATGCTATTGATTGCGAAGTTTTAACTGGAACCGTACGCAATAAGAGAATTTTAATTCCACGTATAAATTTAACATATTCCGGTACTGATTTACCATTTAACTTTCAAAGAACTCAATTTCCAATTATACCTGCATTTGCGATGACAATAAATAAGTCTCAAGGACAAACATTCGAAAAAATTGGAATTTTATTGAGGCAGCCAGTTTTTACACATGGTCAATTGTACGTCGCAGCAAGTAGAGTTCGATCATTCGATGGTTTGAGATTTTATATTTCCGAATATAATGGCCAAGGGCATTTAGCAAATGATGAAAGAGTTTTTACAAAAAACATCGTTTACACAGAAGTTCTGAATCATTAAATTCACTTTCAAACTATTTTAAGTTCAGTGGACAACATTTATTTTTTTAACCGCCCGGTTTTTTTGATTTAATGAAAAATATATGAAAAAATACGAGGCACGTATTTTTTATTTCATTTTTTATTTTGTATTAATTTTTTATTTAAATTTTATTTAATTCGAAAAAGATAGGCAAAATAACTGTGTAGCCTTGGCGAAACCTGGTCAGTATGGCAATAAAAAAAACCCAAGGAAATGTCAAAAAACGCGTTATTGCTTTTTAAATATGGCTTAGCCAAGCTAAACCTCATTTTCCCTATCTTTCATATTTTTCAAATAACTCGAAAATTAATGCATTGAAAAAAATTAAAAAATTATATAAGCTTTGTAGCAGATAATCTTCAAACTGTTTTCGAATTTTGTACCTTACCAAAATTGAAATGTAATCCACTGGAATTGAACACAATTTATCTTATACTTCTATGAATGTCAAGTCTCATTTTTATTAGCGTTTATTTGATTCAATAATAACATGAAAAAATTAAAACTGACAATGAATTATATCAAAAAATAAATACGAATACAAGCTGTAATTGTGTTTCTTTTTCAACTGTTACTAACATTAAATTTTAAATTTCATAGGTATTGCAGGGAATTAAGGCAAACAACACACGCTAATGACGTATTTGTACACGCTCGCAGCTGACGTAATAGAACAAAAATTCAAAAAAATTATATGCAATGATTATAGAGGTATACTCTTTGACAAAAGAACCTCAATAACGTTCAAACTTTGAATTACGGTCGAATTTCGACCACTGGGCGACCACTAGTGCCTGTAAATTTTTTGAAAACCGATTGGACCGTTCAAAAGCTATCGTGAGACATACCCCATATAGACAGATAGACAGCTGACAGACAGACAGACAGACAGACAGATGCTAAACGGTTGTGCCAAAACTGAGAACTCGCCCACCAAATAAGAACTCCGGTTTCCGCTTTATCAAACGTGTACGACTTGTTTGTCCAAACGTTAAATAATAAAAATTTAATTAATGTGTCAGCGTTTTGCTTAACGACCCAACGAAACGCAAACAAGGCACCGTAAACAAGTTGAGTAAAATTTTTAATTGCTGCACCGCGTTTCTGTTGATTCAACAAATCACACTCTGTCGATTTTAATTAAATAAGACTCGTCGCGACTGGTTTCGGAACTAAACACAGATTTCAAAATTTATTTCATGCTGAATTCAATAATGAACTCTCTTCTTGTTCGGTGCCTTCTGTTTCTTCTTAGTATTATTTTTCAACTGCATTTCTCTTTTTATCTTTCTTCTATTGTCGTTTAGTTTGTATACTTTATTCTTAATTTTTAGAAGTTTCTTTAATGCTGAAAGTTTTTACCACGAAAGTATCACAACCATACGGTATTCCGTGCATACGACACGCTCTTTTTCACTGCTCATATTTTAAAGAAGTGGTTGCACGTTATAGGTGAATAAATAATTCATTTACAGCCCAAATTATGCACATGTAAAAGCAGAGTTGCCAATGCCCGTCAGTGAAATTACTCTCTGAGATTCTAAAAAAATACCTGATTTCAATTAAAAGTAAATCGGTATGGAGAACCATATATTAATTCAATGTCCTAAACAATTATAAAATTATGTATAATATGTACACTCAGAACGGAACTAAATATATCAGCATGCTGTTGGTAAAACGCCGAGAAAGATAATCAAAATACGAGTTGTACATAATTGTTACTATGTTAAACGTAAAGAAGTAATTTGATTAAATTATCTTTTATTTAAACAACGCGAAAGAAAGCGAATACCGCCCAGCGTTTGTAATCTGTGAATTTATGAAAACAAAATTATTTTGTTTACGTATCCGTGGTTACGATATTTTCTTTACATGGAATGATATCAATTGTTAATATTTTATTGAAATTTTTTAAAGTTTTGGTCGTATAAATTTATAAGAGTAATACAAAAGAGTACCCCTCGCCATTCAACTACCATTTTCAAATATAGATATTTCATCTTCCTTTCTACATATAACCTTCTTTTCATAATACTTTATTTATCAAAATTAAATACTTTACTCTTTTTAAAACGTAAAACGTTGCAGGTAAACTACCCCTTTTCCTTAACCGATCTTCACCAAAATCAATAGGTCTGGTGAAATAGTCCTCTACAACTCGGACACGTATGCAAAAATTATTTGATTCTGTTTGATTTTGTGGCAGTTATCGTTCGCCATAAAAAAATTCTACATATAGACACACAGACACTTTTCGGAAAAATACTTTTCTTTGAGGGTAGTACAATCAGAATCTGCCCTTATCTCGAACAGGATTTTTTCGCGATCACCGTATTTCCATTTCCTTACCCAAATTTCCATTTCGTATATTGTTCATACTACTACCGCTACTACTACTACTACTACTACTACTACTACTACTACTATAGTAGTAGCCTTATATATATATATATATATATATATATATTGTAACATGACCAAGTGTTACATAACCTAGACATATACCCATGGAATTAATAAATACATGAAGGTAATGTAAGTAGATAGTATGATGATGAAAGTAGCAAAGAAGAGAAGGACCATTGAAGAAGAAAGAAGAAGAAGTGCCACAAGAAGCAGTAAACAAAACACTGCTTGACACTACAACCAATACTATAACTGACACAAACTAATGGACAAATTAAATTCACTTTAAGCTGTCAAGCGAGTCAGTGAATAACTTGAATGTAATTTCACATGTTAATAACAATAATTAAGTAACGACCCGAATAATATAATATCAGCAACAGTATTTGGCTGAGAATAAATCAACAATGACTAGTAACTATAAATGCCTATGACTAAGATTAGCTATGGCCACAATATAAAATTGAAGCTGTAATACAGTCTCAAATGTGCTTATGATAAGTAAAAATAATTGTAAGAGGGAACCTTATATAAGTAAGTTACCTCATCGAGGTACCAAATGTAACTAATGAACATTATTAAGGCATAAATCCGATGTAAACGGTATGCCTAGGCAACGCCTAAAACGAACAATTGTCAGTAAGGTGATAAGTAGAAAGTACTACGAGTGTAAATCACATACACTGAACAATCTTTATACGAAACGTAGCAATAAGCATTATTAATATATTATACAAGTAACAACTCAATTATTAATGAATAGCATAGAGCAAAATAGTGTAAACCAAAATGTCATTAGGAAGTAAGGATAGTTCATAGCAATGTATTACATCAATAAGTTAAGATTTAATCATTATATTCGCTAAATAAGTATAAAGACGGATATGTTAGTGTTCCAACACAGACGTTTAAGTGAAAACGAGATGTACAACACAAATAATTTATTGATAAGAGAGAATCGTAGCCGGCATCGCTAGCAAACGACAGCGCGAAGCCATATACCTGAACATTATTTATTAAAAAATGTCAGTGAAAGTGTAAATAAACCAGTGTCAAACTATATCAAATGAAAGAGTAAAAAATATCCTTTAATTTGATAGCGATACAGCCACGATCGCAACTATAATAAGTGCGTGACATGCGTTAGCATCATTTGTAAATAGAAAGTAAAAAATCTGTTTATTAATACTAACAACAACGCCAACTGTCAATCATTTTGGCAGAAAGTCGGTTAATGACCGTTGGAAAAACAATGCGTCATTTTCGTAACGTCTGGTTAAGCCAATCAGAAAATAGCTTACTAAATGAAACAATCGCCTAAGCCTTATCAAAACAGGGGGTATATAAAGGAATGCAGGTAATTTCCGTTAGACACTTTTGACATTCATCACGAGCAAGCAGGTGCCTCTCGTCTCATCAAAATTTTTATTAACTGATAGCTTCATGTAATAGTGCGTCCATTGAATTATTTCGGCAACAACCAATAACTACAATACAGTCTACATAGAATCAGTGCATCGATGTGAAGTATTTATTTTATTTAGTGCGGGATACATCGAACAGGAGAAAATAATTAAACAGTATTAAAAAAAAGTCCTTTTTAGTCAGAAGCGGACCAATATTCTCTGTTCAAGTGCGTGTGTAGTGTAAAGCCAGGGTCATTATAATCCGACCTGGAGTGTTTAATTAAATTTTAATCGAAAAGATTAAAATAAAGAGGTAACAGCGTGACAATTTATTCCATTACTCTGAGTGCACTAATCTATATATTTTGTAAACAAATTTTTACTGACGCATAACACCAAAACATTTTCTGTATTACACAATGACTGAATTTATTTAGTGGATTTGTCAATCCTATTTAAGAATGATGTTAGTCTTAAGTGGTCTCACTATATAACTTTTGTGAATAATTAAGCAAGCGTGACGAACGCCTAACCTATAAATCGGTTTGATTTTTTGTTAGTAAACAACAAGGCATTACTAGTCAATATTGTTTTGTAAAATAATCAACTTTTGTGTAAGCATGAGCATTCTTTCTTGTGTTTCAAAGAATTTACGCCCGAGAGATAAATAAAATTAATGTTTAAAGTAAAGTTTATCTGGCCATAACCAGAAAAGTTGTTTATGCTCTGAGCTAGCGTAATAGGGTAAGTGAACGAAACAATTTCAATTGTATATCAATGTATTTTCTTAATTATGTTTGTTTGAATTCATCATCAAGGGTACAAATAAAACCCAGTTATTAGCAGCATAACTTTGACTTAATTTATTTCGAAAAGTAAATAGAGAATTAATTCAAAATAATCAAAGTAACTTTTAGTAGAGATCATACGTTGTTGAAATTGAATCGCCATAAGGGCAATAAACACAATTTCAGTTTTTTTAAAATAATTATTTGATTCTATTAATGGGTTTTACACGGGATTTTCCCGAAATAAACCTGTGTGGCGCCCATTATTAAACAAGGTAACCTAACCTTGTAGATAAAGTAAGCTGGTTTTGTAAACCGTCTTGGCAGCTTATTAATTTATTAAAAAAGTGAACTCCCGAACTTCCAGAATCACGACCAGGTACGTGGAAGTGTATTTTATTAATTTTATTGTCCAGACGTGACTAGACTTTACGTACCTAGACGACTGTCATCCAAGGAGGAGTTTCGCTGCCAGAATCAACGCGACGGCTACCTTCATCAAGCGACCAGCTAGTACGCTTTATTTAGTGATTTAAGCAACGTTATTGTTCAAACAACATTACTGTAATTATTTTATTTTTATCTAAAGGAGTTCTTTTAAGACAATTATAATTTTTTCGATTCACCATAACTTGTAACTGTAACATTCAATTGTAAACACACTTTTAACGTCACATACTACTTTCTAAACACAGCGGATCTCGTTTCATTACAATATATATATATGTGTGTGTGTGTGGAGGTATAATACTTTTCTGTTAGTTGGCACTCACTGTGTTTAACTATAGTAATCTAGTATTTCGTTCAATGTTGTTTTCACTTGAAAATCGTTTTTAAGGTTTAATATGGTGTTTCAGTTGTCACTCTGCTTATTACAGTGAAAATTACTAAATTAACAAAACAGTCAGTAGTAAAATAATTCCTGATAATACTGAGCAATTAACCGAAAAGCACATGTATTTATATTTTTTATTAAAAAGAGTCAAGTATACTTGTATTCTTATATTAAATTTTATTAATATTTTTTCTTAGTTCAAATTTAATTTTATGTCCGTGACTCATCTGATAGATATTGCCAACATTTCCTGTGGAGTAAATGCCAACACCTGCACTAAATCCTGTCTCGTTGAATCATTTCTTGCATTTACTGACCAACTCATCTATGATGCCACAGACATTCGAAAAAAAAAAATTCAAAAACATCTCTCCGTCTTCCAGTAATTTTTCAAAGAGGTTATGGAAACCCCCATCAACAAAACGAATAAGATCGACGGGATGAACAGCCCATCGTCTTTTCTGTCGTTGTCGATTCGCGTAGTACAATACGACCAGCTCCATCTTCGTGTTGCATAACCGGATAACACCTTTTAACTCCTCTTAAGAACGCCACTTCCTAGGCATGTATTTTACTTTTCTTCCTTCGTTGTCGTCCATAATTCAGACCCGTAGGACAGTACAGGAACTGCCATAACTTTGTAAAACTTTCATTTTGTCTCAGGACGTACTTGTTTTTAAAAATACCATTGATTCTCCCACAGATAAAAAACTTCAAATATTTAATTTAAATGAAAAAATAAAAGAAAACAAAATTACACCAAACGAAAATTTGGAATGGATGGAAGCAAATAAATTACCTGTAAAAGCTAGAAATAGAAGACAAAAGGTAGAATAAAAATAGGTTTTCTACCGTGAAAAACATGGAAATCGTAACGGGCAACATTGCCTAAAACGTGAAGTAGGCAGAGATGATGGTAAATATTGGAAACAGTTACAAACAGATCCGTTCCAAGTATGCAATTGATCTAATTTTAAATAATATTAATTACCCCGAGAAAACGGACTGTTCCAAGTTGAAATTAATTTGAAATGTTTTTTCTCTTTCATATTTTATATATATATATATATATATATTACTATAATACTTATAACTATTTTACCTCAAGATGTATTTTTTCCTTTAGGGACAACTGTAGCAGAAAGTGATTGAAATATATATATATATATATATAATCTAACAAAAAGACTGTCAAAGAACGTTTGTAATTTGGTTGTAGTGTTTGCGGTTGTTTGAAACTTAGTAACTAATAAATGAAAAAAATTAATAGCAAATAACGTTAAATATTATGTTAAATATTAATGACATTCGTTACTTTTATGGTCCGTAATGTATAACTCTTTGCGGGTTGGTTTTATAGCCTCTGGGATCAAATTGATTAGTTGTTAATTTTTATTTAACTTGAAACGGACGTAAATTAATAATAGGACATATGGCTCTACTATTTGTGTTGCATAATTATAATTTTAATTTGTATAAGGTTTGATTAATGTTGACGTTTTATATTTACAGTTTTGCACTTTTCAGAACGTACACGTTGTAAATGAATTATTGTCGTTAATTAATTATTAAGTTTTAATTAGAGCAGTAGTTAGTTTATTTCCACTCCTCCTTGTTCACATTCTTTTTCTTTATGTTGTTGTTGTTGTTGTCGTCGTCGTCGTCGTTGTTGTGGTTGTGGTTGTTGTTGTTGTTGTTGTTGTTGTTGTTGTTGTTGTTCTTCTTCTTCTTCTTCTTCTTCTTCTTCTTCTTCTTCTTCTTCTTCTTCTTCTTCTTCTTCTTCTTCTTCTTCTTCTTCTTCTTCTTCTGTTCATACTTTTCATTTGGTGACATTTCTAATTTAATGAACGTCGCAGTAGCGTGGCGTCCTTGCAACCGCTGTTCCCGGCGGCAACAGTACTGGAAATAAGAGAAAATAATATTAATTATATCATAGAATAAATACTTTAGTTATTGAATAATTTGAAATTCGAACAATATTAGTAGGGAAACTTGAAAAAAAGCGTAGCATTGCTTTCGAACTGCTGGGGACTTCCACTGTCTTGTGTTGCCGGCTCAAACATCGGCAATGTTTTACTGCGTACGGTCATTGACCTCGTACTAGTTGTCACTGTGCAAACTGAGGAGGGGGGACACTCGTCCACCGAATGTGTTGCCGCTGTATAATCCGGCAAAACGCTCAGTTCCGGAACTGATGTGCAGCAGATACTGCGTACCTATTTGTGTTTTTGTTAGTTTAGTCATGTGTTTCTCTGTTTGTCTTTATTGTTTTTAATCCGATTATTTTTGTTCTGATTTATTCTGTTTAAATATAATGAGAGTCAAACCACGTTGAACCGGGACCCTCTTCTTCTCCCAGCGAATGATAGAAAATGCTCTAAACAGAACACTTGGTACAACAAAAATTCGAATTAATCTTTAGGTTAAGTTTTAGGCCTATCACAACCGGCAACAGGTGTTATGTACCAACGCTACGTCACTAGGATGTTGCCATTAATTATTTTGAATAATGTGATCTTATCTCGATTTTGTGTGATATTCCGCACATTATTTGCTAAAGTTCATCACGATTTGGAGACAATGTAAATTACAAGTGAATTAGTAAGGCTCGTCACAGAGCATATTTTAAACAATAAACTAGGCGGCACTAGTGGCAGGTATTAGTGCCGGTGCCGTAAAGTGAGAGAAAAGGAGAGAAATCAGCAAACCAAACCACGAATGCGCGTTTGCATTTGCGTATATTAGCTTTCAGCATTGTCTGTATAGTGTGCGAATTGTGGCAGTGTTCTTACAAGCTAAAGAACGAAGGTGAAGACTTCCCGATGAAGAACTATACAAACATCATGATTACATCAAGACTTTTTTTCAAAAGATCTTATTTTTTTTAAATTTGTAACTTTGATGTGAATTAAGGAAATATTTTGTTACTAGCATACTTTTCCCGTTTTCTACCCTAACTAACTTATTTAGTTATAAAGCAATTTAATATAAAAGGTTTATGCAATTTTATTTAAAAAAAATTACATAAAATTAAACAAACTTATAGTGTTTAAGCTTTTGCCATTCTCAGTCTGTACATATATATAATTACAGTACTTTATATATTTTTAAGTAGACCAGTGATAAAGGCTTTGAATTTGTAACAAGCCTCCATGTAGTAGTAATGTGCACATCACACTGTAATGTACTTATTGAATATTACATAGTTAATTATAATGAATCCATTTGAGTGTTTGTGGTGTTTTTTTTTTTTAATTTTCCTGTCTAAAGCATCTGTGTCTATTTTTACAGTTAATTTCACGAGTAAAGAATGAACATGATCATGGTCAAGTTAAATTTAAATTACATAATTGTCAATATTATATAAAAATCATATATGATTTAGGGTTTATATGATATATTATTTATGATTTAGTGCCGCCTAGTGCAAATTCCTTAAAATATGCTCTGGCTTGTCCCCTGTAAAAATAATATCACACACACACACACACACACACACACACCACAGTTTTATTCGTCTTTAGTGTGGTAGAGTAAGTAAGGAGTTTCGTTGGATGGAGTAGTGGCAAAACATTTTCGTTGATGACGTAGCGTATCCTGTGGTTAATTAAACGTCCTTTACAACGCTATGCTTAACAATGTCCATCGCTGAAAAACTAATTTTCCACAACAGCGAGGGTGAAAACTAATTTTCCGCTACTATTCATTCGCAAGGCAGTGTCGTCGGTCGGCCCAACGTCACTACTACTGTAATTACGGGATTAGCAAAAGCTTTATTCATTAGCAACCACAAAAATTAGCAGCATCATTTTCTGTTGATTAAATTAATTGGTTACGGAGAATTGATTTATAATAATAGCAGATTTTACGAGACCTTTGTAAGTGGTTTATTAGATTAGCAAACATGGGGTTTGGTTACTAGTTTACATTTTCGATTTCCGGGTAGCACTACAACTGTAAGGTGTGTTTTCAGACTTAACGTTGACTAAGCCAATAAGATTAATCGACCGTAACACCTCTTCTTCTTCTTCTTCTTCTTCTTCTTCTTCTTCTTCTTCTTCTTCTTCTTCTTCTTCTTCTTCTTCTTCTTCTTCTTCTTCTTCTTCTCCTTCTTCTCCTTCTTCTCCTTCTCCTTCTCCTTCTCCTTCTCCTTCTCCTTCTCCTTCTTCTTCTTCTTCTTCTCCTTCTCCTTCTTCTTCTTCTTCTTCTTCTTCTTCTTCTTCTCATTCTCCTCCTTCTCCTCCTTACTCTTTTTCCTCCTCTGTCTCTAATTCTGTATCACCCCCTTCTGTCGTCAAGGATTAGAGACCTCAGAACTGGAGTATTTAAGGCGAACATCAGCCACATATACATTTTTAATTGTGAGAATTTACGAATATTTGTGGTACGATTCATACAAATCTTAGAAATAAAACAAGAGACAGCACGAGTATTACATTTTAAAAGATAATTGCAACACCCACATTGACATATGCGGGTGAGGCGTGGGTCATAAAAAAAAGGAATGCGATAAGATTCAGAGTGCTGAAATTCAGTTTCTTTGAAGTACTTTAAACTATACAATTTCAAGATAGAATAAGAAATGAGGATATCAGAGCAGATCTCGAAGTAGAATACATAAATGAAATTATTTCAGCTTACAGAAGACAATGGGGAGATCATTTGTAAAGGTTGACAGAAGATCGATTGTTCGATTATCGAAAGCTGCACTGAACTATAAAGCCATTGGTAGAAGAGACGTGGGTCGTCCGAGGATGAGATTTGTACCGGAACAGGTGTAGGATATAACCCAATCCTTGAAGTGAAGAAGAAGAAGTAGAAGAACTTAGAACGTACATGAATCTATGCAACTTATTAAGGTCAGATTACCGTACTGCACATTTTGTTAAAACCCCTCCTCTGGGGACAGTTGCAGATATTGGATTCAATTACTAACGGTTTGAATTATGCAAACACTACATAGAGTGTGACTGTCCATATATTCTCTCGACGTAAATTCCTTTTGTGGTTTAGCGAACATAATCCCTGCTCGTTCTTGTATTCTTATAACAAATTCTCCAGACACCGATAGCTTAACAGGTTTTCTGTATTTCCAGTATAAACGAGAGAGAGATAGGTATATAGATAGATAGATAGATAGTGAGAGGGAGAGGGAGATATGTATCCTTCGATATCCTTTTTAGTGCGTACACAAATTTGTTGAAACAAGAATGACTTGAACAAAGATGGCACAAAATTTTCAGCATTTTAGAAACAAATATTAAAGAAAATTATGTAACTACCATAAAGTAAAATTTATATCTGTAGAGGTTACAAGGAACTTTGATAAACACGTGGTCGTCTTTCTGTTGTTATTTAATTGCATTTAAATATTGTGTATGTACATCAGCAGGCGTCCACATCTTGTGGATAGAGGGTCGGCTATCCCGATGTCCCCTAGCTGGACTCTCTCTTTTATTCAACTTATCTTGGGTGAGATCCCTTCCTTTAATCTTTTCTGTCTAGCCTCTCTTGATTGACTCTTATTATTGTCTGACCCCGACGTTATTAGAGTACTCGAAAGCTAGAGTGTCTTTCTTTTTTCATTCTAATTTCTTAATTTTAAGACACCTTGTAACCCCTTTCGGGCGCGTCCCCTGGACGGCGGACGGAGGATCCCACCAGACATGGTGGTGTGGTCTGAATAACCAATAAGGACCAGAGGACCAACAAGGAGCCCAGCTTCTGAGGCTTGAAAATATTGAAACACCCTCTCTCCAGTTGATATAAATATTGAGGGCCCAACCCAGGGTAACATGGTGAAGACCTCGGGGGTGGAGTAACAGACCAGCGGAAGAGGCAACCCTCTAATTAGGGATAGTATAATTGGCAGCAGGTATGGAAGCTGAGAAGAAGCACCCCCTCCATTAGACTTTCCTGGTGACAGGCTGATTCCCTGTTCTGTAAACAAATATCAATTCTTCAATTTAAAAATCAACAGGACGGACCAATCGAAGAGAGAATTGAAGAATATAAGGAAAAATGGAGACAACATTTAAGTCGTATTGATGAAGATAGAATACCAGAAATTGTAAACAAGTACAAGCCTTCTGGAAGAAGGGATGTAAGAAGGCCAAAATAGAAACGGATCTGATAATGTGGAGTCGGAACAGAGACATTTCCTAAACCCTGAAGTGTAGAAAATATTGTGTATACGTAATTATTTTGGTTTAATAAATTTATCAAAGTTAAAATGATAGCTAAACTTTGAAGACACATACAGTGTAAAACGTAATTTTTTGCTGACTGATATTTGTAAGCAGTGACTGTCTTCAATGAAGATGTAAGACGTATTTCTACTGGTATTACACTGGTGTTCTTTTATAACCAATATTTTACTTATGACATAAATATGATAATTACCTATTTTTAAATCTTAGACTGCTGTAGCTGGAATACTGTTATTTCTTTTTAACAACATCAATTGGACTGCCAATGTAATAGGAAGTCATTAACCAATTGACACGGTTCATTACTCAATTCGAAACAATGTACGCTTCCTGTTACCACATTGTAATGTTGTAATAACAATGATTAAGTTTTCATTGTTTATATTGATGAACGCATCACTTGGACAAACTTTATAGCATCTACTACGTTTGTAAAAGAGCAAAATACTCTTATCAGGCTAATATGTAATAAGATATATATCGTCAAATATTATCCTTATCAGGTAATACAAAACAAATACTAATTGTTGAAAAATTATTGGTCGGGTTGTTAGGCCGTGGCCTAGAGTCTATGCTGACAGACGTTTCGGCTTCACAATCGACGACCATCATCAGTGAAGGTAACAACTGGCACGGTGTCCATCAGTTCACCCCAGTGATGAGGTAAAGACTCACAATGACAGCCTGCAGTAACATTCTGAAAGATTTTGTTCTCACATGTTTCGGTCTCACCTCTGTATGCCATCTTCAGTGAATAACTGTTTTTAACAAATAAAATAACAAAGTGCTCCTCTAGGTATACAGCTTAGCCGACTCGAGTTCCTAAACACTATGCCCTTTGCCGATGATCAATTTGTAATCTAAGACAGTGAGAATAAATTACAACTGGCTATCCACAAACTAAATCTGTTATCAAAAGGTTATAATTTGAACATTTCAATAGAAAAAAACTAAGACCATGCCATTCCTAGGAATAGATTCGATTCGGACAAAAATTGTAATTGAAAATAAAATTTTAGAACAAGTATCACATTTCAATTACCTAGGCTGTGGTATTACAAATGAAGAAGAAAAAGATATATTGTTAATAAAACAATCAACTTCCAAAGAATATGTGGGACATTGCGGAGAATATTCAAAGAAAAGACCACGAAAGAAACAAAAATTAAAATTCTATAAGGTGATGGCAGTCCCCATGCTATTATACGGGTCCGAATCATGGGCACCAAGGATGAAAGATTATAGACAGGTGGAATCGTCTGAAATGAAATATCTTAGATCTGTGAAAGGCTGTATAAGATTAGATCACATAAAGAACGAAGATATGCGACAGGAATTAAAAGTACAACCAGTAACGGAACTAGCGAAAAACTATAAAAAAAAAGATGGAAAGAGCATGTTATGCGCCTGTCTCCAGAAAGATTTAGAAGAAAAATCCTGAATTATAAGCCAACCGGAAGAAGAAATGTTGGCAGACCGAGACGGAGATGGTGAAGCCGGAACAGGCAACCTGCCTAATCCTGGACAGATAGATGATGATGATGATGAACAAATAAAATACTTTGCCACAGTACCGTGGTTACTGACGCACGCCGTGTCGGCTGTATAAAAACCAGTTTTTCACCGAAGTAAACCGCAGCCTTACAGCCCGGATTTTAATTTCAACAATAACGAAACCGACAGTAAAAGCCTTAGAAATACGTTATCTCTTACTGTGTGCGTATCAGTAAATTTGATTGTTATTAACTGATTCGGTTACCGTAAAGTGACATTATGAAGGAGAAGTTTGACTTCAAAACCCCAAACATTAATAACAATTATTACGACAACGCTGATGGACAGTTTTGATTGATTAAGAAGTGACATTTCACGGGGCAGTCTCCTCTTTATTTATATCCATCATGACATTCTGCCACAAGGTAATATCTTATAATCGAGTACAAACTCGCTTGGAAACAATTTTCTAATGGTTCGCGTCAAATCAAGTTATAAACTGAAAACGATAAGCAACTTTAAGTGGTCATTAACCCAGTTTAATGAGAGAGAGAGGGGGAAACTTTCCACCAACAAGCTGCTATCTAATACGTTTACAAACAACTACTTTAACTGATAAAGTAAAATAATCTTTACTACTTAAACGTTACTACAAAGTTGCAGTGCTTTGAACCAAAACAGTTTTACGGAAGTTTAAATACCAACTATCTAGTATGTAAGTTTTAAAATTCTGTTTAACGAAAAAGCAGAATACTATTTTATATAAACTTTCATCGTCATCATCACCACTCCAAGGATTTTAGGCCTTAGACCTGTTCCGGAACCCATCTCCTACTCGGTCTACCGACATCCCTCTTGCCAGTAGGGTGATTACCCGTGGTAGCCACAGGTAGACGGATATCAGGCATGCGACTCAAGTGTTCACACCATCTCTGTCTGTGGTCTTCATATAATCTTATTTATATAATAAAATATAAATGTGTTTTATAATGCAAGCAACGACGTCGAGAATAAGTTGCATAAGTTCAACCTTATGTGCGGGATCACCAGCCGAACTCTTAAGACAGCAAATAAAGGAACACGCCTAAAATTCTACAAGGTGATGGCTCTTCCCGCACTTCTTTAGGGGTCTGAGAATTGGACTTTAACGAAAGGCCAGGCCAATCGCATCCAAGCGGCTGAAATTAGATTTCTCATGGACGTGACAGGGTATACTCTCCACGATCATAGAAGAAACACAGATATACGGCAGGAACTGAATATTATGAGTATACTCGACAGGATCGCCCAGTATCGGCTGAATTGGAGGGAACATCTTTGCCGAATGGATGACAGCCGCATCCCCAAACAACTATGGAACTATAAGCCGAGGGGACGGAGAGGTGTGGGACGTCCGAGGAAGCGCTGGAGTGACCAGGTGTAATATTTGCCAATTTGAGACCGGAACAAACAATTCTCGGTTTAAACCTTGAGGATGATGATGATTAAATATAAATAAGATTTTACGGAGGTCAAGAAAAATATGAAAGTAAAATTATTTTCATAGCTACCTGAAAAATAAAACACGGAAGGATACCCGAGTGAAATTTTACAAAACTGTGGCTGTCCCTACATTCGTGTATGCGAGTGAGACATGGACTCTTGGTAAAAGACACGTACAGAGGATTCAGGTAGTCGAAGTGAAATTTCTAAGAGAGACGCAATGTCGTTCTCTCTTGGATTGGAGAAGGAACGACGATATTAGACGCGATTTAAACATTGTCTAATTGCACCAGAGGATTGAAGACCACAAAGGAGATGGTGTAAACACTTGAATAGCATGATTCCGTCTACCTGTGGCTGTCTAGGATTATCACCCTACTGGAAAGAGAGATGTCGGTAGACCGAGGAAGAACAGGCTTAACCTTTGGCGTGGTAATAATTATGATGATAATGATGATAAAATTTTATTGATATAATATCAACTATTATCATTTGTATCCAATGTTTATTTTTATAATAATATATTGCAATGGACATTCTAATTGCATATGCAATGTAGTAGAATTAAAAGCACACGTATGATAGCGCATAAAGATACTGTGTGAATAAGTAGAGATTTCAACATTATGTATTAGTTGATAAGGAACATTGTTAAAAATGTTAGTTTTAATTATTTTTAGCCTTATGAAATAATTTTAGTGCTGCGAAATGGTGCGAAACGATGCTTGGACGCGTGTGGAGTGCGTTTGTGGACAAACGTTATTATTTTACGGGATATTTAAAAACAACACGTTATAACTAAACGTGTATCCCGTTGTATAATAATTCGCCGTGTTATTTTTAATGTTAAGTTGTAATAAAAGGTTGTAAATAGTGTATCAGTTGTTCGTGAATTATTTATGTTGCGTGTTTTGTAACGTGATTTCATATATAAGTTTTATGAAATGAATTATTCTACCTTGGTTTAATAATCAGAATTATTATTATTTCAATTCAGCAGTTAAAACTTCAAAATTAATTCGAAAATAGCGGTCGAGTCGTCCCAAACAATTATCAAGGTTCACCTTCGATATTAGGCTTAACCCTATTCGTTGAGGTTAATCTTGGTTTTGTAGTTTGTGTAATTCCAACGACTCACCGACGTCTTCTTGGTCTTGGTAATTATAAAACAAATGTTGATTATATCTTATGTTCATGAAATAATAACGCATGGATATGATTTATTAACATTATCGTTTAATCTTTACAATTGGAGTTCAAATTGATAGAAATTTTCATTCGATACACACGTTAGCAACAATCGACAGTTATCTCAGCAGTGAATAATAAAAATAGGTTAAACATATTTCGTGGGAATTCTTTTGGCTGCTACGAAAAGTTCCATTACATAATAAACAACAATATAGAGTACATTTACAAATCTTTCTAGTACTTATAATCTAAAAAGAGAGTTACAAAAATTATTAATAAGAAACGTACAATGTCTGATGATATTCAGTACACCTCGTACAAAGCATGCTGGTTAGAGTGACGTCGTCATCATGGCTGCCTTCGTCCGTGTCAGATAATAACTGAAGTTTTACTAATGTGTTAAATAAATGTGTTCCTTGTGACCACTGATTCTTATATATAATTTGTTTTTCACTTATAAAAATGTTCACTAGTGATTAGTGGTAGTGTGAATTATAGTGTTGTCTAGTGGTTGTTCGTTTTGAATTGATAATATTGTCAGTTATAAGGTCGGATTATACGTTACACATCTAGGCGATATTCGCTGTACGTCTCCTTGTTTTTGCTTGATATTTTCTTTTCTATATTGTGGTTGTTCCTGGTTAGTGATATGATTGAAGTTAAGGAATTTTTATCTTCAGTGGTGGTCCTAAAAATTTCTTCGCAAAACGGTTTCTGAGTTAGATTTTTCTTTTTAATAATATCTTAACGAGCACTCTTAAACTGTTCTCAATCACAATTAACAATAAAGTGTCATTTCTTCTTTTTTAGTCCCCGAACTGACCAAAACTTCTTAAATTCTGATTGGCCCCTTATGTACAGTTTAAGTGTTATATGATCAATACCCCTTAACTACTTTACATTTTACAAATTACTTTTAACATATAATTTTATTATTATTTCTTTTATAAAATTGCTAAACTGCTATAATTTTTATTGTTTAGACAAAGCTTTTCGTCATCACTGACATCTTCAGGTCTTAAACAACGTCTGTCAACACACACACACAACTGGGGGTTGCGCGGCCCGCGCGAAGCGCGGGTCGCGAGTAGTACAGTGTCCCGAGTCTCAGAAAGGACTCCTGCCACTGGGTCTGTTGGAGTTCAATTTATACTTTTATCTACTTATGGGGGGGGTCTGAAACGACCTGCGATTGGTGGATTATACCACCGGGACTAGCAAACGAGGTCGCTTCCAGGACTCACCTGGTCGCGGGGTGTATTTACCAAGTCCGGCAATGAGGGAATTGTGGGTCACTCTGTCGGAACGAACATAGAATCGTCGCGCCAGGCGTCTCACGGTGTCATCAAGAGAGCGGACACCGAGTCCTCTCCTCAAAAGACGAGAAGAGTACCTCCGGGGGACTTTGCACGCGAGCTTCAGTCCCCGGTCGAGTACGCGCTGGAGCGTGATTCTATGACCACGAGCCAGGTATCCCCAAACAGGACAGGCGTAGGTAATCACCGGCAACACGTACGTGTTGACTATGAGCTTACCTAGCCGGGGGGTCATTGCCGGATTAGATAGCACGGGCCAGAGTCTACTGAGTTGCGCCGAAGCGCGTTGTCGGATGTAATTTGCATGGGTTCGCCAGGTGAGTCGGGAATCCACGTGGAGCCCGAGGTACTTGACGCTGTTGGTCCAGGGCACCTCGACGGGGCCTACTTTAAGCGGCCGAGGCCGCTTGCGTTGTCGCGAGAATATTACCGCGGCGCTCTTGGAAGCGTTAACGGCAACTCTCCAGTCATCGGTCCACCCGACATACGCGTCGAGTTGGCGCTGGAGCTTAACGGCCGCATAACTCGCGTTCGGCTCTGAGGCAAAAGCCGCAGTGTCGTCCGCGAACAGCGACAGTTTCACTCCAGGAACTCGGGGCGTGTCGTTGACAAACAACGAGAACAGAAGAGGCCCAAGGACACTTCCCTGAGGGACACCAGCGGTAATACGCCTCTCCGAAGAGAGAGCGTGGTCTACTCTCACTCGGAAGCTACGGTCTCGCAGAAAGCTGCCGATCAAATGAACGTAGCAGTCTGGGAGAAGGACCTCCGTGAGTTTGTAGAGGACACCCTCGTGCCACACGCGGTCAAAGGCTTTCTCTACGTCTAGGAAGATCGCAGCCGTCTGTTTGCCCTGGCAGCCAGCCTCGGTTATGCATTCCACGAGTCTCATCAGCTGATGAGTCGAGGAGTGCAGCTCACGAAAGCCGAACTGTTCGGGGATCAGCACGTCTAGTCTTTCTAGATGGTCGCGGATCCTACGCTGGATCAGACGCTCAAAAACCTTGGACGTCGCGGACAAGAGGCTGATGGGCCTGAGGTTCTCCACTCGAGAAGAATTCTTTCCCGGCTTCGGTATCACAATGACGGTAGCCGTTTTCCATTTCACCGGAAAATAGGCCAGTCTGAGGCATGAATTGAACAGGTCAGTGAGGAACTGGGTTCCTCGCTCCGGAAGGCGATGGAGGGCGGAATTCATGACTCCGTCCGGGCCAGGCGCCTTCCGGGGCTTGAGCTGAACAATCCTCTCAGAGACCTCCTCCGGGGAGATGGGCTCCGGTTGGACTGTGATACCGGCCGATAGAAAGCGCTCTACCTCGCGGCAGATGTGCTCAGTGAAGGCCGGGTTCTTGGATGGGTTGGGAGCGAACTGACGCTCTAAACTGTCAGCCAAGAACTCGGCCTTTTCGAGGGGGCGGCCAAGGGGTTGACCGCCAGGTCCGGCCAGTGCGGGGAGAGGCGCGCGTTTGCGCTTTCCCGTTAGGGCACTGGGAATCCGCCAGACATTACGGTCCTCAGCAGGGCCATCCATCTGTGTTACAGCTAGCTCCCAGTTGCGTCTACGGAACGCCAGCATGTCACGACGCAACTTGCCGGACGCTCTGTTGAACGCAGCCTTGTCCGCCGGGTCACGAGTCCTCTGCCAGCGTCTCCGGAGGCGATTCCTCTCGCAAGCGAGCTGAGACACCTCTTCGGGGATCCGCTGATAGTCGGGCGTGAGCCCCGGCTTCATCCGGGAGGACACGTCAACCGCCGAGACTACGGCTGTGTCGAATAAGCCAACTGCCTCTTCGACATGCTGGGTAGTGTCGAGCGGGATATGCTCTGGTAGGCGGCGACTGAACGCCGGGCCAAAGCGGTCCCACTCGATTACCCGCCGCTCGTCGCGGACGGTGGCGTGCTGGGTAGCTATATGCACACTGATAGGGCAATGGTCCGAGGACAGTTCCGAAATGACGGAGACGTGGACCGGGCAATAAACGCCCCTGACCGCGGCAATGTCCAATACGTCAGGGCGGGAGTTAGCCCTCGAGGGATAGTATGTAGGCCCGGTAGGACCCATGACTGTGACCCGAGCCGCATCAGCATACCTGCGTAAGCGGGTCCCGTTTGGGTTCGCCAAGCGGCTCCCCCAATCGGGGTGCTTACAGTTCAGGTCGCCCGCCAGGACTACCCTCCTGTGTGCTCCAAAGACGGCCTCCAGATCGTTCGACAGGAGCTCCGTGTGTGGAGGCTTGTAGGCGGAAACCACGAGTAGACCGCCGAGAGCACCATGGAGCTCGACCGCGGTGCACTCGAGGTTCCGCCGCTGAGGCAGGACAACGCGGTGATGGCGAAGACTCGCCTTCACCGCGATGGCTGTGCCCCCTCCTGCGCGACCCGACCGGTCATCCCGGTGGCACACGTAGTTGGGTAGTCGGAAACGACGATGCGGGGTCAGGTGCGTCTCGCCAAGAAGAAGCACATCGGGCTTGTGACGGGCAACGAACTCTAAGAGCTCAGAATGCCGGGAAGCGAGGCCGTTGGCGTTCCACGCCACGAGCTCGAGGTCTCGCTTGAGGGATTGCCGTGGTTGTCCGTTCATAACAGACCTGTTACACGGCAGGCTTCCACCAAGAGGAGGAACTTGTCCTGGGGCGAGGCTGTTGCCAAGCGTTCCTTGATTTTAAGGAAAGTCTGGGCCACTTTCTGCAAGTCGTAGCTTGCCAGAAAGTCTGAAACGACGGCGAGATCATCGGAAGATGAGGCCGGGGGAGAACGCTTGGCGGCAGCTGCATAGCTGCGGCGGGGCGAGACGGTGGAAGCCGTGGGGGCTGGTACTGGAGCGGGTGGCCGCTCTGGCTTTTGGAGGACGGGCTTGGGTCCAGTGGCAGGTGGTTTAGGCTGGCCCGTGTTCTTGGCCTGGTTCCTAACTTTCTTGCCCGATCTAGGGAATCTAGGCTTGGGTGGCGGCGGCAATGGAGGATCAATTTCCTCGTTGTCCGGCAGCGGGACTTGTGTGAAGTGGGGTATTTCGCGTTCCGGTTCCGGGGGCGCGATGATGGGTTTGGCCTGTGGAGCTTCGCTCGGGCTCACTGTACTGCTGGGTTTCGGAACCGGAGCAGACCTAGGGGCTGGTTTCCGGACCACAGGTTCAGCGGCTTTGGCCGGTTTGACTGGCTGTCTAACATCGTGTCGAGGCTTAGGCTGGACTGGTTTCTTCAACTTGTCCAGCTGCTCGCTATAGACTGGGCAGCGCCTGTGATTAGCAGCATGGGCGCCGCCGCAGTTGATACAATATCGGTGGTTGTCCGGGACAGCGCAGGCCTGCGTCAAGTGGTCATTTCCACAGCGGACGCAGGTCGGCGCGTTCCGGCAACCGAAGCTGCTGTGGCCGAACCGCTGGCACCTGTGGCACTGGGAAAGTCGCCCGGTCTGGCGGCAGGGCTCTACGCTCACGCAGAGCCCGAAAAGCCGTTCTAAATCTAATAAGGCCTGGGAGGATTCGCCCTTCTCTGCCAGGAGTCTTATTAGGGGGAGTGGGCGACGCGAGCCATAAGTAGTGTACAGCCGTGAGGCTCCCACAACCTTATAACCCGCGTCGCACAGTTCGTCAGCGACGACCTGCGGATCCGCCTGTATGTCCAGGCCCCGAAGGACGAGGGCTACAGGCTTGGTGCGGTTCAATGTGTATGTGTGGAACTGGAACGATTCACGTTCCAGCCACTGGACCACTCCGAAGTGCTCCGATGCGCTGCGGCAGGTAACGCGCACAGTCTCGCTCGCTAGGAGCTTGACAGATGCGTTATCTGCCAGCGCAACGGACTTACGGAGTCGGCGAACAAAGCCGATCACGTCCCTGACGTTCGTAACGAACACCGGCGGGACCCTTCCTTCGGAGGTGCGACTAGGCGCAACCTCAGCGGAGGCTTGGAGTGCCGCCGAGTCCGTGGCCGAACTCAAGGAGGTCAGGGAAGGAGACTTTCGCGGCTTGCCACCGCGCCCTACTGCCACCCAATCGGTGGAAGCCGAGGTCTCCATATCTGGGGAGTCAGACTCCGGCAGAGGATTCGGGCTGCTTGGCCTACTAGCGGCCGTGCAGCCGGAAGGTCCGGCCTTAGCGGGCTTGGTCGGCCCTAATAAGGACCGATTATTGGGACGAACTTGCGCGGGCTCAGCAGGGCTTCCCGCGCGAGTCGTAGGGTTCCCGGCTGGCCCAAGTGGCCGGCCGGGGGGCTCGATGCTGCCGCACAGTGCTTTAGGGCCACTAACAGCGGGGCTACTGCCGACTAACTCGGCTCTTTGTCCAGCGGGTACCCGGGGGCCGAACTGTGACACCGTCACAGTGGCGGCGCAATGCGCATCTCTATTCGTGAGTCCTACTCTCGGACTCCCCGGGTTTCGCTGGACAGCGCTACCTATCAGACTTACCGGCACTGTGCGGCAGGTCCCAGTTGTGTTGTTGCTGTCTTCGTCTTGCAGGCAAGGCGGCTGATCAATTTCCATCGCAGCAGCTGGATGGTGGCGCTGGCGATGAGAAGATTCTTGGTCCGGCGGTTTCTTCTTTACTGCCGCCGCAGTAGTTTGAGCGGAAGGCCTCTTCATTGCAGTCTTGTAGAGGACGAGGCGTTCCTCTTCTGCGTTGTTTCACACGTTGTTATCTCTTCGAAAGCAAGCAGTCGAATGTCACTGTCACCTTGTCGAACCAACGTCTGTCAACTGTACGCTGTAGGCTTTTATACTTTAGGCCCCTCCCCTTATGTCATCGCCCCTCCTATTGGTTCTAGCTGCTGCCGCTCTTCACGGGAACTTTGTCTACATTTTTCCGTTAGGCATTTTACTAACGTCCGTCAAATTATTTTAAAAATCTCCCGTTAATTTCTTCATGTAATATTTTACTTTCTAACTTATAACCTTTTACATTTCGTCATTTAGTGTGTTATTCTTATTATTTTAATTTATTTTTGTTTATTGTTTAGTATATAATAAAATATTTCTTCATTTGTAAAATCCACTTTTACATTCATTAATTTATTCTTATCTTCTTTTTTAACTTTAAGTGTTTCTAGTTCTTCTATTCCAGATGATTATTAATCCAAATGAAAATATGGAAATAATCAAAATAGAAAATAATCCGCAAAAAAGAAAACTAATAGAAGAACTAGAAATACTTAAAGTTAAAAAAAGATATAGATATTTATTATATAGATTATTATATCTATAATTATTATATAGATATTACAATAGATATTTATGAATCAGCAACAAAATGCACATTTTAAGTAAAAAGGTTTCATTGCAATAATATTAGTTGTAAAAATTATTAGGTTTTTAACACGAACTGTTCTGTTTAGAAGCCTTCTTGAACAAGAATATTGGTTGTCTGTAAAATATTATGAGTTACCGAAGAGATTACTGCAATTACAGATTACTATAATTCAGTCGAGAGAATTATCGAAAAGCGAATAAATCAGTCTCTCTTGGGAATGGATAACGTGTAAGCGCCGCGTGGGTACAATAAAGATCTGCTAAGAATTGTCCTTAGCAATTCTTTGAGAACATCCTAATAGGCTGAAACAGTTGTCAGAGGTCAAGAATAAATTGTGAAACTACCAAGTGTTTGTGTGTGTTTAAAAACTCTGTACAATCAGTTGAGATGTTCGCAATGTTAGTGAGCTCACGTAATGTCGATAATTTACCGTGACACTGTGGGATTTTGTGTTGTTCTCGCCAGTGGTAGAAGTTCTTGAGTCTTCGTCAGAAATACATTAATGACCTCTCAGTTGAAATCAGCAACCCACTTCTTAACTATTGCAAACGTATATGTAGAGTCTCCAAAAGTGAAATCCAACTTTTCCGTTGGGGTTCAACATCATCATAATCATCTTCACAACTTGGCATAGGCAAGGTAATTAAAAAATTTTTTTTATATAATTAAAGAATTATACAATAGTATTAACTAATATAACAGCAGGGATTGACACCTCTTTTATTTTAATTTAATATAAGTATAATTTAATAAGGACTGGAGATCAGTCTTTTTTATACTTTGTAGTACTTTTTTTGACTGTTTTTTTTACCACTGGGTAAACGTTCGCCTTTTCTATTTCGTGTTCTTCATCGTGGAATTCCGTTGGAAGTTATTCATTTCCACTCTTTTGGCCTCTTCTCCCCACTTTGCAATTGGTTGTGATTGGATGATAAGAAGCTAACGAGGACACATGTTTCAGAGGAAAGATTACCACACGAGTGCACGCCAAAGTTACTGACGTATGACTTGTTATAGGTGGTATTCAGGTTGACAGAAAATCGAATAATTTTTTCGCTAGTACATATTCTTGTATACATGCTATTCAACAAAGCATGTGAACTAAAGCAGGTACCTGCTATTTAATTGCATACACTTTACAGACTCTTTCATTGACTTTTACATGCCATTGACGCAGGGGCGGATCAGAAGCGCGTGGTGTCCTATGCTGCCATCAGACTGGTCCCCCCCCCCATTCAAAATTCAACATTTTATCCATTATTTATACTTATAAATAGCATCCACAATTTCGACTTATTTTATTAAACTCTCAAATTAGAACAAACATTTAGCTAAATAATGATTACAATGAGCATATTATTACTTGAGCTTAAAAAGTTTATTTTTTCTTGATTTTGCCTTAATAAAGTATTGTATAATTTCTTCTAAATCAAGCCATTCAAGTATTTTGCTTTCAATATTCAACGTTGCTAACGAAGATAATCTCTCATCCCCCATAGTTGAAGGCAACATATCTTTAATGCATTTTAATAAAGAAAATGATCTTTCAGATTCGCAGTTAAAAGCAGATGATACGCAGTGTATATATTTGGAAATGCATGAATCATTTTATAATCAATAATGCAGTTTAAGAGTTTGAGCGGAGAAACTGTAGTATTATGGAATCTATCATCTTCATTCGAACATAAAAACCATAACGGCGAACTCGCCAAAAAGTGTGCACACGTGTTTTTGTTATTTTGGATTGAGGACATTTGTTTTTTAACATATTTGTTATCTTCAAAAAGTTTTTGTAATTTATGGCTGGATGGTGCAGTACACAACATTTTTGTACAGAACACTTCGAGTCCGCTTTATCCACATTATAGCAAATTGGGAGCAGAAAAATTTAGGAATTGAGGTAAAAATCACTGCACACGATTGCTTACTTTTCGTCTCTGAGAAATTTAACTACTCAAATTAATTTTAGTTGGAAAAAGAAAAATGTGTAAATTGAGCACGACAGGGAATAATGCTGATGAGAACTATAGCAATGGAAGCAGTGGCTTAATTCTGGGAATCATTAATTATATATCTATCTATATTACGTGATTTGTGTACTTCATTGTGGTCCGCAAAACGGTGGGTTTAAAACACATTCAATCAAACCTGCTCACTTTTATAAGATCTTTGTGTTTATATAAAAGCGAATAAGATATATGATGCTTATGTTCGTGCAGAATATAAAATATATATGTATATGGAAGTGACAAGAATGCATAAGTCCTGCCTTCCATTTGTGTTCCTTCCCGCCATACCCAAAACTCCCACAAAGACATACTTCCGCACCACACACACACACACACACACACACACACAGAGAGAGAGAGAGAGAGAGAGAGAGAGAGAGAGAGAGAGAGAGAGAGAGAGAGAGAGAGAGAGAGAGAGAGAGAGAGAGAGGAGAACTCGGTCACGTTGTACAAGCACGCAGTCGCTAGATAATTTATTATTATGCCCAACATGCAAGTAGGGATTATGTCGTTTATTCACAGTAGACGTTAAAAAGGACACGCGGCCCACAAACGCACAACTGATCCCCGCGGACCACCCTCGTAAATCAACCACTAAATATTTAAATCCTTGCTGTACACGTTTGGCGGCGACGCCCCCCGACGGTTATGAAAATATTAGGCTAAACAAAGAAAATCTTGGACCTAAAATTATGGGATAATTTATGCTACGTAACTTTTATTTATCCATCTCATTCCTATTAAATTTCCTTTAACCCGTATTTTAGTACATTCTTTGTCACTACAAATTTTAAGCCATCGCTTCAACAGCAACAACATTTAAGCCCTGTACACACGGACGTATGTGTTTCTAAGCCTACGGGTGACCTTGAGGCGAGCGGGTTCACGTGAGGTTGCGCGTCTTGTGTGGCGTATCAAAGTGTGTGTGTGGTATCTTATAGGATTTATTGTTGGTAAGTCTTGTTTATTTATTTTTGTTTGTTACATATATATTTCTTAATTATATTCAGTGTGTTTTGACTCTCTGTCGTTGTGGGACAGAGTTTTGTTTATCTTTTTTTTGTGATGTTTTTAACATGATAATGTTTTTAGGCTGGGGTCGTTCCACAAAATGCGTGATGTCATCGAAAAATGTAACGCTTCCACACTTTCGATTCCCCACAGTCTAGAAATCTTTTGTTTACAAAACATTATCATGCTTCGATGTTTCGGTTTCGTCGAAATTCTTTATGCGCGCGCGCGCGCGGGTGTGTGTGTTTGGAGGGGGGGAGAGAGAGAGAGAGAGAGAGAGAGAGAGAGAGAGAGAGTGAGAGACAGACAGACAGATTTTAGTTTTGTTTTTGCCTGAAGACAATTACCGTTTTTTGTGTACCCAAAACGTCGCCTTTTAATAAAAAACAGTGATGGAATATTTCGTCTCAATAATAGGCCTAACGTCAATAACCCGTCACTGATGTCTTTTAGAGAAACTTAAGCTTACTGCTGACATCAGACACAAATACGTAATTATATGACATGATGGTCATCTAAACATAGATTTGTAAAACTATCGGTTTAATAAAAATCCCAGTGAGAGGCAGAGGAAAATAATAATGTACGCGACAAGAATATCACATAAGGCACATAAAAGTAAAAGATGATAATAACGAAACTACTAATATGGATGATTATAAACCATGGACTTTGACAACCTTGCAGTCTATTACCATTATAAAATAACATATAAGTCCATGATTTTATTTAAATATAGAAAGTCTAATTACAAATAGAAAAGTCTCTCCTTCCAGAAACATCTAATCAAATACTACTGTTCACGAGGTTAGTTTGAAAAGTTCTCAGCTAGTCACAGAGATAGCACCATACGTATCAAATGGCAATTATTGTTTGCAAGCTTAGCAGTAAGATAGAGTACCACACAGCTGTATTTTCTAGTTTGATTGTTGTGATCAAAAAGTAGGGAAGGGGAAAGTTTTTTTTCGGTAAGTGGTTAAAAAATTTTATGCCACGCGGTGATTAAATACTTTTTTTACGAAATATATTGAACCCCGCTTCATCAGATTTGTAAGAAATATAATATGAAAATATCCACTATAAACGAAGGCTCGAGGCAAGGATCCAACGAGAACAAAAATGATTATTAGTGATCAAATTCTAGGTGAGCCACTTTAATTATTTGGGAAATGATATTGGCTATTATAAAAATGGTGATATTGATATTAGGTTAAGTAAGTTCCAGACAATTTGTGGGACAATCAACCGTATTTTTAGAAACTAGGTAATGTGAGATACAAAATTAAAGTTCTAGAAAGTTATGGCAGTCCCTGTACTGTCCTATAGGTGTGAATTATGGACAACAACCAAGAAACAAGACACTAAAATACAGGACTCGGAAATGGCGTCCTAAAGAGGAGTTGAAAGGTGTTCTAAATTTGACCGTACAAGGAATGAGGCAATAAGAGAAGATTTACAATATTTTTTAGTTGAATAAAAAATTAAAAGACTACAAACGATGTCGGATTTCAGTCTGGGCAAACAAGTCTGGAAATACAAACACATAGGACACAGGAGTGCGGGTATACCCAGAAAGAAATGGCTGGAGGATCTTTGAAGGAGTAACAGGCAGCACCTTGCCTATGCCCACTTGTGAAGATGATTATGATGATGTTAAACGCCAAGAAACAAGAAAGTAAAATACAGGCTTCGGAAATGCTATTCCTAATCGGAGTTAGGTGTTTTAAACTGGATCGTATAAATAATGAAGCCATAAGAGAAGAATTATAAGATTCCAAATTGAATGAAAGATTAAAAGTTTATAATATAAACAACGATGGAAAGAACACTTACTAGATCGAATGTCAGATTCAAACAAACAATTCAGGAAATATAAACCTATAAGACACAGGTGTGTGTGTGTGTGTGTGTGTGTGTGTGTAGACCTAGGAAAGATGGCTGGAAGCTATTTAAAGGCGGAACAGGCGACGCCTTGCCTATGCCGTGATTCGATGAAGATGATGATGACGACGACGACGTTGATCAGAGTTTAATAGATCGGTTTAGAAAAACAGAATTTTTTAAGATGAAGCTAATAAATTAATATTATACTGTCATTTGTCTATCTTATTGTAACATGGAAATAATAATTTGCTTTAAAAGTAGAGAAATTTTATTTCTTAAAAAAATATAATTCTGCTATACAACTACAACATAAATAGAGTTCCTTAAGAAACAATGGGAAGAAGAAATAATGTTAAATTGTTTAATAAAGAATGAGATAAATACAGTATAACCTCACTAATTCGTCACCTACGGGACCGAAGGGGTGACGAATAAGTGAAATAGACGAATTAGTGTGGGAGTAAGGAACAAACCTATTAAAGGAAATATAAAATGTTGTATTAGAAAACTAGCAATGTACAGTACTAATGTTATGCTCGAACATATTTATTACTGGAAATTTTTAAACTCAAACAAGTTAAACATTGTAATTGCAAAAACAATGTTTAATGACTGTGAAAAAAATCTGTAATTTTTTTGTTCTTTCTGTCGACCGTACTTTTCAAGATCAAAATTATGTATGTGGCGCAGTGAAATTATTTTATGCAGTTCTGCTTCATCTTGGCCTTCGTAGCACATGATTGCTGTAGTCAGTGATTGAATGGCCTCCTTATGAGACATTGCAGGTTTTATTGACTGGCCATCTTCTTCGTCATTAGCTTCTGTAGGTTCTGTGGATACGTATGTAACAATTTCATCATCACTAAACATTTCGTAGCCTACATCCGGTAAGTCTATTTCACACCAATTTTTGACGTCGTCTTCATTCAAACTGTTGCAAGCTAGTAGGCATTGGCAGATATCTTAACAATTCCGATGTGGGTTCAAGGCCTTCTGATTCTATAGACGCTGGATGTAATTCAGATGGCCGTAACTTATTTCAGGCAGATATTAAAGTGTTTTCTGGAATATTTTTCCAGATATCAGCATTCCGACTGAATGTTTGGAAACGTATTATGCTGTAATAACATAACACAACATATATTGTGCCATGCACACAAGTACGAAATACCCATTCTCGGAACCTATACCTTCCGCAGAAATCCGTTCTCCTGGCTATTATTAGAACCCCGGCCACGATCAGCACGTTTCTGGTGTAAAGTTAAAGCGTATATGTTACTCCCTTGTTAATAAAGAAAAAGAAAAAAATCTTGAGTGGGTGACGAATTAGAGAGGGTGACGAATTAGTGAGGTTCCACTGTATTCGATTATCGATATGCAATGTACTGTAAAGATTGAAAAATTATTTTGGCAATCTTCTAAAACTTGTAATTTTACAGGACTCTTTCCATATTTTCTAGTATTCTCCACACGATTACACACGTCTCGAGCGACGCAAAGTCAGTAAGAGAAAGAAATATCTCTCTCTCTCTCTGCCCCTACACACGCGCGCGTGCGCGCGTGCGTGCGCATAAAGGATTTCGACGAAACCGAAACATCGGAACATGATAATGTTTTGTAAACAAAAGATTTCTAGACTCTGGGGAATCGAAAGTGTGGAAGCGGCACACTTTTCGATGACGCATCACGCATTTTGTGCAATGACCCCCAGCCTAAAAACACTATCATGTTAACATCCTATTTTAACTGAGTATAGCGCGTACCGCTGGTGCTCGGGTGAAATATTACGCAATCGAGATGTTCAATTACAACAGCGGTTTTGGAACTGTATCCTCACCACCACTTTGCAACCCCAGGATGTCTCACTTCCCCTTACCGAAAAATTTGTACAAGTCTGAGAGTGAAGGATGACTTTAGCCACGAGGTCGAACGTGCTACTTTGTTTATCTATATTTTAAGATTTACGGGTTAAACAAATAAATGTTATAATAACTAAATGTATAAAAAGTGTCTAACTAAATTTTCCACAGCTGGCTGCCTAAACCTTGATGTAGCTAATTATAATTTAATCAATATGAGTCTAAAAAAATTCTAAGTTTAAAGCGTTCCATTATACGAGTTTATAAAAATTTATTTTAAAGTTAAGGCGAGCAATAAAAATTAATCGTTGAAACAATTTCGTAAAAACACTCTGGCTAGTCTGTTGCCAATTAGCAGTTTAAGAATCTTAGACGTTTCACCCCACTCACAGACATTACCGCTGGAAATTAGATTTTATAAACGCTGGACTGCTGGCAATAAATTTTAGTCTTGTTGTTGTTGTTGTTGTTGTTGTTGTTGTTGTTGTTCTTCTTCTTCTTCTTCTTCTTCTTCTTCTCTCCACACAAGCATTAGACCATTTTGATACTGCGATTTATTACACGACTCACATACTTTTCGGCATGTTACTACTTCTTTTCAGGGTATATAAAGTAAGGCAGATGCGGACGTTTAGGATCTGCGAGGCACGTCAGGAAAGAAGACCGACCTTGTACATGGAGAGGGTTGTGGTCATCTGTTGTCGGATCGACAGATCTCACCGGAGGAAACATCTGTGTTGGTGTAGGGCGAGATGTTTACGGTACTTCGGGGGGTTATAAAGTGACGAACCCGACTTAATCAGATAGTAGCCGCCCAGGAGTTTTTCTTAAGTTTGTCCTCTTTAAGGTTAATTTAACTTCGGGAGAGCACAGAGCCCTTAAACAACATAGGGCTGACACCAGTATTGTTGTGCTGCCGGCTGATAAGGGGAATTCCACGGTGGTCCTGAACACCGAAGACTACAAACAGAAGATCCACAATGTTTTAGAACCGGGTACTTAAAAGACCCTTTCGAGGGATCCTACTGACAGTGTTGTACGGAATAGAGACTAGCGTGTCAGACGATCCTCCTTGTCCGATGATGTTAAGTTCATCAGTAACTCATTCAAACAATAATCAGATCGTTTTCAATGTAGTTGCCTTATTATTCAATTTGTATACAAAAATATTTTACCATATAAATATTTTACTACCACAAGGGTGTCCATTATCACTTCTCTTTTTAATTTATATATTGAAGATGTCACACAAAACTGTCAGATGTGTCTTACAGACCATTTTAAGGTGGTCACTCTACAATTGACACTGTGTTGTTTGCCGACGATCAGGCTATTCTCTCGGACTCTCGGAAAACAGACTGCAAATGGGTATACATTTGTTAAATCGAATCTGCAAAAACCCTAGATTACAAATATCCACACTTAAGACCAAGGTGATGGCTTTTCGTGGAACTGATCACGTACGGGAAGAAATTCTTACTGATGGTACTGTTAGTCCAGTCGCCAGAGTAAAAATAACGGTAAAATTTCTTAAAAAATTGAGGCAAAGTGATATTTGGTATAGTTATTGAAAAAGGTCTAAATATCGTTTTAAAATCATCTTTGCATGTTTATATGGTCAGGCTTTTTAAAAAAAAACCTTATTTAAGGGCAGCGCGCGGTAAAATCGATAAAAACATTTACATTCCGTGAATTTCTTTCCTTATTACTAAATAAACCATTGGATCATGATAAAGTCTTCATTCTTTTTGTTTAAAATAGTTCAAATTTTAATAGTAATAAAATCAAAATAACGATTTTGTTATTATTTCATCGTTAGGAGTATTAAATCGATAGACGGAATGGTCGATTTTAACAAATCTTCCTCTGTTGAATAATATTATTAAATATGTGTATCTTAATATACATAAAAGTCATTGTGTGTATTTACATTCCACACCTCCTACTAAACCACTGGACCGATTTCAACAAAACTTAGCACAAATATTTTATGCAACGGGAGAACCAACATAAGGTGTTTTGGGCCCTGGGGGATGTCAAAAATGGAAAATATGAAAATACCGCATGTAAGGGTATCAAATTAAAGGCGATTTCAATGCAAGTAACAATTTTTCATGCATATAAGCACTATTAAAAATTCTTGGGCTCTGGGACTTAATAAATGGGTGGTTTTGGGGGAGGTCAAAAATGGAAAATATGAAAAACCACTGGACTGATTTCCACCAAACTTGGCACAAATGTTTTACGCAACGGGAGAACCAACATAAGATAGGTGTTTTGGGCCCGGGGGGGGATGTCAAAAATGAAAAATATGAAATATGAAAATACTGTGGGGTATCAAATTAAAGGGAATTCAATGCAAGTAACAATTTTACATGCATATACGTGCATGTGTATTAATATTTTCAAAAATTTGGAATGGTATTTTGTCAATTTTGCTGATTTCTTTTGCAGTAGGCTTAACTGTCAATCGTTTTAAGGGAACTTTGTTATAATAACAATCTCTGGGACTTAACAATCATAATATCTCCCATACTATGAAAAGTATTTTTCCCGTCTATAGTATTGATGTTAATATCTGAATTGTCAAATGCCAATTGTGCAAAACAACCAGATCTAAATGGAGAACGTGGACTAAGCAATACACTATCCTCATAAAGTGTTGCTTCTTTGTATGATGAACACACTCCCAGATGCGACAATATATCTCTAATTCGTTTTGAAGCAAATTTCCTATGCAACATTACAGACAGACCAACTTGCAATGGTGATAGAAAGGTTCTAGGTCTTATGCAACTCATAATTGAATGAGTAATTGCTGTGCATTTTGTTTCATATGAACTAATATCACCTTTGTTTTTTTTTAAATTATTTCTTCTATCAGAAACTGAAGGGATTCTGGGATATTCTCATTAATATTTTGGAATATATTATCACTTGGAGGATACAATTCTGTATTACTTTTCTTCAGATTAACATCATTTCGAATAATTGCTGCTGCAGATTTTAAGATTTTTCTTTTTTCTTCATTTTCATCTTTTTTTGAGGCTATCTATGCTTGACGCATGACATTGTATTCACGATCTACAAGACATATGAGGGTTGAGCCACCTTTTCTGGATATAATTCTTATACAATCGCCATAATTTTCTTTTAATTTAGCAATAATGGTATTTGGATGACAAGCATCATGTCCTGTTTAAGAAAATTAGAAAATAATAATGAAAATTTAATTTAAAAAATAGTATAATTATAATTTATAATTAAGCAATATATTTACCTAATAATGCAATTAATTCTGTGAGCGTAAATTGGGTATCATCACTGTCACTTAAATAATCAAAAATCAATTCCATTTGACGTGAGATTTTTACATCCTTGGGTCGACCTTTAGCATCACTTGTGTCACGAGTGTAACTGTTTAAAACTTTTTTGTGACAACTGCGGTGATATCTCGCTTGTACAGCTACCAAATCATCACAAGAAATTCGTCGTAGTATTGCTTTTCCTAATTCGTCATTATGTTCTGCAATCATTTCTAATAATTTTTCTTTAAAAGTAGGATTTTGAATTATAGAAATATTTTTGCGTTGATTAATACTTAATCTCGTATTACTTTTATCGGCATCTAATCCACAAATTATACAAAGGTTTTTGAAATCAAACAATTCTTTACTCTTTCTGACATTACTCTTGACTGGGCTATATTTACTTTTTTCGACAAAGTGCCTAAATCCTTATAACACAAAACATCATTACTTTTTAACGTATATTTTTCTCGACATTTCCTGTGTACTAAAATTGAATCAACTTTTTTTAACATTTCATATTTTCCATCGTTTCTCTCAGAGCTAACTCTTATTAAATTCGGTAGTCATCGAGTCACTTTTTCTGTATCTTCAATACAAAGATCAGCATTACAAATAAAACATATTTCAGTATCACACTGGTCCATATTTAATACCTAAAAATCAAAAAACCTTATGTAGCACTTATGTTCAGTAAAAGTATTCTTTAAAACTTCACCACTAGTGAAGTCAAAATATCTCTTTTGAAAATTTTTTTATTTTCAATTTTAAATCCACCGTTTTTACCAAATTTGTTTTTTTAAATATGTGCCTTTTATAAACTTTTAATGTATGTAAAAAATGATCACCACAAATAATTTTTTTTTTTAATAGAAAAAATGCAGTTCTTTACGTTTAATTTCTTTAAATGATCAAAAAATGGTGTCAGAAAGGCCAAAAAATGTTGTTAATTAACCACCCGAAAGTATTTTTAATAAGCTTTAATTTACGCCATCGTACACCTTTGTGCCACAATCTTGCCATACTTTATGAGCACTCAAAGTTTTTTTGTGAACTGCGATTTTTTTGAGGTTATATTCAACATTTCAATATGAAATTTGTGGGGTTTATAGTACTCCACAAAGGTTACCTTTCCCTCAAGTTTTATCAACTTTCATTAATTTGTGTTAAAACAACAGCAATTTGTTTATAAACGCCATCGCCACTTTATTTATTTATTAACAATAATAATAATATCGACTTCCGTATTAGGCTAGAAATGTTCTTAATTTATTATAGAATACTGAAAAAAATTCACATTAAAATCGGCTTGTTAGGTCCAAAGATATTTATAAAAACGCTATTTTGCAACTTAAATTGTTAATAAAAAAATAAACGGGTTGTTTTTACACAAAACTTAACTATTAGCTCAACTTGATCCCATTAACCAATTTAGCACACAAAAAATCGACTCCCAAAACAATTCACATTTGATTTTTATTTTGACTCCACTACACGTGTTCACAAATAAATAATTATTAGCATGTATAAAAAGTGTAAATAAAAACTTTAAACTGCAAATTTTTTTACCTGTTTTATATGATAAAAACAAAAATATTTGTAATGTTTTGATTGTAACCTTTGAAGAAATATCAACTGCGTTACTGCTCCGTTCTTGTATAGCAGATGTTTGTATGGCACACCACAACAATGGGTGTTGCGCGCGCAGCTACATTTAAAGTTGCACACTCGAGGGGAATAGAGCGCCGCGCCGTTTTTAAAATTTTACCTGTTTTCTAGGGTTTGTTTTTAGAGTATAGGTATAATGAGGTAAGAGAAATAACATGAATAGATAGATTTACCATTGTAGTAGCTGTAACGTTAATTTCAACTACTCAAATAAACCCACTTAAAAGATACATGTATGTAACGCAAAGGAGGCACCTTTTTTAGTATACACAATTTTTATTTATTTTTTTTTAATTTTGAAAATGATTTTAATTTTCATGAGTGTAGTTTTCGATGCAGAACACTTGCAGCTTTCAAATACAATTTTTTGTGTTTCGATATCTCTATTTTTAAGATTAATAAAGGCAGATAAACTCTGAATTTTTGAGTAAATTTAAAATACGTCGAAATACTCACTTTTGGAAAGTTTTTTTTTTTTAAATAACAACTTCAAAAGTAGTTTTCATTATTATAAAATAAAAAGTTTATCTCTTTTAAAGGTAAATTAGTAAAGAACTACTATTTTTTTAAATTTTATTGTATAGTACTTGTAATTTTGTGGTTTCACTTCTTTTTGTATCTACAGTAAATATTTATACACTATATTCTTTATGTTCAAATAAAATATTTATGTAAGAATCAACAAATTTTGAAAGCTATACTGTTCCCCTTCAAAACTAGCCTTTATTTAACTGGCTACGCTTAGATTACAGAAAGTTATGATATTTTTGAATAGACGCGCCTGGCTAATTTAGCGAATTACGCAAGATCGGGGGCAAACGCTCTTTTTAAAACGCAGCACTCATCATTACCAATTTTCAGGAAAACAGTTCCATTAACGTAAAAATATGTAAGGAGACTTTCTGAAGGAAATTGTTTGCTCTTCAATATACACCTTTTTATTTCTTCCAACTGTACATATTTACGGAGTGCTTTAAGAAAATCTGTCTTTACGATTTTTCCAGACCATTTTCAGAAAACCCTAGAAAGGTAAACATGCAAAGATTTTTTTATGTTAATTATTAACGTTTATTTAACACGTGCACCAAATATTGCTTTGCCCCAATTTTTTATCAAGTCAAAATCTCTGGCGACTGGACTATGTCCTGGAACAAGTTAGCGATCTTGAATACCTGGGGTACAGTGTGCCTTACAATGCAAGCAACGACGTTGTGAACAAGCTGCGTAAGTTCAACCTTATATGCGGGACAATTAGGCGAACCTTTTGTTCAGCAACTAAAGGAACACGCCTAAAATTCTACAAGGTGACGGCTCTTCCCACACTTCTTTAAGGTTCTGAGAATTGGGCTTTAACGAAAGGCCAGGCCAGTCGCATCCAAGCGGTTAAAAAATTAGATTTCTCAGGCACGTGGCAGCGTATACTCTCCACGATTATAGAAGAAACACAGATATACGGCAGGAACTGAATATTATGAGTATACTCGACAGGATTGCCCAGTATCGGCTGAATTGGTGGGATCATCTTTGTCGAATGGATGACCGCTCATCCCCAAACAACTATGGAACTATAAGCCGAGGGGACTGAGAGGTGTGGGACGTCCGAGGAAGCGCTGGAGTGACCAGCTGTAATATTTGCCTATTTGAGACCGGAACAAACCATTCTCGGTTTAATCCTTGAAGATGAAGATGATGATGATAAATATTTTACAAAACAAATTCAAAACATTTCCATATTTATACGTGTTTCATACATTTAACACATGTTCATTATACTTCTTATTTAATATTATTATACAAAGAGTATTGTAACAACAAAACAAACTATTGATGGATATATTAAAAAAAAGTTGGCAAAAAAGATAGTATAAGTAAATAAAACTACACTAGCAATTGTAAAAACACAAAGCGTTTACACGGTTAAAAACGTAATTACGTAATTCTGATGACATTTTAACAACAGAATAAAAAACGTCGATCCCTTTCTGTCACAAATTTAATTGGGACATTCGTTAGAATGTCGCAATTACTGCACAAAAGTAGTCATAGTTCCACTGGCAGAGAGAGGAAATTATCATTTCGACATAACAACCGGTTTTCCACAAGCCACTTTTGAAGAAACTTTAGTTAGAGGTGGTAATAGAGGTAATAGAGGTAATAGAGGTAATAGAGGTAATAGAGGTAATAGAGGTAATAGAGGTGGGTAAATGGTTACTGTTTTAGTTAACAACAGTGTTTTTCATCAACAAAAAATTAACATTTTTTTCGCATAATTTTAAAGTAAAACCGTGTGTGGTAGTTTACGGAATTTGAAACTACATTAAAATAGTTGCAAAAGCCCATGTAAAGAGAACTTTAACTAATAATTAAATGTAGTGTTGCCTTTTAGAATTTGCAAAATTTTGGTTCCTCACGACTTATAAAAGAGTTCAAAATCTCAGGGTAAGAGGAACTGTTAGTATCTCTATATACAAATATGTGTTTTTTGTTTTGTTTGCAGTTCTGTATGCAATTCTGTATACTGCTTTTTCAAATTTGTAGGCTATTCAGTGTGGCTATTGAATCGCATATATCGATTATAATCGCATATAAATATATCGTACAGAATCGCATACAGAACTACGAACAGAACAGAACACACACCGTCAAAAAC
This sequence comes from Magicicada septendecula, assembly GCA_034769895.1. Taxonomy (NCBI): domain Eukaryota; kingdom Metazoa; phylum Arthropoda; class Insecta; order Hemiptera; family Cicadidae; genus Magicicada; species Magicicada septendecula. The sequence goes on from CM068367.1 coordinate 55,657,923, forward strand.
ACACACAAAGAACAAAAAAAAAAATTTGGTTTACCTGCTGTTTACAAACTAAACTGCTCAGGATGTTACAAATTCTACATAGTCCAGGCAGGACATAGCTTCAAACTGAAATATATTGAACACACAAAGGCAGTACACTCCACCACCGGATCCACCTTTGCAAACCCCACCTCATTGAAGCAATCCACACATACACAAACATAAACAGCAACATGAATATTCTACACGTGCTCACAAAAGGCCGAAAACTAGACACCATTGAACAACTAGAAATATACAGACACACGAAAACACATAAAAACGACATCCTAAACGAATACACACAATTAATAACACAAGTAATATTTGAAAATATCGCATCCCACACACACACACAAGATCGATCTTTCGAACGACGGCACCGTCGCGTCACTAAGAACAAGACAAACAGCGCTCCTAGCTGCAGCCTCTGACGAAGCTTGTAATAAGCGAAAACTGGTTCAGGCTACAAGATAAAACGTTTTACATTTTACCAATACAAAATTATTGTTCCGAGTCAGTAGTACTATGTTAAAATTATAAATTATAATGAGTTTTAAACATCGTATTGTCCTTTCTTCCTTTTAAATATTATCCCTTCATACGAAACACACCCGCACACGCGCGCCCACACACACACACACACACCTTCATAAAACAGAACACAGTGACGTTGTATAAGCAAGGAGTGCCTCTTGGTAATTTATTATTATATCAGACATGCAAGTTGGGTTTATGTCGGTTATTCACAACAGAACTGTTTTCGCGCAAGGGACACACAGTCCCAATACACACCCCCTGAAAGAATTCTCATAAATCACCAATTATAATATTTATATCCTATCTGTACACGCCGTTTAGTGACAATGAATGTAAAATAGCAAACAAAAATTGAGCATAAAATTTATGTATGTAAATTTAATTTTTGCTGTTATCTTGGTACGTTTGTTCTCATCAAAACGAGAATCCACAACAATCACTGTACTTTTCTTAAAGCGACGGTAATACTTAAGAGAATTCTCGGTAAGGAGATGTTAAATTGAATTAGAAAAGTTTCGCGTGGGGCTGAACAATTTCGTTGCGGCAGCTGAACTTGTTAAAAGCAGTTGTATGAAACGCAATAAGTTATAATACCACAACCTTGCAAATTGAATCACTGCTAATTAGATTCCCGTACAAACACATCTTTTAAGAGAGGAATTCTTACTGTTTTGTACAGTTTCGTTTATATAACGCATCAAAATTGTGTGTTAAATAAAATTAAAAATTGTAATCTAGATTTCTATTTCCTTTTCTTTGCTTTCTGTATCTGTTTCTGTGACTTAACGTGTACAGATTATTCTGTTGATAACACCCTATGTAAATCTGTATAACCTTGTTGATATGTTTCTTAAGCTACTTAATCTACGAACTTATTTCGAAAATCATCCCTTATTTTCTTTGATAAATTTGTGTCTGTGTCTAATAAAATTATAATTACTTCTGCTAGTAGAATGTTCTTATTTTTAAACGTTTTATCGTCGTAATCGTTTAGAAACTTCATACAGATATAATTATCTTATAGAACGTTAGATTTTATTCAACTTGTAACAAAATATCAAAGTATGTAATATCAAATACTGATAATTATATTTATAAGTTATATATTTTCCAAATAGTTTATGCGAGTTCTGTAATTATATATTTACAATTAGGTTCATAAATACTATAACGTCTCTCCTGACAAGACATTATAACATCGGGAACCAGTTTAATTGTTCGCTGTTAATTAAACTAGCTGCCGTAGTTAGTAAAATGTACTTACCAACAAATTATGACAATGTATATATCAGAATTTTGTCCAAGGTTACATAAATTTATTCACTCTCTGGATATTAGCGAAAACATCTATTTATTCTTGTATTTTACCTAAGTGTATAAAAGTAATAGCTTTAATGGTCATCTTTTTGTTTTTTACTTACTTTACTTTACTTTTAAAAGAAAATTCTTATAAATTCTGCATTAAATATTCTTTAAATTTTTACTCTTAGTATCTCAAAATCATACAGCTGTGTATTAATTCAATTACCACGGATCCGGGCTTTAACTTTGCAATATTCTAACATATCTCAACATCATCCAAACTATTTGAAGAATAGTCTGATGTAATTTTCAGAATTACTTTACCTTTAAACATCATCAGGTTATTACTATAGCATTACAGAAATTACAAACATTTATATGCTAATCTTTAAGTGATCTAAAAGTCTTTACAAGAAACTTTACTGTTCTTTTTGTTGCGGTTTTTAAAAAGCAAGTTATGCACAGAATTTATGGTTTAATGTCACCTGAATATAACGTGAGTCTGCGGTGGGTGTTCGAGATGATCCTCTTCAGTAGGTCTTCTTGGGTGTAGTTCGTTGTTCATCTGGATCCTCCATTTAGTTGGTTGTTTCCGAATTGTAGTCTAGGTCATGACGGTTGGATTCTGCTACTTGAAGTTCGTACGGTTGTTGTAGAACTTTTCTCCTGGTGTTGGTTGTTCACTTTTTACATTTTATTTGCTCTTATTTTAGCAGCACTGATGTTTACTTTTACATGGTAAGGAACATATCTTACCACTTACTGTTCGTAAAGAGATGTGTCGGCTAAGTTTTTTTTTTTATATTATTAATATTTCCTCCACGTACTACATTACTAGTTTTTGAGTTTTACTAACGCTACATTGGATTAAATAGATTAGAAGAACTAACGTCTTGTTACATCGTTCTTTAGCGACATACACGTAAGTGTAACTTTACAACACATTTTCGAGCTGCTTACATGTCGAAGAGTCTCCGGCGACTGGGGCTAGTTTAGCGGCAGGGAGTCTGTAAGCTGGCGCGGTTTACGCGCTGAGAGAAAAGTAGTTCATTCCTTTATTATTATTAATTGTCCATTAATTAACTAGTATAAATTATGCTACCTTTTTCTTGTTAGGAGTTAGATATTTCCTTTATTATTAATACGTCTTTTATTTAATTAGAAGACTTATTAGTTTTCGCTTAATAACATTGTACTTTGCATGTTTGTACTGGACTTTTTGCACGTTGATACAGGTATCTAGGTACAGATAAGGGTGGATTATACTCTCACTTGTTATAAGAACAAAAATTTAATTTGTGCTATTTAAATAATTTTTAAATCGTCACAATACTCAATTTTTTCTTGTTCTATATATATATATATATATATATATATATATATATTATAAATATTTTTTTTATACGTGCAGACCAGCCGTGGACAATGCGAATATCATTTCCTTTTCATCTCCTGCCACAAGGCCCTCATTCGCACACTATGCACCGCTTTCCTTTATACTGTCCACTCCTTTCTCGCCTTCTTCTCACCGCAGAGAACTTCAAGATTTTGAATTTTGAATGTATTTCTATCCACACAGTCGTTCAAACAGATAACCAGTTTCATCGTTTCCTCCTTGAGTTGTTTGGTGTATCCGTTTAGACCAGAAAGTTGCCAAATATATTTGAAAATTTGTTCATTTAATCTGGACCTGAACCAATGTCCAAGAAATCTCTGACTTTTCCTTCACAAAGCCGTTTCCAGATCTTCCAGATCCCTGTACAGCTCTTCTTTGGGTTCATGCCTGTACCCATCTTCGGTTTTCTTAATGCCACAAATTTACCGAAGAATTTGTTGTTCAATTTTAAGAAGACGTTCCAAATTTTGAAAGCACTTTGTTTCCATTCCGTACATGATCACCGGCCTGATCACAGTGCTATAATGGCGGACTTTCGGACTTCTAGAAAGGTTTTTCTTTACGTACAGTTCGCGGTTAGAGTAAAGGCTTTTGCTAATTTACATATTTTATATTTTTACTAATAATAAAACTTTTTACATGAATATATTTTATTTTGTAAATTACGTATGTTTTGATAGTAATCCAACTATCATTATTAGATATAATTTATATCTGATGATGACAATTGGATTACTATAAAAACTTATGTAATTTAAAAAATAAAATATATTCTTGTAAAACGTTTTATTGTTAATAATAATAATATATTTACAATGAAATATTAACATATTGAAAATATAAAATATAGTTTATTATAAATTATTACTAAATGTTTTTAAATTATAAAAGATTGTGAAAGAAAAAATATGGTATTGAAATCTGGAACAACCTGGTCGAGGGTTGTAAAATTTTTATTTTTCAAATTTCGATGAACGGTCTGTACAACTCTTCCTATATTCTAATTCAGTATTACTTATAGTCTACTGTTGGTCAAAAATATAACGTAGTTTCTCATTGAATGAAAAATATATATTGTAAATGGTGATGTACTGCAGTTATTACGATATTACAAGATTTGGGGCATACATTAAAGATAAAATGTGGAAAGGATAGTAAGAAATTTTGGAGGGTCCACTCCATTCCCCTTGGGGGGGGGGGGATGGACACCACTGACTCGGAGCCTTCTACAATCAATTATCAGCCCAGTTTCTGAGCTTCTCGATATTTTAAGAATATCGACGTATAGGATTTTGTACAAGAAGAAATTTACAGTTTTTATTCCGCGTTTTCACAGCTCAAATGGTTTGGAGAACGGATAGTTGACTAGCAAGCAGCAATGTTCCGGAAAGTATTGAAAGACGTATTAACTAAAACTAAAATTGATAATTGTAATTTTTGTTTTAATTTCAGCCATCTGTTACTTTTTCCGCAGTTAGTAATTCGTAGTAATACATAGTTTAATTAACGAGAACTAATACATAAAAAAACCTACTGAAAAAATCAAAAAACTATATGTGATACAATTTTAAGAACACTTAAAACAAAGGTGCGAAGAAATAACATTGTCCTAAGGTTTCACGGCCGGTGTCAGTTGTATAATTAAATTTATCCGGGCTGTTTGGCCGTGGTCTGTTTTATTACCAAATCATTGATTTGGTAATAAACCATAGACCACGGCCAAACAGCCCGGATAACTTTAATTGTGCGAAGGAATACTTTATTAAAATTTTACAGAATAATGGCTGTCGCTACACACTCTTATATGGTGTTGAGGTTTGGACATTAACAACAAATAATTTAATTAAAAAGATGTATTAATGATTATAATCACAAACAGTAACGCTGTTGCACCCCACTATAGAAAACAAATTCCCGATTAGCGCTTTCAAGCTTCACAGCTTATCATCAAATCGGAAGTATCTGATCAGATCATATTTCCGATCTCATGATGAGCTGTAAAGGTTGGAAGCGTTAATCGGAAATTTTTTTCTATAGCGGGGTGCAACAGTGTTATTTGTGTTTGCAAAATAATAACTGTAAACCTGTCCAGGCTGTAGAGATGAATTTTTTTCATTCAGTAGCAGGATATACTTTAAAAGATTGTAAGAGGTATGAATATGTCAAGAAGTGACTCGGAAATTTTCAATGAATGAAAAATGATAAGAGTACAGGGCCAAACAGAAAGAATTAAATAAGGAGCCAGATGATAGCATTGTCAAAAAGCTTGGTAGTGTAAAGTAAGAGGTAAAAGAGATCCAGGATACTCAAAAGCAAAATGGACACAATGAAACTGTGAGGCCGAAGCACCCATAACCAATGCTTAATCTTTGATTAAATAATGGTAATGACGATGATGATGATGAGGAGGAAGATGAGGGGTGGAGGGGAAGGGGAGACGGCGACGGCGACGACTACGACGAAGACGATGAGGAGGAGGAGGAGGAGGAGGAGGAGGAGGAGGAGGAGGAGGAGGAGGAGGAGGAGGAGGAGGTGGAGGAGTGGGTGGTGGATGAGGGAGAGGACGACGACGACGACGATGATGATGATGATGATGACGATGGCGATGACGACGACGACGACGACGACGACCAAAAAATATAGCAACACATATTTTATATTTAGAATATAAGTTTATAGTATATACTGGTTTTAGGCAGCGACGAAGAAAAGGACCAAATCCGTTACTATTGCACCTAAATCACAACAACGAAACGTTTGTCAGTCGTCACAGTCATCAATAACAACGGTCATCCTTGAGTAAAATGTAGAAATTCCATTCGTAGCTTTAAAAAAATTAGCATTTCAATAACCCTTGACTTGTAAAAAAATATCGTATAAAGTTGTTTTAATTGGTTGTTAACAGCGCGTGATAGGCCTTATAAAGTAGATTTTTTTTAACAACAATATTTTTCCATCAGCACAGAAATATTCGTTTAATTGTCCTTTTTACATTATTTGGAGAAAGACAATGAAAAACTCAACGCACCACAGGAATGAAAAGAATTTTTTTTTTAGCAAAACGTTAAAGGAATTTTTTCAAAAGAAAACGCAATAATTAATGGGTGGCGTGTGACGTAGACAAAGCAGACACCCTTTGAATAAAACGAAAGCGAGGGAGGTTTTTTCCATACGCCTCTATTCAGAAACACTTAATAAATTCACCTCTTTTAAAATATGCCTCATAACACGGAATTTCTTGTAGGCCATTTGTTCTGTATTGTGTTGATCCGGGTAGGGGCAATTCAACATAATTTAAATTTAATATTACCCCCTTTTAAACTCTTGATGGGGTTTACTGGCAATATTGGCGAGTATTAGAATTTTTTAATATTGAAAATGTTTATAAGCACGTGTCGCACATTTGCGGCCGATCGCTGGTGCGTGATCGAAAATGGGACCGGTGAGTTTCCATAGAAACTACTTCTTTGTTGTCAATAACGTAGTACACATATAAAACTTCGCTTATGAATGCGACTACATTTAACTTATAATCTGTACATTTGTAAATGAAGAATGAATTTATTGATTGGTAAATGAAGAATGAATTCATTGATTGGTGAATGAACATAAATATATATATATATTTTTTAGATTTATTGAAGCATTTTCAAAGCCCTTCTCTGTGCAATGCCTGTAAATTTTTGGTTCGATTTGAAACTGTTCACGTTTCCTGGTTGTCCTTCGAGTGGTAATGATAATCTTTGTTCTGTCTGTATTCACATGTAATCATATCTCTTCTGCTTCACCTTTGAGTTCTGGAAGGTCTCTTTTGCTCTTCCTTGTGATCTTGCCATAATGTCAATATCTATTAACAATTTTCTTATCACATATTCGAGTGCTAGGTTGAACAGGGTTAGTGCCAGCCCACTTATTACTTTAAACCCCTAAAATTGTTCCCTTAAATTCTTTGAAAGAATACACAAAACGATATTTGTTTGTAATACTGGCAATGTGCTATTACAGCTCAAATAGTCAACTGTTTATACAATTTAAACTTAAACGGATTTTAAACCAGCTTAGTAGTAGTTTGATGCTTCATAAACAATTCACAGTCGCGTTTCACAAATCCAGCACATTTATTTTTAACAATTTCCCACGAATTTTCTGTGCACGAAATAAAGAAACAAAAATAACACCTAAGGAAGGACTTTTAAAGTTTTTGCGATAATATGATAAAGCTTTGTAAAAGAGTATTCGAGGGCTAGGGTGTCTTCCATGTTTTTCATTCTATTTCTTGACACCTGCTGCCTTACAGTAAGGCGTTGGATCGTCAAAGGCTAAGGGAGATAACCCCTACAGAAAATCAGGTTTGTTAGGAAACTTTAGGGTGGCAGCCCCATCGCCTAACTACCTAGTTAGAGGCTGGTAACCTCTGCTAGGGAATCTTATTGCACAGCCCCGTACTGCCTTGTATGGTTGGGGGTTGGCACCTCAAAGGCCTCCGAGGTAAAACCAGGGTCAGGCCAAGGTCTGTAGCTGTGGTGATAGCAGTTGGCCTAGGAGAAGAAGACTCCGAGATCAAACTCCTGGTTCTCCAGGTTGGGGGTTTTACAGTGGGCTAGTAACCTGCTTAAGTAAAAGAATATTTACTTGCAGAACTCAACTGAGCCTCGGAATGGAAGGCTAAGGTTGCCTCAGGAATACAGCTTCAAGGAGATATTTATGTAAATTCCCTACTGTACGCATGATAAGGTAATAATACAAGAAACGGAAGACCAGTTACAAAAAGCGATATTTACATTTAATATTATTTTGCGACATTATGGGCTGAGGATCTCTGCCGCTAAATCAAAAACCATGGCGTTTCTAGGTAAACGTCCCATTATAACGAAAATTGTGGTAGACAATCAAACTTTGGAACAAGTTTGTGATTTTAATTATCTGGGATATAACATCTCGTACAACGTTGATACCGATTGGGTTAATAAACTGTCAAAGTTTAGATCCATCTGTGGGACAATTCATAGAAATTTACGAAATAAAACTCGGAAAGAAACCCGTATGAAATTTTATAAAATAGTAGCTGTTCCGACATTCCTTTACGCAAGTGAGACATGGACCCTCGGTAAAGGGGATGAAAAGAAAATTCAGGCTGACGAAATGAGAGAAATGAGATTTCTGAGAAGGGTCCAAGGATACTCCCTTCCCGATAGGAGAAGAAACATAGACATTAGACAAGACTTAAAGATCCAGTCTTTAAATGAGACGATTAAGTAGTATAAGAGGAGATGGTGTGGATATGTAGCCCGAATGCCAGATACCAGATTGCCATTGGCAGTTCTCAAGTACAAGCCGAGTGGAAAGAGGGATGTTGGTAGACCGAGGAGGAGATGGGTTCCGGAACAGGCCAACTAGGGCCTAATCCCTGTACTGAAGATGATGATGAGCTTTGTAAATGAAGTCATTTAAGCGGAAGTGAGCTTCCGTATGTTACAAAAGAAAAACTGTCACAAGCTTTCCATACACAATGGAAACAGTAAGACACACAGAACAATCTATTTTGTAAGAATTAATTTTTCCTTTATATTCTACTCTTTTCTTTCTCTAAATTTTGGTAGTTTATTCTACTTGTAGTCTTAAATTTTGTAAGAATAATATTAAAAAGAATTTTAATGAAGAAATTTGTGTTAGTGGTTGAAATCACAATCAGAATGATCAATATTGCACACCACTATATAAAAATTATTCCGATTAGCGCTTTCAAGCTTCACAGCTCATCGTCAGATCAGGAATTCCTGATCTGACGATGAGCTGTGAAGCTTGAAAGCGCTAATCGGAATAATTTTTATATAGTGGTGTGCAATATTGATCATTCTGATTAAAAAGAATTATTTGTAAGTTTATGTCTATATACCTATTTATTACTAACGGTTTTCTTCTCATCTTCTCCACGTCAAGCTATAGGCTTATAGCCTGTTATGACTTCACTGAATCCATCTCTTTCTTGGTCTACCTATATCACATCTTCCTTGAGGTCTGTATCGTAATACTTGTTTAGGTAGCCTCATATTCTCCATTCTTTCGATATGCTGCCTCCATTTTTATTCGTCGTTCCCTTATACTCCTGGCCATAGAATATACATTTAGCTCAGTTCTTGTATCTTGATATTGTATTTGATCTCTAAGGGTGCAACCTTTGGTTTTCCTCAAGAACTTCATTTCACTTGTTCGTATTCTTCGTTCATCATTTCTCGTCATCGTCCAAGTTTCACCACCATAAATTAAAACAGATGTTGCTATTACTTTATAGAATTTTATCTCGGTGTCTTTCCTAGTCTTATTTCCAAGTGTTCCGTGTATAGTACCACATATCAAAGTAACGAAGTAACGATTTTAAGTATATTATTTATGAATTTAATGTAAGCACAATACAAATACTAAAATAGTTTTATAATAGTTTACTGAAAATTATTATAAGAAAAAGTGTCAGATGGCTACGCAAAAATGTCAGTTTACGTGTTAAAAATATAAATATACGTAAAAACACACGGGTGTTTCCATTTTTAAACCAAGAAAGAAGAATTTCGACGAAACCGAAACATCGAAGCATGATAATGTCTTTAGGCTTTTGAATCGTATAATGTCCATAAACTGCAGACTCTCCTCTTCAGCGATGTTCGTACGGATTTCTTAAAAACGACAGAGACCGAAGATTTCAAGACTGTGGGGAATCGAAAGTGTGGAAAAAATATAGTGTTAACATCACCTGGAGCGTTACATTTTTCGATGACGTTACACATTTTGCATCACGCATTTTGTTGGAATGATCCCCAGCCTAAAAACATTGTCATGTTAAAAGAAGTTGAAAACTGTTTACTAACAGTGCTACCAAATGTCATTCTACTGAAAGCTAAGGTTGTTTGGCATTTGTGGCGTAACTCGCTGGAGGGGTCAAGGGGATCAATCCCCCCCTAAGAGCTAGTAAAAATTTTACAAAAATATAGGCCTGCATAATCACGATGCCTATATCTAAAGTCAGTTCCCCGTGTTAGAATATAGCCTATAAATAATTGTAGAATAAAACTAATTACTCGATTTTTTGAAGTAATTAAATAAACATAGAGTTTTCTTTTAATAATGGCAATCACTCAACATTCGGTAAGTAACGTATGTATTTGTAGCATTAAAAAAAACGTATGCGTCAGAAAACGAAGACGAGGTTATTAGTCTACTGTTATCTTTTTCGTTCCGACAAACTTCCTCTTACAAGGTTGTCTGTGTAATGATCCGTCTAATCTAATCTCTGTAGTTTGAAAAGTCGTCTTAGCACAGATAAACTACGAGTTTCTTGACTTTAGTTTGGAAAAATGATAAGATTTTACTTTGCAATTTTGCATAAAAGTAGTAGACTTCAAAACGGCTATAATTTGCTTAAAACAATCTTGTGGCAACATCCATAAATTAAAGCAGAAAGGGGTAAAAAATTTGAATTTTTATAAATAACTTCAGAAGAAAACTTTACAAGATTTATTAAGAATACAATTTTAGAAACAAAATGACTTATAATGACATGAGATTTACTACCTTTAATTTGAAAACAATTAATCACGACAGAATATTTTCAAATGAGCGCTCTTCTATATCTTCTCAAAGCGCTATATTTTACACCTCACGTTGGTTTACTCGAAAACACGCAGACGCAAAGAATGTACAAAATCTTCTTCTTCTTCTTTTCTTTAAGGATCAGGTTACATAAACCTGTTCCGACACCCATCTCATCCTGGGACGACCAACGTCTCTTCTATCAATGGCTTTATAGTTCAGTGCCGCTTTCGGCAATTGATCCTCTGTCATCCGTTGCAGATGATCCCACCATTGTCTTCTGTAAATTGAAATACTTTCACTTATGTCCTTTACTTCGAGTTCTGCTCTGATATCTCCATTCCTTATTCTATCTTGTAATGTATAATTTGCAATGTAATGTATAATTTAAAGTATTTCGAAGAAACTGTATTTCAGCACTCTGAATCTTGCCGCTTCCTTTTTTTTTGTCATGACCCACGCCTTACTCGCATAAATCAGCATGTGTATTGCAATTGTCTTATAATTGTCTTGTTTTATTTCTATGAATCGTACCACAAATATTCCTAAATTTATTTATCTTATCTCTTTATATTACAAATTTATATTCAGATTCATAGCTTACTGCACAGCCGAAATATTTGAAACGGGTCACTTGTTCTAAAGTGCTGTTGTTTATAACTATCTTAGTCCTCACTGGCTATTAACTCCTAAAGGCAATGCCTTGTCGCTGTAGCCACGTCACTCTGTCCCTTGCGATATTCTTCATTTCTTCATAGGACCCACTATTCACGACACTCATTGTGCTGCGGAAGTATGCAGTTCTTGGTCTTCCTTTGGGCTTCTTCCCCACGACTTTGCCCTCAAAGATGTTAGTTAAAAAAGCACTATGTCTGATCACATGCCCTATCAACTTAATCTTCCTCACCTCTGTACTCCTAAGCAGTGTTCTATTCTCATTTATTTCCTCTAAGATCTGTTCATTCGTCTTCCTATCTGTCCAACTAGTTTTTGTCATTCTCCGCCAAATCCACATCTCCATTGCCTGAAGTCTGTCACTCTCCACCTTCCCTAAGGTCCATGATTCACACCCGTAAGTTAAAACACTCCATACAAACACCTTAACAAACTTTTTCCTTGTTTCAATACTAATATGGTTGCTTGTTAATAAGTTCCTTTTGCTCTGGAATACTTGTTTTGCCAGAGCTACTCTCCTCTTAATCTCTGCCAGACACTTATTCCCACTTGTAACTATGCTACCCAGGTAACAAAATTCAGTAACGTGCTCCAATATTGTGTTGTTCAACAGAATGGTTGATTTAATGTCTTCTCTTTTTTTACTTACAACCATTATTTCAGTTTTCTTAACATTTATCCTCAATCTCCAAGCGTGAAGAATTTTGTTAAACGTACCTAACATTATCTGTACCTAACATATCCTTTTCTGAGTCAGCCATCAGTACAACATCATCTGCGAAGCGAATACTGTGTATCTGTTCCCCATTTATTTTAATTCCCCTAGAACTCCTTTTCATCTGAGTTACAACATCTTCTATAAACAAATTAAACAAGTACGGTGACAGTGGGCAACCTTGTCTTACCCCTCTTCTTATTATTTCTTCCTTTTTACATCCATTTATGTCTATTTCCGTACTTTGCAACCTATAAATATTGAAGATTACCCTTCTAACTTTCCAGTCAAGTCCTGACTTCCTCATAGTTTGAAACAACAGCTTCCAATCAACATTGTCGAACGCCTTCTCGAGATCCACAAATACTAAATAGGTTTTCCTACTCACTTCAATTCTCCTCTCCAAGATCTGCCGCAGAGCCAAGATTGCTTCTGTGGTTCCTCTACCTGCTCTAAATCCAAACTGATCCTCCTCCAAAGTGTGATCAATCTTCCCTTCCAGTCTGTTCTTCACTATGTTCAGCAAAATCTTAGCAGCATGAGATATTAAGGCTATCGTTCTATAATTAGCACAGTCGTCTACTTTACCTTTTTTGGAATTGTGATTGTTCTACTTTAATGAAATCAACTGGCAATACTCTCTCTTCATAGCACCCAGTAATTATTCGAAATAGCTGGTCTTTCGTTCTCTCCCCTACATTTTTCAAAAGCTCTGCTGGTAGACTGTCAGGCCCTGTCGCTTTTTTCATACTCAGACCTTTAAGGGCATAATCAAATTCTACCCTGCTAATTGGCGGTCCTACCATATCTCTATCTACAGCATTCTCATTTTCTAGAAACTCCTGCATGACTACCACAGCTTCCCCGTCATATAGTTCCTCTATATACTCCTTCCAACGCTCGCTGACCTTATCATTTTAGAAAAGATGTTACCACTTTTATCCTTAACAACATTACTTCGAGTCTTATGCTTCAACTGTAACGATTTTATCCTTAAATATGCTTTATCACATTTTCCTCTACTGAAATCATCTTCTATTTCAAGACATAGTTGTTTCATCCAATTTTCTTTTTGAATGCGACACATAGAGGTAATCTGATTTTTTATTCTCTTGTACTCCTGATAATCCTTATTTCTCAGCTTATTACGCCTCCTTATTAGATCCAACATTTCCTGTGTCATCCACGGTTTCCGTGGTTCTAACTTTCTCTTCCCTAGAACACGCTGTGCTGTTGCAATTATTCCATCTCTTACTTCTTCCCAACTTGGCCTTCCTTCCATCAACATGTCTGTCTCCTCTTCCAATTCTTTTACTATTTTGTCATAGGTCAGTTTTCTGAGCACCAGTTCTTTTGTTTAGATTTCCTGATTTTCCTAAATTTAATATTGCACTTGGCCATAACGGGAATATGGTCACTATCTATATCCATACCAGGATATGAATGACTAGATTTGACTTGGTTCTTATATCTTTGTCTGACTAGAATATAATCGATCTGATGCCTCCTAACATCCCCCGGTGCTTTCCAAGTGTATCGTCGTCTTTTGGGGACTTCAAAACATGTGTTTGTGACGATCATCTCATACTGCTCACAAAACTCACTGGATATTCACCTTTAAAGGTCATGGTTTTGGTCTTTCTTACTGAAATTGTCAGTGAGTACTCTTTTGCCATTTCTTGTAATTGAAACGTAGCTCTTGTATAAAATATATTTATAAAATTATATGGGAGAATCCGGAATTTCCTATTTGTCCTGAGGGAAATGGGTGGGGGTGCGGTCCAACCTTTAGTCTAGTCTCATCCTCCCCCAGAAGCTAGTCTCATCCCCCCCCAGCCCAGGAACAGCTACTATTTACTCAGCTATGTCGAATGAATGGTCGCTAACGATTTTATACTTCGCTTTAATATTTTCTTGTGTCCCTTTCAGACGTAGACATGATTAATGATTATGTAAAAGTTCAGTTCATGTATAGTATGAGAAAAACCATGAGAAGTTAGATATGACGAAAATTAACATAAAAGTATTAAATTAATAGCCTGTATTCAAAAACTTACTCTCCTACTGATTATATATAAATTTTTTTAAAGCTAACGCTTTTTGAAACTGATACTACACCCGAATAGTTAGACATATTGTAGGCGTATAGAAGGCACGTTGTACTGCCCTAACGACAATCAGGGCGCATTGGTTGCAACACCCACTTTTTAACGTCACCACCATCGGCCATGACGTTCTGTGTTTGCTAAAAGGCTTTGTATGGTTACGTGATAAAGTAAAATTATAGTTTTGATCGTCATCTTCAAGGATTAAAGCAAGGATGGTTTGTTCCGGTCTCAAACAGCCAAAGATTAGAGCTGGTCACTCCAGCGCTTCCTCGGACGTCCCACACCCCTCCGTCCCTTCGGCTTATAGTTCCAGAATTTTGTGGGAATGCGGCAGTCATCCATTCGGAAAAGACGTTGCCACCAATTCAACCGATACTGGGCAATCCTGTCGGGTATACTCATAATATTCAGTTCCTGCCGTATATCTGTGTTTCTTCTATGATAATGGGGAGAGTATGGCTTGTCACGTGCCTGAAAAGTCTCATTTCAGCCGCTTGAATGCGACTGGCCTGGCATTTCGTTAGAGTCCAATTCTCAGACCTATAAAGAAGTGTGGGAAGGACCATCACTTTGTAGAATTTTAGGAGTGTTTCTATACTTGCTGACTTAAGTAAGTAAGGTCCCGCACATAAGGTTGAATTTACGAAATTTATTCACCACGTCGTTGCTTGAATTAAAAGACACACTGAAGCCAAGGTATTCAAAATTGCTGACTTGTTTCAGAACAAAAAAGTTATACTTAGTTAAAAACTTAATAAATCATTAAGTATTATTAAATATTAAGACGGAGAAGCGCGATGAGAAAGAGCAAAGTTATAGTTAAAAACTTAATAAATCATTAAATATTATTAAATATTAAGACGGAGAAGCGCGATAAGTAAGAGCAAGTTTTGAAGATGCCAACGAACCAGCTGTTGGTATAAGACCAACAAGGAAATAGCCAGCGGTGCCAAAGAAATTAAACGCACACTACTGCATTAACTTTGAGTACGCAGTTTTCTGCTTTACGATACGATATAATTTTGTGTTACTTTCAAGAGTTCGCGTTCCGTTACTAGCCAGAGAGACTACTGCAGACGGTTATTATTTCTTATTTTAAACTTGTTTCAAAACAGATTAACTAACCTTTGAACCGAATAAGTTGCAGTAAAACGTCCAGATGCAGAAAATTTAATTGCGTATATTTCAGTAGGGCTTATGATAAGCCATATGATGATAATAAGAGTATGTATGAAACACGTAACAGAGTTACATGCGCAGAGTACTATTGAATTCACTGACTATACTGTTTACAACTTGACTTAGAATTCCAACCTTCAGTTGTTACTGATGATAAAGGTTTTTTTTTCCTTATCTGAAAGTATATTAATATCAGTATATAAAATCTAAAAAAATTTACAACTTTTAAACATAAAAGTAAATTATGGAATCGAAATGTTAATTTTACGTTATTTCTTATATCCGATTACACTTAAAAGTACACTTGATCTTTACGTGTATGCAACGAAAACGTACGATTCGAAAAGTGCATAAAGTCTGCGTGTGGATGGGATTAAAATTTTTGAGTACATTAAATAAACATTGTTAAATCCAATCTGCAAAGACTCTGGATTACAAATATCAACACCTAAGACCAATAGGATGGCTTTTGTGGAACTGATCCCGTACGGGCCAAAATTGTTGTAGATGATACTATACTGCAACAAGTCAGAAATTTTGAATACCTGGCTACAGTATGTCTTATAATACAAGCAACGACGTTTTGAATAAGTTGCATAAGTTCAACTTAATGTGCGGAACCATTAGGCGACCTCTTAAGTCAGCAAGCAAAGAAACACGCTTAAAATTTTACAAGGTGATGGCCCTTCCCACACTCCTTTAGAGGTCTGAGAATTGGACTTTGACGAAAGGCCAGACCAGTCTCATCCAAGCGGTTGATATGAGATTTGTCAGGCACTTGGCAGGGTATACTTTCCATGATCATAGGAGAAACACAGACATATGGTAACCCGAA
Source organism: Magicicada septendecula (assembly GCA_034769895.1). Classification (NCBI taxonomy): domain Eukaryota; kingdom Metazoa; phylum Arthropoda; class Insecta; order Hemiptera; family Cicadidae; genus Magicicada; species Magicicada septendecula. The sequence goes on from CM068367.1 coordinate 55,674,275, forward strand.
TATTATAAGTATACTCGACAGCTCAGTATATGGCAATATCTTTGCCGAACTGATGACTGCCGAATCCCTAAACAACTATGGAACTACAAACCGATTGGACGGAGGGGTGTGGGACGTCTGAGGAAGCTCTGGAATGACCAGCTCTAATCTTTGCCTGTTTGCCTGTTTGAGACCGGAACAAACCATCCTTGGTTTAACCCTTGAAGATGAAGATGATGATGATGACGATGATTATCATTATTAAAGAACCAACATAGAATGAATCTTGATGGTATCAGTTTACGGCTAAAAATAAAGTCAAGTAGAGCCGGACATTTCTCTGAGATTGGAAGATAGTCTTTAAAGTTGCTAGATTATTTCCAAATAATCTTAATACTGCTTCAGTACTGTATTAAGAATTGAACTGGGAGAGTCTGACAGACAACTTAGTCTCAGTCGAGCAGCTGAACATACCTCATTACACAATGATCAAGTCGATTGATATTTGTAAAAGTAAAACAAAACTCGTGGTACGTTTTATAAAGTGCAAACAAAAAACCAAATATATACCACCAGCTTGGTAGCATTGTTGCTGGTAAGACAATATATACCACCAGCTTGGTAGCATTGTTGCTGGTAAGACGGAAATCACAGAAGAAATAAACTTTAAAATTCACCCCCGGCTGAGGAAGGTAAACGCAGATTGCAAATGAGAATTAGATTTTTAAAGTGATCAACTGGAAGATCAGCGTAGGAATAGTCAGAAATAATAATAGTCAGAAATCTGTTCTCGCTGACATCAATTGTCGGGACAGTAGGGAGAAGAACTCCCTATAATGATTTGTCGTTTAATGAGGATGGTCGAAGAGAAGCCAAAGCTCATGAGTGAAAGTTCGACTAAACGAGGGAAAAGAATAGAAGATAAAGATTGGAATGAGCCGATTCGTAGTCCTTCAGTCATCGACTGGTTTGTACCCTCCTCGCATATACCCGTGGAGCGTGTGGTACTGATTCTCTCACAGGTACACGGGACCTACAGTTTAACGCCGGATCCGGACGGTATAGTTGGGGAAGGTTTATACTAAGCAGGATACCTCTCGCTGGTTTGCCATTGCCTTGCGAGGGGGAACGGTCGTATCTAAATCAGATGGCCCCCGGCGGGAATTGAACCCGCGCCGACAGCGTAGCAGCACCACACGCTAGCCACTACGCCACGACCGCTCCAATTATATTATATAACCGCTCCATGAGCCGATTATATTGAGAAAATATCTAATAGAATGGGTAAGACCGATGTTAGAAGTCAAACTGCTCGCCTGTGGTACGATGGAGGAGAACAGCAGAAGTGGGTGAAGGACATCAGAGGTGGATTTCGGTGCTTAACAGTAATTGAGGATGGAAAAGTAGGAAAAAAGGCGTAAAATCTGAACAAAAAAAGTGTTTCTTTAATTATTAAATATATCTTATTCACATTTCAAATCGTCATTTACGATTTACGAGGCGAAGGCAAATTGTCAAAATATGCTTTACTTCAGACATAAACAATTTCAAAGCCAGTCCTAAAAAACGTAACCCTTCTGCTGCTAATATAGGCTATAAATTTCTTAAAGTAAACGCATTTTGAAATGGTTAATATAGCCAAACAGACAGATTGCATAGAAAAAACTCTGTATTGCCCAAACGACGAACAGGGACATCTTTTTGTAAACATGTTTTTTGGTATCCAAGCCGCGTAAAAGTTAATAATTAAAAATTACCTTATTAAACGTCTTGCGACTTCTCCTTATTTCGTCCTGACGCGTTTCCAAACCTAAGGTTTCATCTTCAGAGGATAATCACTCTTCCGTCTTCAAACGTTAAAAATTAATGACACACATACACATAATTTACACTACAAACTTGAGCCTTTTCACATTGCACAGTGCGCACTATATGGAGGTCCAGTCCAGTCCAGTGCGCACTGAGTATGAACTGGACCTCCATACAGTGCGCACTGTGCAATGTGAAAAGGCCCAAGTTTGTAGTGTAAATTAAGTGTATGTGTGTCATTGTGTCATTAATTTTTAACGTTTGAAGACGGAAGAGTGATTATCCTCTGAAGATGAAACCTTAAGTTTTGAAACGCGTCAGGACACAATAAGGAGAAGTCACAAGACGTTTAATAAGGTAATTTTTAATTATTAAGGACATCTTTGCTGCAACATACATTTTCCAAGATTACCGTCAGCTACTCTGTTCTATGCGTACGCTTGCGAACATTAGCGAACAAATATGTGTACAAACAAAATTAGTAAAATCAACTTTTACAGTTTTAGCAAATCGATTCTAATTAGTTTTTGAAACAAGCAATTATCGAATCGATTTCATAATATTAAATTTTAATATTCCTATTAAATCTCTCTCTCTCTCTCTCTCTCTCTCTCTCTCTCTCTCTCTCTCTCTCTCTCTCTCTCTCTTAGTCTATCTCTGTCTAAACAGTATTTAAATATCACCGACAGCGAGTGCAAGACCTAATTAAATATAGACACAGTTCGCGGTAGACTAACAACGCCCTCTGTTCTATATTTCAGTACCGCTGAGCTGTTTACCAGCTGTAGGCACAAATCACAGTATTTACAGTAAACAAACATTGAACCGTTACTACATCCCGTTGGTTTTCCTACGTATATATCTCTCAGCGATGCAATTACAGATTGTTTTTTAATGATAAAACTATTTAAACTGATTTCGGTTTTGTTAAATAATGTACTAGTCTATTAGAACAGTTTCATGTACTGATGATCGATATATTTCCTAGTAATATGTAGCAGACATGTATTTAAATACAAATGTTACTTTAATGTAAACTCACATTACAATTGATGTAGGGTAGGAGCATTGATACTATTTCACCATTAGGAATTGGTTCACAATTTAATAAAATGTCCTCTCCTGTTGATCATCACCATTTTCTTATTATTCTTCTTTTTCTTTTTGTTCTTTTCCTTCGTCAAAATTTGGGTAACGCATTAGGCTATATATTCAGACCTCTACAGTAAAGCCATCGCTTATGAGATCTCTCCAAATTTCATTTATATTTTGATACATAACATATAGCACGAGTTTGCATTACTCCAGTCTATCAAGATGCGTTTTGACCACCTCCTTTGATATTCGTGAAATATTCTGTTTGATCTATAGTAAGAATTTTTAATACTTGCCTTATTGTGTCACCATTGCTTATCTTGTAGTCTACAGAATACCCCATCACATTTCGTAAAACTACATCTGACCTGTCTGCGTACTATTTAGAGGTGCTTTTTTTATTTGAAACTCATGTTAAAACTGCGTCTCCTTCATGTTTTTTTTCTAGATTTCCTACCCATAATTTTCTAGTTTCACAAATTGCAAAACAAACTGAAGAACTTCTGTTTATAGTCTTGTCCGAACACTTAAGTGAACTGTCACCTCACCTACTGGAAAAGATATATTTATTCCAACACCGTGCAATCAAATAATAGAACCATATAATTAAAAAAAATGACTATAAAAACAAAAATAACTATTCTTAGAAAAGTGTTTGTATCTGTATTTAATTGGTAAGAGAGTCAAGATTAATTATTAACTATAAATTTGTATGACAACTTTACTCACAAGGATGAACAGAAAGAGAAGATTACATTACATTGCATTATATGGCAATCGTAAAACAAAATGACGGTGTATACTCCCCAGCGACAGGTATACTTGTAAGCACTCTAAATTTGGCACTGAAGAAGACAATGGAATAGGTGATTCTCTTACTTAATTCCTTGACAAATAAAAAAAAGTTAGAAATCTTTCTTTTATTGTGCGAGTGTAGCTTAGTTCCGCTCAAATAAATTTCACTGTACTGTGAAGAGGATTACACTGTTACAACCGCCTCATTGTTCCTTTGTCGTCGTTTCGTTACATCGGAAATTTCTAGAAAAATTCTGAAGCTTCCAAAATTGTATGTATTCTTATATCTTCTTAATATTTTTATATAAAGGGAATTGTATTGTCAGAAAGTGTGTCATTTCGTTGTAATGCAAAAATGATACGTAATATAAACAAGAATACTAAGGAGTGATCTGACGTTACATTTTGGTAGTCATATAAATGGATACGGTATCGATTAGTAATCGAAGTATAGACTTATACATACCCACCGCCAATCAGATATTTTGCCTTGTTTCACTTATTAATTTGTACTGGTGCATATTATTAATATTATTATTATTGTTGTTGTTGTTGTTATTATTATTATTATTATTATTATTAGTCTATTATTATTATTATTATTAAAGTTATTATTCTTAGTATTATTATTATTATTATTATTATTATTATTATTAACGGAAATTCTAATGCCTACCCCCCCCCCCCCCACAGAATGGGAAAGGTGCAGAGCCCAGCATGCCAATAAGGTGACTCTCCCCATGAAGATGCCTTGTACACGTTTATCAAGTGCTGCCGATTTGCAAGACAGAGATATTATTGGAGCTCGGGAAGTTCACGATGGAGATCGTAGTTGTGCTTATGCTTCGTGGTAAGGCGGAATGAGACCGCACCAATTCACTTATTCAGTGGGTCCTACTACAAAAACGACAGGCCCAACTTGCGCCCAACGGGCAGTATATGATAAGGGAAAACTGAAAGGAGTCCGATAAGGGCTTAGTAGGCTCCATCCTGAAGTAATACGCTAACTGGTTTCAGAATGGATATGAATGGCTGAATTAGAGGTGGGGTTTTTAGTGGTGGGTGACAGTCCCACAGACCAGGGGAAGCACGGTCTCCTCTGACTGTACATAAAGGATTTTTATCCGCCTACAAAAAATATTATTATTAATATTAATACTATTACTATTATTATTACTAATATAAACGTATGTATAATATTATTATCGTGCTCTTGACTAAGAAGAGGTTTTCCATTATAATTCCACTGTACGGGTCGGGGACGAAGTGGTCGAGTCTACGCCTGCTTCCTGCTTCCATCACACTGTCCATCATGTCTTGAAGTGTTTCTTTGTTCTTCGCATATCAGATGGATGAATTCCCTCTTTTCATAATAAGATTAATTGCACTAGTACAATTAATAAACATTTTAGTGTGAAAAAGAAGACTAGTATTTTTTGGACATTTATGTAGAATGAACGACAGTAGGTTAACAAAACAGATCTTCAAATATCTGTAGGGAAAGAAGTCAGCACCAAGTTGGATTAAAGAAGACAAAAAAAAAATTAAAAAAAATAGTATAAACGCAGAAGAAGCAACTGAAAGGGAAATTTTTTTGGGAAAAGTGTTAAAAATGAAAGGAGTCCAGGGTAGGAGAGAGAAAAACGCACGTTCAAAGTGGACTGTAGACAGGAAGAAGAAACATAGTGAAAATATGAAAGAATATTGGAGAAAAAAAGGAAAGAAAAAGGAATAAAGAATTGAAATTGGCATGTGGTCCTCAGATGGAGGATACAAATAGAAACAAAATCTTGTTTTTTTTCTTAAGCAATCCTAACCTAATTGTGACGGAATCACGCGAAAGTTCTCTGGCAGTATCAGCTCTATAACAGCTTTGGTGTTAAACTGTTATATTGTCTGATAGTAATCTCTACTGCAACAATTGTTCAACACTTTAGAAATTTGTCGTTCTCATCGCAAGAAACTAAGAAAGAATAACATGAAACTATCATACTATCAATATTTTGCTATGGTTCCTATCGGTATGGGTTAATGTCGGTACTTGCTGAGAAATCAAAGAAAATATAAAAATCTATGAAATTAAATTTCTTCAAAGAATATGAGGACCGCTGAACGATAATGGACTCTTGAGTATTTTAATTTCAGTTAACAATTACACTACAAATACAAGGAGTTTTTGAACCCAAAGACGTGTAAGATGATGGTTATTGGGTGGAGTCTCGAGAGTTGGTGCAAAACTGCAGTCAAATACGCATTTGTGGAAAATGAAGTCCGTGTAGGTGGACGAGTCTGACTATTTGGAAATAAGAGTGCCATGTAAGTCTGAGAAAAATAAAAGAAGATTGACGCGAGATTAAGCAAAGCGGATGGGTGTGCTGGGAAGATGATCACATACTAAGGACAAAATAGTTGGCTCAGATTGAGGTTACATTGTCGGCGTTCTGCGGATGTCAGTCATGGGATGTGCATTACAATTGGCACGAGACCGAAAAGACATGGGAAAGACAAGGTAATTAGTCGAATACAGGACAGGAGACGGAAGGTGGATACAGAAAGAGACAAAATGAGGAGCTGTACAGTATATACTGCGAACCAGCAGTAGACGGAGTCGTCAAAATAAGGATGTCATTTAGAGAGGATGGAAGATGGGAGGACCGGTAATGTAGAAAGAAGAGAGGAAGACTGCAACGTATGTGTCGGTTGCTGTCATGGTGGATTTGAAAGAAAAAGATATCCAAGTTTGGAAAGAGTAAAGTTAACGATAGGAAAGAATACACAAAAATAATAGGTCTTTGTATCAAAATTCCCAGTTTAATAGCTGTTTGATATAGTATACACGGACATACCTGTATCAGAATTTGTGAAACAACAAAAATTGAGTGGACCGATCTTGTAAGAAGAATAAAAATGAAAACAACCAAAAAGAACACTGCTGAAAACAATAGACGGAAAATTACCAACTAGCCGCCAGCCAAGGAAAATAAAGTAAAAAAGAATCTCAGAGGATATAAGCAAATTGTAGGAGAACTGACACAGACAAGTGGAGGCACAAATTGAAGGTGACTTTCTGATAGGCACTCTATTGTAAAGTTCAAAGGTCAAGAGTTGGCAGACCGTCAAAAGTAAATACTGTATCAAGAAACGAATGTTTGGTTACTGACACAGGAGTTGGTATGCAGCAACGCCTACTCGCGTAAATACAAAGACACGAGTTCGCCAACATCAAACACATTCTACCATAAATTAAATTTCGAAAATAAAATGTATTATAGGTGTGTGCGTGCGCTCGTATGCGTGGGTTAACGTATTCATTATAGGTTTGTGTGTGAGTGTACGCGCGCTAGGAGTTTCTATGTTTGACAGAGAATAATTGAGTGATGTGTAATACATAAATTACTACAAACATGATGTTTTTACTCAGGGTTGTATCAATATATGTATTGAATTGTCCAAGCCCTTGGGACAGAAATTTGTCCGCGTATATTGTACAGACTATATTGAATTGTACAGACAATCTGCGTTGTTTTAACTAATTAATTGGCAACTGCAGCCATGCATCAACTTTCAGTAAAACTTTTATCCTCTTGTTGACTCTACAAACCAAAAACCAACTAAGAAGGGAAAGTTCCTAAAAACAGATACGATTTTAAATTTAATTCACGAAACTAAGAGAACAATAACATTTTGCAAAAGGTAGAAAAGCTATTTGGCGACTAGCAGCATAACTATGGAGGGGGTATCAGAACGATCACTCCCCCCCCTCAAGTGATATTAAAAATTTTAGTGAAATTCCATAATCACTAGTATACCTATAGGTATACACATTAGTATACCTATTTCTAAGCCAGTTGAGCGTGTTGAAATAAGGCTTCTTTAATTGCAAATAATAAGCATATAATAATTTAAAATTATTGTAAATGAGGCTTATAAATAATTGGTTAAATAATTGCATGGGGAGAGTCTCGAATATCTTATGTGTCATCATTATAATCATCACGATCTGCAAGGATTAAACCAAGGATGGTTTGTTCCGGTCTCAAACAGGCGAAGTCTAGAGCTGGTCATTCCAGCGCTTACTCGGACGTCCCACACCTCTCCGTCCCTTCGGCTCCATAGTTCCATAGTTGTTTGGGGATGCGGCAGTCACCCATTCGGCAAAGACGTTTATCTCATTTGTCTTGAGGAAAATAGGATTTACAACCTTCAAGCTATTGTCATCCACCCGAACTTGTTCCATCACCATCCACATCCTAGTTAGGCCACTGCGCCGACTATATGCGTTTGGATTTATGCACACTCGTATCAGAACATTTTTGTATAGCAGTGAAGAATATACAGCAGCGTTTCTCAACCTATGAGACGCGACCCACAGCTGGATCCCGAGGGAGCGTTCGGTGGGTAGGATATCCTCCGCGTTATGTGCCACATGATTCTAGACCTCCACCCCTCTTAGCATGGCTCCGTCGATGTTATAATCGATATTTTAGATAGTGTTACGGTATATCTGACAGACTTATTATTTTTAAAACATTTACAAAATGACGAAAGAAAAATACGGCAGATAAAATGTTGACTGCTACCATGGCAACCGTCTACACGAGGCGGTGCGGTCGTGTGGTTGTAGCATCTAGGCTGCCCTTGGAAAGTCAAGCGTCATGTGATTGAGAAAAAACCCGGATAGGTGTCCACGCAAAGGGCCATTAACCGAACACTCCACACCCTCAAGCAGAGTGTAAACCATTATATACGTACATGTGTTTTCTTCTTTTTTATTCGGGGTCAAATCGTTTTACGACATTGTCCGATGCCAACCTCCATTCTTGTTTGTCGTTGCAGTTTTCATCGTTTTCATCGCCCCTGATCTTCTTATGCCCTCTGTCCATGTTTTCTTGGGTCTTCCTTTCTTTCTGTGCTCTCTAGGTATCCATCTCATTGTTTTCTTTGGTAGTCGGTCTTGTCCCATTCTTTGTACGTGTCCGTACCAGATTAGTTGTTTTTCTTCAGTGCATTGTCTTTTGTACACCCATTTCTTTTTTGATCGTTTCATTTCGTATTCGTTCTAGCCTTGAAGTTCTAGCAGTTCGTCTCAAAGCATCCGTTTCTGTAGCTTCTAACTTTCTTTTTACCTGTTCCTTTTTTCAGTATGTTTCGGAACCGTACATCAACGTGCTTTTAATCATACTATCGTATATATTCTTTTCTTCCTTTCTTTTCCAATTCCTTTGCTCCATAAAATCACATTCAATGATCTAATTATTTGTTTTTCTTTGTTTAGTCTTGATTTTATTTCAACATCATCACGAATTACAATGGGCTTGATCTTCATTTCACATAAAAATTTTAAATGCAAAAAAGCCAAATACTAGCCTCGAACAAAAGGACATATTAGCCACGTACATGTCTAAACGTCTAAAACAGATTTCTACGGTCTATCTATGCGTTCGTAAGTACGTAGTAGACGACCTACGAATATGGTCTAAGAGACTAGAGGGTATGTCGTTTCGCTCATATGTTAAATTCTTATCTGTGTAATGTGTAAATGAGTCAGGAGGAAAGAGTGAGTGAGAGGGAGTATCGGAGAGGTGGGGGAGTGAAACTGACAGAAAACATCTGTGCCGAAGCGGTGCGGCGTTCGTTTCAAAGTGATAAACTATGGAATTTAGATTATAACTACAATCACGTAACAGTAAGTGAAAACTGTAAAAGCAACTTTGTTAATTTTTTCTTTCTTGCTCCCACGTTTCTTCATTCTCCCCACGTAAAACCAATCCATTACTTTCGTTAGCCACCGGTTTCTATGTTTGTGGCGATCTATCAGTCTACGTCAGCCCACGTCACTCCGTAATTCATCACCCGTAATACTGTGCTGTAGTTACTTTTTGACACACAGGAATAGCAAAGGCAAGGTCAAAATCTAAAATACATTTTCACACTTTCTTTCTGTCTGTTTTCTGCCCACAAACGTCGGTGACTGTCTGCATGAAAGCGAAAATTTAAAATGTTTTACAGTAAACTGAGTGTGTAAACTGTTGTTTATTCCACGCGAGATTCGTCACAAGGTTGTCTATAATGAATTTTTCTTCCCTTTACCTTGACATTTTGAGCGAAGTCGCGCCAAACACTGTATCAGATCAATTTTCCCTGTCTATTGGATTGTTTATATTTAATTGGATAAACACAAAATATTACTCGTATTTACAGAGTCTCTCTCTCTCTCTCTCTCTCTCTCTCTCTCACACCCACACACACACACGCACATACGCACACATACTCACACGCAGGCTCAGATATTGAACAATTAAAATTGTCAGTTATATATTATCATTGTGCTCCGTCATATATTATTTTTGATAACCAATTAAATACTGACGATTACAACGTATATGTTGTTAAATTGAGTTTGAGGGCTGTTTGGCCGTAGTGTAATGCTAAAACCCATAGCAACCGTTTCGGCCATGGCATCGACGGCCATCATCAGTGCAAAATTTGAGTTTGCCCTGACGTAGGGTGTTCACGTTAAAGACCACAGTACTGTGGTAATGGCTACCAGTCCCGTGAAAGTCCCTTATACTTATATTTGTCACTAGCACGGTTATGTACGAGGGTAAGTCAAAAAGTAAAGCCAAATTTTTAAAAAGGAACTTTTTATTGTGAAAACAAGATGACAAGTAACATCATTTCTCTACATAATCTCCCTCAACTTCTATGCACTTGGTCCATCTCTTGACAAGCTTCGTAATTCCGTCCTAGAAGAAGATTTGTGGCATCGTGCACAGCCACTCGCGCACCGCCTCCACAACCTCGTCATCCGACGAAAACTTGGATTCACGCAGGTGCTCCTTCATCGGACCAAAAAGGTGAAAATCACTTGGAGCTAGGTCAGGACTGTACGGCGGATGCTCCAGCAGCTCAAAACCAAGATCTTGAATGCACTGGATCGTTTTCCGTATGAGGACGGGCATTGTCCTGAAGCAAAAGCACACCTTTTGGAAGTTGTCCTCGCCTCTTTGTTTTGATTTTGGGTTTCAGATCTCGCAGTAGCTCACAGTAGCTGTCACTATTCACTGTTTGACCTTTAGGAGTGTAATGAATTAGAAGTGGACCTTTCATATCCCAAAACACTGTCATCATCAACTGTCCTGCAGAAACTTGTCTTTTGAACTTTTTTGCTGTAGGCGAGGATGGATGTTTCCACACCATACTCTGCCGCTTACTCTGTGGTTCGAAGTGATGGACCCACGTCTCATCAACTGTTACTATGCGACTGAGAAACTCTTCTCCTTCCTCTTCTAAACGCCTTAAATGTGATTTCGAAATTTCCAAACGTTTCTGTTTGTGCTCGTCTGTCAGTCGATGTGGTACCGAACGAGCACACACTTTGCGATAATTTAGTGATTCGTAGATGATTGCAACTGCTAAACCGTGGCTAATGTTCAACGCATGCGCAATATCATCAATTTTGACACGACGATCATCATGAATCATTCGCTCAACTGTCTCGATGTTGTTGTCCGTCTTCGAAGTGGATGGCGTACCTGAACGCTCTTCATCGGAGATAGATACACGACCATTTTTAAAGCGATTTATCCACTCATAAATTTTGCGTTCACCAAGACAGCTCTCACCGTACTGCTGCTGCATTCTGCGAATAATCTCCGCAGGTTTAGTCCCTTCAGAGTGCAGAAAACATACCACTCCCCTCATTTCTTCCTTGGTGCACACGGCCAACGGGGCACTCATAATAAAATGCCCTGAAATCACTACGAATGGAGCTGAGCACTGAAACAACACAGCTAAAGAACAAAAAAACTTTGAGGTTATGATATGTCATTGTTCAGTCAGTGCTGCCATCCATTGGAGCAGGGAAAATAAAATTTGCTTTACTTTTTGACTTACCCTGTACTTTCACCCCGAACTTTGTTACTGCTAAATTAGTGTATTATGCTTAGTACACTTTTTTGATTTACATACATTTACATACTTTAGTGTATGCTTTACTACACTTTACATACACTAATCGGATATCTTGAAATTTGTCTGAATAGCACACTTATAGTAACATTCGCAATAACTGCAAGAATATAAATTTAACTTGTGTTAGTTGCGATTAGTAGACCGATTGTCGTGAACCACGCGGCGCTTACACATTACCGGTTCCTAAGAGAGACTGATCTATAAGTTTCAAATAATTATCCTAGACTGAATTCTTGTAATGTGATTGGTTCTTTGTTAACCTCTCCTATAATTTTTCTACAGATAATAAACGTTGTTGTCTCAGAAAGCTTCCAAACAGAACAATTGTGTCAAAAAATCCTGATAATTTATGGTCATATAAAATTTTACGTTTAGTTACCGATTTTTAAAATAACTGTTGTCATCGGTTAGGAGATTTTATAACCAACATTCTGATATAAGTCTTATCTAAAAATTTCCCATATCATTGAAGTTATTTAACTTAACGTGTTTTTTTATAAATATCTGATAACAGAATTAGGTAGCCCTCGCACACGCGCACTACACACGCGTCTATGTATCGTTACGCACCATTTCACAAGACTTACAGTTGCTTCAAAAGGCTAAAAATACTTAAAACTAACATTTTTAATAATGTTACTTATCAGCTAATATAACGTTAAACGTTGTAAGTATTCATTCTAACCTGCAATCTCTACCTATTTACACAGCGTGCTTATATGCTATCAGCTATCATATGCTTTTACTCTTTACTACATTCCATATGCAGTTATAATGTTCATTGCAATATATGTATATATATACCGCATAAACACTAACATAGAAAATTCATATTCACCCGCATTACTCTTGTTATTCAAATTAATAATAAATAATATTTATATTTTCAAAACAAGAATATATTTTTTATTGTTTTCGTATAAATGTATTTACGTTTCGACATACCTACATTTCAAACTTATTTATTCATTATACTTCTGATGATAACAAAACTGATAATTCAAAACTGTTGAAACACTGTAAAAACAATAAAAATATAGTCTTGTGTTGAAAATGTAAACATTACATTTTACTATTATTAATAACAAAAATAATGTGAGTGCGTATGAATAGTGTGTATGTGTATGTGTGTGTGTTTAACAATTAATTTCCCTAAGCAAACTGGTTATAGCCCTGAAGTTTGCAGACGATCAAGTGATATGTGCAAATGGAAAAGAAGACCTGGAATATATGACACGCAAACTGAAGAAAGATTATGAAAAATGGGGATTTCTGTGAATATTGAAAAAACGCAGTATCTGTGTGTCGGAGAAGAAACAACAGATTTAACATTAGACAACAACGAAAGTATAAAAAAAATGCAACAAATACTTAGGAATAAACTTTAATGATGTTGAAATAAAATCAAGAATAAACAAAAGGAATCTAATAATTAGATTATTGAATGGGATTCTGTGGAGCACATAAACTGGAATAGAAAGGAATAAAAGAATATACGATAGTATGATTAAAATCGCGTTGATGTACGGACCCAAAAACATGGAGAATAAAAGAACAGGTAAAAAGAAAGTTAGAAGCTGCAGAAATGGATACTTTGAGACGAAATAGAACTTCAAGGCTAGAGCGAATGCGAAATTAAACAATTAAAGATGAAATGGGTGTACTAAAGACAATGATCGATTGCATTGAAGAAAAACAACTAATCTGGTACGGACACGTACAAAGAATGGGACAAGACCGACTACCAAGGAAAACAATGAGATGGATACCTGGAGAGCACAGAAAGAAAGGAAGACCCAAGAAAACATGGATAGAGGGCATAAGAAGATAAATGACCAATAAAGGACTAAACGATCAAAACTGCAACGACAGACAATAATGGAGGTTGGGCATCGGACAAGGTCGTAGGACGTATTGACCCCGAATTAATAATAACAAAGCCTCCGTAATTCCAACTTCGTCATGTTTATTTGTTACACTGCTGTCTGCCATGTTACGGACAAAGCCTTTCGGTGTCTCCACCATTACCAAGTAGGAAACCACAGCCGTTTTCTATTCACAGTGTCGTGGTTTTGAACTTTACAATAGCAGAGACACCGAAAGGCCTTGTCCGAAGCTTGACAGACAACAGTTTAGCAAAAAAGCACGACGAAATTGGCTTCAACTTTTGATTTAACGGGTGATGATAAGTCAGTAAGTGGAAGAAGAAGATTAGAGACTTGAAGTAGTAATGCGGCTGCTTTCTTTCAATATTTCGTTGTTTTTAATGTTGCTGAAAAACCGGCATTGTTTCTATTATAAGCAGCTGTGCTTAAGGGGATAGTACCTACCCGTCTTGTTTTCACAGCTGGTGTTTTTGTTTATACCTTGGTTTCGTTTTAATTTTGCTCAGAAATTGTTTTTATTAATAATAACCCATATTACAGGCATTGTTCAAATTTCCCACAGTTACACGTTAAAGGCCGTAATCAAAATTACAACATCCATTTTACAAAGCATCGTTAAAAAAAGAAAATTCTCCGTCCGCCTGGCGTACACGAGGCAAGCGTTATCCCAAGATGTTAGAGCCCATTCCATTTGGTGAAACAGAATAAAAAATAATTACTTTATTTACCTTCAGTTTACTCTACAGAGAAATTAGTTACGTAAAATTTATACTTCGCGCTAAATTTTTCATTTAAAAATTTGTTTAAACAACAAAATCATCAAAAAACCAATAGTAACAATTAAAAAAAAAACAAATTTCTCACGAACATTAAAAGTGCGTAATAATTCCTGCTAACAGGTATTGGTCGAATAGAGAGGGTTAGAAAATTCAAGTATTTAGAGGAAATAATTCAAGAGCTAAAGAAGAAAGGATTCAAATGGGAAGGGCATATGGTATAGCTAAAGATATTTACAATAAAAAGCGCATATCTAAAAATGTGAAAATAAAGCATTACAGTAGAGTAGTGACACCTAAATGCCTATATGCAAGTGAATGTCTAGTATTGAATTATAATTTAGACAAACTGGATTAATGCACCAATGCAAATTAATTTAATCCAGCGAAATTCCTAGTAAAGAGAGGGTTAAAAAATTTAAGTATCTCAGAGAAATAATTCAAGAGAATTGTTTAGAAAAATCTGCTATAGAAGAAAGGATTCATAAGATGGAAAGGGCATAAATAAAGATATTTACAATAAAAAGTGCATATCTAAAAATACAGAAGTAAGACATTATAGTAGAGTACTAAGGCCTGAATGCCTATATGCAAGTGAATGCCTAGCATTGAATTATAATTTAGACAAACCAGAAATATTGGAAAGACGAATTATAAAGAAAATATTAGGCCTCCGAAAAACTTCAGAAGGTTGGAAATTAAGAAGTGATGATGAAATATATCAAAGTGTAGAAAATATAACAGAAACAGTGAGAAAAAGAAGACTAATATTTTTTGGGCATTCATGTAGAATGGACGAAAATAGATTAACAAAACAGATCTTCAATTATCTGTGGGGAAAGAAATCAACATCAAGTTGGATTTAAAAGTCAAAAGGATAAAGAAAAAAAATAATATGAACGCAGAAGAAACAATTGAAAGAGAATTTTTTCGGACAAAAGTGTTAAAATGGAAGGTATACAGTGTAGGAGATAAAGAAGATACATAGTGAAAAGATGAAAGAATATTGGAGAAAAAGGAAAGAACAAGGAATAAAGAAATGAAATTGGCATGTGGTCCTCAGATGGCCGATACAATAAAAGAAAAGTGCCTGTAAAAATTCGCTAACTCTTGTCTTGGCCGCTAAATAATCGTACACTGTTGGACGTGTACACTAAATCGGGGTTTTCAAATGTCAGTGTATAAAGGTAATTTGGGGGAAACTTTATAAGATATTTTAGAGGCTAGTGAAATGAGGTTTACAAAATCTGTACTTGGAGTATCCCGGAGAGACAGGCTAAGGAATTTTGACATAAGGAACGCCCTCGGAATTTATAAACTGAATGACAGGATCAAGCATTACAGACAGGTTGGACGGACCACGTGAAAAGGGAAGATCAGGACGCGGCCGGCTCTAGTAGAAGGCCGGAATATTATACGTGGCAACACTGGAACCAGCTGATATTTGAGGCCGACTAGACGATCTCTTAATTTACGTATTTCAAACATCAAGTCGCGCCATTTTTAATTGCCGGTTAACAGCAGTTTGATAATTCTTTGTTTTTGCAAATTAAAAGTTTATTATGTAAAATAATACTGTTATATTATTTAAGAAATATAATAACTAACTGATTCATATGATAAATTCAATAAGTCGAACAAAATTAATTCATTAAGCTTAACACTAATTCACTAATTTCTTCAACTTAAACCTATAGTACTAAGTTGGCAGACCTTTAACTTAGGTTTAGCTATAAATAGGCCTACTCATGATTTTAGTAATGCTACGGAATTAAATCAGAATCTAACATGTTCACTTCAGCTATTTTATTACACAACGCTTATAAACCTTACATTACCCATCCTTTACTTTTTAGATTATGAAAACTAACAGTGCACTACTTTTAGACAATAGATGCTGCACTTTTATTATACGTATCTTGTATTCTATTTTAAAAATGTTAATTACTTTAGAACACCATTTAATTATACTAGTTGTGTCTCATAAATATTCATTACTGTCAACAAAACCAAAAGTCGAAAATTTGGCAAGAATAAAATATATACCTTACACATAAGTTCATAAAATCTTTGGATTTGTAAGTACTTTTACAACCAGGAACACAATACTTAAGTGGCGTTATCACTGACAAACCTACACTAAATGATTATGTCCGCCGACGATCGTTCTATCGTTTTGTTATAAATTAATTTCGAAAGGTTAGTGTAACATAAAAATTCTACGCACCTATTCTAGTTAAGCTTTATTAAACACCTGAAAATTTAATTTAGGTTATATTTCATTAAGTACATGGGTTGACCAAGAGATTTTTGAAATCTTAAAAAAAACACACACAACAAACACTAATAACACTGTAGCATTATAAAGTATAACATTAAACAGCACTACTGCACTCCAAAAATTGTCACTAACAACAAACTGTAACAAAACCTTTGTAAATTTTACTACAAAGTTGACCGCTCATACAATAGGCCTACAGATCACATTCCACTCAACTGCAGCTTCGGCCTCAGACGCAACGTTTCCACATTTAATATTCCGGCCTTCTACTAGAGACGGCCATGATCAGGGCCGACTACGTAAGCAACTGACGTTTTATCTTCCAGGGGTAACCACATCATCGGAATAGAATAAAAGGTTTTTCGATAAATGAATGCGCAACGGACTGTACGGCATGAGAAGTATGTCACGAATCACAAATAATCATATTCTCCTCCTCCTTCTATGGCGCTACAATCCGAAGTCGAGCCTTGGCCTCCTCTATTCTGACCCTCCATCTCTCTCTCTATCAAGAGAGAGGATGTAAGAGACTTTCATCCTCGCACTCCCAATATTTCTCTTGCGTCCATACAGTGGCGGATTTATGCATAGGCAAAGTAGGCAATTGCCTACGGGCAGCAATATTTGAGGGGCGGAAAATTTTTGAAAGGTGAAATCTGACGGCCCTTATGTTCATTTTGATAAAAAACTTTTAAAAATATATATTGTTTAGTAACTAGTCTTATTACATAAGGAAAACATATTTACATGCATTATCTATGTGATACTTCCATTGTCTTAATTAATTATTTAACTGTTACAAAACAGAATTATCACTGTTGTTCATCACTATAGAAAAATTATTCCGAATAGCGCTTTCAAGCTTCTCAGGTGATCGTCAGATCGGAAATCGGAATTGAAAGCGCTAATTGGAATAATTTTTCTATAGTGGTGTCCAACAGTGATAATTCTGTTTCTGATTATAACCACTAACACAACTTTCTTATTTAACTGTTACTTCGTTTACATTCAAATTTCGAACATCCTTTACCGACTCTGTAATTTGACGTGAGTGACTGTCGATAGATGCCACTATAAAAGAGGCATAATTTCTCGTTGATTTAGACTTCAGTTAAAATGTTGTGGAATAAACTCGGCTACAGTAATTGAATGTCTTACTGTAGGCTACTCTTCCTAGTACGTTATGTAAATTGTTCTGTAGAAATATATTAAGAAAAATTGGGAAGAAAATATATAAAGAACAAATATTAGGGTAAATGAAAATATAAAGGACTTAATTAACCCCCGCCCAAAAAAAAGAGATTTGTGCGAGGGTGGCAAATTTATACTGCGTACGGCGGCAAAATGGTAAATCCGCTCCTGCATCCACAGCGACAGCATCTTCTCATCTTTTCGTTGGACGGGCTTTTGGCCTTTTGCCATCCATACTCCCCCATAAGAACTCTTTTAGGTGTTCGTTTGTCATCCATTCTTACGACATGACTAGCCCATTGCAGCCTCCTCAGTTATACGTGCACTTCTACCGTTGGTCAGATAATCATATAGGCCTAAAGTAAGGTAATTTATTGGCTAGCGTTTACAGCATCGTGATATCATCAGCAATATTTTTTTTTTGTGAGAGGCTGTTTACTTTCCCAGTCCAGACGTAGACAGATTTATTATCACAAGATAAGTTCCATATTTACAAATTGGATTCATACATGACTACGATAATATAAACACAACAATGCGGCTGTGATTCCTTATCACAAACGCACAAAGCGTTTCGCTGCGAACCCAGAGCCGCATTGTCAGAGTCGCTGAGGATTTATCGTCCTCTTGGGAGAGGGAAGCCAACTGATAGCATAGCGCTATCAAGTGGGTCGCACATATTTCATTGATTTGTGTCATATCAGAGACGGAAAGGGAAAACTGAGACAGCCGAACAGAGATCATATTCTGAGCTTACATTGTTTTCATTAAAAAAAAAAATTGTTGAGTATTAATAGATATTTTATTTTCGTTAACAACAAACAAAAGTATCTGATAGTAGCCAGAATACAGCCTCTTTAGGAGTCCACATCTTGGCAATGCGACTGTGCGTCATTTTAGTTCATCATCATTATCGTCATCATCAAGAATCAGGCTCATCCTGAACCTGTTCCGTGACCCACTTCGCTCTCGGCCGTCCTAGATCTCTCTCTTCCCCACCGGTCTATATTCCACTGCTGGCACTTGAATCCTGTCACCCTGCATTCTTCCCAAATTCTCACACCACCTTATTTTGTTGCTCTTTAGCTGTTCCAATAATGGGTCCACCCCAATTCCGTCCTTATATCCATATGCTTATTTCTATCAAGAATGGTACAGCCCAAAGTACTCCTCATAAACTTCATCTCCGCTGCCTGAATCTTTACTTCGACTCTTTGCGTCATAACTCCGGCTTCATCTTCATACATCAAAACTAGTACCGCTACAGTGTTAAAAAAACCTTATCCTTGTTTCCTTCGATGACCTATTTTTAACGTATCTGTGAATTGTTCCACAGATATTCCTAACATTGTTTAATTTTTCATCCAGATCAATTTCTGTCCCATATGTAACGCAACATCTCAAGAAATTGTAATGCTGGACTTGTAGATGCCATAATTTTTCCATCTATAGTTATAGATTACCTTAGTTCTTACCGGTTGCTTTCTCTGAATGCCATTGTTTTAGTCTCGTCCGCTGATATTTTGAAGCCACATTCATCTGCTATTCGATTTAGAATGAACATTGATTTTTGTAGTTTATCCTCGCTGCCCTGAATTATTACCATAGCTGCCTAGAGAGAGACCCAAAGCCAGATGCTAGAAAGCTGGCAGAGAGATTGGGAGCAAGAAGAGCGAGGTCGTTGGACAAGAAGGCTTATCAAGGAGGTGCAACTGTGGGCGGAGAGGAAGCATGGCGAGATCGACCATTACCTCGCCCAGTTTCTGACTGTACACGGGTATTTGCGATCTCCAGAGTCCCTGTACTATCCTGGAGTTGCGGACATTCTTCGTCCGCGGCAGATGGGGACGACATAGAAAATCGTTGAAATGATGATATTGGACATCGTTGAAGGGATGCTTCAAGGGGAGGACACCTGGATCTGTGTAGCACGCTTTGCAGAAGAGACTCTTCAGGGGAAGGTGACAGTTTTTGATAGAAGATGCAATATAGAAGGCTAACAAGTCAGATTTGAGCCCTAGGGCTGAAGAAATGTAGGCCTAACCGAAGTAGTGTATCAAAAAGTTCTAGGTTAGCTGCCTAGAAGAGGAAAGCGAGGTGGGTTTTTTAGTGGGTCGGGTTTAATACTCAATCTCACATATTCCGAAAGTGTGGACCCTTCCGAACATTTGTAGTGCAAATTTTTCCACCTGTTCTCGAAAAAAATCCAAGGTTTTTGTCTTCCTTCACCCTTGGCTAGAAG
This sequence comes from Magicicada septendecula, assembly GCA_034769895.1. Taxonomy (NCBI): domain Eukaryota; kingdom Metazoa; phylum Arthropoda; class Insecta; order Hemiptera; family Cicadidae; genus Magicicada; species Magicicada septendecula. The sequence continues at coordinate 55,694,303 of CM068367.1, forward strand.
AATTCATACAGACCTGCTATTCTTTCATCGAGTTCTTATTGGACTTGCTCACGACCATTAGCCTGAAGATCTCTACCTATTCACTCCGTGTAAAGTCCAACTTTAATGGTAAACATGCAGGATCATGTACTCCAGTTATAAGATGCATTGAAGTTGCCAACCGCTATGTTGACGTCCTCGACTTCTTTAGTGACAACAAAAAATTTCAACGGGCAGTGTGGCAAATGAACGTTTCTGACTGCACTTGTATGATCTGGCAATTGTTTTGTGGTATGACTTGTTGTTATATGCGTAGAACTTCGAATAAACTACGGCTGGCGATAGGGTGGAGGGATGTGTGGAAGAGGCCTTCAGAAAATATTATTATCATTATTAAGTGTTGTGTGTGGAGGTGTGCTAAACTAGTATTTGAAAATAACAGGTACAAACAAAACCGTTCCAACAAAATAACACGTATAAATACCTGTTATTATATAAATATTATGCGTATATCTGTGTATTATATAATTTGTTATAAGAAATAAATTGAAACTAAAAGTATTAACAGTGTTACTTTACACTGTGACTTTATTAAGCTGTTACTGTTTAAAAGAAAATAACCAAGAGAATTTACAGGCCTGTCTCCCTTTGGGAATACTTATTTATGTTTTCACTAGGAGTAAACAAACTGACATAGATTTAATATTAAATTATTGATTATATTTTGGTTAGACAAATCAGTTGCGAAACTCAGGCAATGAAATTTAGTGTGCACGTAATAGCACAACAAATAATGTCAAAAAAGTTTACGTGAGATGTGCAGTGAAGTTAAAATCATCTCCGAAATCACATTAACCAAAAGTACTATATTGCCTATTAGCCCCTATGTAGGGTATAACACAATACAATTCGCTATTTCAAAATTTACCAAGTTGGTGACTAGTATAATATATAATTTGTTATTATAATATATATTATATATCTGCATAACACACGAGAATAAATGTAACATCAGTATGATTTTTTTCATTTATTAAAAACAGCTTCGTCTCTTTAGCATAGAGTGTCATCGGACAAAAGGCGTGTCGCATGACAAATGGGGCCAATCGTACAACTCTTAGTTATTTTGGTGACCCTAAAAAGGGCTATGTGGCGAAAATGTTGAGATGTTCGGCGGCTGCGTGGCGTACTGCAGTCCTCCTCTTCTTTCGGCATCGGTTGCGTCGAGTCCGCTGCCGGCCCAGCGAAATCCGTCGCTGGCGCGGTACAGGGCGAAGAATGCAACAACGTCGGTCCCAAATTCTAGCGGCGCTCTTTTTATGCCCTGACCGGGATCGCTGATTGACTCGCTCCGAACACGTCAGGTGTCACGTCTCGTCTGCTGATCCCTGATTGGCTCGCTATTCGTCAGGTGTCACGCGCCGCCAGGTGTTCGCGGCGTTGGGCCGCCACCGGTACCGGAGAGCAGATGCAATACCTCGCTGCCGTCACAACTCCCCCGTGTCTTGAATGCTCTCCGGTAGCCAGCCTACTACTCTTTACCGGATGTAGTAGCGGTGTCGGTTAGGCGCCATGTTGGTTTGTGTGCCGGCTGGTAGCTCGCTGGCGTGGTCATATCGGGCATCCGCCTGATGATCGCTGCCCCAAGTTGGGCGCCAAGAGATATTCTACATCTCGCTGTTTTGCTTCGTTTCGTACTTGTATGGCAATCGGCACATGCTCGGAGTCAAGTATTCAACACCAATAACTGTGACTTTTTACTCGAAGTACTCGTTTATTCGTTAGTTGCGTAGGGATATTCGCGATTCTTAACCGCGAGGCCGCGCGTAATCGGAACGAGTATTTCGACTCTTCAATTATCGTTGAATCGGAACAGGTATTTCAACTTTTCAGTCATTGTTATATCCGTTTCACAAAAATAATCGTTCCAAAATACCTGTTGTAGGTATATCGGCGCACCTCTAGTTCTGTGCGACGACAGATCTCTGATTTGATGTGTTAATTTTGCTTCCTCTTTTGAATCCACAGAAACACGAAGCTACTTGGTTTCCGGACAGTTCCTTCTTCATAGCTGTTGCTCACGAGTCTACCGCCCCACTGATCGGTTATACAAAATTCTGATTGTGGTCGAAGGTTAAATGGTGATTTACCTATTGTAAACTGGATGACAATAACGTTTAGGATAACCTAAAAACACGTTTTTTTACGTTAGAAGTACAATAACATTGTTAAATGATTAATAAATGCATAAAAGTTAAAAATAAAACTTGTAAAGAATTTAATTCTGAGAAAAATGGTGTAAATAAAGTCAATAAAAATCAACAAAAAATTCCAAGTTTGGTTAAAAACAATACAATACGTTTGTAGGCAAAGATTTTTCTGTTTTACGTAGGATATCATGAACGTTATGGGAGATACAGTTCTGCGACCTGTTTTATTCGATTTTTCAGGTCAAAACCCATAAGAAACAACAGAATTCCCCCCTTAATTTACCTTCCCAGAATTTCAGAAAGTCTTCATTTACCGAAACCCGGGCGAAATCTTTCGCTAGCCGTAACTCGCTTACAAAGCGTTTCCGGACATATGTTTATATGAACTTTTTTTCTTCTTTTACACTATAGAACCATTTCTCAAATTATTTCCCTCTCCTCCCGGGACATCCTGTATATGGGAGTTTTCAGCTGTGTACGTTAATTTAATAGTAGTTTTTATTAATATATAAAAACAGGTTTATTACACAGCATTAGGGTATACGTTTGAGGTATGAAGTATAGGAAAATCAATTCAGTTAATAAGTGTGTTTTAACAATGTTTTATTAACGCTTATTTTTATTGCCTTATTACCGTTTACTTTAATGGGACTGATTTCAGGATGTTGTTACGCGTTTTCTGCCACGTTAAAGATTGTAGGTCTAATGTTGATTAGTCTCAACTTGTTTTTTATTTTGTATGAAGCCGACTCGACTTCAGACCCCCCTTTTTCGTCTTCTACTCCTCTTCAAGGATTAGGTTATATAAACCTGTTCCGGTACCCATCTCATCCTCGGATGACCCACTTCTCTTCTACCAATGTATTTATAGTTCAGTGGAGCTTTCGGGAATCGATCCTCTGTCATTCCTTGCAGATGATCCAACCATTGTCTTTTGTAAATTGAAATAATTTAATTTATGTCCTTTACTTCGAGTTCTGCGATATCTTCATTCCTTATTCTATCTTTCAATGTATAATTTAAAGTATTTCGAAGAAACTGCATTTCAGCAAATATTCCTAAATTTATTTATCTTCTATCTTATATCATATTCAGATTCATAAATTACTGCAGAGCCGAGATATTTAAAACGGCTCACTTGTTCTAAAGTGGTGTTGTTTATAATTGTCTTAGTCCTACCTTTAAAGGCCGCGGTTCTGGCCTTTCTTACTGAAATTGTAAGTGACTACTCTCTTGCCACTTCTTGTAATCGAAACATAGATGTTTGTAAATCATCCTCATTTTCTTGAATGAGAAATATGTCATCTGCATGTAGCAGAGAACCCATACAAATTGATTTGTTAAGCTGTATTCCCGAAGTCACTCTGGATTTCCATGCTCTTAACATGCCGTCATTGTATATACGACGTTTAGGTATATATGTCAGAACCCCCTCAAGCCAAATTCTAGACGCCACTGTGAGAGAGAGAGAGAGAGAGAGAGAGAGAGAGAGAGAGAGAGAGAGAGAGAGAGAGAGAGAGAGAGAGAGGACAGGGAGACAGAAAGAGAGGGAGAAAGAGAGAGAGAAAGAGGGAGAGGGCGAAAGAGAGAGGGAGAGAGAGTTAAGTAAGGGAGGAAGGTGTTTAGTGCTTACTGCACTTAAAACAAAGATACTGAATGGAGACGGTTGTGATAAGGTATGACTCAACGGAAATACATTACGTTCTGTTTTTTGTGTGTTTTTTAAATTGACTATAGGCAATTTAATGAACGATGAACAAAATTCAGGGCTTAACTATAAAAGACATAAAAGACCTGAATGGCATTTGATAGGTAAAAATAAATAGCTAAAATGTGGCTAGAAGACGAACACGGTAGAACGAAATGCAACGAAGAGAAAGAGAAGGAAGGAAATAGAGAGAGAGAGAGAGAGAGAGAGAGAGAGAGAGAGAGAGAGACAGACAGAGACAGAGACAGAGACAGAGACAGAGACAGAGAGAGTGAGAGAGAGTGAGAAAGAGAGGTAGGCAAGAGAAAGAAAGACGAAAGGAGAAAGAGGGAGAAGTCGAGCAACAAAAATAGATGTGCCATACGATAGTCGTGCACAAGTGGCTGGCTAGCTGTGACAGTTATTATTATTTCTGCTCAAATGGCAATTACAGCGGCAGTGGCGTGCGTGACGGGTTAGTAAACAGCCACGTGTTATCAATACACCACTTGTTCCGCTCAGCTGTTTGTTTGACATGGAGGTGACGGCCCCATGGCGCTCATTCAACAACACCACCACACTGTGAGTAGTAAACAAACTACATATATGTAGGTTGTTCATTCACCCTCTCCCACGATATCGCCACCATTATTAAATATTTAATTAAAACATGTGTAGTGATAGGTTAGTAATTGTTAATAAATGTAACAAAGTGTTTACAATGTACATCAATATTGTAGGTGTGTAGGTACGTGGGTTTTATTTTGAGAGGATATAAATTAGGCATGGTCTGGTAGGTGTGTGTGTGTGTGTGTGTGTGTGTGTGCCTGTGTGTGTTCCGTACTTTATAAAGACGGTGGGTCACGTTAAGTCCATTATTTATCTAAACGAAATGAACTACTCTGGTATATGGTATAGATTAATTATTATGTAATAATGTGAGGAACAATTCATGGAATTGAGAAGATAATTTTTTAATTGAAAAGTATTGATGAGTTTTTGTGTTCTCAAACAAACAAACTTTATAGTTGGCTTTTATTCACATACCGAATTCCTAGTGCTTTGCCTAACCTCAGGGTTGGAAGGCGGTTTGTGGAGTTCAGTTTTTGTAGGGTTTATTTTAATATTTACTTTTAATTTTGTTCTGCCTTGTAATGTTACAACTGTGCCTACCGGTATTGAAAGGGCCTGTTTACGGGTTAGGGACGAACAGCGGGACCGGAGTTTCCCACCAAAGGGGGTCGAAATTTGACAAAAAATTTTGTTAATCTCTTAATTTTGAAGCTGTGTACGCCAATAGAGTAGCAACCTTTTTTTTTAAATATAGGTCTACAAATAAGTTTATCACACAGAATGGGCGTGTACGTCTGAAGTATGAAATATAGGAAAATAAACTAAGTCGATAAGTATCTTACAAACAATGTATGAACAGAATTTATTTTTATTGTGTTACTATTTTAATGGGATTTATTTTAATATGTTACTACATGTTCTACAGCTTTAAAGATTGTAATATTAATTAGTCTTAACTTGTTTTTCCTTTTCTATGAAGGCGACTCGATCGGACCCCCCACCACCAAGATTAAATTCTAGATACGCTACTGCAGGTTTCTCCTATTTTCTAAGGTGTTTTCTTTTTCTCCTTACCTTGTGCTCACTTTGAGTTAGCCTTTCCCCACCCACTATCTTCATATGATCAAATAGTCTCCGATGACATTCTTCTACTATATAATCTGTGTCTGTTACATTTAATCCACGGATTCGGTTCCTACCGAAAAGTTTACATTTTTAAGTGAACGCCTATTGTGTATACATTCTGAAAACAATAAAACTATTCAGTGTGACTCAAATCCGGAAACATAAATAGTCTATAAAAACTCAACCACGTACAATTCTATTCTTCCTTCTTTTTCCATGCTGCAGTAGGTGTAGTTATAGGTGTAGGTATAGGTGTAGGTATAGGTGTAGGTATAGGTGTAGGTATAGGTGTAGGTTAGTTAGGTTAGGGACACAATAGGGATGTTATCAGAACACGTGTTCCGTTTTCGGAAACCTTAAATACATCGTGAATATAAATTGTTATTATTTGGTCCATTAAAACCTGTCCGATCTGTTGAAACTGGTGAAACGAAAAACACAGCATTACGTTAAATCACGTTCCTGACGTCTTTCTGATCCTATGTTTCTTTAATTGTATCACATAATGGTATACATTTTCATAAATAATACTTATCATTAGTGTGATACGTTTGGTGGGGTTTAAGTAAAAATTTATTACTTTTGCTGATTTTTAATTAAAGATTTATTTAAACGAGAAGTAATACTAGAAAGGACCAATCTTAGGACATTCGGAAATATCTCGCCCCACAGTTTGAGAACTGGTAGAAGTTCCCACATTTGCCGTACACAATGAATTTCGTTAAAGCTTCTCTTGGATTTCTTTCTTTAAAATGTTGACACAGGCCTATGTTGATAATTGACAATCGTTGTACCTTCTCGCGCAGGGTAGGATTAGAAGCGCATGGTGCCCTATGCTGCCATCAGACTGATGCCCCCCCCTCCCAACCAAATTCAACCTTTCATCTAGGGTATTATTTACACTGATAAATGTCGTCACAATTTTGAAAGTTAACAATTATTTTATTAAACCCTGAAATTACAACAAATATTTAGCTAAATAATGATTACCACGAGCATAGCAGTAGGTTAAAAGCTCAGAAAATACTAATCGATCCATTTTTTCTTGCTTTTACCTTAACGAAGTCTTGTATAATCTTATAAATCCTTCTAAATCGAGCGATTCAAGTATCTCGCTTTCAATATTCAACTTGCTAACATAGATAATTTCTCATCACCCTTAGTTGAACTCAACATATCTTCAATTCGTTTTAATACAGAAAATGATCATTCAGATTCGTAGTTAGCTATTGGAATCGTCAAAGAAGATGATAAGCAATGTAAATATTTGGAAATACATCAATCTATATCTATAAAAATGAATGTTTGTTTGTTTCTTTCTTTCTTTGTCCCGTATGCTTTCCTATACCATTCATCCGATTGCGATGAAACTTCGGTGAGTTGTTGTGCGCACGCCCGCGAAGGTTTATGAATTTTTTTCAATGGGGCCCTTTGGGGGGTTCTTGGGGTCTTCCACATCTCCTCCTAAACCACTGGACCGATTTCAACCAAACTTGGCACAAATATTTTATGCAACGGGAGAACCAACATAGGATAGGTGTTTTTTTCGACGGGGTCCATTGGGGGGTCCTTTGGGGTCTTCCACATCTCCTCCTAAACCACTGGACCGATTTCAACCAAACTTGGCATAAATATTTTACGCAACGGGAGAATCAACATAGGATATGTGTTTTATCGATATGATCCTTCGGGGGGTCCTTTTGGGGGTCCTTTGGGGTCTTTCACATCTCCTCCTAAACCACTGGACCGATTTCAACCAAACTTGCCACAAATATTTTACGCAAAGGGAGAACCAACATAGGATAGGTGTTTTTTCAATGGGGTTCTTTTGGGGGTTCTTTGGGGTCTTCCACATCTCCTCCTAAACCACTGGACCGATTTCAACCAAACTTGGCACAAATATTTTACGCAACGGGAGAACCAACATAGGATATGTGTTTTTTCGATATGATACTTCGGGGGGTCCTTTGGGGTCTTCCACATCTCCTCCTAAACCACTGGACCGATTTCAACCAAACTTGGCACAAATATTTTACGCAACGGGAGAACCAACATAGGATATGTGTTTTTTCGATATGATCCTTCGGGGGTCCTTTTGGGGGTCCTTTGGGGCCTTTCACATCTCCTCCTAAACCACTGGACCGATTTCAACCAAACTTGGCACAAATATTTTACGCAAAGGGAGAACCAACATAGGATAGGTGTTTTTCAATGGGGTTCTTTTGGGGGTTCTTTGGGGTCTTCCACATCTCCTCCTAAACCACTGGACCGATTTCAACCAAACTTGGCATAAATATTTTACGCAACGGGAGAATCAACATAGGATATGTGTTTTATCGATATGATCCTTCGGGGGGTCCTTTTGGGGGTCCTTTGGGGTCTTTCACATCTCCTCCTAAACCACTGGACCGATTTCAACCAAACTTGCCACAAATATTTTACGCAAAGGGAGAACCAACATAGGATAGGTGTTTTTTCAATGGGGTTCTTTTGGGGGTTCTTTGGGGTCTTCCACATCTCCTCCTAAACCACTGGACCGATTTCAACCAAACTTGGCACAAATATTTTACGCAACGGGAGAACCAACATAGGATATGTGTTTTTTCGATATGATACTTCGGGGGGTCCTTTGGGGTCTTCCACATCTCCTCCTAAACCACTGGACCGATTTCAACCAAACTTGGCACAAATATTTTACGCAACGGGAGAACCAACATAGGATATGTGTTTTTTCGATATGATCCTTCGGGGGTCCTTTTGGGGGTCCTTTGGGGTCTTTCACATCTCCTCCTAAACCACTGGACCGATTTCAACCAAACTTGGCACAAATATTTTACGCAAAGGGAGAACCAACATAGGATAGGTGTTTTTCAATGGGGTTCTTTTGGGGGTTCTTTGGGGTCTTCCACATCTCCTCCTAAACCACTGGACCGATTTCAACCAAACTTGGCACAAATATTTTACGCAACGGGAGAACCAACATAGGATATGTGTTTTTTCGATATGATACTTCGGGGGGTCCTTTGGGGTCTTCCACATCTCCTCCTAAACCACTGGACCGATTTCAACCAAACTTGGCACAAATATTTTACGCAAAGGGAGAACCAACATAGGATAGGTGTTTTTTCGATGGGGTTCTTTTGGGGGTTCTTTGGGGTCTTCCACATCTCCTCCTAAACCACTGGACCGATTTCAACCAAACTTGGCACAAATATTTTACGCAACGGGAGAACCAACATAGCACAGGTGTTTTTTTTTTGATACGATCCTCTGGGGGGTCCTTTGGAGTCTTAAAAAACTAACTTATTAGATCTGGTTACTATGGCAACCCAATGGAATAGATTCTGTTCTAAATATATTATCGCATTAAATTGAAGACCACGCGAACGAAATCTTTATATATTATATATATACAAACACTTTCTTTCTTTGAGTGGCATTGCAACGCATGCCGGGTACTCGCTAGTTATTTAATAATCAATAATCCAGTTTAATACTTTGATTGGAGAAACTGTAGTATTGTGGAATCTATCATCTTCATCCGAACACAAGAAACATATCGAAGAACTCGCCGAAAAATGTGCACATATATTTTTATGATTTTGGGTTGAGGACATTTGTTTTTCTTTTATATTTATTATCTTTAAAAAGTTCTTGTGATTTAGGGCTGGATGGTGCTCCTCTGACATCTGAGTCCCTGGTCCCCAGTGCTACAGCATACCCTAGCGTTATGGAGAATCAGGCACTGTTCTCGCGTACTTCTGAAATGTTAACAACGGTGTACCACGGATTTACAAGAAGACGACGCGTCGTCTCGGATCCGAATCCAGTTCAGGTTAGACGTAGGGTTGCAGCGTTCACTGTGACAGCCCCTTGGATAATTAATAAACACCTACAGCACTACCCGAGCGTCAGCACAGAGACAAGCGGACTACTAATTCATCAGACAAATGAGTCGTCGCGATTGAAGACCCAAACCAACCGGTGATCGACCACCGTGGCGTCACAGTTCGTTAGTGACCATTGATCAGTAATTTATTCATCGATCGATACACCGACAGTCACTACTCTGCTCAAATTTATCGTTCCGGTGCGTAGAGTAAACATTTACTTGTTGGGAATTGTTCCGTTTTTAATTTTAGACGTAGTTGTCGCTGATTGAACAACATTGTGGATTTGTTTGTCACATCGAACGTGAAATATGCGGACACAAATCTGAATGGATGGTCGCAGCGGCTCAATGTTGGGGATAAACACGATAGAGATTCGAATTTGAATGCTCGACAAAATCATGAAACGTTCAACGTGTTTGTCAACAAATACATCATAATCGCCTTCACAGCACGATGTAGGCAAGGTGCTGCCTGTAATGCCTTCAAAGTTCCTCCAGCCATCTATAGGCCTATAGCTTTGTATTTCCAGACACTTTCGGTCACGCTGGAAGCGTTGTCTGTAACCTTTTAATTTTTAATTCAAGTGAAAACTTGTAACTCTTCTCTTATGGTCTCATTGTTTATTCGACCAAGCTCAGAACACCTTTTAACTCTTAGTAACGCCATTTCCAAGGCCTGTATTGTAATGCCTTGTTTCTTTTTGTCATCCATAATTCACACCTATAGGACCGTACAGGGACTGTCATAACTTTAGAAAACTTTAATTTTGTTTCTCGAGTACCTTGTTTATAAAAATACGGTCGATTGTCCCGACGGTCGACAGATCGTCTGCAACTTACATTACTTAATCATAATTCCTATCATAGGTAATATCATTTCAAAACCGCACTGCGTGGTAAAGTGCCACATCCTACAGCAGGTGACTACGTTGATGTAGACCGGAAGTTCGATGAATATGATTGGTGGAGGGCATCACAATAGCCACCAGTACCAATTTAGGGCGTAAGGGAATCGGCCCGGCTTATCTTGGGAGTAGTACAGGCGGCAATATAGTTGGATTAAGTCGGCTGTAATACTACTTCCTATTGTTGTATCATTTAATCTAATTATAGGCCTTTTTTATACAATTCTTTCGTTCCGACAGAATAGGGGCCACGTTATTTGTACTGTTTTCTTCAATGAACTTTAACATTTGCCCAAGTATTCCTGCATTCGTTTCTGGTGTGTTACCTTTTTCCTTCAGTCACTTTCTTCTATTCACGTCTTGCCTGTTCACAGTTTGAGATTTTCCTTTTGAAACTTTGGGATGACCCAAGTTTCATTTTCAGTAGATCACGTTCCTGGATGCCTTCACGTGTGATCCCTATAATTCTTGCAGATCCCTTTCCATCTTGGTGAACCACCATCCTCTTGATTTTCTTAATTAGAAAGTTGGCAAAGAACAGATTGGTCAATCTCTGCAGGCTCAATCTTGTCGTGTGACCATAGAAGGCAATCCTTCTTTTCCGGATTGTGTCAATTAACTATCACGTTATGGATAATTTGGTTTAGTAACATTCATTTGTGCCTGTATTATTTTTTCGTGTATATTACAGTTTCTTAATCTGTATATTACGTAATTATCTATATTCTTCTTCTTCTTCAGCACTACAGCCCAACGTGAACCTTGGGTTCCAACAACAATCTTCCCTAAAGTCTACTGTTCATTGCCATCTCATTGTAACACCTCACATCCATTCCTCTAAGGTCTTCTAGCACATCATCCAACCATCTTACACATCTTACCAACACATCTCTTTCTGCTCTTGTAGAGTTGCTCCCACAAGATTTTTTTGGCATACGCTGATTAATTATCCACTCTAGGTGACCTAGCCATTGTATTCGTTGGGCCTTTGTGAATCTTACAATGTCCTCATGATTCAATATCTCATCTATCTCCTGGTGATTTCTTATTCGTCATCTTGTTTCATTGGGACATAACACGTCTTATGACCTTTTTTCAAACCCACTTAGTCTTACTTGTTCCTTTGTTGTCAGTGTCCATGTCTAACCTCCACAACAACTGGACTTAATAATCTATAGGCCTATATCCTTTTATTATTTGGTCCGAAAAAGTTTCTTTCAATAAGGAAAAGAATGTAAAGTGTGGAAATATGGACATTCTGTATTATTTATTACAACATTCAAAAATTACGTTGTTAGTTGTAATTTTGATATAAAAATTATAATTACTAGGCCTACCTTGCCTACTTCTGTTTTATTATGAAGGTTTCTTAAACATCTAGTTTCTCAATTTTGTTTTTCCAGTAAAATTCTTTGTATCGTCAAGATTTTCCAACTAAAATACCCGATAATAGGTAATCCCTCTAATATTCTCATAATGTACACAAATTCTACAACTTGTAAAGATAGGAATACAGTTTCATTAATGAATATTTTTGACACCTATATACGCTTCGATCAATAGTATTTATTATATTCCAGTCAATGAAGCATTTTACTTTGGACTACTTTACAATAAAACCATCATCATCATCATCATCATCTTCACTGATTAAAAGAAAGATGGTTTCTTTCGGCCTCAAACAGGCTAAGTTTAGAGCTCATCACTTCAGCGCTTCCTCGGACGTCCCACACTTCTCCGTCCCCTCGGCTTATAGTTTATAGTTGTTTCGGTATGCGGCAGTCATCCGTTCTGCAAAGATGTTTCCATCAACTCAGTCGATACTGGGCGATCCTGTCGAGTATACTTATAATATTCAGTTCCTGCCGAATATCTTTGTTTCTTCTTTGATCATGGAGAGTATACCTTGCCACGTGCCTGAGATATCTCATTTCAGCTGCTTGGATGGCACAGGCCTGGCCTTTCGTTAAAGTCTAATTCTCTGACCCATAAAGAAGTGTGGTTAAAGCCATCACCTTGTAGAATTTTGGGCGTATTCCTTTACATGATAACTTAAGGATTCGCCTAATGGTCCCGCACATAAGGTTGAACTTATGCAACTTTTTCACAACGTCGTTCCAATAAAACCAAATAACAAAATACCTTTTGTAATATATTCTATATAATTTTTAGGTAAAAATTACAAAATAGTTCTAAAAGCCCTCAGGGGGGTTGTTCTCAACCCTTTTCAGTACAAGGAAAGTAAAATATATAAGTAACCCTTAAAATAGATAGATAATTAAGTTTAAGAAAGAAAGTTGGTGTATTTGTTTTATAGCAGCGAATGGTTTCGAGTTACTGGTAGTTAAAAACTGTGATTCCTCCTACCAAATAGTTATCTCGTGACCAGTCCTTGTCAAAAAATTTGGAAAATATTCAATCTATTAGAAAACTGATAGTCACTCGAAATAAAGTTCACTGTATATGAAACAAGTTGATATATTTTTTTATTCTTGTAGATTTAATAGTGTGAGAGGTATGCTTGCATAAAAATAGTGTTTTGATTTCTTTTCCGTCAAAAACAAGTTTTCACTATCGGTAACTCGGTCTTGTAGTAAAGTACGCATGCTTAAACTGAAGGTCATGAAATTACGTTTATAACTTTAATAGAGACCGAGGATTCAGCCAGATGAAATGAGGGATGAATTTCTAAGACGGGCGCAAGGTTGTTCTCTCCTGGATCGGAAAAGGACGAGGATATTAAACGCGAATTAAACATTGTATCATTGCACCAGAAGATTGAAGACCACAGAAGGAGATGGTATGAACACTTGAACCGCATCACTGATATCCGTCTACCCATGGCTGTCTTGGGTTATCACCCTACTGGGAAGAGAGATGTCGATATACCGAGGAGGATATGGGTTCCGGAACAGGTCTAGGGATTAATCCTTAGAGTGGTCGTGGTGATGATGATGAACTTTAATAGTGTTACTAAAACTTCACTGTGTTCCTTCAAATATTATTTCTTTCAAAGAAATTACAACGAAATTAAACAATGTGAATAATTTACACACTTGGCAATGTTTGAAGTTTGCATACTGCACAAGGACGTATTAATTGCCTGCGTTTGTTATAATTGCTTTGGTAGCAGTTAAAATGGTAGTAATTGCATCTTGGCTATGACCCCAAATTGTTCGTTAATACGGTAATGACTCCAGAATTTCTGAAAGACGACAGTCAGCAGCGTAGTGGCAACAGTTTTCTAGCGTAGTCATTGAGCACCGCAAAAAAAAGTAAACCGTACGATTCATGACGCATCTGATTTTTAACCGGTATCAGCTATGGTGCTACGAAGGCTGTCTTAATTCAGCCAAACGTTGGCAACTCGATACTAAGAGGGAACACTTCTTTCATCATCATCATCATCATCATCATCATCATCATCATCATCATCATCATCATCATCATCATCATCATCATCATCATCGTCTTCTTCTTCTTCAAGAATTAAACCAAGGACGGTTTGTTCCAGTCTCAAACAAACAAAGATTAGAGCTGGTCACTCTAGCGCTTCCTCGGACGTCCCACACCCCTCCGTCTCTTCAGCTTGCATAGTTCCATAGTTGTTTGGGAATGCGGCAGTCATCCATTCGGCAAAGATCTTCCCAGCAATTCAACCGATACTGGGGTAGTCCTCCTGTCGAGTATACTCAGTTCCTGCCGTTTGTCTGTGTTTCTTCTATGATCACGGAGAGTATACACTGCCACTTGGCTGAAAAATCTCATTTCAGCCGCTTGGATGCAACTGGTCTGGCCTTTCGTTAAAGTCCAATTCTCAGAACCATAAAGAAATGTGGGAAGGGCCATCACCTTGTAGAATTTTAGGCGTGTTCCTTTACTTGCCGACTTAAGAGTTCGCCTAATGGTCCCGCGCATAAGGTTGAAGTTATGAAACTTATTCACAACTTCGTTGTTTTTATTATAAGACACACTGTAGTCCAGGTATTCAAAATTGCTGATTTGTTCCAGGACAGTACCATGTATAACAATGTTGGCCCGTACGGGATCAGTTCCACGGAAAGCCATCACCTTGGTCTTAAGTGTGGATATCTGTAATTCAGAGTCTTTGCAGATTCGATTTAACAAATTTTTACCCGTCTGCAAGCTGTTTATCGAGTCCGACACAATGAACTGATCGTCCGCAAACAAGAAAGTGACACTTCCTTCATTTATCTAAATTTCTACTCTAAAAGGATTGCGCTTCAGTGAAACAGCATTGCTTAACTAGCACTAATTTTTTCCGAGCTGAAATTACACAGTAGAATATAAAAAGTACGCTAACTAAATCATTACTCTTAGCGCCGATACGAAATTGTAAAAGGAATTAATGTACATACGAGTGCAGATTAACAGATTATCAGATTAGTATATTTTTTTTCGCACGAATGAAAAACCAAATGATAATTTTACAAATTTTTTGGAAATGCATACTTTTTTAGTCTAAAGCTTAATGGGTGGGGGGGGTCAATATACTCATCATTATTAAGTTCCGAGCTGTCAGGCCGTGGTCGGTTGCTGTATAATCTCGACATCGTCGGCAACGTTTCGTATCCCACCCTCGGGGAACTTCTTCAGGACACAGATAAGCCGGCCTTTACAGAAAAGCGTAGCAGAGTGTTACGAAAACAGTTACGGCAGATCTTAAGCCGAACGATACCCCCCATACCCGTCCTGGTGGCCGAGATTGTATAGGTAACCTCGTGTTACCGGCCGCTTGTTGCTCTTACCCGAAAAACGTTGTCCATTCCTGCCGATAAGAAACAGACGTTTTGGCCTCTTTCCTCTGGAGGTCATTTTTAGTGTGAACACGATTCTGTAACTGACACGGTCTTTGCCAGTTAACCACAGTACCGCGGCAAAAGACCTTCTCATACTGAAGATGGCCTACAGAGGAGAGGCTAAAACGTCTGTTCGTAGTGGGAGGAGTGGACCACGGCCTAATGGCCCGGAGGTATATCAAGTATAATCTAAGGGTGCGGTGACACGAACGTTTTATTTCCGGACGTGCACGCGCGTGGAGTTTGGAAAAACGCACAGTGGTCACACGTCCGTTTTTTTTGTCGTCCGTACGTGCACGGACGGAAGTGTAGTATTATAGGCGGTTTATGATCGGACGCCAGCGTTGGGACGTCTCGGACGCGTATCCCTACAGCTCTGGCTATAAAGGTTAAATGTGTACATAAAGGTTAAAACGCAAGGGCACAAAAACGTCGGTGTTTAGATTAAAGAAAACATTGGTTATCAGTAGTAAATAAAACTTTATTAAGACAATCTTTTACATTTCATATTTTTTTTTATAAAGATGTCAACAATACCATGGAGACCAAAATTAATTACCATAGTAACAAGTAAATGAACGAATGCTATTTTAGGCGGCATCTTTGAGCAGCCCGTGTGACCACCCGCGTGTGTGTTAAAAACGCAGGTTCCGTTTCGATGCGGCGGACCTTGCAAACGCAGCAGAGTTGACGACCCGTGCGTTATTTTCACGTCCGTGTGTCGCGGAATTCAATTATTGGCTGTGTATTAAATTCAGTGCGTTTCCTAACGCAAACGGCCGGGCAAAAACACTCGTGTAACCGTACCCTAACCCAGTTAACACCGGTTGGTAAAGCTTTAGGCGGAGATAAGGGCGTTAAGAGCATCGAAGACGTTATAGCGAAGCGACTGCATTTTTATGACGGGGACTGGTGCGCACGCTGGTAGGCTACATACACGATGTAATACCTGAACGTCAATAATCGCAGCGACCTAAAGGAACGACTCAAAAGTGAAAACCCACACTAAGATATTTGTGAGAGGGGGTTGAAGCGTGCAGTTGCCTACAAAGGCGATTGTACTTAGTATGGTTCCTTTGGCAACTTTCAAACTACATTGCTAGACTAACAAGAGATTATTATATTAATAATTACATCGGGTGGCTTACACAAAGTTTATACCAATTAGGCTTATTGAAAGCCACAAAAGATTTTATAAAACTTTTTTTTAATTTTAAGTAATTTATCCTGTGCTTTTGTCTTCTGTCAATGTTCGATCTTTCCGTATCTTTCCTCTAGGCATATGAAGGTATTTTCCTTTTTATTTCTCGAAAATAACATTTCACTTAACGTCCTTATTATCGGTTTCTCAGAAAGACACAAGTACAAAGACAACATCATCAGTCTGTCAAATTTTTTCATTATACATTTGCATACCTAATATATTGGTTTAAATATAAAATGTGAGTTCATTAAAGTTAATCGTAGATTCCGATTTTCCAGATGTTTGCCTAACATTTAGACTTTACAATAGACTGCAAAAATGAATAAATAAAATAAAACAAACTGACGAATTTTAAGTCGGTTTATGATCTGAAAACAAAAAGACGATTGCTATTATAAGTATTTAAGAGACCATGACAAGAATGGTAAAGTGTAGTCTGTGACCACAAATTTGATAGTTATGTAAGGAATATGAGAAACGATTACACTGCTATAAAACACTGACATCATTCAACTATTACAAAAAGCGCAAAGTCGTGAAAATATAAATTATAAGTTTATCAATCTTATTACTTTTACTCCGATTTATAGCAGCAGATTTTTCCTAGGAAGACTCACACACCGTCTTCAACACCTGCGCTTATGATAACTAATAATTTACGAGCTCAACAGTTTGTAATATGACCAACGTGATCTTTACAATGACTTCTGTATGTTTACTGACCTTCCGGATTAATTTCTTATTTTCTTACCTTTGTTAGGTCCGTCTTGTGACTTTTATCTTTAGAATAAAATTAGTGTGACGCGTTTCGGGTCATCTGACCCATCCTCAGACACTTGCTCGAAAAGAGGTCGTCATATATTAAAATTCAATTAAAATAAAAACACGTAAACGTAAATAAGAAATTAAAACACATGACATGGACCGTTAACACAGAAATGTTCCGGATTAAATCTATTTGTCCTTACTCTCTCCTTGTGATTTCAGTATTCTTCGTGTAAGCTAAGTTGTACCCTGCTACTGCTTTATGAAAACTCATTTGCGCACTTTGTATTTTCATTTAACGTTCTCTTGTAAGAGTCCAGTTATCAGCCAGTAAAGAAGTGCCGAGACTACTGTATTCCCTTCAAAATTCTGTTTTGTAAAATTTCAGCTGCACGTTCCTTTTGGTGTCCTTAAATATTTGTTATAGTCATTCAGTACATGCGTTTCTTTACAGGTATAATTACATGTACCTTAGATACCAGAATATGCAAATTTACTGTATAAGGCTTTCACGGCCAGCCTCATACTTGTTAATATTTTGGTTTGCCAGGCTGTCAGGCGGTGGTCAGATGTTAACTGTCGCAAACGTTTCGGCGCTCCATCGGCGGCCATCTTCAGTGCGAAAGACTGAAAACACTGACAAAGATCTCATAGTCAGTGAACCATAGTGTGTGTGTGTGTGTATATATATATATGGTTTATATATATGCGGTCCGTATTAGGGTCGCCAGCCTTAGCTACAGTACTGTGGTTCACTGACTGTGAGATCTTTGTCAGTGTTGTCAGTCCTTTCGCACTGAAGGTCGCTGCCGATGGAGCGGCCGAAACTTTCGCTACAGTTGACATCAAACCATGTCCTTATAGCCTGGCAAACCAAAATATTAACAACTATGTAAATTTACTATTTTTTTCCGATTATTGCATCTTCGTTACAATTTTGAAAGTTAGAGAGCCGCTATCTCTAAATATCGTTACATTTGTTTTTGACTGCAGTGTGTTTAAATTATAATTTTCTTTAATCTTTGACAGAGTAAACAGTCTCTAATGTAAATTCAGCGCGAGACTAGTATTATAAGTAGGTAAGAAAACTGAATATTCTTTTCTCCCAGTGGGTGGATCGGTATAGTGTAGGAGTGTGTACGAGTCCTTTATAAAAATATTTTTAAATATAATAATAAAATAGAAAATATAACTAATATCGTGTGTTTCTATTGTTGCAGTCTGGTTTTGGTGACAATCATCGCTTTCACAATCGCAGGATACGCATCGTGTAGTAGCGCCAACAACAATACAATTACCGAACCGTTCGGACGCTCAGAGGATGTGGACAAGAACGAGTGCGTCTGCTGGAACGGTACGGAGCCAGAATGCCGGTGCGCCGGGGATTTACTGGTCAACATTCCCGCCAGTCTTCCCAAGAACGTCATGAGTCTGTAAGTATACATATATTTACTTTTTATTACCGAATGTGTTGTATTTGTCTAGACGCGTTGCAAGCAATTAGAACTATCATGAAGGGAGTCTTATCGTTGTCATGAAAGGAGACACTGGAGTCTCCTCATGATAGGGGAAGATGGGATAAGATGGGGTAGCTAACTGTAACCCTTTGGAAAAGGGGCAAAAAAAGCCAACGAGAAAAATCACCAGTTTTTGAGGCCGGCGAAGGACACCAGAGACCCGCTGTCGTCGTGTGGAGTCTATGGAGTTCCCTGCTCGTGCGGCCAGGTTTACATGGGAACCACGAAGGGTAGTGTCCGCACTCGCGTGCGTGAACACAGCCGTTACTGTCGATTGAGACAGCCGGAAAAGTTTGCCGTGGCGGAGCACGCGCTCGCCAATGGCGACCATCGGATCCTCTTCGATGAGACGAAGCTTTTGTCAGCGGTGAGTGCGCATCCGTACTTCCCTCGCCTTCATATGGAGTCCGTTCAGATCCAGAAGCATGCTGCGACCACAATGAATCGGCGGGGCGAAACCCTGTCTTTAAGTGCATTATGGCAGGGCGCGTTGCGAGCCTCTCACACACCTTCTTTTTCTCTGATTGGCTATTGGTAGAGTTATTACCTGACCGTGATATTAGAAATGTCACGGGACATCTTTAGCCTTAACCACAGTACTGTGGTCCTAACGTACGACATCCACGCTAGTGATGGCTCGTTTCTTCCACTGAAGATGGCAGCCAGTGGTGCTGCTGATACGTCTGGTGTAATCGGAAAACTTGGACCACGGCCAAATAGCCCGGGAGTTAGTTTTAATTTATTTTTAATTACAAATCTCCACCACATTGAAGACCAATGTGCTGGCTTTTCACGGATCCATCGTATACGTGGAAAAACTGTTGTAGATGGTACTGTTCTGAACGAGATACTATTTTGAATATCTGGGCTGTAATCAGTGGCGAAGTTACATGGAGGCAATTGAGGCAATGCCTACCCTAAAAAATTCTGTAGAATAAAAATTATGAATACGTATGAACTACGTAACGTAAAGATTATACATTGTTACTGTGACTGTTGACTTTATTAAGCCGAAACGTATTTTACTGAGCGACCGCTAGATGGTGACAGGTGAGATTTGGAATAGCTCGTTTAAAGCGAATGAGGCAACGTGAACTTGCCTCAGCGTTTTTTGTATATACCGTATGTAAGCAATGTGATGGTATGATATGGAAGTGCGGGGAGGGGGATTGTCCCGCACTGTACACAGAGCGTTGAGCCATGTCTCACTTCTGTGGTGCCAACAGCTAAGTTAAAGAGCGCGCTGTGTTGTTTATAAGTGTGTTTATTTTATGCGGTTATTAAAAATGTGCCTGTTATTCCGCTGAACTAACAGATGATCAAGATTGTTATTTGAATTGTTTGTAACATTAAACATATATATAGAAACTAATCAAGTGTAAAAATTTGAAGTTCAATCAGTTGTATTATTGTGTATGACTTATATAAGGATTGTTCAATAGAAACACGTTTAGAGCTGTAAAGCATTTTTTATTCAACGATTTTAAACAAGTTATCCATTAACATTAAGACATAAGTCCCACTGTTGCACTAATCTGTAGATTCCCTGCTAGTAAAATAGTAAAATTCTTACGGCTGTTTGCGGAACCATTCACTAACAGCAAACTCTACCTCAGCGTCCGATTTGAACCACCGTCCTTTTAGTGATTCCTTAAAAAAATGTAACGGAAGATTTTTGCCTACCCATTCAGTAACTACTAGCTTCGCCACTGGCTGTAATGTGTCTTACATTACAAACAACGATGTTGTGAGAATGTTGTATAATTCCAATCATAGTGTGGGACTATTAGAGTGGACCTCATTTTAAAATAAACGAGTAAAGAAACACGCCTAACGTCGTACAAGGTATGGAAGTCCCCCAAATTTCTCTATGTATCTTAGAATTGAATTTTTTTAAGTTCCAGGCCATTAGTATTTTAGCGGCCGAAAAGAGATTTTGTCAGTCACGTGACAGGGTATAATCTCGACGATCACACGACAAATGCAGATTACTGTAGAATCTGAATATTATGAGCCTACTCAATACTTCTTCACCGGCGCGACAACCTATTACTGTGTCAAGGCTTTCTTTAACAGCCTCCGCCAGTTGTCCCGGTCAAGTTCAGCTGGTCGCCACTTCCGAGTCGCAAGGATATGGGGCGCATCATAATTCCACCGTATTTCCAACGTAGTTTGGGTCTACCAACTCACCTGGTGCTATCCAGGTGATAGCACCTGGGGTGTACCAACTCATCTGTACTGTGAATGCCTTTCTGCGCCTTAGGAAACAGATTCGTGGACTCATGGGTTTAAAGTCGATTACCCTTTGTCTGAAACGCTTATGGATAATAAATCCTGTTCCATATCGATCCAGCCTTCTAAAGAATTTCCTGGCCTTTCCACAATAGTCAAGAAGTCCACTGGATTTCCTGTATCACAGCTACATCTATTGCAAAAGCGGAGTGGTCTAAGAGCACTCCTGGTCGGTATAAGCTGAGTGTATTCCACAGTCCGATGTTAAAATAAACCTGGTGATTTCTGCGTGTTCTTTGTTTGGCAGTAACATGAAGTTGTGAGGACTCCCCCCCCCCCCGATCATATCGGGCCCCTACGGGGAATAAATTATTAGCAATCACGTTCATATTTGTATAACTGACTGGCTGAGAAACTGGTAAGGTTCTCTGCACATAAAAGAGTTTGACAGACGCCATATGTGAATTCTCCAATCCAACCCCCAACCTGGAGGATCAGAAACTTTTATTTCATGGTGCTCTTCCCGTAGAAAGTTGCTTTCACCTCAGATGACGAGCTCTCTCTGCCCGGTCGCAGTAGGCTAACTAACTCAATATGTGTATCCCATGTGTGCAGGAGCCTACTTAATAGGATTCCCCAATATCAGTTAAAATGTTTGGAACATCTTAACCGAATAGATGACTGCAAGCAACTGTAAACAACTATTCAGTTATAAGACTAAGGACTTAAAGGTGTGGGACGTCTGAAGAAGCGCTGGAGTGACCGCCCTAGTCTATCTGCTTAGGGCCGGAACAAACAATTTTTGGTTTAATACTTCTAATGGATGATGATGATGATGGTGATTACTATGTCTGTTCCTAATGACAATAACAGGTCACCATTATATTTTACATTCTTGGATATTATTATTTTATTAATTTATAATGCTCAGTATATCTGATTCTTATAATATTTGGAACAGTTTTTCATATGTTCCTATACAGCATTTTCTGAATTTACTGAACAATGACATGTTGAGTAAAAAAAAAATGTGCGGCAGTCATGACGTCGGACAAGAGGCCGAACAATAAATATTTGGTGCAACGTAACCTAGGTGCGTGTCAGTTTACTAGTTCTTCCACTTTCGGAAACTGAAAAAAGTATTACAACTTACGTTTATTTCCTGTTGCTAAGCTGCAAGCAATTTTAAAATAAATTTAAAATTCTTCTTCTTCTTCTTCTTCTTCTATCAGGGACTAGGTGAATCAACTGTTCCGGTCTCAAAGGAATATATAAACTTCACCAACGCAACATAAAAAAAAAAAGAAAAAGGCTACACAGCTGATGAATACGGGCTTAATACACCTGATGTACCGTAGCTGGATTCTCATCTTCCTCCAATCTATTTTGGGTGGCATCTCTTTCTTCAGTCTTTCCTGTCTGGTCTCTCTTGACCAACTCTTGTTGGACTTTTCAATCCCGACGCTATTTTGGAAGGCTAGGGAATCATTTATTGATTTCATACTTCATCTTTACAATGTACTTCTTGTTTTCCTTTAGCATACCCGTTAAGGGCCCGGCCAGGGTTAAAGGTGTCAAATGGTCACTAGTACTAGTGGCGGAAGAGCAATGTTTCCCATTGTCACTGTGGACAAAAGAACTTAGGAGGTAGGTTTTCCGAATTAAACCTAGACAGAGACGAGAAGCTCAAAGGATGCACTTCTACCGTTGGTCTTACTCTACGCGATGCGGTAACGTCATTAAAGGACACTTATTCTACTCGAAAGTCACAAATTTAAAATTAGCATAATAATTAAACAAACCACTGGACTGTCCAGCTATAATCTTTTCCTATTTGAGACCGGAACAAACCATTTTCGATTTAATCCGTGAAGATGATGATGATGATGAATTAAACAAACCGCCAGGCCAGGCCAGGCCACTCGCATCCAAGCGGCTGAAATGAGATTTCTCAGGCACGTGGCAGGGTATACTCTCCACGATCATAGAAGAAACACAGATAAACGCCAGAAACTGAATGTTATGAGTATACTCGACATGATCGGCCAGTATCGGCTGAATTGGTGGGACTGCCGAATGGCTGACTGTCGCATCCCCAAACAACTATAAAACTATAAGCCGAGGGGACGGTGAGGTGTGGGATGTCCGAGGAAGCGCTGGAGTGACCAGCTCTAATCTTTGCTTATTTGAAACCGGAACAGACCATCCTTGGTTTAATCCGTGAAGATGATGATGATGATGAATTAAACAAACCTGTTGCCATTAATGTGTTAACCTTAGTATCAGTTATATGACAACATAAATTCCACGTCATTAGTATAAAGTAACGAGTTCCAACAATTGAAACTATCAACACAGACGGTGTTATTGTACTGCGCAAACAATAAAGCGAGGTGAATCATGTTAACGTTAGAAGATGCACAGCACAATAAAACGTCTCCATCTGTCTAGAACAACATGATATATATATAATAAACGGGACAGTGTCGTAATTTCTGAAATTACCTCCTACGGACAACAATAAAACACCGATATATTATTTATTTGTTTTATTGTTCTGCTCGGCGTTAAGAGAGGGCAGCACCAGCGGCGGCGGTGCATAAAACGAAAAACTACGCGGTAACAACACCCCCTTACGTGTTTCCCTTAAACACGTTTATAACGTCGTCGTTGTCGTCACAGTCTTTACAACCGTACGAAACGTTTGTCGTTCGTTGTTACTGTTATTGGACTATTTTATTCACGCGCGTTTCTATTATCTGCGAATGCCATAAGCATTATTTTTTTTTATAATGTCATGAAAAAAATTTGATTGTTTCTGTTCCTTGTGTGTATCGTTATCATAAATCTTTATCATTAACGTCGTTATTACCACCATATCATTGTTATGCTCATTACCAATTTCATCATTTTTATTATCACAAAATTGTCGTCACCTTGTTTTTCTTCAGTCTCGATAAATTGAAATTTTCAATAACATAGCAATCAATACCTTCAATTATATTGGTTATGCAATGTTTTTACTTTCATGTTCCGTAAGGAAATGGAAGTATGGTGATCGCGAAAACACCGTGTATGGGATAAGGGCAGATTCTGATTGTACTACCCTCAAAACATGAAGATAAGTCATTTTCCGAAAAGTGTAGGGGGGGGGAACGATAACTGCCGCAAAATCAAACAGAATAAAATAATTTTTTGCATATGTGCCCAAGTTGTAGAGGACTCAAGACCTATTGAAGATCGGTTAAGGGGAAGGGGCAGTTTACCTGCAACGTTTTACGTTTTGACTAGAGTAAAGTACTTAATTTCGATAAATAAAGTATCCTGAAAAGAACGTCATAATAACTGTAGAAAGGTAGATGAAATATCTATAAATGGAAAGGGTAGTTGAAGGGAGAGGGGTAATTTTTTGTATTGGTGTTGTAAACTTATTCGAACGAAAACTTAAAAAAATTTTTAAGTAAACAATGTAAACAATATATCGTAACCGTGGATACGTAAACAATATATTTGTTCGTTTTCAGAAATTCACAGATTACAAACGCTGGGCGGTATTCGCTTTCTTTGCCTTGTTTAAATAAAAGGTAATTCAATCAAATTAATTCTTTATTTTTAAAATATTAATAACTATGTACAATTTGTACTTTTATTATCTTTCTCAGCGTTTTTACCAAAAGCATGCTGAGGTATTTAATTTTATTCTAAGTGTACAATTAAAAGTAATTTTATAATTTACGTCTACATGGAAGTCATGTATAGATCCCCATACCGAGTTTTTACTTGTGTTTTGCTGGTATCATAAAATGTTTACTCGTAAGATAACATTTTTGTATCTTTTAACTAATAGTAATAATATAAGTTTATTTAAATTTAAGATAAGAATTTTAAACATTATATTATAAGCCTACATATTTTAACAGTCAATAGCGACTACCACTTTTATATGTTTGCAACATTCCCGTGTATTAAACTTTTCTTCTTCTTCTTCTTCTTCTTCTTCTTCTTCTTCTTCTTCTTCTTCTTCTTCTTCTTCTTCTTCTTCTTCTTCTTCTCCTTCTTCTCCTTCTTCTCCTTCTTCTCCTTCTCCTTCTCCTTCTCCTTCTCCGTCTCCTCCGCCTTCTTTTTCTTCTCCTCATCCTCCTCCTCCTCCTCCTCCTCCTCCTCCTCCTTCTTCTTCTTCTTCTTCTTCTTCTTCTTCTTCTTCTTCTTCTTCTTCTTCTTCTTCTTCTTCTTCTTCTTCTTCTTCTTCTTCTGTGCAAGTATTAGGTTCAAAGACAATCAGGACGTCCGTTGTTACAACTGATCTCTCCATCTTTTCATCCGGCCGTTCCAGGCTTTCTTTTTAGACGACTGAAGGTGTTGAACACTCCCTGAATGGGCTACCAATCCCCCGAATGAAGGAAAGTCCGGTCATTAGGCTGTCACCTTCTGGCCTTCAGACCGACCTCCTAGACTCTTCCGCTCTCTCAGCCCCTTGAGATTTTTCATCCTCTGCCTTCCAGACCGTTGACCATTTGCCACCTCTAGTCCGGAGCCAGATGAACCAGGTTTTTTTAACGCAGCAAACACGTTGATTTTTCTTCCGCTCTTCTTTCTTCATCATTTGCAAGATGAGGCGCTGGGTTTGCGACCGGCAGTGTTACACATTCAGAACGGTATTGAAAGTGAATTATCGCATGTGACAATTCTCTTTCTTAGTGTTATTCTAAACACTGGTCGTTTCACTGCTGTTCGTTCTGCACGGATATTGTATAGTATAAATCTTTCGCCAAAACATAATCGCTTAAAAAAAGATAAACTATTGTTAGAATTTTTTACATAGTTATTACCATTGTTAGTATTTTTACACAATTATTAACTAATAACCATGTTTTCATTTGATGAATAAAGTTTATTTAATAAATTAAATTTTCCGCTGAGACAGGTGATTGTTTAATTAAAATTCTATCGTTGATTGTTTGCATAACTGAAAATGATTTCTGCTTTACAAATCGAATTGTTTTGTATGCAGTAAAAAGTCAACAAAACGTGATGGGTTCCGGTTATATTGAAACAGTGTGTTTATATGGTGGTTGATTTATTTGCAAAGCTCCGAGTTCTGCGAACCAAATTCGATTAGAGTGTAAATATACAAAAACGTATTGCTATAATGTCGTACAAAATTAAACAGACATACTGAAAAACTGATTTCCGTAATACCAAATATGTGTATGTGGGAACGAACTTCGGTTCCTGATATAGGACATAACGAGAAAATTAAAAATTTTGACAAGAAAAACTTGATGGCAGTTAAAATTGATAAAAAGAGAAGGAAAAAAGATATCAGAAAAAATTTGGCAAAAATATTTTATCCAAGCGGCTGAAATGAGATTTCTCAGGCACGTGCCAGGGTATACTCTTCATGATCGTAGGAGAAACACATATATACGGCAGGAACTGAATATTATGAGTATACTCGACAGGATTGCCTAGTATCGGCTGAATTGGTGGGAACATCTTTGGCGAGTGGATGAGACTGCCGCATCCCCTAGACGACTATCGAACTATAAGCCGAGAGGACGGAGAGGTGGGAAGCGCTGGAGTGACCAGCTCTAAATTTAACCTGTTTGAGACCGGAACAAACCATCCCTGTTTTAATCCTTGGAGTTGATGATGATGATGATGATGAAAAATATTTTATAGAATAAGGAAGTCAAAAAAGGAAAGGGGCAAGATTCAGGGTGCTGAAATGCAGTTTCTTCGAATACTTTAAACTATATAGTACAAGATAGAATAAGTAATGAAGATATCAGAGCAGAAATCAAAGTAATGGACATAAATGAAATTATTTCAGTTTACAGAAGATAATGGTGGGGACATCTGCAAAGGATGTCAGAGGATCGATTGGCGAAAGCGGCACTGAATTTTAAAGCCACTGGTAGAAGATACGCGGGTCGTCCTAGGATGGGATGGGTGCCGGAACAGGTTTATATAACCTAATCTTTGAAGAGGAGAAGAAGAGGGATTAAGGAAGTATCAAAACAGATATTTTACTACTTTCCACACATTTGTCAATTGAATATTGATACATAACAGAAGCATGGTGATTCGGAGAAGCAGACAAAACAGGTTAACTGCATACATTGTGAAGATCTTGAGGAATATCAAGAATACACAGCGTGCATAGAGATGTAATAAATAATCCTTCCCAAATATATTAAGAGCTTCACAAACTTCAATGTATATAGTCAAAGTAAATGAATAAAAAAATGCAAATAACACTTGACGTTGTATATATGGTTACTCATATAAGCAATTATCTTCTGTGATAACGTAGCGACTACTGGACGCATTGCCGTTACTGTTACGTCTATTTGTAAGGAATTTCCTTTGTCTGAAACAAAGTAGCCTTTTTAATCTGTAGCCCAGTGGCGCGCCGACACAGTGTGCGGGTCACACAGGCGCCAGGATAGTAAAGGCGTCAAAAATATCAGGCCAGGAGGAAATATTTATAAAAAAAAATATTATTCATTAAGTTAATATTGTACAGTATTAACCTTTTCGGTGGTCTGGACGGGTAGTGGAAGACAGTGATCATCCTGAAGAAACTGTCGCAGTTCTGGGGCGCACAGACAATATAGAAGAAAATACTGAAGATATTTCAGCTAATCCGGAACGTGAAGGATCTACTAAAGTTATAATAAGTATGTTTAGTTTTGATTATCCGGAACTTTGGCCGGAAAAATTTTCTTATACAACAAGGCAAGCCGTTTTAGAAAGGTGTCCTTTCTATGTCAGTCGAGTCATATATTTTGTATTAACTTGATAGAGACAATATTTTCAAGAATTTTCATTAATTAAAGGTAGAAAAGTTCAGTTCACTAAATGATTTTTCTTTCTGTTTAAATATTTATTTATTTATTTCTTTACCAAATAATGTTAGTAATATACTCTATGTGGTAAAGAAATAGAAAAGTAAATTTTATACAGTACTTGTAAATTTATCTATTTTTTATTCAGATAATATCAATACAAAGTACAAATGTCAAAGTGACTTTCTTGCCAAATAAAAAATAGTAAGTTTAATTATGTACCAAAAAATAATTAATATTTTTGTTTTTATAAAACTATAGTCTAAGCTTGTTTGTTAAGTTAGGTAAAACTATATAAGGTGCAATTGGCAAATGATTTTCTTGACAAATATCATAAATTACTTTATTTTTTCCAAATTATTTTTGATGTTTCTGTTTTTATAGCTTTCTTGTATGTTTATTGATTTTATACATTTTTGTTGTTGTAATTTCTGGTTTATGTTCAATAAACTTATAATTTAATAATTATAAATTTAATAATTAATAAACTTATATTAATTATTAATATATTTCGTATTTCATTTATACATTCTTATAAAGTGATTTTCTATTGTGGGGGGAGTGTATAGGGGCGCCAATTAAAGTTTTGCCCGCAGGCGCCGGATACTACTCGCGCGCCTCTACTGTAGCCGAACGACTGTAGTGCTCTCATGGTGTTTGATAACTATTATAAGATCTCTTGGTGCTTTTTTATTGTCAGTAGTCAATATTTTTCAGTCGGATACACATTATGATTGAAGAGGATTCTGAGGGATCTAAACTTGAATTAGAAGGCTAGAGAAAATATATCAAGACGCTGGATCTAAGACAAGAGTGCTCTCATAAGAGTAAAATACAAAGAAGTGATTTTGTTATGTAAAGGTTTGTGACAGATTCTGGAATAGATTTCTCTGTGACTGTATTCAACAGGTTGGTGGAAGTTCCAGGATACGCCGATAAATAGATATAATCGGGGGGTCCCATTGAGCAGTCACTGAAGCCTTTCTTGCTCTTGAATGTCCCTCAAGGAAGCTGGGTCTCATAATAAAGCAAGACAAAATACGTGGTCACAGGACAGGAAGCTAGAGAAGGAGAGCACGTCCAAATTGGCATCTATTCCCTCGAAAAAGTCAACAACTTTGTTTATTTAGGATGCCAAGTTAACTCCGATGGGGAAACGACAGAACAAATAAAGCGAGAATCACCTCAGCTAATAGGTGCTTCATTGGTCTCAGGCCCCTGTCCAGAACAAAACAATTGGCAGGAGCATCAAGCTGCTTCTGTATACAACACTGATCCGCCCAATTCTTACCTATTTTTCTGAGACCTGGACCATTTCTGGAAAGTCTGAGTCAAGCCTGCTGGTTCATAAGCGCAAAATCTCCGCAGTATTTTTGGTCCAATATGTGTGGGAGGCGAATGGAGGAAAAGGACCAACCAAGAACTAAAAACTCTTCTGAATGAAGGAGATATCGTGAAAGTTATAAAACTTGGTAGACTTAGGTGGGCTGGACACGTGGTCAGAATGGAGGAGAATGAAATACCCAGAAAGGCACTCACAGAACAGATCTATGGCACCAGGAGAGTTGGTAGACCCAAACTACGATGGGAAGACGGTGTGAATTATGATAGGCGCCATATCCTTACAACCCGGAACAGGAAAGCAGCTGCGTTTTACCGGGACAAATAGCGGAAACTGTTAAAGGAGGCCTTGACTCAGTAATGGGTTGTCGCTCCGCTGAAGAAGAAGAAAGGGTTGTGAGATATCAGCATTCCATATCATCGGCTCTGCCTATCATTAAAGGGGACAAAATGATCCAGAAAACTTTCATAGCGTACGCCCGAAGTCGGTACAAACAATTTTGAGGAGATACAAAAATGTTTATTTGGATAAGTAGGCAGCACTGGCAACGAGTGAAGAACAGTTACAGATACACTCTAATGTTGCAGACGCATGCAGCTGCAGCGACAGAAAACGTAAGTGTTACTTCGAACTACTGCATGAGACTAAACACCCACAAAGCCAAAGTAATGAGAATATCAAACCAAAGCAGACAAATAAATATTATTGACAGAGGGAAGTGATTAAACCATAGCATTATCTTAAAATATTTAGATACTTCAAAGAGGTCTAATGGAAGCTGCAGAGAAGAAGTCCCAAGTGGAAGAGCAGTATCTACCATTCCTAGGTATTCGGTTCCCTTCCACCTAATGATGTGTCCTGCCCATTGCAATCTATGCAGTCGGACGGTGGTGGCCAGATCATTGTCTTTATTCAGCTTTTATAGTTCCTCATTGTGACATATTCTGCAAATCCCACTGATCTGGATTGGTCCATATATTCTCCTCAAAATTCTCCTGTCAAAAAGGTACTGACTATGTTAGCGGCTTGTTTGTTCAGAATCCAAGTCACGCTGGCATATGTGAACACCGGTCTAATCGTAACTTTACATAATATGACCATGGACTGACGGTGAATATTCATTTTCGAAGTTTTTCCTTACTCTTCACAATTAGAGCCATACCATCAAAGAGTGTTTGTTTCTTTACTCGTTGATTTTATAGTTCTCCTGATCGTCACACACACACACACACACACACATATATATATGGTTGAACCTATGTAGATTAATTGTTTGAAAACTAAAAATTTCTGTAGAAAATTGAAAAACGATGAGGACTGATGAGAAAGACAAAAGGACTGTTTATTATGTCTTATGACATCGAATACGTAAGGTAATAGAATTTTACGAGTGCAGTATATAATAGCGGTGATTACCGCGTTACTACTGGCTCGGCTCTATGTTCGCTATAAAACAGCACAAACAAAAGCGAGCGAATCGCTTAAACAAAGCGAGATTTAATCGACATAAAGTCGTTACCTACTGCATTTTGCTGATAGCGTCTGTCTGCGACAATGACACCGTGCTGTTCTGTCTGCGAGTAATGTCTGACTTATATTGGTCCAAGTCAGGCGTGCGCGCATGCGGGTACGTCAGTCCGTTCTAGAAAATTTCTATACTTTTTGTCGTATTTTAGGTCTTTTTTTTTAGAATAGACTGTACCTTTCTTCTGCGTTCTTCTCTTTCTACATGTTGACACCTGTTGTGATGCTTTCTTTAGGAGTATTACGAGGGTCAGTTGAAAAGTTCGCGGAGCGACATCTGTAGCTTAGCGGAAAAACTAAAATTTTTCGTGTGGTGCAAGATTTGTATTTTTTGTGAACTCCTGTTAATTTCCAAATCTGTCACTCAATTTATTCATTGTTTAGAAGTTGTTTAAAATTGACTTGTCATGCGTGTTTTGAAAAACGGACAAAATCAAACATCTTGGTGTGATTCTTTGTTGAAAATTGTTTAGCGCCAACGGAAGTTCTTAAAGAAATTGTAAATGTGTCAGCAGATGCTGCGACTTTAAAACCAACAGTTTGTAAGCAGGCACTTGAGTATAAACGGGGTCGTGCGAGCATTGAAGACGTCCCCCGCACTGGACGTCCAAAAAATGTAACAACTCCAGATGCGGCAGCCATATTGCACAACGCCTTTTCGCACCAAGTTCTTGAGTTGAAGTATGCAAACGGTCATATGAGATGCCTATGTTTTCAGCAACGTCATCCATTCCTCAATCTGCGGTCTTCCAACACCCTATGACATTTTTTTCAATAATGCCATTTTTTGTTGCACTTTTTGGACTGCTGGGATAGTCTTCAGTGTTTGTACGACCAAGTTTAAACTCGAGTGTGCCCCACTTACCGTTGTTTCTAAAGGCGCAGCATCTCCTAACACGTTTACAATTTTGTTTTGATTTTCCATTGGCGCTAAAACGTTTTCAACAGAGAATTCATCACAACACGATGTTTGATTTTTGTGCATTTTAAAAGCACGCGTGACAGTTGACAGATATATCTGGAAATTAACAGGTGTCCGTGCGAAATATACGTCTTGCAGAATACGAAAGATTTTAGTTCTACCACTGATGTCGCTCCGCGAACATTTCAACTGTTTGTGTTCTGCTACGTACGTTTGTGGACGCTGTAAAGGGATTGCAAGGGAATGTACGTGCACCTTGTAACTTACTAATTAGGCAGGGAAAGGGGAAAATCAATCCATAGAACAATAATCGTGTTATATATAGACTATAATTATTCCGGTTAGATAGAAACTTAGTACATAAATATTAATCAACATTTTAATAAAAATTTAGAAAATACATTTTAATAATAATTTTGATAATCGATTAAAAATTTTGATTTGTCTCGGTTGATGTTCCAATTCGCCCGTCATATTTTCATCAAATTTAGTGTTTCATTGCCTTTTTTCCATATTACTGCTGAACATATCAGGAGCTGCGAATATGAAAATTATGGTGTTTGGAAATCGCATTTAAAGTTTGTAAATCCTCTCAGGATAGAAAGGGCGAACATGTATTTCATTATTAAAAAACACAGATTCTGATTAGTTTACACTTTTATTTTTAAATAATTAATGATAAGTAAAATAAAAAATAATAATATAAACTATATTCGCCCTTACTCCTCCAATATTACAGCACTAATCTCTCATCTGGTTTTATGCAGTATATATATTTTAATGGTATTTACAAAATACTAAGGGCGAATATATACGTGATAGTGGTATTACCGTGTTCCCAACATGTCAGACAATCTGTAAAAAAAAATTGATTCTTTTTTATTCGCCCTTTCTCCACCGAGGTCCTGATATTCACTGCAGTTAGTCTGTCGTCTTTAACTGCAGACTGATTCCAAGTTTTGACGCGGCGAAATCTTCTAGAAGAACTATCAACGCTACACGCTGACGCCGAAAGAGACAAGCCAAATCTTAACTTTCTCATTTCAGAAGGGTAAAACGGTGTTAACTGGCAAAACAAAGAAAGTTTAATTATTAGTTATTAACAAATCTGCAATGATAAAAGGTAATATTATAAGTGCTAATGAATTTATAAGTATTAAATATTACATAACTTAAAATCTTGTAAATATTTTGGCGTTACACGGGTTTCCTTATAAACAGACAAGGGAACAGCGCTGGCGAGATAATGGAAATAGTAAACAAGGATAAAAAAAGTAATATGAGAGTTGAGATCCTCGGACTTTGAGACGTCACTCTCGGTTATTCTTCGGAAGTTCGCCTACTCCTGGTTCGCGTCTTCTTCGACGCTCGGACACTACATTCTTTTGTTGGCGTCGGTTTCAAAAACGTTATCCACACCAAGTAATAAACGTTCTGGCCGACTTCCCACTGCTGAAGGAGAATTTGGTCACTTCCTATTTGTATAGTTATTCTTTCCTTATACCTGTGTATCCTTAATTCGTTTTCAAATTCGATAGTTATGGTGGCTACGGTTTGCTATGTTCAAAGCGTATATTTTGCCCTGCAGTTCTATTCTGTTTAGAAAGAACCAAAGTATTATATCCTTTCTTCACCGATTTGATGTGGGGTTTGTGCGCTTCTGAGGCCTCCTGTTGAACTGGCCGATGTACGCCCTCTTGCACACGGTGTGGGTTGTAAGTACGTACTTTCGTTAAGAGACTTTCTGATTTGATGTCTTAATCACGGGGATTTTTACACTTTCTGTAGACAGTGAGTGAGCTCAAACAACGGGGGAACATGTGAAAAACACAACAACGAAAAACAACAATCCCCTGAAATCTACAAGATCGCGCACAGACACCCAATTTACGTATAACCAATTGGTAATGTGCACTTCAATATAAGGTTGTTCCCTTAATATTGACGTTTATCAACAGAGCGAGTGATATAGCATTTATTTTTTACATGAACGACATAATGCGTCCGGAACTGTTAGGAATTTTCTTAACGTCATCGTGATTGCAACCCAAGAATAAACCGGGCCTTCAGAAATAATCCCAATAATATACTAAACGAACAATTGGCATTTAAATCACATACACTACATGATAAGATTATAGATAACATAATCATAGAGTACACGCCCCAACACAACAATAGATAACATGGTAACTTAAATAAACTGTACAGTACGTCGTCAACCGGTGTCGAGTGCGCACTCACATCCGCGTACGTCGCTGTGTTTGTAGAACATATACATAAATGTATTTTAGTGTCTTTTCAATGTTTTAACGAAGTCATAACCGACGAATTTGTACTCTGATGATGGATTAAATTAATCCGAAACGCGTTAGAAGACGGAAAACAAGCGGTCACATAGACGGATTAAGGTAAAATTTTTAAAAATTTAATTATAATAATTGTGACGCGGATACCAGCACAATGACTTTAAAACCAAGAATAAACATATTTTTCTTAGCCGTTGTTCTGTCTCCGCGTCAATCGTGACAAGTACCTCTGCTACTTTCTTACAAGAGAAGAGTCAGTTGATGTGATGCTTAAAGAATAATTTTTTTTTATAGTTAAGCTGTAAAGAAGAAAATGTAACAACAACCGCTGATGGAATTGTTATTTTATTATTTACAGTAACCGCTAATTAATTATTTTATTATGTTAAATAAATAAATAATATGATATGAGTAGTTCGGCTTGCCCGGGCTGTAAGGCCGTGTATTCCATGGTTTTTTTTTTCAAACTTTTCGACCGTCCCTTCGTCGGCCATTTTCAGTGCAGAAGGCTCGAAAACACTGATGAAGGTTTCGTAGTCAGTTACCACGGCCTTACAGCCCGCCAAACCGGATTAATCATATCATTGAACCCGGCTGTAAAAGCTTCAGCCAAAATAAATAATATATTTGCTATAAATATAAACATAAATTTGAACATAAATAAACATATTTGTTACACTAACACGTTTATCAAACGATAAAGGTGTAGCGTTTAGTCTGTACACAGCCGGGTTTAAGGAAAAGCAAAAGAGTCTGATTTAAAGTTTTAGTTGAATTTCTCAAAATTGAATTCTAAATTTTCCAATTTTTCTTTGTAAAAAGATGGGTCCAAGCTAGTTTAATTCCTCCCCCCAGGAGCAGCTCCTAGTTATGTCACAATCCTAGGGTATCCCCAGTCACCTTATTCCTCGATTTTAATCCATTTAGCTGTCAGCTTTCCTTGTTAATTTAGTGAGTATGTAGTATTTTTGTACTGAAACAAACATATGTCATATTTCACAGTTTTCATTTAATCTTATTTTATGCTGATACGGTACTCGTTAAGCACAGGAGGCATGGGACTAAATAAAACTATTTATAGTAATAGACACAACAAGTTTAAAGTGTTCTGTTATTTATGCAATATTGATCGTATCTTGTGTTCCAAAAAAGGAACACTCGAAAGGAACAGATACTTTACGTCAATAGCAGTAAACCAAAACACTGAGACTTAACGCCAAATACAGCGAATTCCAGATTGGAAACCGTCTGTGCGATTTGTAGATTTTCTCCGCATCATTTGTTATCAGCAATTGTCTCCGCATCTTCAAGTGATCAGCAAACATTAAGATCTTTAAAAAAAAATGGCTTTTACAATATCATTATTAAACTATAGTGGTCCCAAATTTGAGCCCTGTAGAACGCCTGAAGTAGCTTTAAACTGTTTGGAAATCTCCGCAGGTACCTTAACATGAAAGGGCCTGTTGGTAAGGTAAGATTGGATAGACGCTAATTTGAATCCCGTAATACCATAGGAAAAGTGTTCCTATAGCAGAATATCATGAGACACCGTATAAGAATCCTTCCTAAAATCAAATTTTTGCTACAATTCTATTCTCCACCTCAGGAGTCACATAAGACATCGTGTCGTTTAGGTTTAGGACTATGGATCTTGTGGCCATGAAATTAGGTTGACGTGAATCAATAATTATATTCCATGTCTTATAAAGATCATCTCGGTTAAGTTTTTTCAAAGATCTTTGCAACTCCATCAAACACCGACAAAGGCCTATAGTTCTTAATGTCGTACACATCGACCTTCTTATAAATTTGTGACACCAACGCAACCTTCCGACATTCTGAAAAACTAGAGGACTGTAAGCTTAAATTATATAGTCGCGCTAGAACTGAGGCAATACGTTCAGCAATAACTTACAAATTAATAATAATAATAATAATATATTTTAAGAAGTAGAGGACAACATTTACGCACGAAGTGTGGGACTCCCATCTCAAGTGGATTACCCACTAAAATCCCTCCTCCACCGAATGAGCACTAGGCTGGGACCGTTTATCACACTACTTCATTTCAATGCGCCCATTGGATTCACATCTACATTGATCTACTCGATAGACCTCTAAGTATCTCTTCTTTAACTGAAGGATGGCCTCTGTATAATGTGCTATATGATTCCAGACGTCCTTCCCTCTTAGCATGATTCCGACGATGTTGTCTGGAGCTATCATTCCTACATCCGCAACCAGTGACCCATCTGTTTGAGGCCCACCTATCACGTTGAAGGAAGTGTGCTCCGCGTTGTTCCCTATATCCGGGTAGTAGGGCCTACAGGCAGTCTGTAGACAAGGCTTTACCCATCTTATGGAGGTAGGATCGGAAGTATCCGTGACCGCTCAGAAACTGCGTCAGGTAGAAATCGACCTTACTCATGCTTTTTCTCGATCCAGGGGCTCACATGTTTGATCACCGCGGCCCAGCGCCCTCTCGTCACCTTGTTCAAAGCTCTTTGGCACCTCTCAAGGGTGTTCTGAGCCTTTTTGGTGTTTTGCCATCTCCTTGTCCGACCTCGTCTTTACTAAGTGCACAGATCTCCGCCTCTTGGCAAGAAGATCGATAAGGATAACACCAACGATCACCAAAATAGCTGCTGCTGGTTCAGAGACGGTGCGAGAATTAGAGCCCTTCCTCAGAGCTCCCATCCTCTGTACCTGACCAGTCAATAACAATAACAATAACAATAACAATAATAATAATAATAACAATACTATGGAAAGAGTATATGGTATAATTAAAGATATTTACAATAAAAAGTGCATATCTAAAAATGCAAAAATAAGGCATTATAGTACAGTAGTGAAGCCAGAATGCCTGTATGCAAGTGAATGTCTAGCATTTAATTATAATCTAGACAAACTAGAAATATTGGAAAGACGAATTATTAGGAAAATATTACTCTCACGAAAAACTTCAGAAGGTTGGAAATTAAGAAGTAATGATGAAATATATCAAAATGTTAAAAATATAACAGGGAGAAAAAAGACTAGTATTTTTGGGACATTTATATAGAATGGACCACAATAGTTTAACAAAACAGATCTTCAAATATCTGTGGGGAAGGAAGTCAACAGCAAGTTGGAATAAAGAAGTCAAAAAGGATTTAGAAAAAATAATATAAATGCAGAAGAAGCCGTTGAAAGAAACGTTTTTCGGACAAATGTGTTAAAAATGGAAGGAGTCCAGGGTAGGAAAGAGAAAAACGCAAGTTCAAAGTGGACTGAAGGCAGGAAGAAGTGACATAGTGAAGATGAAGGAGTATTGGAGGAAAAGAAAAGAACAAGGGATAAAGAATTGAAATTGGCATGTGGTCCTCATATGGCTGATACAAATACAAAATAACAGTAATAAGCAGGAATAACAAAAATAAACGACAACAAGAAATATGAAATATGAAAGAAGTTAAAAAATAAGAATACAACCAATCACTCAGTAGTTAAAAACGATAATTTTTAAAATTTTTTATCAAAACACACAGGCACACGCGGTCTGTCGCTTACCCCCTCCAAACACACACACATACACACAGACTGATAGAAGATGATGTGTGGCAGATAATATTTTTCCACGAGAAATTATTCTCCGTCCCTGTAGTGAGATGACGTAGAAACTAATAGCATACTGGAAATACCGAGCTTCGACGGCGAGTTAATCGAATTCCAGTCTGAAAACCGTCCCCCGGTAATTACTGTATACGGATTGTGAGGAATCCGAACTCTAGATAAACACATCGGCTGTATCCTACACTTTTTATGACAGCCATCGAATTACAAAACTCACATATCCAAAACAAAAAAGTAGAAAAACAGAACATAGATTACTAAAGTACAAGATTAATACAGTTTTATTTATTTTGGATGAGTCCCAACAAAATAATATGCAACAATTGCCTTGTAGCAATTTAATTCTAATACATAACTTAACAATGTGTAAGATAATCTCTCACTGGAGCATTCTTCAGTACAGTTACACTTTGTTTATGTGCTGATAATTACTATAGATATTTAGTGCAGTAGTTCAAAATGATTTCTGTCTCTGCAAACGCCGAACGAGTCCATCATTATCAAGCAGTTGTAGCACTTCAGTGGTTTTGTGTTCATGAAGTCTTCTTTCATATGTAACCGCAAAATAATTCAGCCTTTTTAGCTAAGGTTCTTCGCAGTATTGCTGATGTACCATGGTACGTAAGAAATGATGGCATCCATCGGAACTGAAAATGCCTACAGTTGCTGACGAGATTAAACGGGGATAAGAACTTTGATGTGGCCATCATAATGTTGAAGTGTCTGCATTTATAAGCTTCTTTCATCTTTTTCAGGTCATTATTATTCCCGGCTGTACTAAAATTTTTACACATTTTCCGAACAAAAGATTACAGAAGTGATTAAATTCTCATCTTCCACTGCTGCTTGTCCATCCAAAGATCTTTAATTTCTCGTTCCCTCAATATAGTCTGAATTTCATCTATCCAGGTGATAGGTGGTCTTCCTCTTTTCTTTCTTCCTGATGGGCTCCATTCCATAACTCTCCTTGGCAATCTTTCCTGTATTGTAATTTTTTTGGTTGGATAAAATCAACAATTAAATTTTTCACATTCATTCTGTCCTTAGTGTCTTCATTTCTAATTTTCTAACGTCTGGCTACTCTTGCCGAACGTCTCCAAAAGTCCATCTCTACTGTTAGTAATTTTGTTCTTGTGTGTTTATTAGTAGTCCAAACTTCTGAGCTGTAAGTCATGATACTTCTAACAATGGTTTTAAATATTTTGGTTTTAGTTTCTGCTGTAAATTGCTTATCCCACAGGATTCCATTTAATACAGATATGGCCATCTTTTCCAAATTAATTCTGGATTGTATTTCTTTGTCTTGCTTCCCACTGGCCGTAATTTTCACCCCTGAGTACTTGTATTCCTCTGTACTACTCTGTATAGTTGTATTACTCTGCATAATTGAGTTGTTCACACATATAAGAATATGGGTCGTACACAAAATAAACATAGTTTAAAAGTTTCAGTTTCTGTTCCAATTTTATTTTACAGTTACTCCAACAAGACGCACTATACAGTTCTCAGTAAACAAACACAAACACACATACGCGTGCACGTACTGCAATAAGGATAGACCGTATGCAAATTGGAATTCCGTTTCAACTAGGTGTATAGCGGGAAATATTTTTTAAATTTCTCAAACTTCAGAGACACATTGAGGCAGTTAATTTCTGGCGGGTAAAGCAATAAATAAGGGGTGAACATCAACTGACAGTCAAACAATACTGGTGTACGACAGGGCGAAAAAGCGACGACTTCGTGCAGTTGGGATAATTGATCTGATAGTTGTAACGTCAGAAGAGGGTTTACGTGGTGTTATTGCTTCATAACATAAGAACAAAGCAGTCGCTACTCTGTTCATACAGTTACGACGAAACGCGGCGAATGACACGCGCGTTGCATCACACCATACGTGAAACGACAAAACGTACCCGGACACAAAAGGGTTTACGACAGTTTAACTCACAGGAACAATAAAGCACATACGAGGTGAATGGAAGTCGACGATGTAACACAGAAGGACTGCTCTTTTAGGAGACATATGCGATTTACGAGGAGAGAGCTGGAGAAACTTTACTGGGAGACGTCTGTCAAAGAATTATTAATTGGTACAAAAGGGGAAGGTAAGGTAAAAAATGCGACGATTCGTTACGCCAACAGCATAGAAAACTTAGGGTGACAAACATCCATCAATGGGGCGAAGCTCGGACAGGAGTGGAACAAGAAGATGATTGACAGGCGAGGGATTACAGCTTTTCTTAGAACACAGAGTAACGACACTGGCAAAATATCGGAGATGTTAGACGACCTATCAGAAGACAGAAGTCAGCTAGGACTCGAGTCTAGGGGAGAGTTTCCATGGCAACGAAAGACAAAAGGCAAATCAGAAGAGAGTCACAAGGAGAAATCTAGAAGTTTGGAGGATTTTCAAAGAAATCGAGTAGTCTAACCAATGATGAACGGGACGAAGTTATGGAAGGAATCTGACGAGGAAATCTAGTAAGGGTGAAGTTAATAAAACTATCTACTTGCCACGCGGACGGGAGCAGTATTAGTATTCTCGGAGTAAGTCAGTATCTTTAGTATTATTTTGTTAGTCAGTTTGTCAGTATTCTCAAGTTATCAGCTAATCAGTTATCAGTTGTCTAATTACATTTTCTGAACTTAGAATTTTGCTCGTTTATTTCAATAGTGAACGGTTACATAAATGTAATACTCAGACTATTTTAAATTAACTTAGAACGTTGATCAGTGTTAGTAACAATGATAAATGACCACAGTACAAGTGACAGTTAAGATCAGTGCGCGATAATCAGCGATTATAGTGATGTAACACTCGACAAACATTTCGAATCACTCATAAATATAATTCGAGTTCACTAACATAAACATTCACTCGCAATACAAAGTATAACTCTAACTATGTTTTCGAACTCTTGTATCGAACACTTGTAGTCAATTCACATTGTGGCGCGAAGCACATATTCATCAAAGCGAAGATGATCTTAACCAGACAAATAAACGGACACGCATGATCTTCACACAGGAAATCGATACTTAATATTTACACGAACAATCACATTAGTCAAACCAGCGGTACGCCTACACGAAATTTTAGTAGTGTTTTTGTGAAAGTGAATATCATCTGCGGACAACATGCGAAGTTACGACGACGTCGTTGGACACAGGGAACCACGGGACGTTGCAGCCAAATGATAATGGATAACACACACCAAGTAATGTAAAATATTTATTATTGATAATCACCACTACTGAACCTGTTCCTCACAAAGACCCCACTCCTTGAGATAATTACGAACGTATATTTCAAGATAATCATGAACCATAAAATAAAAGTTATGAATAGATATTGCCATCTGGAACTATGAACGCATTATAGATATGACATTTGTTGAATGTAATAATTAATTCATGTATGTTTGCAGTTGTAGGCTAATAATGATATTGTCATCATATGTTATATATGTTGTATTTGTGATTTTATTTCAGGAACGACGAAATGTTAGTTATAATTGTAATTTAAGAATTGTTTAATAAACGATAAGTTGTTATTCTAATCCAGGTGTGCTTAAGCGTTCATTATTACTATTCCCCTATGATGATTATGATCACAAGAATATTATAACGCCAAGCTATGTCTTGTTAACTTCATTGTCAATACCAAATACGTGAGGTGTACCTTTTACAGATGCGACAAATTAGCATAATTACCACTAATAACAATCGCACCATACGTAGGGCAAGAGTAGATATAGTCTCATTAAATTATGGACGAGTTCACTACTCATAAATCAAAATTTAATTAAGATTAATTAATTACCCATAATTAATTAATCGCATTGTATAACAATGGCTCCCAAACGCGGGACATAAACAATTAAAGTAAACAAACAAAAATGTATTATACATATTTATTGTTTATTAATTAAATATTTAATGTAATTAACATAATTACATCGTATAGGTGTGCACATGTCGCTTCCGTTTTGCGAAGTGTTATTTAGGTGTTACATTTTACAATATATTTTCTTCGTTTTATTGAACATTTCAAGGCGGGATGCGTGTTTATTAAGCAGCTTAGCAAAACGTTATTGACTTCTTGCGTTCCGCCGCTGTAACGGATTCTTGTGGTTTTATTGTTGTTGCCGGTTAAATATAAAGTGCTGGTAACGCGCATTTACGTATAAGAACGCTATGCTAGAGTGGCCAAGAAACTTGAGTAAAAGTATTTTAACATAAGTGATTTTTGTCACGATGATTTTGTACATTATTTTAATTAATATTATAACTTAAATTTATTGTCTTTAAGAAAGTAATCTTCTTCTTCTTCTTCTTCTTCTTCTTCTTCTTCTTCTTCTTCTTCTTCTTCTTCTTCTTCTTCTTCTTCTTTTTCTTCTTCTTCTTCTTCTTCTCCCTCTCCCTCTCCCTCTCCCTCCTCCTCCTCCTCCTCCTCCTCCTCCTCCTCCTCCTCCTCCTTCTTCTTCTTCTCCCTCTTCTTCTTCCTCCTCCTCCTCCTCCTCCTCCTCCTCCTCCTCCTCCTTCTTCTTCTTCTTCTTCTTCTTCCTCTTCTTCTTCAGGCACATTTCCTGTTCCGTTTTCAAGTAGGTACATCTAGCCATCTTCCTATGTCCCTTGTTCCAACATAAGCACGCAGGCCTATAAATACCTAAAATATGCTATTTTAGGCATCCGTCTATTCTCCATCTTGTCCAGACAGTGCGACCATCCCAAGCGATATTTATCGATTGTATCTCATAACACGAGATAACTAACCTCAGAGACTTGTTAAAAGACTACTTCATTAAGAACCATTTTTGACCTAACTGCATACTTTCTCCAGAAAACCATAATCTTTGTTTTCTCCTTTGATATTCTAAG
Organism: Magicicada septendecula; assembly: GCA_034769895.1. NCBI lineage: Eukaryota > Metazoa > Arthropoda > Insecta > Hemiptera > Cicadidae > Magicicada > Magicicada septendecula. Next base: position 55,736,659 of record CM068367.1, read on the forward strand.
ATCGTACTGATTGCAAATATGCTTTAAACAATCTAAAGAATACTGCGACGCATCCTCCGTTTTTTGTATTACGACTGCATCGTCAGCATATAATAGAATATCAAAACTAACAATAACATATACAAATGTAAACTACCTTAATTTTGAATTCCTGTGCTGAAAATGATTTTTCTGTTTTCCAGGACTGTCACGGAAGCAGGCATTGAAGTACTCAAAATAGGCAGTCTTGAGCCGTACAAGGCGACACTCATAGATTTGTAAGTACCAAAAAAGTATTAATAAAACTCAATAGTAATAGCACAATAAGACTATCAGTATAAAATACAATAACAGTTTTATAATATTAGGTAACAACGGCGGACGGTGAACCTAAATAGTAAGTAATCTCTAAACACCCATGATCTTTCATCTAAAGAGCGTTTCTCTAATCGATAGAGAAAACTTAAATTTATTTCTTTAATAGTAGAGTGACTTAAAGAGTTAGTTATGTAGATAGTAGTCATATTACGTTTCTCATCATCACGGGCGTCACGTGCGGTGTGTACAGGGGGGACCCGTCCCCCCAATATTTTTACAGAAGTTTAAATCTTAAATAACTTTTTATTCAGATTGCTTTTTCATTTTTTTCCTCAAATTGTTAGTTGAATAAAAATATTAGTTTAAATTAAATGCTATTGATGGTCCAATTTGAGGTAAATGATTTATTTTCTTTTTTTTTATTATTATATAGAGATGATAGGATCCCAGAAGTAATGTTTACGCACTGAACTCCTGAAAGTTCTTAGGAGAACTGTTTGAGTTGTTTTTACGTGGTTTTTAGAAAAAAAAACTAATATTGTTTTAAAGGCATATTTTTTTCCATGTGTACTTTAGTTTGCATGTTAACCTTATGACGTCAACTTTTTGGGTTAGTCACAGGCACAAATCAGAGCTATATTATTGCTAGAAACATTTTTGTAAAGAATATGACAATAAAAACCGATTGAATTCGTTAACAATATATCTTGTAAGACACACAAATAGAGTTTCACGATTTCTATGATCTAACAGAAATTATATGAGATATTGACTACATATCGATACGATAATCACACAATCGAAATATCGAATACGAGTACTTCTATTGGGAAAGTACCACAAGATTACAGAAAACCAGATACAAAATTAGGTATGTCCATGACGGTAAATAAATTTAGAGAAAAATGAAATTTAGTGATATCATAATGCCAGTCTTTTTTTCAATCCCGTATCTGTTATATGAAAAGTTGAGGGTTGAATAAGAATCTTTGTTTTTTTTTTAGTTTCACTGGAAATTTCATATAATTTTTATTTAAATGTTTTATCACAATTTAAAGTGCTTTATTTTTCAATTTTAACGTGGAGCCGATCCACGTGTTCAGAACGTGCTTTATTTAAGTCTCCGATATTAAACGGGTGGAATTCGGAGAACGGGTTGATGAGAGGGAATTTTTTTTTTGCAATGGAATACGTTTTCAGTTTAACAACCTTTTTTTAATTATTGACTCCGTATACGTAAGCTTTAAACATTTTCTGCGTCCGTCTGCTACAGATTTATTATTTCAACGAAATATTTTATGAAATTCTGAGTCAATGTTAACACAATTAATATGTTGTGTTGTTTGTTCATCAATAATTTAGAGGCGCAATTAAATGTTGTTATTATACATTTCGTTTTACGTATTTCACAATCACCTTTCACTTTCACATTCACCTAATCTGTTCTGAATTGTGTTTCAGGCCTCTGATTTTCATAACATATTTATTTGTTAATTAATTAATACAGACTGGTCTGTGTTATTTTGTTTAGTTATCACAAAGTGTAGAATTCTGTGTGTGTGTGTGTGTGTGTGTGTGTGTGTGTGTGTGTGTGTGTGTGTGTGTGTGAGAGAGAGAGAGAGAGAGAGAGAGAGAGTGTGTGAGAGAGAGAGGGAGGGAGAGAGAGACTGATGATTCATAATCATTTCTAATGAAAACTGATTACCGATATCAGTGAATTATAAACTAACTTTCTAGTATGGTATAGAATAATATATTATTATGAGTGCTGTATTATGAGTGCCGAAGTGAGGATTGTGTGAAAAACACGCGCGCGCGCACACACACACTCACGCGTCTTCATATGTACATTTATTTTATTTATTTATTTTTTTTATATTTTAAGTAGTTCTCAGGGGATGTAATCTTTATTTTTATATTTATTTTATTCTTAAACAGTGTAACAGAATATAATAGAAAAGTAATTAATCTAAGAGACCTAATTGTTAAACATTAAAATAAGGAAGTTCCCTCACTAAAATTTTACTATCTATAACAGATTTTGATAAAATGCAGTTCTTAATTACTTATTGTTACAGGGAGCACTATTATGGCATTTTGAATTGCATTTTACGTTAAGTTTCAAGCAAGTACATGATTTATTTATGCAGTTTCTTTACAACCACAAAGTAAAAATCCTTGTTTGGAACGGCCACTCCACGTGTGTGAGAAGGGTCACTTCGGCTATTGAGTAAAAACAGAACACGCAGTTCGCGGAGTGAGTAAAATGAAATGCTCACACCGCGGACTGGGTATTTTGATTTACGCAATGGCAGAAATTAATGTTTACTTCTGGTATTGCGCAAATAGAAATACGCACTCAGCGGAGTGGGTATTTTATTTCTCCCTTTGCCCGAAATAAACGCTCACTCCGCGAATTGCGTAAAACAAGATTCGCACTTCGCGGAGTGAGTAAAAATTTCGGGCAATGGCCGAATTCGGCAGTTGCGAGTAACATATACACAAGTAGTGTCTTACGTTTTTTGTCGTTTCAATACCTTCCGCACGTTTCATTGAAAAACGTCAGCATCATCAGAGGTTTGTAAATAAATTATTACCAATCGAAATTAATTTTTTACGTATAATAGAAACTGACGAATAAACAAATTTGTTTCGATTTCAATGTAAAATAACAGATATTCTATTTAATTTGATTAATCAACGGTTGTTATAACATTTATTTGCTTAAGTAAACTGTTTTGTATATATTGGAAATATTTAATGCTTATAATTTATTGGCTTTTATTTATTTTAATAAATTTATAATTTTAAATAGAGCATCTTGTTTTGTTTTTATTTTAGTTTGTTTTTTAATTAATTGTCCTTTAATGGTTGACCTAACCATTGTATTCGTTGAGCCTTTATGAATCTTCGTGATTCAATAGCTCATCTATCTCATAATAATATGTATTTACAAAGTGTTAAAAAGCAGCGTTAAAAATTTTCCTTTCCTAAAGTACTTCAGTAAACGACATAATCAGTGTGTCTTTTGATCAACGGTAAATATTGACTGATACACACGCGCTAATGATTCAAAATTAATATTTAAGAGAATCTGTGTGAAATAGTCTTGTCGTTTAGAACACATGTAATCTTTAACATGGTGTGGAAATATTTTTCAGGTACCTATGAATCGTTCCAAAAAATTTAGAAACATCTCTGGAACGATTCATAGGTACCTAAAAAATAAAACATGAAAGTACACCCGAATGAAATTTTATAAAACTGTGGCTATCCCCACATTTCTATATGCTAGCGAGACATGGACTCTTGGTAAAAGGGACGTGCAGAGGATTCATGCAGCAGAAATAAAATTTCTAAGAGGGATGCAAGTTTGTTCTCTCTTGGATCGGAGACAGGACGAGGATATTAGACGCGATTTAAACATTGCATCATTGCACCAGAAAATTAAATACCACAGAACGAGATAGTGTGAACACTTGAATCGCATGCCTGATATCTGTCTACCTGTAGCTGCCTTGGGTTATCACCCTGCTGGGAAGAGAGATATCGGTAGACCGAGGAGGAGATGGGTTCCGGAATACGTTTAAGGCTTAGTCCTTGGAGTGGTGATGATGATGATGAAAATCTGTCTGAAGTTAACATATCTGTCGTTTAGCATACATTTAACATGGGTGTGGAAATATTTTTTTCAAATTTCATTTCACCACGCTTGTAGGTTGGTGTTATACCTAGCCGACATTACACTATATAGCGTAGCTCATCAATCACCGTTCATATGACAGCATATATGTTGACATTTCACTCTACCGTCGCGAATATAAAATCTCATATGTTTGGGGTCAAAAACAAAATTTGACATCTCTCTTACTTTGGGTTACGATTATTGGTTTTTCCAAACCTAATAGGTTTTGCTAAAACATAATAATTTTCTGTGTTAACATTCTTTTTAAAAATTACAAACTGTATGAATTGAATTACATTTGCGGCGCCCGCGAGCATGCGCGCGCCCATACACACACGTTCATGTTACTCCCCAGACCGTGTTATTTTATATGAATAACTTTGTATGTATATAACGGACCGGACAACTACGACGTCAGAAGTCTCTCCGTTTCTAATTTCCAAATCTTTCTATCCATGGACATATCCTCTTCTAGGCCTCTGGATATCGTCGGTTCCTAATCATCACAACTTCTTTCCGGTTTTCTCCTCTTCGTTTTTATGGAGGTATTCATTCCAATATTCTCCTCTTGAAAGGCGTGAATATATTCCTACAAATAAAGCTGTGAGACAAGGGTGCCATATCTCATCGACACTTTTTAATATCTACATGGATGACATATTTCGGCGATGGACAGCTAAAGTTGACTCGGGAATATCACTTCAGCGAAATATTCATGTGAATGCATTGCTTTATGCAAATGACAAAGGCACAGGAAACAGAAGACCAGTTACAGCGGGCGATATTTACGTTCAATAGCATCATACAAGACTACGGGCTACAGATCTCTGCTTCAAAATATAAAACGATGGCATTTCAGGACCACTATTATAGTACACAATGATTATTATGAGAAAGTAATTTCACCAGAATTAAGGAAAACTGAGGTCACTGCCTGACCACACTAGCTGCAATAAGTATTGGTGAATTATTATCAATATCACATGTAATTATAAAAGAACAACCACTGCAACACAAGCTTTACACTGTAAAGACAATTTAGACTTAAAAGAACCACATAAAGATGGGTATATCATTAATTCAGAATTACATGAAAAATACATGGCATACTAAACTATGAACAATACATTTTATGGGTATATCATCAATTCAGAATTACATGAAAAAAACATGGCATACTAAACTATGAACAATACATTTTACGTTAAAAACATGCAAATAATTGTATTCTAATAAAAACTAAGCTGTTTAGAACTTGTAATTGACATCTTAGAATACCTATGTCAATAAATAAAGAGAATTTTTTATTAAATAAAAGTGGTATGTGTGGTGTTTAATGCAAATACACAGACTGACATTGGACAGAAAGTGTAGACATTAAACACGCTCAGAATTTCTACAATAATATAAACCAGTGAAGGACAATGTCATAAATGTGCAATATGATATGTATTACCACTATTATAGTACACAATGATTATTATGAGAAAGTAATTTCACCAGAATTAAGGAAAACTGAGGTCACTGCCTGACCACACTAGCTGCAATAAGTATTGGTGAATTATTATCAATATCACATGTAATTATAAAAGAACAACCACTGCAACACAAGCTTTACACTGTAAAGACAATTTAGAATTAAAAGAACCACATAAAGATGGGTATATCATTAATTCAGAATTACATGAAAAAAACATGGCATACTAAACTATGAACAATACATTTTACGTTAAAAACATGCAAATAATTGTATTCTAATAAAAACTAAGCTGTTTAGAACTTGTAATTGACATCTTAGAATACCTATGTCAATAAATAAAGAGAATTTTTTATTAAATAAAAGTGGTATGTGTGGTGTTTAATGCAAATACACAGACTGACATTCGACAGAAAGTGTAGACATTAAACACGCTCAGATTTCTACAATAATATAAACCAGTGAAGGACAATGTCATAAATGTGCAATATAATATGTATTACCACTATTATAGTACACAATGATTATTATGAGAAAGTAATTTCACCAGAATTAAGGAAAACTGAGGTCACTGCCTGACCACACTAGCTGCAATAAGTATTGGTGAATTATTATCAATATCACATGTAATTATAAAAGAACAACCACTGCAACACAAGCTTTACACTGTAAAGACAATTTAGAATTAAAAGTACCACATAAAGATGGGTATATCATTAATTCAGAATTACATGAAAAATACATGGCATACTAAACTATGAACAATACATTTTACGTTAAAAACATGCAAATAATTGTATTCTAATAAAAACTAAGCTGTTTAGAACTTGTAATTGACATCTTAGAATACCTATATCACTGCAAAAGTGTGAACAGGACAACTTATGTCAATAAATAAAGAGAATCTAACTGACTATGCTCCAAGCCTTAGAACGCATGGTTCCAATTTATTAATCTTAGACAATCATTGTACTTGGAAATTAAGAATTAAAATAGGTTAATTACAATTATATATTCTCAGATTAGGAGAGTAGTTATATCTATTAACCATATGTTCTTAATCTAAAACAATAAATCTCGTCTGAAAATGTTCGACGTTTTGAGGTTACCATTGTATGAAAAGTAATCATCTTTAAGCTATGCTTATATTTAATTTACAATTTAACAATAATAGTGATAATTTGAATAATGTCTTGATGATAGTGTAATTATTGACAAATGTGTAATTAGTTCAAAGTGCCTTCCCAGATATTATGCTACCATAGTAAGTAATTAATATTGCAGTAGGGCGTATACTTGCCTTAAATTCACTGAATTGCAAATTATTATACACCATCCAATTGTATGAGCACTGGAATAAACTTTATAAGCTTTTGAAAAAGCTAGTATTTCGAACGGCAGATAAAATCAACCTTATAGCTTCAGAACTTTATAAAAGTCGGTTAACGGTTAACGGAAAAAGATTTTCGGCAAACAGCGCATTGCACTCTGGGTAACATTATTCAAAAAAAATAGACGTCTGCTTTCCTTAAATATGATCCTTAAATATGATAGATTTCACAAAGCATTTTCTATGGAATAAAATTTACAATAAATACTATTACAAACATGATTCCCTTATGCATCTTGAAATTGCAAATCATGGCATAAATTCGTCCATTAATATCAAAATTCACTTTTTTAAACTAATAGTCGATCGATTAGTCGATACAATATTTTGATAAACGTATGCCTTATAACTAATTACTGATTGAAAGATTGTTATTTAAAATAACTAGGATACGTATACAGTTCTTTTATAACAATTCTTAACATAATAAACATCTTAAATTGACAAAAATACAATGTTTAGTTCTAGGCTTAAGTTGGCATAAAACATCATAAGTTAGTTTTATCGGAACTTATCATAAAACGTTGCAGGTAAACTACCCCTTTCACTTACCCGATCTTCACCAAAATCAACAGATCTTGAGAACTCTATAATTCAGGGCTGTATGCAAAACATTATTTGATTCTGTTTACATTTGCGGCTTTTATCGTTTGCCATAGGAAATACCCTTGTTAAAATATAAAATGTTGCAGGTAAACTACCCCTTTATCTTAACCGATCTTCACCAAAACCAACAGGTCTTGAGAACTCTATAATTCAGGGCTGTATGCAAAAGAGTAGTTGATTCTGTTTGAATTTGCGGCTGTTATCGTTTGCCATAAAAAATAAAAAAAATTACCCTTGATTTAAAACAACAGTTGCAGGTAAACTACCCCTTTCCCTTAACCGATCTTCATCAAAATCAATAGGTCTTGAGTACTCTACAAATCAGGGCTGTATGCAAAGTATTATTTGATTTTGTTTGAATTTGCGACTCTTGTCTTTTGCCATAAAAAATACCCTTTTAAAACATAAAACGTTGCTGGTAAACTACCCCTTTCCCTTAACCGATCTTCACCAAAAACAATAGGTCTTGGGTACTCTACAAATCAGGGCTGTATGCAAAACATTATTTGTTTCTGTTTGAATTTGCGTCTCTTATCGTTTGCCATAGAAAATACCCTTTTAAAACATAAAACGTTGCAGGTAAACTACCCCTTTCCCTTAATCGATCTTCACCAAAAACAATAGGTCTTGGGTACTCTACAAATCAGGGCTGTATGCAAAACATTGTTTGATTCTGTTTACATTTGCGGCTTTTATCGTTTGCCATAGGAAATACCCTTGTTAAAACATAAAACGTTGCTGGTAAACTACCCCTTTCCCTTAACCGATCTGTACCAAAATCGACAGATCTTGAGAACGCTACAATTTAGGGCTGTATGCGAAACATTATTTGATTCTGTTTGAATTGGCGGCTGTTATCGTTTGCCAAACAAACAAAGTTACCCTTGATTAAAAAAAACCGTTGCTGGTAAACTACCCCTTTCCCTTAACCGATCTTCACCAAAAACAATAGGTCGCGAGTACTCTACAAATCAGGGCTGTATGCAAAAAATTATTTGATTCTGTTTGAATTTGCGGCTGTTATCGTTTGCCATAGAAAAAAAATCTACAGACAGACAGACAGACACACAGACACACAGACACACACACAGAAACTTTTCGGAAAACGACTTTTTTTCATGTTTTGAGTGTAGTAGAATCAGAATCTGCAATAATCTCGAACACGATTTTTTTTGCCATCACCATACTTCCATTCCTTAAGGAACATGGAAGTAAATATCGGTATGGAGAACCATACATGACTTCCATATTCTAAGATTTATATTTAAAATCATTTTCGAAATGAAATATTACCATAGAAACTACTTCTTTCTACTTACTGCTTCAGCCTTAACCACAGTACTGTGGTCACTAACGTATACCACCTCACGTTATCGCACTCGATTTTCACTGATGATGGAAGTCGATGGCATTGCCGAAATGTCTGGTTTTGTAGAAAACATTGGACTACGGCCAAATATCCCGGGAAGGAATTTTAACAAAAACTACTTCTTTGTTGCCGATAACGTTGTACACATATATATCAGTGGCGAAGTTACATGGAGGCAATTGAGGCAATGCCTACCCTAACAAATTCTGTAGAATAAAAATTATAAATACGTATGAACTACATAACGTAAAGATTATACATTGTTACTGTGACTGTCAAATTTATTAAACCGAAACGTGCTTTATTGGGCGACCGCTAGATGGTGACAGGTGAGATTCGGCATAGTTCGTTTAAATCGAATGAGGCAACCTGAACTTGCCTCAGCGTTTTTTGTATACATCGTATGTAAGCAATGTAGTGGTGTGATAGGGAAGTGTAGGGAGGGGGGATTGTCCCGCGCTGTACACATAGAGCGTTGAGGCATGCCTCACTTCTGTGGTCCAAACAGTTAAGTTAAAGCGCCTGTGTTGTTACTAAGTGTTTATTTTATGCGGTTATTAAAAGTGTCACTGTTATTCCGCTGAACTAACAGATGATCAAGATTGTTATTTGAATTATTTGTAACATTAAACATATATATAGAAACTAACCAAGTTTAAAAATTTGAAGTTCAATCAGTTGTATTATTGTGTATGACTAATACAAGGATTGTTCAATAGACACACGTATAGAGCTGTAAAGCATTTTTTATTCAACGATTTTAAAAGAAGTCTCCAATAACATTAAGACATGAGTTCCACTGTTGCGCTAACCTGTAGATTCCCTGCTAGTAAAATTCTTACGGCTGTTTGTGGAACCATTCGGTTACAGCAAAATCTACCTCAGCGTCCGATTTGACCCACCGTCCTTTTAGTGATTCCTTAAAAAAATTTAAGATAAGATTTTTGCCTACCCATTCATTAACTACTAGCTTCGCCAGTAAGCAAATTGATGTCCATTTTTCGGCTTGCACGCGTTATGTTGGTGTGGGTTTCGGCACTTTCCATTTAAAAAGCGTGCAAACGTAAGAAAATAAACATGAGTGAGGCCAGAAATAACGTGAATTGTGTGTTTGTGTCTTACCTGCCTTTTTATTGCCGTATTAAATGAAAAATATATTACATTAAAATTAAAAAATTTTAATTTTATTGCCTGGCAACAAAATTATTTTATTTTTAACAATTACCATTGTTTCAAAAAGGTTAAATAAATTTGCAAGTACTTTACTCTTGTTAAAACGTAAAAGGTTGCAGGTAAACTACCCCTTCCCCTTAACCGATCTTCACCAAAATCGAAAGTCCTTGAGACCTCTACAATTCAGGGATGTATGCAAAAAATTATTTGATTCTGTTTGAATTTGCGGCTGTTATCGTTTGCCATAGAAAATACGCTTGATAAAAAAACGGTGCAGGTAAACTACCCCTTCCCCTTAACCGATCTTCACCAAAAACAACAGATCTTGAGTACTCTACAAATCAGGGCTGTATGCAAAACATTATTTGATTCTGTTTGAATTTGCGGCTGTTATCGTTTGCCATAGGAAATACCCTTGTTAAAACATAAAACGTTACAGGTAAACTACCCCTTTCCCTCAACCGATCTTCACCAAAAACAATAGGTCTTGAGGAATCTACAATTTAGGACTGTATGCAAATAATCGTTTGATTCTGTTTGAATTTGCGGCTGTTATCGTTTGCCATCGGAAATACCCTTGTTAAAACATAAAACGTTACAGGTAAACTACCCCTTCCCCTTAACCGATCTTCACCAAAAACAATAGGTCTTGAAAACTCTACAATTCAGGGCTGTATACGAAATATTATTTAAGTCTGTTTGAATTTGCGGCTGTTATCGTTTGCCAAAAAAAAAAATTTCCCTTGATAAAAAAAACCGTTGCAGGTAAACTACCCCTTCCCCTCAACCGATCTTCACCAAAAACAATAGGTCGCGAGTACTTTACAAATCAGGGCTGTATGCAAAAAATTATTTGATTCTGTTTGAATTTGCGGCAGTTATCGTTTGCCATAGAAAATACGCTTGATAAAAAACGTTGCTGGTAAACTACCCTTTCCCCTCAACCGATCTTCACCAAAAACAACAGGTCTTGAGTACTCCACAAATCAGGGCTGTATGCAGAAAATTATTTTATTCTGTTTGAATTTGCGGCTGTTATCGTTTGCCATATAAAATACCCTTGTTAAAAAAACGTTGTAGGTAAACTACCCCTTTCCCTTAACCGATCTTCACCGAAAACAATAGGTCTTGAGAACTCTACAATTTAGTGCTGTATGCAAATAAACTTTTGATTCTGTTTGAATTTGCGGCTGTTATCGTTTGCCATAGGAAATACCCTTGTTAAAACATAAAACGTTACAAGTAAACTACCCCTTTCCCTTAACCGATCTTCACCAAAAACAAACGGTCTTGAGAACTCTACAATTCAGGGCTGTATACGAAACATTATTTGATTCTGTTTGAATTTGCGGCTGTTATCGTTTGCCAAAAAAAAATTTCCCTTGATAAAAAAACCGTTGCTGGTAAACTACCCCTTTCCCTCAACCGATCTTTACCAAAAACAATAGGCCGCGAGTACTCTACAAATCAGGGCTGTATACAGAAAATTATTTGATTATGTTTGAATTTGCGGCAGTTATCGTTTGCCAAACAAATACGCTTGATAAAAAACGTTGCTGGTAAACTACCCCTTCCCCTTAACCGATCTTCACCAAAAACAATAGGTCTTGAGTACTCTACAGACCAAGGCAGTATGCAGAAAATTATTTGATTCTGTTTGAATTTGCGGCTGTTATCGTTTGCCATAAAAAATACCCTTGTTAAAAAAATGTTGTAGGTAAACTACCCCTTTCCCTTAACCGATCTTCACCAAAAACAATACGTCTTGAGAACTCTACAATTTAGGGCTGTATGCAAATAATCTTTTGATTCTGTTTGAATTTGCGGCCGTTATCGTTTGCCATAAGAAATACCCTTGTTAAAACATAAAACGTTCCAAGTAAACTACCCCTTTCCCTTAACCGATCTTCACCAAAAACAATAGGTCTCGAGTACTCTACAATTTAGGGCTGTATGCAAATAATCTTTTGATTCTGTTTGAATTTGCGGCTGTTATCGTTTGCCATAAGAAATACCCTTGTTAAAACATAAAACGTTACAAGTAAACTACCCCTTTCCCTTAACCGATCTTCACCAAAAACAAAAGGTCGTGAGAACTCTACAATTAAGGGCTGTATACGAAACATTATTTGATTATGTTTGAATTTGCGGCTGTTATCGTTTGCCAAAAAAAAAAAATTTCCCTTGATAAAACAAAAACCGTTGCCGGTAAACTACCCCTTTCCTTCAACCGATCTTCACCAAAAACAATAGGTCGCGAGTCCTCTACAAATCAGGGCTGTATGCAAAAAATTATTTGATTCTGTTTGAATTTGCGGCAGTTATCGTTTGCCATAGAAAAAAAATCTACAGACACACAGACACACAGACACACACACAGACACTTTTCGGAAAACGACTTTTTTTCATGTTTTGAGTGTAGTAGAATCAGAATCTGCAATAATCTCGAACACGATTTTTTTTGCCATCACCATACTTCCATTCCTTAAGGAAATATGGAAGTAAAAAAAGGTAAAAAAAATGAATTTATTAAAAATTCTAGAAACTAGAAAAGTAATCAAAAGTAACAAAAATTTAACAAATGAACAAACTTAATTCTGCGTATACACTTCATTAAAAGTTGTTATTTAGATTAGTTAATTTTTACTTCCATATTCCTTAAGGAATGGAAGTATGGTGATGGCAAAAAAAATCGTGTTCGAGATTATTGCAGATTCTGATTCTACTACACTCAAAACATGAAAAAAAGTCGTTTTACGAAAAGTGTCTGTGTGTCTGTCTGTCTGTCTGTCTGTCTGTAGATTTTTTTTCTATGGCAAACGATAACTGCCGCAAATTCAAACAGAATCAAATAATTTTTTGCATGCAGTCCTGATTTGCAGAGTACTCGCGACCTATTGTTTTTGGTGAAGATCGGTTGAGGGAAAGGGGTAGTTTACCTGCAACGGTTTTTTTTTTTAGCAAGGGTAATTTTGTTTGTTTGGCAAACGATAACAGCCGCAAATTCAAACAGAATCAAATAATGTTTTGCATACATCCCTGATTTGTAGAGTACTCAAGACCTATTGTTTTTGGTGAAGATCGGTTGAGGGAAAGGGGTAGTTTACCTGCAACTTTTTTTAACAAGGGTATTTTCTATGGCAAACGATAACAGCCGCAAATTTAAAAAGAATCAAATAATGTTTTGCATACAGCCCTGATTTGTAGAGTACTCAAGACCTTTTGTTTTTGGTGAAGATCGGTTAAGGGGAAGGGGTAGTTTACCTGCAACGTTTTTTTATCAAGCGTATTTTCTATGGCAAACGATAACAGCCGCAAATTCAAACAGAATCAAATCATTTTTTGCATACGTCCCTGAATTGTAGAGGTCTCAATGACTTTCGATTTTGGTGAAGATCGGTTAAGGGGAAGGGGTAGTTTACCTGCAACCTTTTAGGTTTTAACAAGAGTAAAGTACTTGAAAATTTATTTAAACTTTTTGAAACAATGGTAATTGTTAAAAATAAAATAATTTTGTTGCCAGGCAATAAAATTATAATTTTTTCATTTTAATGTAATATAATATTTTTCATTTAATATAGCAATAAAAAGGCAGGTAAGACACAGCCTGGCTGTTTGGCTGAAAATGATTTTAAATATAAATCTTAGAATATGGAAGTCATGTATGGTTCTCCATACCGATATTTATATTTTGCCTTTCGATTATATTTAGTTTTACAAACACTTGACCTTCCCTTACTAGCTTCTCCACCCCCCCCCCACAATCAAACCCCGCACACGTGTCCGGATACACACACTAAACACATGTTTACCACCCTCACTTTCTTAGTTTAGTTGTTACTATGATCTCTTTAAAAATAGGTTAATAAGCTGAAACACCTGTCAGGGGTAAATAATAAACTGTAAAACTTACCAAGTGTTTGTATGTTTTTAAAACCTTTGTATTAATATGTTCCACCAAGTGCCCAACGAGTCATCAATCAATATCATAAAATTATTTATTATTTCGTGCAAGAATATATTAGTGAGCGGGTGGAGGCATACAATATCCTGTTTTACATCTTTTCCAATTTTAATTTTCTTTATTATTTTGTTCCCTAGTTTCATTAGAATCTGCTGATCTCTCAATAGAACTTTCTAATCAACCTCCTCTCTTTCCAGCCTATTCCGTTTTTATAAAAATATATCTATCAGGTTTTCTTTAATGTATTACTATAGATGCTAGATCCTTATAAAAGCGGTATATTAGTTGTGTTATTGTTAATTTATATTCCAGAAAAATAAACTTTACGAGAGAAACAGTAAGAGAAAGTCATGTTCAGATTAAGCATAAACCGTAATATCGGCCCCAAGCTTTTACGTGTGGTGGTATTTATAATATTGAACAGAGAAAATGGATTTCATAATACTTCCATTAAATTTTGGTTACACAACGAATCATCCCATTACAAAACACTGTAATGTGGGGGGGCGGTTTTAATAACTCTGTAAACAAATCAACAAATCCCCGTCGGTCGGTTGTAATTAAATAGCAAACCACAAATCATTAGCGGCGAAATGTCGAGAATTAATTCGTTTCGCTGATAAGCTTATGACATGTGCACGCCGAACGCTCGCTCTAAAAACCGAATCAAATGAACGTTTCGGTACTAAGTAACTTCGTGGTAACCTACATTTTGCTAGAGTTTAGTGAACATACTGAACATCGATTTTGACAATATGTTCCGATTAACTTTTGCAAGACTCTTTCCGTGTGTTTCACAGACTAAGCTTCATTACATTCGCAACGGTAGTCATCTCTATGTTATAATTTCACTATTAGCATTATTATTCTTATTGTTTTTACTTTCGACAGGATTTTGTGATGGTAGGCTATTTGGTTTCAATTCGTGTTTGTTTCAATTAGAACTTGTTTCTTAAAATTCAGGGTACGTGCCAAGTTACAAAATAGTTAAGGGCATTTAAAGATATCCCATTTAATGAAAATTAATCTGCTTTTTTAATTAGCAAACTAACATTTAGTATCCTGCCGTCTGACTTCAAGTAGATTTTGTTACTATGCGTTTGACAGCACGTGCTTCATCATCAGGTATCTTCGAATAAATTAAATTACTTTTTTCATGTATTTGAAGATACCTGATGAAGCGTATGCTTCGCAACGCGTAGTAACAAAAACTACTTGAAGTCACACGGCGGGTTACTTAAAGTTAGTTTGCTAATTCGATACAAGTGGCTTGTATAAAAGTGGATTTTTTAAGTTTATTCCTACCATAATTAGCTGTCTACTAGTTGTAGCTCCTATTAATTTTTTTAATTAATGTATGAAAACCGTTTACAAGAAATAACCACACGCGATCACTGAGAATTCGCAGAACGACATCGAATCTAATAGTGAATTTATTTTTCTTTAGTAAATAATAATACGTAATACTGTACTAGTTAACTATCAATATGTTTTATTTCTTACTTGGAACATGTTTACAGCATTAAGAAGTATGCTAGTCATGTGTCATGTTGGTTTTTACAATGGTGAAGTCGTTGGTTACTGGTTGGTTGCTGGTTGATGGCTGCTGTTTGGCTTTGGGTTGGCTGGGACGTAATTAAAATCATCGCAAGCCAACAGGCAACAGCAAGAACCAACCAGCACACATATAATTCACGAGACTATTAATCCAGTATGGCTGATGATGGGGCTACTGCTCAGTTCTTGAAATATATTTCAAGTAATGAAAAACATTTGTATTGTAAATTAGTACAGTATTAAGTAGTTCAGGTGCCAATAAAATAACTGTAGCAACAAAATACGTTTAAATAGTAATAATAATGTTAACACAGATTATTATATTAATTCGTTTTTTTTACGTGAGTAGGTGAAAACCTCTATAGACACTAGGAACCCTGTAGTTCCTATTAGTGTGGGACTCTAACCCACTAAAAACGCCTCCCTTAATGCTATAACTAACCAAGCTCATTCAGCAGCTTCTCCTTCATGTTTCCTACACGGGTGATATGGTGAAGCCCAGTGGCTAATCCCAAGATTATTCTGTCTTTCTCTCACGTAGAGTTTTATGGATTTATACGCATTAATTGCTTTCTATTGCAATACCAAATCATGTGGCTTCTGTCTCTTGAGTCGCCTTAGGAAGTGTGGAGCTTCTTCCAACACGTGTCGCGTTATTGGGTTATCGTGGATCTGAATCCTCTGATCATGATTGTCTGCAAATTGTGTTATTATTTCGCTGACATATTCTACATTGAGAACCCTATGTAGGTTGTCTTTCCTTATATACCAAGGAGCATTCACTATGCTTCTGAGTACTTTGTTATGAAAGGTTTGTATCTTTTCTAAGTTTGTCTTCTTTGTACAGCCCCGCCACTGAATTCCGTAAGTCCACACAGGCTTCAGATCTTCTTTGTACAGCAGCGGTTTGTTTTCAACTGTTAGTTGCGTGTTTCTCCCCAACAGCCAATATATTTTTCTGTATTTTATATTGAGCTCTTCCTTCTTTTTTTTTACATGCTCTTTATATTAATTAGTGAACACAAACTCTCGCAGCAGAGGCTGCCATAGCTGTACGACATGTTATCCGCGTTATTAAGCTGTGGTGTAATATAGAAACTTTGTGAAAAGCCAGTCGTTTCGGATGCAACATCTTTAGTAGAACAGGAACAAGGCAGTACTCCCCGCTAAAGAAAAAACTGATTTCTGTAGACACTGAGATTCTTTGAGAAACTGGGTTGGTGCGGCCGAACATCTAGCGTTTCAAAAAATTTTAATACTTTACCACGGCCTAATAGTCCGGATACCATCTTATACAACAATAATATCAATTATTTATGTTTCATACATTAATCGTCTTTTTACTTATTATCTGAGAGTAAGTGCATGAGTTGATTATTTGTAATGTACCTCTATTGACTGTTCCCATACAGTTTGTGACCAATGGATGTGATGTATTTCAAGTCGTTTGATGTGGTGGTCATTGTGTTTAGCGACAACGTTTACCGTGCGCTGCCAAAAGTCATGAACGTCACCGTCAGCAAGGCATTCGTTCTGGTACGGAGCCTTTGCCTCAAATCAACGTTGCTAGAATGTTATACTTCGGCGGCAGAGAAAGTATAAAGAGAGACATATTAAAAAAACAAAATAGTATAAAAACAAAGATGGGCTACTGATTTTTAAAGATCATGCTATTTTTCATATAGACTATATTGTAAAGGCAAAGGCTTTTTCTTTGATAAAAAGAGTTAAGTGATGTATCTTTTGTCAGATTCAATGCAGTTGTTTGAGATTACTAAGAAAGACCTTCTTCTTCTTCTTCTTCTTCTTCTTCTTCTTCTTCTTCTTCTTCTTCTTCTTCTTCTTCTTCTTCTTCTTCTTCCTCCTCCTCCTCCTCCTCCTCCTCCTCCTCCTCCTCCTCCTCCTCCTCCTTCTTCTTCTTCTTCTTCTTCTTCTTCTTCTTCTTCTTCTTCTTCTTCATCTTTTTATTCTCATTCACGGAGTAGGCACATTGGCTGTTGCGTCTTCACAGTACATCTCGAAGTCTTACTCTGGGTTTTCACACATCTCTTTATCCAAACTGCTTCTTTACCTATATGCTCCTTTCGGTAGCCGTCTATCCTCCATTCCATCCAGATATTGCGACAATTCCATGCGATATTTCTGAATTATATCGCCTGTGGGGAATACATATAGCTTATTCCTAATGTCTTCACTGTGCTAATGTTCTTGCCTTGTAACAACCCTTATAAACATTTATTACAGTCAAACAGACTGTCCTTATCCCTTGCGTAGGGTAAAAATGTTACGAAAAAATATATTACCTCCTGCAAAATCAATGGATGATTAATCATAGTATGCATTTAATTTACAGTCAATAAAAAAATTATTTTATATTATTTTGTTGTAAAGTATAATGGTACAACTCACCAACGAATGTTTAAAAATATTACCTATGTATTTCAATAATTGATGAAATTGTTATACAGAATGTTTATTCTATTATGAAAACAATTTTCCACCGACCCGCCCATGAGAATTCCGTTCGTTTAATATCAGCGAACGAAATTAAGTACGCTTTATACACGTGGCTGGGCTTCATTCTAACACCAGAACAAAGCGCTTTAACAGGTCAAGTTAAATATAAAATAATAAAAATCGTAGCTACGAGCAATTCAACAAACCTCGTATATCCATTGTCAGCCTCTACTTTCTAGGTGATCTGCTCTATTTCAAACATTTTGTTATTAACAGACACAAAACATACTTCGTACGCTTACACGGTCAGAGTCAATGTTGTTCAAAATTCATTCCCGGGCTGTTTGCAGTTCCGTAAACACCACTCCTACTTACAAAACTGGGACTTCTCCAGCCTTAACCAAAGTATTGTGGTCACTAACGTCTAACACCCTACGTAGCAAAGCTCAAATTTTTACACTGATGTTGGCAGTCGATGGCACTGTCGAAACGTCTGTTGTTGTTCAAAATAATGGACCACGGCCAAACATCCCGGGAATGAATTTTAACAACAGACACAAAACAATTTATATTTATAACCGCTTACATTCTTCTTGGCATTCAATCATTAATCTTCTTCTTCTTCTGCACCTCACGGATTAGGCACTTTTCCTGCTCCGTCTTCATAGAGTATCTCTCCATCACACTCTCGGTCTTCCCACTTCTCTTGTACCAAAGGGTTTATATCGAAACGCAACCTTTGGTAGTCGTCCATCCTCCATTCTCTCCAGATGCTGTAACCATTCCCTCCGTAATATCTGGATATTATCATTTGTGGAAAATACCTGTAGCTCTTCTCTACTGTCCTCATTGCGCAAAAGATCCTGTCTCGTGCAACACTTTGTTCTTCCCAGACACTTCATTTCCGAAGTTTGAATCTGGTTATTAGGCTAATCTTCTTTGTAGGAACCCATGTTTCACATTCATATAGTAAAACAGGCACTGTCTTGTTTTATAAAATTCAAGCGTTGTCTCTTTCCTTTAATAGTTAGAATAATAAATAATATTTTATGTTTTAAACAAAAATATATTTTTTATTATTTATTTTAAAATGTTTCAGCAGTATACATTACTGTCATCTTCAATCATCATCTTCACATAGGCAAGGTACTACCTGTCCCGCCTTCAAAGATCCTGCAGCCACCTTTTCCTGGGTCTACCCACGATACCTGTATCCTATGGGTTTACATTTCCAGAGTTGTTTTGCCAGTCTACAGACTGACGTTATTTCTAAGTGTCACTTCCACCGCTGTTTATAACAGTCATCTTATATAATAATGACACTCGAGAAGTCATAGGATCCAGTGTACTCGTATTTGAAACAATCGATGGATCGATTTTCACGCTACGTTTAGCCAAATCTTGGGCCCGACTACCCTTAATAAGAATCTTCATTTCATCAGCCGAGAAAGTAAAGAATTGTACCACGTACTTTTCTTCTTCTTCTTCTTCTTCTTCTTCTTCTTCTTCTTCTTCTTCTTCTTCTTCTTCTTCTTCTTCTTCTTCTTCTTCTTCTTCTTCTTCTTCTTCTTCTTCTTTTTCTTATTACTATTATTATTATTATTATTATTATTATGGCGTCATCTCTCACCGGTGGTTGGCTACTTTCACCGCAAATCCGCATCTTCAATATTCCTCCCAACAGTCCCGACCTATTGGCGGCCCCAAAGGGATCTCAACGTTTCGCCAAACATCGACGTGCCTACTTTCAAATCCATGTTCTTATTCGAACCCATGTTTGTTTCCATAAGGTTAGTTCTGTCCGATGTTTTGTTTCTGGTTTCGTAGCATGTGTTTTGGTTTCCGGGATGTTCTTGCTAGCTCTAAGCCCAATCTTCGATTTGCAGTGCTAGTGACTTTAATTTCAGGACGTTCTTACCCTAGCCTGAACTTGGTTAACGAGTGGTATCTGCCCGAACGCAGTAGGCTATATATCTCAGCCCTTCAGTGCAGTGGTTGGCCTAGTTGAGGCTTCTCCTCCGCACTAGATGAATATCTTATCAGACCAGGACCTAGGTCACCCCAGCAGTTGTCACAAAACCCCCTCCCATCTCTCGTCTGCTTATCGACCTACTCCGCCGGAAAGTTTCGCTACCTTAACCTTGAAGTGTGTTGCTCGGCGCAACAGGTGAGAGTGAAGTTTGAAGTGGAGAGGCCGGTGCGTGAAAGCGTGTGCTAGCATAACACCCCCCCACTCAAGTCCCAATTTTGTGTCTGAATTTTGAACTAAAAACCAAATTACTTTTTTTTTTTGTTAACCATCCGTAATACTTAACTTTTTGACAATCTCTCCACCCGCGGACTTTAATATATCAAAAATTCGAAACCGTTAATTCTATTCAAAGTGTGTTTCTCAAGTCTCCAAGTCTATGCGCCGTAGAGCACGACGGAAAGGATGTAACAGTTGAACAATTATCGCAACATGTACGCAAAGCGATACGTTTTAATTATACTGTATTTGTCTTTCTTCATCTCTTTCTTGTCAAATCGATTAATGCGTTATGAAATTTATTGACTTTTTGACATTATATTGGAAAAGGATAATCGATAATACCATAAGTAGACTGCTTTTTATTAAAAAATGTGAGCGTACTTTATTTAATTGGCTGATATTAAAAGAACGAAATTATCTTTTAAAAGAGAAATTGTTTTTTATATTTAAATAAACGTTCTCTGCAAGAACCTCGTCAATTGTTCAATTATATAAACGCTATTAAAACATTCCCATGTTCGCCGAAGCATTATATTATTTGACAACGTAATAATGCCCTAAATAAATATAAACTTTTTATATAAGATAATTATAAGTATTGTTACGACAGTCTCACAATCATCAAAACTTGTAACTCTTCTCTTATGCGGCCTCATTCTTTGTACGGTCAAATTTAAAACACCTTTTAACTCCTCTTAAGGACGCCATTTTCGAGGCCTTTATTTTACTGCCTTGTTTCTTGGTTGCCCATAATTCACACCCACAGGACAGTAAAGAAACTGCCTTAGGTTTGTGGAACTTTGATTTTGTACCTCGACGTACCTTGTTTCTAAAAAAATACGGTTTATTGTCCCACACAGATCGTCTGGAACTTACCTAATTTAACATCAATATCCTAATTCATGATATAGCCAATATCATTTCCCAAATAATTAATAATGACTCACTCACAATTTTCCAATACTTTAAATTTATTTATATCTCTGCAAGTACAGTCTTTGATTACTGCCCTTAGCATAGTAAACTTAAATTACTTCACAGGCTGGATCAGTGGCATAAGTACAGGGGGGAGGGGGAGGATCAGGGATATCAGTCTCCCTCTAGAGCTATTAATCTCAGTGAAGTTCCATAAACGTTTAACGTAGGCCTATTGTCCCGCAGATCGTCTGGACCTTACCTAATTTGACATCAATGTCGTAATTCATATCATAGCCAACATCATTTTCCAAATAATTAAAATGACTCACTCATAATATTGTCTAATTCTTTAAATTTATTTATATTTCCGCAAATATCTTCTTTGATTACTGACTTTAACACAATACACTTAGATTACTTCACAGGCTGGATCAGTGGCATAAGTATGGGGGGAGGATCAGGGAGATCAGTCTCCCTCTAAAGACATTAATCTCAGTGAAGTTCCATAAACATTTAACGTAGTTCTATTTCTAATCCAGTTGCATGTGTCAAATAAGGCTTATAAGTTTTTTATTATTTATTTATTCCGGCTGTACCATGTTTACACGTTTCCCGGAACTGAAGATTACACAGGTGCTTGAATTCTCTACAGCTGCTTGTCCATCCAACGATCTTCTTCAATTTCTCGGTCCCTCAATATATTGTGAATTTCTTCTATCCAGGTAATACGTGGTCTTCCTCTTTACCTTCTTTCTGGTGGCGTCTATTCCATAACTCTCCTTGGCAATCTTTCCTGTGCCATTCTTTTCGTGTGACCATACCAGTGTACATTTTTTGTTTGGATAAAATCAAAGCTTACAAGTAATTTCATAAATAATTATAATAATTATATGGGAAGAATCTCATTTGTCTTAAGGAAAATTGGGAGTCCAAGTTACGAGCTAGTCTCGTCCCACCCTCCAGAAACTAATCTCATCCCCCTTCAGAAACCAGTCTTATCTTCTTTTCCCCTTTTCTCCCAAGACATCTTGTAGTAACGCCACAGGGCTAGATAATTGAAGTGGCTGACCGGCTCAACAGATTTTTATCAGTGACAATCTTAGTTCGTATCGGCTTTCGTCGTCATCGTCGTCACTTCACGGTGTAGGCTTATAGCCTGTTTTGTCTTCACTGCACCAACGTCTTCCAGTGCCTACCCACAGATCTTCTGCCAACTGGTTTGTAGTCTACAGTGCGCTTTACTGGCCTCTGGTGGTCCATTCTGTAGACGTGCTCCATCCTCTGCTGCTTTCGTTCTTTTGCCTTACCATTGATGGAGAATATACCCAGTTCGGGTCTTATATGTTCATTACGCATTGGATCCCTTAGACGATAACCACTCACGTGCCTTAAAAATCCATTCCAGCTGTTTATATACGCTGCTTTTCTTTCCCAGTTATCGTCCATGTTTCACTATCGTATGTAAGAACAGGTATCACTATTAATTTATGGAACTTCGTTTTAGTATCAGTTCTTGTTTTGTTTTTTAGCGTTCGTTGTATTGTACAACAGTACCGGCTTGTACCGGTATTCGTTATATCGTACCGGCATTTTACAGATAAATAGGGGAAGGTTGCCATCAATGGACCGGTTCCATGGATGGACCTCTTACGTATTTCCTCTACCAAAGCGTGCACATTCGCGGTAGTAGTTGTAGAATCTTTGTTTCCTTCACGCCAGCTGTGTGCAGTGCTGTAAACGAGTTGGATTTGCGTCGCTGCTAGATAAAAATTCAGGTAAGATTTCTGTACTCTGTGCTATAACTATTAGTCTTTTTTAATATCAGTTATCACGAATTATATATTACTGAACAATTTCACAATTTGTTGACATTAAAAGAAGTTTTTAAAGTTCTAAATTTTATATTGGTTGTTCCAATTTGAATCATTTCGGCTGTGTTTATCTAAAGAATCCAATATGGCGAGTTGCCGTCATTGCACCACTTGGCGTTTCCATGAATGGACCACTTTATCAGGTGGTCCATTCATGGAAACGTGAACACATTTTTGAATTATTATTGTTTTCCTTGACACGCTTTACGTTAAGTATCTTTTCTTTTATATTTTGACTACAAGTAAGACTAAATTTTATCATTTTAAGTTTTACCTCTTACATGGGACACAGAAACCTTGTTTGCTTGGTACTTTTCCATTTACTGATATTTTGTGATAAGCCTGTTAGTAAATTTTATTAACCTATAATCTACGGTTTACAGTACAATTAACAACCTGTTAAATTGCAAATATTAATTTTTATAACGCTAAGAATGTAGGAGATGCGAGGAAATAACGTATTATTTTGTGTGAGTTGGTAGCTGGCGTTAGTGTCTAGAAAAAAGTGTTATAATACTCAAATATACACTGTATTCAATGTAAGTGCTATTTTTTTTTTTTACAAATAACCTAACTATTAGCCTAAAGTATAACCTACAACTACATATAAACATTAAACTCTGTAGACTACCTTGAAAAATTTACATCATTATATTCTAGCCCGAATATTGTAGTCATTTGAAAATAAGTTTATAGCAACAATTGGTAGCAAATTGAAAATAAAAACGTTTCAATACAAACATATTGAGTCTCCCTGTACTATGATAACACTAATAAAAAATTATAGCCTTACACTTTTAGTCACAAGGGCGTTAGGTTCCTACTGTTAACATGGTTGTTGTATGTCACTCAGGTTGAAGAGTTGATAGACATTTGATTGTATTTAAAAGCTGAAATGAAATTTATTAATTTTAAAAAGCAATCATTGCAAAAAAGCCTAAATACACAAAATATTGTAGTAGCTTGTCTATAAATTAACATACTAATTTTCGTTTTTCAGAAAAATGCCAAAAGGAGTGAAATATGGACAATGGAGTACCGAGGCAATGGGAAGTGCTATCACAGCCTTTCGTAACAGAGACATGGGTTTTAATGAAGTCTGCCGAGATTATGGAGTGCCCAAAGCAACTTTAAAGAGACATTTAGAAGGCAAAAACAATTTTGCTGGGGGGGGGAAAGAAAATTATTGGTAGTTTAGGAGATCTGCCTCCTGAGGTAGAGTAGGAATTAGTAGACCACATTTTAAAATTAGAGATGTTTTTTGGAATCACAGCCAAAGACTTACGAGAACTCGCGTTTCAAGTCGCTGAACAAAATAACATGGAACACAGATTCAGCAAAGAGAAGAGATCGGCTGGGAAAAAATGGTACTACAATTTTATGCGGCGAGATCCCGAATTAAGTCTCAGGCTTCTTGACATAATTTTTCATACTTTATTGTTTTAGTTTTGTTTTACCATGACTAGTAGATACGTATAATAAAATGTAATACACCTATGTAGAGACAGTTTTTCTTTACTTTCGTAATCGGTCCATCGATGGAAATTCGATGGTCCATTCATAGCAACCAGTTGCCATCAATGGAGCGTTTGTTAAAATTTTGTTTTTTGTTCCTACTACCAAATTTAAAAAATCTAAAAACAAAGTAAATACTCACGGTTAATCAGAAAGTAATAGAGAGACTATCTGTATATTGAGTGGTAAATTTAAGTTGAAAATGTGATGAAAAAAAATTAAAAACTGTTATGTGGTCCAATGATGGCAACCTTCCCCTAATATCGTTTAAAATGTTTATGTCTGTATTGTTTTTTTGTACCTTTTATAAGTCTGGCAAAGATGGGAAATTCCCGTCTAGAGTTTATTTCCCGTTTTTACCGCTAATCTGATATTACTAGACTCTTCATACCTTTGGTGTAGAAAACTGACCCCCAACGGCGGAGGAACTACTAACTTATGTAGCCAATGGCATTGATTGATAATCGGTAAACGGTCTCAGAGGAGGTCGAAAGAATGTAGGTGCCAGGTCGCCGAACGAAAAGCGGGGTTAATTCTAGATACTCTGTGACAGTCCCAAGTCCCGCCGCTAGTCTTACTTTGCGACAGGGTGATGTTCCAATCAGAGAACATTAGATTTTCTCCTAGTGCTTATATAGATGACTCGACTACCGCACTTAATAGCTAATTTCACAGGAAATCATGTAGACATAACTACTCACTTGCATTGTATCAGGAACCGTTGAATCGATATTTCTTGTTCTTCTATCACATACTAGGCGCATCACCTGTTCCGGTCCCAGACGAATATATAGGCTACAGTTTACCAACGCTTCCTAGGGCTTCATTGTCCAACAGGGTTGTATTGCCCAAACGTCCTTAGGCAACCTGCCATGTGGCATCCTATTCGGTTGAGCAATCCATCTCTTTCTGTTCTTTGCGATACGATCTTGCATATTGAAAATGGTATACTCTTTACGAATGTCTTCGTTGTAGAGTCTGCCCCTTCATGTGCAGCCTTTAACAGATCCCAAGGATCTAATCTCCGATACCTGAATTCTACTTAAATGTTTTCTGCCGGAACCCAAGTTTCATAAACATACAATAACAATGGCAAAGCCATTACCTTATAAAATTGTATTAAAGCCTCTTTTCCATCTGTTTCTTGACAGCACTCGACAGATTGTGACACACATTTACTGAAACTTTGCCAAGTTGTCGTCATTATATGTATTTAACCGATATACTGAATTTAAATATAAACAAACAACAGCTTAAGAAACTTGCTGCTTTAAAATAAATAAATATACGCATGTTAAGTTGTATTAACACTTTTGTGAATAGGCTATAATCTGTATCGTAAAACTCTGACGTGGTTGGTCTGACATACAATATAATAGAACATCAAAAATAGGGATGTCAATTATTCGAGTTGACCTAAAATATATGAGATCAGATGTGTGTGTGTGTGTGTGTGTGTGTGTGCGGTGTCATATCAGCCCGTTCTGTCACATTAATGGTGATTGATGAGCACCACCACCAGTTGCGTTCTCCATGTCAGATTACATCAACGGAGGTTAAAAATGTTATAAAGTGTTTCTAAACAAAGATAGAATTTACGTTTAAAAAGAGCGTTATGAGAAAAAATATTTTGGTTCACGGTAACTTCGGTAATTATCACGACTTCGCTCGGGAGCAAAAGCCATAAGTAAAGTGCAACTTAGTCCACAGAAATAAAAAGCCGAAAATATATAGAGTGATTCAAAATTTCATATATTTAATTGAAAAACTAAATTCAAAATTTCATATTAAAACTGAACAATTTAATAAAAAAGATCCCAGAGCTCTACCTCAATTAGGTTTTAAGAAAAACTGCGTAAAACAAAAAAATTGGAATAAAAAAACACATTTTTAGGTTTGGGGTAAAATAACTTCGTTAATTTGCCAATAAACAAATACAAATTTCTATCTAACTTTGTAGAGAATTTAATTGTGAGAAAATTAGTGTGTGTAATGTTTATTAAAAACAAGAAAAAATTGAGAAATGTTACTTTAATTAAAAACAGAACAGACCAAAGTTTTTGCCAGAAAAGTGTTACAATTTACAAGAAATGGCATTGCAAACTTTCAAAACACCCACACTTGTGCAGAAGAAAACCAACACGAGACTGCTACAAGACATCATGACCAACATACTGTACCGCGTTCTACTGCTGAGCCCCCAAAAACGTGGCACACAAAATACACAAGAAATAATTAGAATACTACTACTACTAATATTTCCTTACTTGCTACAAATGTACCTAAAACAGCTATAATATCTACACAAATATCACGGGGAGGGGTGTGAGTGCATTAAAAAAAATCTCAATATCGGCAATCAGTGAGCAGAGTGGGCCACAGCCCGTTTATTTGAATCTAAAATGACCCTCGAAATATTTGCAATCATAAATCAGTCAGTGAAAAATTAATAAGTGAATTAATTATAATTGATTGAATTATATACCAAAAGGTTATATACTGATTAAATAGTTTACTGAAATTTAACAGTTACTTAAGTTAAAGCAGGGTTAATCGACTAACAAGAACTAAATAGTATCATAAATCAATACCGGTCTACAAGAGGCAACATACAACATGCAAAGTATGAATCGTTCATGAATGTTTCTCTGTATTATCTTACACCATAAAGTACTTGAATTCAAAGGTATTAGTTCACATCATCTAAGGTGAGAAATTTTATATATACTCTTTCTTCTTTTTTATTCGCACCGTAACTCCTGCAGAGTGTCACTAATTATTACAGTTAGTTGACAGTTTGAGATTCTCCGTTCGCGACCTGCTGCAGCTCGTCGCAACGTCCGCGTGTTTTTTCAGTTCATGTTGCGGACTGATGTTGTGTCCATTCCAGAAGATCTTAGAAAGGAAAATGCAGCAGACGGGTTGATGTTCAGATTCCTTACTCCCGTACGTCGAACCAGCTATAAACTGAAAGTTCCACAAATTTTAGTACACCTTAGGTCATACAGCTTAACTAGCACGCACTCATTCATCCATACAATGAATTACAAGTTCATAAAATTTTACAAAATTACAGTCACAATATATACAAAATTACAACTTCAAATCATACATAATAAATACTGACATCGAATCTTACATCTCTGTGTTTTTTCTTTTTAATCGACTGACTGATTATTTAGTTTTTTCTTTTGCTCGAGGCTAATTATTACAAGATACATTATGGTTGGTTAACAGTTTTTTTTTACAGAATATACAAATTTTATTTTTACAATACGTAATTAAATAAAATAATTCGTTACCAGTATTGATTTATGATGACTGAATAATTATGAATACCTTGGTCATCGAGGCTTCCGAAATTGCCGAAAGTTCGGCGACGGGCGGCTCTGCTCACATGGCCGGTCTGGTGTACGACTAAACACAAACTAACCAAGATAACGGCTTCGTTGTAAAGGACACGGGGCATGACGTCAGGGAACGGCTGACCAATCGACGGGTAATTTACTATCGCGCGGTTATTTAAACTTTATTCTGAATTGGTACTGACGCTTGTTGCATTCGGCAAGGGGAGCCGAATAACTGCAACAGTACTTTTCCATTTAATGAGTGGTGCGGTCTTCTTGGTGATAATCTCTTACGCCCTTTGTTCTTACCACCAAGGCTTATTGGAAGACAATACTTACATTTTTTGCAAATGAATCTGATGGAACTCTTGGAAGATATTCCAGTTGCAGATAGCGTGCAGATGTGGTTTTTGAATGACGGAGCATCTGCTCACTAATAATACATTCGGTAAGCGATGAATTGGCCGAAACGGACCAAATTGGCCACCTAATCTCCTGACCTCACGCGGCAGCAGACTTTTTTCTTTGGGGTTAGATGAAATCGTTAGTTTATTCCGCTTGTTTTGGTACACAAGAAGAACTGAGATATCGCATAATATAATATGGAGCTACTGTTAAGAATAACGCTGATGCTATAAGACGTGCCCGGCTAGCATGGATTCTGCATTCAACAAAATGGCCACATTGAATAATTGCTTTGAACGAAAGTTTGCAGCTTTATCGAATTAACAATTTTCATATTTAATCATTTGAAGGAAAAATTCGATAATATACGTTTTCAATTTGTTTACAATTGCATTTGTTGTGAAAACGTTTACGGAAACCTTTGTTCTGTTTAAAATTGTAACACTTTTCTGACGCATTATGATCTGTTTTGTTTTTAATTAAAGTAGAATTTTTCAAATTTGTATTTTCTTTTAATAGACTTTATACATATACATTTTCTCATAATTAAATTCTCTACAAAGTTATTTAAAAAATGTTTATTCGTTTATTGTCAAATTAACGAAGTTATTTCATCCCAAATCTAAAAATGTGTGTTTCTCGACTCCAATGTTTTGTGTTTTACACAGTTTTTCTTAGAATATAATTGAGATAGAGCTCTGAAACCTCTTTTATTCAATGTTTCGGATAAAAAACCATAAGAACCACCAAATTTATACCTTAACATTTTACTCCAAGAATTTCAGTATGACGTCATTTTACCGTGGGAGCTGAAATCAGGACGAACTGGTTCGCGAGCCGTAACTCGCTAACGAACCGTTTTCGGACCTAAGTTTATATGGACTTTTTTCTATTTTTAGCTACAGAATCAAGTTCCGAGAGATTTCCGTGCAATTTTGAATCACCCGTGAGATTATGTATCAATTTTGTATTTTTATACAGATACATAAAAATAAAGTGGGGTCGAGGGAATTTAGAGAGGTAGTACCTTTACACCGGGTTGACTGGGCACTGGCCCTCACTAGTTCCCATGGTTGGATTTAGTGATGTTACCTCTCAAAGCAGCCGTTAGCGAAGACCGTAGGTCTACCGCGTGGTGAAGTGCCACATCCTACAAGAGGCCACCCCGTTGATGCAGAACAGTACGGATCTAGACCGGAAGGTCAATAAATATTCCTGGTGGAGGGCAGCAGTATCCACCAGGAATCAGGGCGTAAGGGAAATAATCTTGGGCCGGTTTATCTTTGGAATATTACAGGCGTGAATCTAGTTGAATTTAGTCGGCTATAATACTGCGTCGTATGGTTAGGTTAGGTTAGGTTAGGTTAGGTTAGGTTAGGTTAGGTTAGGTTAGGTTAGGTTAGGTTAGGTTAGGTTAGGTTAGGTTAGGTTAGGTTGGGTTAGGTTAGGTTAGGTTAGGTATGGTTATGGGATTATTTTTTGATGCTGCCTTGCAGTTGGGTGTGGGGGGCGTCAGAGGCTGGAAGAAGACAACCCTGAATACAAGTTGTCTAGAGTCATGGCCCTTAAAGGGGCAGCCCTCCACGTGACTTACCCATCTATAGGCTGGTACCCTATAATAGGGAATTAATTTAATTTACTCAAAACTTTCAAAACATACAGCCGAACGGAGGTACTGGTCAACAACTGGTTATAATCACAAACAGAAATTACACTGTAGCACACCACTGTATAAAATATCCAATTAGAACTTTCTATCCTCACCGCTCCTTATCATCATATATACCTAGGTATATCTGCGATCTGATGATTCTGATGATGAGGCTCCAAAGCGTTAATAGGAAGTTTTATATAGTGGTGTGCAAGAGTCTAATTTCTGTTTAAAATATGTGTGTGTGTGTGTGTGTGTGTGTGTGTGTGTGTGTGTGTGTGTGTGTGTGTGTGTTAACAGTTCTTCCTAATTATATGTATGTTTGTGTGTATTTGGGGGAGACAGGGAGGGAGGGACGTAGCGCGATAGATATTTAGAGAGAGAGAGAAAGAGAGAGAGTAATTTTACTAAGCTTTTTTAAACGTATTTAATTCTGATTGGATATTGGTATCAAATTACTGTGATTTCATTGGGTAATCCGTTTATTCGTGTCCGGATATTCCCAGTTGCTTCGACCGCAATAAGTTTCCAAACAACTGATTAATCCTGGTGGTTTGGAATTAGCCACTAAACCATAGCCAAACAACGCGTACATCAAAAGTTAATACGTGTCGACGGACTGTACGTTCTGTTCCACAGATACACTCCGAAGAAACTGAACAGATCGACGTGAATAATTTGTTAGGTTTTCTACAGTTTTCGTGGGGTGTTTAAGTCTCAGGCTACTAAGTATATTTATTACGTGTTTCAGTTAAATTTCAGCACGAATGATATTTTATTGTTTTACGTCGATCGCACTGAAGCCATGAAAATTAAATTCATCTGTAGTGGACCTCCTCTACCACGAGTTTGTCGACCACCGTCTTCTACAACCGAAGAGAATGCACAATTTTTCTCACATTGTTGTGTCACATGTTCCAATTAGTACACAGAAAGTTCTATTGAATTGGGGATTAGGATGGCCCCATATTTTAGGGACCGAAACGTGGAGTAAAGAAATAACGTGCAGGTACACAGAGACTGATTTCTGCATCAGAAAGGAGAAAAAATGTGTATAATTCTTTTGATATAGTTAATAAGTTCTGATACTTGGGGTAACATGATAGTTAATGAAGTGTCCATAAACGCGTTAATATATGACAGCATATAAATAGTAAATAGGGTATATTATTCCAACACCAGGCTATTGACAAGCAAACTCATTAGTCGTAACACAAAAATAAAAATATACAAGACACTTATCAGACCGGTTGTTACTTATGGAGGTGTGGCATGATGGATATTGACAAAAAAGAAGAACAAGTAACACTAAGTAGGTTTGAAAGAAAGGCCGAAAGACCTACTTACAGCCTGGTCAAGGATGATGACGCATGGAGAATAAGAAATGACCAGGAGGTAGATGAGCTGTTGAATCACGAAGATTATAATATCCTCAATGACATATTGAATCATTGCAAGGCTCAACAAACACAATGACTAGGATCTGCGTGTACCAAAGAAAATCCTGAGGGCGCAAGTCTATAAAAGCAGAGAAAGATGGGCCGACCTAGGATAAGATGGTTGGATGATGTGCTAGAACATCTCAGAAAAATGGATGTCAGGGGTTACACTGAGATGGGAATGGACAGGAGAAGATTGGTGTTGGAAGCCAGGGTTCACGTTGGGCTGGAATGCTGAATAAGACGAAGAAGAAGGAGGCAGTCAGAGAAGACGGTCTATCTGGTATAAGTCACCTAATGGTTAGGAGTTTTTATAAATGTTCGTTTCTAACAAACTGATTCGAAAACGCATTAAACGACAGAGTGTATACAATGTAGTTTTACTAAATATAATTAAATCACTACCGACTCAGAACACAAAGTTTTTTATGGGTAAAAACGTAAAAGTTTTTACTTTATAGCCTGAACCAGTTTTCGCTTTTAAAAAGTTTCTTCAGAGGCTGCCGCTGGGAGCGCTGTCCGTCTTGTTCTTGGAGACGGTATTGACGGTATCTTTGAACACACAAAGGCACCACACTCCACCACCGAATCTACCTTTGCAAACCACCTCATTGAAGCAACCCACACATACAGAAACATCGACAATAACATGGATATTCTACACGTACACACGAAAGGCCGAAAACTAGACACTCTTCAACAATTGCAAATATACAAACACACAAAAACACATAAAAACGACATCCTAAACGAACAGACACAATTCAAATCACACGCATTATTCCAACATATCACAATATCGATTCTCAAAAGTCGTTACCGTCGCCAAGAACAAGACGGAGAGTGCTCCCAGCGGCAGCCTCTGAAGAAGATTTTTAAAACCGAAAACTGGTTGAGGGTATAAGGTAAAGCTTTTACGTTTTACCCATGAAACACTTTGTGTTCCGAGTCGGTAGTGATTTAATTATATTTTGTTAATTAACGGACACATCATGGACAACAAAATCCAAGACTATAGGCCTAGTTTTCTTCTTATTTATGCTGTCACAGTTTTATCCCAGATACACTTTTGTTCCAGCTCAGTATAATATATAGATCTTATACAGAAAACGATTGTTTTGAAATATTTTACTTAAAGAGTCTTCGGTTCAACATAAGCAAGCGCGCTTTCGAACCATTTTATTTATGCAGCAACACCAATAAAACCACAAGAATTCGTTTCAGTAAACATAGAAAATCAATACGCCGTGCTTGGAAACGGCTTTACACAACAAGAATTTAGCCTTGGAATGTTTAGTGTAACGAAGAAATTGTATTGCAAAACTTAGGAACACGTAAATATCACCGAGCAAAATTGAAAACAACGACACGGTACTCGCCGAGTTTGAACGGAATTCCAGTCTGCATTCACAGTATAACCTGTATAAACTTTGCGCGCGAGTCTGTGGCGGGGGGAGGGGGAAGGTGTGAAAGAAGAAGTGTGTATGTCTTACGTGTCGGTGTAACACTGTAACTATAAAATAAAATTGGAACAAGGAACAAAACTTTGTAAACTTAGTTTATTTGGTACTCTGTACGATACATACTGTTTCCTATACATGTAGACACGTCAGGGGTTCCCACCCTCCCGTAAGCTTGATGAATCATCACCTCAAACTTGATGAATAACCCCCCCCCACGGGAAAGTATGTAAAATTAAAAGAAAATGTCATTGTAATAAGCGTTTTATTATAAATAACCTAAAGCTAAAAATAGTACAGTTTGCAAGTAAATTCGCATTTGAAATTAAACAAATAAAAATATTAAAAAATCTAATAAAATTAATACGTGTAGGACAATATTTCAAAGCAAAGGAACAAAGTAAAATTAGCAAAGCGTGTTGTAAAAAAGAAAAAATTAAAAAAATAATGTTGCTAAACTGCTATAATTGTTTTTATTATTTAGACAAAGCTTTTCGTCATTACTGACATCTTCAGGTCTTAAACAACCGTGTTTAAGACCTGAAGATGTCAGTAATGACGAAAAGCTTTGTCTAAATAATAAAAACAATTATAGCAGTTTAGCAATTTTATAAAAGAAAAGTAAGGATGGCTGCTAATTTAAACAATACGAAGAAAAAAAAAAATAATGGTTTGATGAACTCCTAGTTGCTTTTGGTTACATTGGGCACAGTAAATTCTTCCTCTAAGATGACAATAAAGAAAAGGCCTCAAATATTTATTGATTAGGAATCGACTGTAATAAGTATTTCTCTGAAGCTAGAACCATACGGCTCGAAAGCCATGCGTCTCCCATTCCAGACGTGAGATTGTTTTTTATTATGTTAACTCGGCTCATATCTCTTTCAGCCGAACAACTGGTTACGGACAAAGATAGCAAAGTTATGTAAGCAACTTTTAGTCTTTTAAAGCCCATAAAATTAATCAAGCACTTGTAAGGCTTCAAAAAACCCTTTGTGACCCAAACCTCTCCCCTAAAAAAAATGTCAATGACGCAGTCTGCTTCACGAATCCGCTGTGGACACCCCTGGATAAGTGATTAAAAGCAATGGAATTTAAAACAAAATATGGTTTTAATAAAATGTATCAAGCATTTAATTTATTAATATATAAGTATATTAATTCAAACACTTTTGCTACAGTCTATTTCTTGATGTATATAATATATTTAATATTTATAATAACTTTACCTCAAGATGTTTTTTCCTTATTTGGAACATGTTTCGGGATACTTTGTGATCCCATCCTCAGCCTTCCTAATTTTGAACTTCACTTCAGGAGTACTTCACATGATCCAAAATTAGGAAGGTTGATGATGGGAACACTAAGTGTCCCGGAACATGTTCCAAATAAGGAAAAAACATCTTGAGGTAAACTTATTATAGGCCTAAATATTAAATATATGAGTATATTAATATATTAGTTATATAAATAACGGAACGGAAAACACGGTTGTGGAAATGGTAGAACAAAAAAGATTGATGTGGTAGGGGAATCTCAGAAGAATGGAAGAAGGTAGAATCCCCCAAAGCAGTGGCCGAATGGGAACCAGTGAGAAGAAGAAGGAGGGGGAAGCCCAGGAAAAAACGGATTGGCTGTGTACCTAAGGATATGGACAAGTACGAGCTCCAGTTAGAAGATTCTGAAGATAGATGTAACTGGAGAACCGTGGTCAAAGTAGAGTAACTGGGCGTATTGAAAAATTCCCTTTTATTTGTTTAATGTATATTACAACGATACATATTATTAAATGTAATCGTGTCGAGCCCCAAGTTAACGGGCGACAAATTATATGACAACACAAATTATATATGCAGGTTGTAAGTAATTATAACAATACCAGGTGTAACTATAATAAGATTGGAAGGAGACCCCCAGCATTAAAAAAATTTTTTAATAAAAATCATCATCATCTTCACAAGACTCCATAGACAAGATGCTACCTGTTCCGCCTTCAAGATCCTCCAACCATCTCTACCCGGCCTTATCCACACTCGCGTGTCCTATAGGTTTGTATTTCCAGGCTTGTGTAGCCAACTCTTCTGTAAATCTTCTCTTATGGCCTCATTATAAGGTCAAGTATAGAGCACGTTTCAACTCCTCTTAAGAACGCTATTTCCGAGACCTGTATTTTACTGTCTTGGTTTTTGGTTGATGTCCATAATTTACACGACAAGGACAGTACAAGGACTGCCATAACCTTTTAAAACTTTAATTTTGTATCTCGACGTACCTTGTTTCAGAAATTTACCTAACATAACATCAATATCATAATTTCTGTCACAACCAATATCATCCCTACAGAAATCAAACGCCTTATATGGTATGGCCATGTGCAACTAACGACTAATGCTAAATTGGATTCCGGATAGAAAACTTAAACGGGATCGACTCAGGAGATCACAGAAAGTGGACATACGGATGAGATGGAGAGAAGAGGACTGCAACGATGAGATTGGAATGACATAATCTTCTGGTGTGCAGGACGCAAGAGACGAACAAGCACATCTTTAGTAAAATTATTTTCCGGGCTGTCGGGTCTTGGTTCTCTTGTTATAAATCAAGACAAGATTCGCTCCTCGGGCGAATGACGACTGGGTTGTGCTGTGTCCCGAGTCTCCAAATGGACTCCTGCCACTGGGTCAGTTTGATTTACTTTTATATAATTTCTAATTGTATGAGGGCGCGAAGCGACACTCGACTGGTGGATTATACCACCGGGGCTAACAAACGGGGTCGCTTCCAAGACTCACCTGACCTTGCGGTGTATTTTTGCTGAGTCCGGAGGTTAGGGGATTGTGAGTCACACGAGCAGCCCGACCATGGATAGAATCTACGCGTCACGCGTCTCAAGGTGTCATAAAGGGAGCGGACACCTAGCCCTCTTCGCAAAGCTCGAGAAGAAAACCTACGGGGGGAGTTTACATGCAAGCTTACGTCCCCGGTCGAGAACGCTCTGGAGCACCGATCTATGACAGCGTGCAAGGAAATACCAAACGGGACCGGCGTAGGTACGTGTTGACTATGAGCCAGAGAGGTCATCGCTGGACTCGAAAGCACAGGCCAGAGTCCACTGAGTTGCGCCGAGGCGTGTTGCCTGATTTTCTGAGTGTAGGTTCGCCAGGTGAGTCAAGAGTATAGGTGAAGCTCGAGGTACTTCACGCTATCGGTCCAGAGCAGTTCGACTAGTCCTACGGTAAGCGGCCAAGGCCGCTTGCGGCGTCGCGAGAACATTACCGCTGTGCTCTTGTGTTCTTAGTATTGTTAAGGGCAACTCTCCAGCTCTCAACCAACCCGACATCCGCGTCGTTGGCCAGTCGTCTCCGCAGCAAAAGCCGCGGTGTTGTCGCCAAACATAAACAGCCTTACTCCAGCTATCCCGGGGCGAGTGATTAACAAACATCGAGAACAGGCGACGCCCAAGAACGCTGCCCAAAGAGACGCTGGCTGTAATACGCCTCTCCGAAGAGAGAGCTAGGTCAGACCAGTCGCATTCAAGCGGCTGAAATGATATTTCTCAGGCACGCGGCAGGATATACTCTCCATGATCATAGAAGAAACACAGATATACGGCAGGAACTGAATATTATGATTATTCTCGACAGGATCGCCCAGTATGGGCTGAATTGGTGGCAACATCTTTGCCGAATGGATGACTGCCTCATTCCTAAACAACTATGGAACTATAAGCCGAGGGGACGAGGTGAGGGACGTCCGAGTAAGCGCTGAAGTGACCAGCTCTAGACTTTGCCTGTTTGAGACCGGAACAAACCATCCTTGGTTTAATCCTTGATGATGATGATGAGGATGATGATGATGATGATGATGGTGATGATGATGGTAAGTTTCTCTTCGAATATTGTGTTCTAATTGTTTTCAAAAGTAGGCATTATTTTTCATTATAAGTTGTTAATCTGTTTTTCATAAACCCAAAGACTTCTTCCTATTGAATGAGAAAAAATTTTGTGAATATTCAGAGTTTAATAATAAAAAATTTGTTTAAACGCGAGAAAAACGGTTTTATCAAATTATCAGCGAGGGTAATTAGTACATATAATTAATCTTGAATTTTTCAAACGGTTTCTTCTGTTTGTTCTTATCTTTAAGTATTTTTCTCGTTAGCAGCCGTAAGACGATCATTAATCTCACTCACCCTGTCGGACGCTCACTAGCATCTGTAAACGGTACGTGTATTTAGTTCAAATGCTGTGTGACACTAAAGTTACGCGGAAATGAAAGGAGCAGTTAACATATAATTGGAAAATTAAAAAGAATAATTGTCGCGCATTTTTATGGGTTCGTTCAACTCGATAATTTTTGCGAAGATCGCATGGATCGTAGCATAGGTTTCGGATCGTGTTACAACTTCTTCTTCTTCTTCTTCTTCTTCTTCTTCTTCTTCTTCTTCTTCTTCTTCTTCTTCTTCTTCTTCTTCTTCTTCTTCTTAATCTTTTCACTGGCACAACAGACGCATGTAGCTGCTCTTGGTCTCTTCAACCGTTGTCGTCCATCCATATCAGTGCTGAGCAAGTTTATTCTCAGCTACTGGAGATCACTTAGAACTCTTTCTCATCATCAGCCTACTAGACCGTCCTCTAGATCTCACTCCATCAGGAGGGAGCCTTGTACAGTTTTTGTTTTAAAGCGTCCTACTATCTTGCATTCTTAGGACATGACCCTGCCATTTCAATCGTTGTATTTTAGTGCAGAAGGTAATGCTAAGATCGTCATTTGCTGTACAATTCTTTATTTTTCTCTTCACCCCATATCCATGTTCACAAAACTGGGCCTGCAATCCTCGTAACCAGTTTTGTTTCGAATCTTTCCAGAGAAGCTCCACTGCCGACCTACCTACTAAGGGTCTAGGTTTCACCGCCGTAAGTTAGTACTGGTCTAATTAAGGTCCTGTACTACTTGAGAAGTTTGTTGTCCGTCTTACTAGCCAACTTTTCAAGATTTCGTTTAAGGCAGTAATTGTGTTTCCTGCTGTGAGACACACTGGCAGTAGAACCAAGGTATTGAAAAATTAGAGACTCTTTACATCAATCATGTAATGCAGCTGGTAACGTTTCACTTCGTTCTTCACACCATTATTAGCAGATGAGGGGTTAGGAGGAGGGGGATTAGAACGATTAGTAAACTATTACTTTATTTATTTTCTTCTTCTTTAGGCTGTGGATCTTACGACCCGTTGCGCACTCCTTGGACCGACCATCTTTTCTTTCTTCTTCTGATTGTTCCTATCCGTTTCGGATGTTGGATATCGTACAGGCTATTTTAACTTCCTGCACTGCTGTACGGAATAAGTCAGTTGTATTCATG
The DNA here is from genome assembly GCA_034769895.1 of Magicicada septendecula. Lineage (NCBI taxonomy): Eukaryota > Metazoa > Arthropoda > Insecta > Hemiptera > Cicadidae > Magicicada > Magicicada septendecula. The sequence goes on from CM068367.1 coordinate 55,774,852, forward strand.
CTAAAGCAGGTCTTTAATTTTCTCAGCCACGATATTCTCGGTTGCCCAACTCCTCTCTTTCCAAGTACTTTTCCCTGTAGTATGGACTGCAATAAGTAAAATCTCTGTTCATTTCTCATGAGATGTCCCAGATACTGAAGCTTTCTTATCTTTACTGTGTTAATAACTTCCTTATCTTTCTTCATCATTCTAAGAACTTTAACATTAGATATATGTGCTGTCCATGAAATGCTCAGTATTCTACGGTAGAGCCACATTTCGAAAGATTCCAATTTCTTAGTTGTGGCTTCAGTCAAAGTTCAAGATTCTACACCGTAGAAGAGGACCGAGAATACGTAGCAGCGTAGAAGTCTCATCTTTGTATTTATTGTTAAATCGTGACTTTTGAATAAACTTCTCATTCTAGTGTACACTGCTCTTGCCTTTTCAATTCTACCCTTTATTTCTTGAGAGTGGTCCCATTTTTCATTGACTATAGTAACAAGATATGTAAATTGGCTTACACGTTCAACTGGCCTTCGGTTTATATTAAGGGGGCAATCTTTTCTTTGGTCTTCCAGTAAATCGCCGTCCTTTCGGACTGTAAATCAAAATTTGTTTAGGTGTCCTGTTCTTGTGCATCCTTTCAACATGGTCTGTCCAGTATTGTCTGTATTGCTTTATCTTTAGTTTAGGTTATATATTCTAAGGATGATCCTTACATTATCATTTCTTAGCTGGTCCCTCCGTGATACTCCTAGTACTGATCGTAAAAATCAAATTTCACTAGCCTGTAACCGGCTTTGGATCTCTGCGTTCAGTGTCCAAGCCCTACTTCCATAAAGGCCGCATGGCACTGCCATCACTGTATACAATTTCAAAAGAGTATCTCTTCTGACTTTCCATGGTTCTTCTTATCGTTCTACACATGAGATTAAATTTCTCTATATATTTTTGAAGTGAAAGCTTCTATAGGCACGTTGGGCGATTTTTGGATGAGTAAAATCTTATGAGTTCGCGTCACCGACATGCTAATGTTAACAGTATATCTGTAGCTATAAGTATGACGTGTTGCGCGAGGCCAGCAGTGAAAGTATAGATTATACTTGTGTGTAATACTATTATTTATACTATTTAACACACTTTTATCGTTTACGTACTTTATTTTGGAGTTTCTTACACTGCCGAATTTGCTATCGCGTGTTCGATCCCTAGCGCGATTTCGGCTTTCCGTATTAACAATTAACGCAATACTTATGATCTATTTTACATTATTTTTATTCTTATTAATTACTTATACTATATTATATGATATTTACATAATTGTTATTTGTCCGTCTGGCTGTTAACTTAGGGTTTTTCGTCATGTCTAATGTCGACGTATGTATTTTTAATAGTTTTTTTATTATTGTAATATTGTAACATTAGTGCTGTGTATATGTATATAAGTTAAGTTAAATTGACTACGTGGAAAGTTTAATGTGTGTATACTGTGCATTGTTTAAATTGTGTTTTAGTTTGATCATTATTTTAAATGTTCAAATGTAGGATCACTGTGCAGTACAAAAGTGAGTACTAAATATATTAATATTTTTATATAGAAAAATGAATAACATAAACAAAGCATGTATTTTCAAATATTTCCAATATTCGTATCGATATTTCCGTTTAAAAATTTGATATTATTTATTTTTTATTTTTGATATTTGACCTCTGCCATACATCATGCAACGAGCATTTCATAGTGGCTTAGGAGTTATCTTACTAGTGTGGTAAAACAAATTTCTAGTTGTTCGATAGTATTTTTGCCGCGGATTAGTAATCAATACGTAAACCATATAAAAATGTATATAATTGTTGCTCGGAGTGTCGATTGATGTGAAAACCAGACTGATGTTAAAGATTTTAATTTACAAAAAATTTTAATCTTTGATACTACAATTAATTTGAATATCCAAAAAAAACCACTGTTATTTCATAGTTTTAAGTTTTCACTTCTGTCGGCAGTCCTCAATGACTGCCTATTTTTAAATTTTTTTATCCACATCTATTTCACCAACGTAAGACAAGTCACATCCAAGAAGCCAGAATGACTGCACGTAAAGTATTACTTCTCAAACTATTTCTAAGGCTTTTCCGGCGGCGTCAACATTGTTGGAAATAAGATCCGGGCTATTGGGCTGTGGTCAACTAAAGAGGTTATTTTCAAAGTTGCTATTTCAGACGTTTCGGCTTCACCTTTTAACGCCATCCTTAGTGAATAAAACGAGTCTGTACAACTGAAGAACAAAATAACGTTTTATTTGTTTTATTCGTTGAAGATGGCCTCCAGCGGTGATGCCGAAACGTCGAAAAATAACAACGTTCAAAACAACAACTTTAATGGAACACGGCTGAATAGCCCGGATGTTATTTCCAACAATGTTACTTCTTAGCTGAGTTGACACTGAATAAATGGAAGAAAATTGAAAGAGAGAGCGAAAGTGAGACCCAATGGAAGTGCAGAAAACTCCGTCGTTCGTTTAAATGAGTTTTGTGTTACAATGCTAATGGAATACTTAATACGTTATCTGGAGGAAAGAAAACGACTGTATTAATATAGATGGTGCTTTAGTTTTGTACCGCTGTGAACGATTATCCAAAACAATGAACACGGTGCTGCTTTTTATATAAATGGATTTTTCCCCTCCCCCCCCCCCCGATTTTCCCCACCAAGACGGTATAATATTTCGAGTTTACAGGGTTCATATAAACGCACAATTCAATACAAACGTGCCCGTTACTATTATATTTTACGGAAAATCTCTCACCGCCATTTTTACTTACAACAAAAATTATTTCTTTCCCTTAGGTGTTGACTCTCCATGTGACATTCCAACAAATAAGGGAGTTAAGCAAGGATGCTGTATTACTCCATCCGTGTTTAATATATACATTGACGACATGTTGAGAGCATGGATATCCAGAGCGACTTCGGGAATACAGCGTAACAAATCAATTTGCATGGGTTCCCTGGTGTATGCAGATGACATAATTCTCATTCAAGAAAATGAGGACGATTTACAAAGAGCCATGTTTCAATTACAAAACGTAGCAAGAGAATACTCACTAGCAATTTCAACGACAAAAGACTAAAACCATGGCCTTTTAAGGTAAATACGTATCCTGTGAGGACTAAGATAATTATAAACAACAGCAGTTTAGAACAAGTGAGCCGTTTCAAATATCTCGGCTGCAGTAAACTATGAATCTGAATATGATATAAAAGAGATAAATAAATTTAGGAAAATCTGTGGTACGATTCATAGAAATCTTAGAAATAAAACAAGACACAGAGCAAGGATTAAATTTTGTAAGACAATTTCAATAACCACATTGACATATGCGAGTCAGGCGTGAGTCATGACAAAAAAGAAATGCGGCTAGATTCAGAGTGCTGAAATGCATTTTCTTCTAAGTACTTTATACTGCAAGATAGAATAAGGAATGAGGATATCAGAGCAAAACTCGAAGTAGAGGACATAAATGAAATTATTTCAGCTTACAGAAGACAACGGTGGGATCATCTGTAAAGGATGACAGAGGATCGATTGCCGAAAGCGGCACTAAACCATAAACCCATTGATAGAAAAGGCGTGGATTCTCCGAGGGTGAGATGGGCGTCGGAATAGGTTTATATAACCTAATCCTTGTAGAGAAGAAGAAAAAGAAAAATGATTTACTTCCGAATACCCGAGTGAATGGAAGGCCACCAGAGACCAATGGAAGGCCACCAGAAACCACTGAAGTTAGTTGTCAGTTTGTAACTCGATCGTTTGGTATTTGTCTATCCGTCTGTATATCTGTCTCTGTTTTTCCTATCTACCAATCTATTGGTTTTTCGGAGATTGTTTTCTAGGTGAGAAAGGGGTGTTTAAGATAATTTTTCAATCAACTTGGTATAGGAAGTAGGGCATATTATGCCAACAGCAGACTATTAAACAGCAAACTCATTAGTCGTAACAAAATAAAACATTAACAGTCGAGTGGTAAACAAAAATGAGGGGAGCTAAGATTCTTAAAAAATCCATGTTGGTATTAAATTAAAGAAACTTTTTTAACCAAATATGATTACATTGTTTTTTTAGAACTTTCAAATTTTAAGACACAAAAGTAGATAAAAGTTTGTAAAAATTTGCGAGACCGTTCCGGGTATAAAATTGAAGAGAATTTTAACAAAACCTTAATATAGTGTTCAGTTTTGAAAATGTTATAAAAATAGTATGCTAAAGCCAAGATACGAAATACCTTGGAAGATATGAAAAAACCTTGGCGTTTTCGAGAGGAAATTCTGAGAAGAATTTATAGACCAGTGTGGGAAGGAGAGATGTGGAGGATAAGAAAGAATCGTGAGTTAAAAGATCTTCATGGAGAAGCGGACATAGTTGCTGCAGTGAAAGCTCAAAGGTTGAGATGGTTGGACACGTGGTGAGAAATAGAAGTTATCGAGGCCCAAAAATGGTATTGGAAAGAAAGCCGGTGGGAGCAAAGAGGAGAGGACGTCCGATGAGGAGATGGTATGAAGATGTGGAAGGGGATTTGAGGGAGATGCGAGTGGCAGTTTGGAGGAGTAAGGCTCTGGACAGAGATGAATGAAGGAGAATCGTTGAGCAGGCCAGGGTTCTTCAGGGACCGTAGTGAGAGAAGAAGAGGAGGAGGAGGAGGAGGAGGAGGAGGAGGAGGAGGAGGAGGAGGAGGAGGAGGAGGAGGAGGAAGAAGAAGAAGAAGAAGAAGAAGAAGAAGAAGAAGAAGAGGAAGAGGAAGAGGAAGAGCAAGAGCAAGAGCAAGAGGAAGAGGAAGAGGAAGAGGAAGAGGAAGAGGAAGAGGAAGAGGAAGAGGAAGAGGAAGAAGAAGAAGAAGAAGAAGAAGAAGAAGAAGAAGAAGAAGAAGAAGAAGAAGAAGAAGAAGAAGAAGAAGAAGAAGAAGAAGAAGAAGAAGAAGAAGAAGAAGAAGAAGAGTATGCCAGACCCAAGAAAAGGGATTAAAATTTGAAAAAGTTTATTTTTTGAGATCTTCAAAAATATACGCTAATTTTGATTAACATTTTCCTTAATTTACTGCTCCACATGATATTTAGCGATTTTTTCACAACAATTTTTGTGACAATTTTTGCTGCCGACAATCATATTTTCTGGGGGATCAATGTAAAAAACAATAGGATCCTGCAGAGTACAATTATTGACACGTATTTACAAAAATCGGTTAATGCATTCAGAGTTATCTTGAGACACAACCCAAATAGACGGATAGGCAAACAAATCCCAAACAGTCGAGTTAAAACTGAGACTCGTTAAGTTCATTCATCTAGCTATAGCCTAGTGACATATCTACAGGACATATTCATCACTAAAATGTCTCAAGTAAGGGTTAGCCGGAGAGATGAAAGGGTTTGTTGATCATTTCACTAATTTAGAGCCAAATTACCTTTGCAGGACCAAAATATTTTGTCTTCCATAACATTTTTATTTTCTACAACAAAACTGGAATCTCTCCGAGTCTTGCAAAATAGAAAAAATGTTCCCCGAATCGGAAAGATGCAAGCTTCGAAATAGCATAAATGCCTCATTTGCATTTGCTGCTCCTTGCGCTAGGAAACGTTTCCCCTTTGAAATTTAGTATCGTCTTCTTCTTCTTAGTCCAATCGCCTTCTACCGCAAGGTGTAAAGGTTGAGCAAAGGTCTCGCCACCGTGGTCTCTGCATAGTCAGGGCCTTGACATCATTCCACTGCACTCCCAGCGCCTACAGAGAGCACCTCACATTGTCCTTCCAAGTCACTCTTCTCCAACCCCTGGTTCTTCTCCCACCAATTCTTGCCTCATACAGTTGTTTTGGAAATCTATCCCCTTCCATCCTCTGAACGTGTCCAGGCTAGCGCAACTGTGCTTTCTTAATTTGATCTTTTAAAGGTACTGTCTTAAGACCAATTCTTATAGTAGGGTTTCTAACTCGATCTATTCTTGTCTTTCGTTCAACCTTCCTGAGGTATCCCATCTTCATAGCTTGGAGAGAGTTTACATGCTTCTCAGTTAGAGTCTAAGTTTCAGCCTCATAAGCAAGAACTGGCACATACGTGGTTTCGAAAATGGTCATCCTAACTTTCTTCGAAATTTCTGCCTTACCTACCAATGAACTTGGTCTTCAGTGCATGGAAAATTTTCGAGCCACTGCTTATTCTTGAATTAATTTCCGCATTGAATTTTCAAGTAAGTTGCCAAACTTACTCCAGTTCTCTTCTTTCCAGCTCCTCCACCCAAACATCAAGTTGCCTTTGCAGTCCCTCTTCTGTACCGGAGAATAACTCTACATCATCTGCAAACGCAACAGCCCAGATTGAATCGGCTGAAGCTTCAAATTCCCAACATTCAGTATCGTTTGGTAAATATTTTTAAAATCAAAATTTATTCGTTGACGCTGCAAAAAATTTGAAGTTCGGATTAGCCGGGATTTACAATAAGCACAATTCTATACAGTGGTTTTTCACCGAACGCTGGTTTAAATTTTTAAATCTGACAAATCCTATCACAAACACCACGATTATTCTAACATGACATATTTCAAAACTTTGTAGTAATTCTCGTGGTTTTTGTTTAACCATCAAAGAGAAAACAACAACACGGATAGCAAACATACATTAGGGTAGATAATTATTAGGTTTTGAAGTTTCTATCAACTTGAAACGGTCTGTACTTACTATTTGTATTTTACCAAACATATAGGACAATTTTATATTCCACTGTTTTGTAGGTATGTCAGATACCTATATATGGTTGTAAAATTTCATTCGGGTGTTCTTCCGTGTTTTATTTTTCAGGTGCTAAATATTTTTTTATATTTATAAAATAAATTTATAATATAATATAATTTTATCTTCCATAGATGTGTGTAATTTGTTAAATGGAATCTGCAAAGACTCTGGTTTGCAGATATCCACACGTAAGACCAAGGTGATGGCTTTTAGTGGAACTGATCCCGTACGGGCAAAAATTGTTATAGATGGTACCTACTATCCTGAAACAAGTTAGCAATTTTGAATTCCTGGGCTACAGTGTGTCTTATAATCCATGCAACTACGTTGTGAATAAGTTGCATAAGTTCAACTTTATGTGCGGAACCATCAGGCGAACCCTTAAGTCGTCAAGTAAAGAAACACGCCTACAATTCTACGAGGTGAAAGCTCTTCCCACTCTTCTTTATGGGTCTGAGAATTAGACTTTAACGAAAAGCCAGGCCAGTCGGATCCAAGCGGCTGAAATGAGATTCCTCAGGCACGTGGCAGGGTATGCTCTCCATGATCATAGCAGAAGCACAGATATACGGCCGGTACTGATTATTATGAGTATACTCGGCAGGATCGCCAAGTATCGGCTGAATTGGTGGGAACATCTTTGCCGAATAGATGACTGCCGCATCCCCAAACAACTCTGGCAGTATAAGCAGAGTGGACGGAGAGGTGTAGGACGTCTGAGGAAGCGCTGGAATGACCAGCTCTAATCTTTGCCTATTTGATACCGGAACACACCATCCTTGCTTTAATCCGTGAAGAAGATGATGATGATGATGATGGTGACAGATGTGTCTAAATTTTCGTCAGCTTACATAGGAGATATCACAACCCAGGTAATTAAAACGACTAACCTGATCCAAAATCTGATTATTCACGACTATCTTAGTTCTTATAGGATACCTGCCTTTAAAAGCCATCGTTTTAGATTTTGTAGCAGAGATCTGTAGCCCATAGTCTTCTACGATGCTATTAAACGGTAATATCGCCCTTTGTAACTGGCCTTCTGTTTTCTATATGATTACTTTATCGTCTGCCTAAAGCAATGAATTCACATGAATATTTCGCTGCAGTGATATTCGCGAGTCGACATTAGCTGTCATCGCCGAAATATGTCGTCCGTGAAGATATTAAAAAGTGTCGGTGAAATAGGGCGCCCTTGTCTCACACATTTATTTTGTAAGAATATCTTCTGATAATTTACTATTCAAATCAACGACAACCGCAGTCTTGTAATACAAGTTCCTCTGAACTTTAATTAATCGTTCCATTATGCTCCCTTTGTTCCATTATACTCCAGTGTAGCAAACGTTTCATATTATCAAAAGATGACATATTGACACCCCTATGAATGCTAGATGCGTCTCCAAGTTAAATTCCCTTCTCTGTTCAAGTATTAACTTAAGTGTAAAGACAGCATCTTTGTATGATCTCCCTTTCCTGAAGCCATTTTATTCTTCTCATATTAAAGCGTTAGCTATTGCCTGCAGTACTATTCTAGCGCATACCTTATATGTGGTATCTAAAATAGAAATTTCTCTATAATTATCTGTCTTTGTCCGATCTCCTTTTTTTTTGTATAATAAAATTACAACCGCTTTTGACTATTCTTTTGGAATTCTGTGTTCTTTCCAACGCCTATTCAGAAAATGTAATAGACGCAGATGCAACAGAATGCCTCCACAATTCTTTTTAATTTGTACATTTCACAAATAGAAAGTGATTAAACAGAACAAATATGGTAAAAGGGAGACAGTAGGAAGCAGATAAAGTTCGTCGTTTGATAAATGACTCGTGTTCACTGTGATGACTGAATACGTAATTCCTTCCCCACTGTAGGGACAATATCAATATAAAGGGTAGTTTAATTTTGTACCGCTGTGAGCAGTTATCCACAACACTGCATATAGGCTACAGTGCCGTACAATCAAATGGATTTGTCTTCCACTAAATTTCCCCTTTAAGACGATGATATAATCTCTCAAATTTTCACATAAAACGAACAATTTAACCCAAATGTAGCTGTTGATATGACGTCTCAATGAATTTTTTTTAAATTGAATTTAACATGTTAAAACTGGTCTGTAAGGCCAACCATCAATTTATCTCTAATATCTCTTAATACTAAATACATATCAGCCAAATGAAGTCCAATGACATGCTTTAGTTAGTTCTGGTGTTCTTAACTAAACACTCTCACCCGCGCACAATGCTCTTCTTTTATAATACAAAACACTACACAAGTGCAAATGGCTTTGTTCTCTTCAGTCTTTAGAACACGTGTTGATTGTGCAGCAGCTGAAGAACTTCTGCATTTTCGTGGAAGTGAAGCCTTTCTTCATGGTTCTTTGCAAACCTTTTAATATCTTCTTTAATTGTTGGAATACCTAGATCTGTGTGGATACCGGCGTTTCTAACATACCATGGTGCATTCACCATGCTCCGCAAAACTTGTTTTGGAATGTTTGTATTATCCTGATCTTACTATCTTTCTCGCATCCCCAGAGTTGAATTCCATACAGCCAGGTGGGTTTAATTGTCTGATTATAGATCAGAGTTTTGCTGTACAGAGACAGGTTGGAATGTTTTCCTATGAGCCATTTATATTGTCGGAATTTTATGTAAAGTTCCTCTTTTTTCTTTATTACATGCTCTTTCCATCTTATTTTGGTATCCAATGTTATACCCAGGTATTTGGCTTTGTTTTCATAAGGCGTTACCGTTCCATTTATGACCAACGATGGAAGATTATTCAATCTTTCATTGGTGAAATTAATGTGTGCCGACTTGGCTTTAATTTGTTAAGTTTAATTTTCCATTTTTTAGTACATTCATGAAATGAATTATGTTTTCCAAGCTTAAAGAAAATTAATTATATTTCTAACTAAATAAATTGTCTACCTACTGTGTTTTTGCTAACGCTGTAAGAACACTGAAATTTAAACACTTTTTTTTCACTGACTGTTTCCAAAACATGTTTTTCTTGCTTACGTAAACTTACTTCTCAATTAAAATTATCCCTTTTATTGGCAACACTGTGTTTTTGTTTAACACGCGTTTGACTTATTTCTATTAAAACCCAAACGTTTCGCCCGTATTACTATGAGGCACCCTCAGTGACTAGGGTTGCCAGATGTCCTGCTTTAGCCGGACATGTTTTGTTTTTTACAGTTTAATTCGGTTAAAAATAAGCATGTCCGGCCTGTACGGATATTGTTTGGCTTTTTGTCTGACAAATTTCCACGTAGTATTATGGTAACAGTATTGCACATATATTTTGTGCTTGAAAAAACTATGTATGACTGTATAAAGTATTTTTTTTACGTTTATTTATACAATCTGTTAATACATAACAATAAGCATAGCCTAATTCTACATAGAATAAATGGCATGAAGAGAACTCTAGCCCAGTGACTAGTTCTCTGTATCAGTATTTATAAGTAACATATTATGTATAATATATTTATAGTGTTGAAGTCTAGGTAAGTCCAGAGGAAATGTTAACTTTAAGCGTCTTATCTGTAGGCTGTTGTCTAGTAGATTCATGACTGTAGGATTCGTGTGCTCTTCAAGTCGTTTCACGTATCTTTCGCTGAACATCGCAATGGTTTCACTGATTGAGGGCCGGTCCAGATCTCTATAGATGTCTTTGTTACTGATGAACCACGGTGCGTTGGTTATGCCACGCAACACCTTGATCTGAAACCTTTCCATTATGGGGATATTGGATTTAGATGCAGTTCCCCAAAGCTGTAAGCCGTATGTTCACACAGGCTTGAAGACAGTGCTGTACACCAACGGCTTGTTCCACAATTGACAGTAGTGATTTTCTGCCCAGGAACCAATAATACTTGCGAAACTTGGTGTCCAGTTGTTTTCTCTTCATCCCAATGTGGTTGGGTCAAGTCAGTTTTTTGTCTAGGTGGATGCCCAAGTATTTTACAGAGTCAGCTACGGGGATAGCCTTGTTATTTAATTTCACAATTGATGTTGTCCCGTGGCATTTTGTGAAGGTGGTGTGTGCTGACTTAGTTTAATTCTGCACTTCTTTTCCCATTTTTAATCGCATGTAGCGAAGTCTGTAGTAAAATGGTTGCTTTCTCCGGACTTTTGTTTGTAGCAAGAATTGCAGTATCACCAGCGTACGTAGCAGTAATCACATCATTGCTAGTTGGCAGATCTGCTGTATAGATTAGATACAGAATGGGACCCAAAACACTTCCCTGGGGAACTCCTGCTCGTGTTGGGAACAAACTGGCAGTTACATTTTCGTGGCGTACTCGAAAGTGTGTTTCTTCTAAATACGACTTTAATATGGTGAACATGGATTGAGACAAGCTTTTTTTGAGTTTATAAACTAAATAAATGGTCGTACTAGATTTTTATTTCCTTTCCTGTCGGAGTAGCAGACCCATGGCAGGTACCTTTGCTTGTCAGTAATCGAGAAGGCGTTGTATGACTTTACTTCTACAAAACATTCAAACGCCACTTTTCATAGTATCGTTCTAGTCGTAATCAGTGATCGTTAATGACCGTCTATATTTTTTTTATTTTTGTGGTTACTATTCAGGCTGCAGATAGTCTTCAAATTACCCGAGTCAGACTACTCTCTATCTCTCTTAAAGTATCTCTCTTATTGACAACACTGTGTTACTGCAATTGAAAATGTGCCAGTTGATAAATTATGAATTAGATTAAATTAATTTTAGGTATATTTCAATTCATTAATGTCGAGTGAACTCAAAATGTGTTATATTGAACGCTGTCACGCCAGTAATGGAACAGACCAATGGCAGATACCTCTGTTTGTCATTAATCAAGAAGGCGTTGTGTGTGACTTTTCTTTTGCAAAACACGCAAACACTACTTTGATTAGTATTATTGCAGTCTGTGATCAATGCTCAGTCCATGTGATTAGTGACCATCCATAATTTTGTTATGGGTAAACAGTCTTCAAATTACCCGAGTCAAGATTCCCAGGCCAGGTATTAATGAACCTAAGCATACAAGAGAATTATCCCTTATTTAATACTGTGGAACGTTATGAAATGTTAAACATTTGCATGGAATTATTAACATTGGTGAGGTAACTATCGACCCAACGCTACGTACAAACGGATGGAAGCGCGTGTTTATGTTATCCTTAACGTTTGTGATGAAAATCGCTTGACGGAGGGGATCAGTTTATCTTTCGTAGGAAGGGATGTTGAGGCGTCATAGGCAGCACGTCAACAAGACAGGTTCGTTAACGTTACAGCAAATTATTTTTACCGCTAATTATTACAAAATGATTAATAGGCGTGCTTCTTGCGTTGTGTTTCATTATCGTGGGGAAAAATTTCACACGTGGGGAAATTTAGAACGGTACAAATTGTCTGCTCTACCTTCACTGCCACTGCTATACTCCTTAGAGACTTCGTTGCGACACACAGCAATATCAGCAAAGTAACAAATCAGTTGTTAATGAACTGGAGTCTGACTTGTATGTATGACAAGTAAGAACAGCAAAAGCTATAACTACGTGCAAGATTCGGTGATATGTAGGCACCAATAAGCGTCAGACAAGAAGCCGGATATCCTGCTGCGCCGACGGCAGCAGGAGACTAATAAGTCCCACGTGGACTTTACGCGCTAATATACGTACTATGTTCTGTGCTCCGAGATATTAGCAGGCAATTTAATAGCCCTAGCGCAAACGCTTCGTTCTCTCACTCGCTCTCTCTCCTTCTCTCTTTCTGTCTCTCACTTTTCTCCATCTTTCTTTCCTTCTTTCCATGCTTGCTTCGCTGTCTCGCGTTATTTCTCTCTCTGAATCTCTGCCTTCATCTCTCACTCTCTCCACACACACACACACACACACACACACACACACACACACACACACACACACACACACACACACACACACACACACACACACACACACACACACACACACACACATCTTCTACCAACCTCTTTATTACCGTACGTCTCGCCCCATCGCTGCCCTCTCTCTGGCTTTCACCATATCTCTCCGCATTCTATGTCTTATGCTACCTCTTCCCTTTCACTCTTCGTCAATTCTCCTTTATGTTTTCGCTCTCCACACTCACAAATCTTTTCTCTGTCTCGCACTCTTCCATCTACATATCTTTCTATAAGTGGTTTGCCATTGTTCTGTTTGGTATACCTGTTTCCCTTTCTTTCTGTGTGTCCGTCTGTCTGCCTATCTGTCTGTCTGTCTGTCTGTCTGTCTGTCTGTCTGTCTCTCTCTCTCTCTCTCTCTCTCTCTCTCTCTCTCTCTCTCTCTCTCTCTCTCTCTCTCTCTCTCTCTCTCTCTCTCTCTCTCTCTCTTCCCCCCCCCTCTCACTCTCTCTCTCTCTCTCTCTCTCTCTCTCTCTCTCTAAGTCTGTCTGACTGTGGTCTGCCTACCTGTCTGTCTATTTTTCTCTGTGTCTATCTGTCTTCCTGCCTCGCCCACCTTCTCTCATCCATCTCCCACTTTCCGTCTCTCTCCCCCTCTCTCTCTCTGTCTCTATCTCTCTTTCTCTCTTTGTCTCTTTTTTTTTCTTTCCCTCACTTTCTCCCTCGCTGCCTCGCGGCAGTTCTCTGTTTGTCTTTCTCCATTTCTTTCCGCATTCTATGTCTTTCTTATGATACCTCTTCCTTTCACTCTACTTACTAATTTCCTTGTGTGTTTGTGTGTCTGTCTGTCTTCCTGTCTATCTCTCTCTTTCTTCCTCTCTTCCTCTCTCCCTCTCTCGCTCTCAGAAATAAAACCAACGACACCAAATTCAGCTTCTGTCATCCTTTATGTCAGTCCCATACGCCATACCAGCAGTCCACATGGGCAATAACGATGACTTTTTGAAAGGATCGGTTTGTCTTTTCGCCGCAGGTTTAGATTTCCGACTTCCGAGAAATTCAACGTAATGTAGAAAAGTCAACAGACAGAAAATTTTGCTAATAAGAAACATTTTTCGCAAACTAATGCATGGAGAATAGTTAGTAGTATCTCTTCAGTGGGCGTAGATAATCCATCTCAGTGTGTCTTATATTTACCGCAATCTTGTATTAACGGTAAATATATTAGGCAATATTGTCGTTATCTGATATTGAATTTTGAGCGCACTAATTGTATCTAAATTTGAATGCTGAATTATAGAAACTAATTGATTCTTAGAAGTAAATATTGTTGACTATTATTATTATTATCAATGACACTCAGCTCAGTATCTGTGTCTGTTTCAGTGCGTTAATGAACATGAGACACTTGAAGCACATCGAGCCAGGCATTTTCAGGAACGTTTCTCATCTGAGAACAATGTGAGTATCATACTGTATTCTGAGGATTGACACGCTATTTTCTGTTCAGTCCCGTCTTTTCCAACAGTTTGCCTTCAGAAATGATGTTGTCAAATCCATTCATTCGGATTACCATTAACAATACCACTACTAGTACTACAAAAACAGTGCAAATTAACTTTACAGCGAATTATTTTTCCTCAAATTATCCACAACACTGCATATAGGCTTCAGTGCCGTACAAACAAATGGATTTGTCTTTCACTGAATTCCCCCTTTAAGGCGATGATATAGTCTCTCGAATGCTCACATAAAAGGCACAATTTAATCCAAGCGTAGCTCTTGAACCCCGGATTTATTTCTGGGGTTCTGAGAAGCTTCTGTGGCGTTTTTGATGTTAGTGAGGAAAAATAAATAAATACTACAGTTTTTAGACTGGCCCTTACTAAATTTCTTACGGTACCTGTATCCTCTGTGATAGACACCGTTCACTCTTGTTCCTATCACCGCTATACATTTCTTCTTCTGCTCACTTTATATAACCTCCAACACATCTCCACATCAACTTCCGTGGCCAGAGCGTTATTGTCTTTCATAAAGCGACAACATCTAAAAAATTCCTATTCTTATCACAAGTCTCTGTTCGTGTTTGCCTCTGTATCTCTCCCTATTTTACTGGTTAAAAAAGTTTCCTTACAACCTAGTTTCCAAAGCAGCCATTTTACTTTTATTGTTTGTGGATAGAGCTCACGTTGCATCTGAATATAGAACAGTATGTTGAATGACTGTTTTGTGTAATCTTAATTTTGTGACACATAAAAGACTTAAAACTAGACTACTAAATGTTTTTTTGGCAATTTTAGGTATACGTAAAATGTTAATATTAGTTTATAGATAGTATTTTTTAAACCTTTTGTCCGCTGTAATCAATCTCTGAAATATTGCCTTTCAGGCTGCTGTGTCGTACGTAACAGCACTCTATGTGGTACTGTTATAAAATTTTTTTAGTCATTTATTGAAAAACGGTTTCGCTGAAGTACGCAGCCAAGAGTTGGCACCATTAATGATCTTCATCGGTTTCAAAGCTGTGGGTAGCCTGCCAGTTTTTTATTTAAAGACATGATGGCACCCTTGCCTTGATGCGGTCCGCCGGAGTAACGGTCTCAAATATGTCACTGACAGGGGGTAGGCTACGTCCACGATAGTCCGTTAATCTCGTTGTGAGCATCCACAAAGTGTGAGCCTCCTTCTGCTTAGGCGGTGACTGCCTTACGGAACACTCAGGCACCGGAGATGTGTTCGACCGCCTAATGAAATCCGTTGTCCATATCATACCATTCGGCCACCGGAAACGGCAGAACGGTTTTGCTCCCCCCCCCCCCCTTATATCGACTGAGATCCTCATGTACGGTAATTCGGAACACTGTCGTGACGATATTTTTCCACGATGGGTACTCAATATAGACGATGGCACGTTTCAATGAACACCACCACGCACTTTACGGGTGCTGGAAGAGGTTATGACAAGCACCACGTTTTGTCGTTCACTTCTCGAACAGAAACAAATGGTTTCCGTGTAACCAATGTACGTGATACTGCTCGCTACTGCGCGTGACTAACACTGTTATCCCAACCAGTTGGTTTAATCTAATTTTAGTTTTTAAATACCCCTCGTTTTACTGATAAGTTAAAAATTTCTACTGTTAAAAAAAAATCATCATCGTCACTGCATGGACACGAATTCTCCTGTTCCAGACTCATGACCCCTGCCATCTTGTGACTGGCTTCCGTACAGATCTTTTTCCAACTACTCATAAGCCAACTTTGGAAAACGGGTATTGTCCATTCTTCTAGCTGTTGTTTACAGCAATTTCTATAATGATGAATGTGTTCATTTAGGGAAACTATATCAAGTTCTCGTCTAATACACTCGTTTCTTATATAATCGAGTCGCGTATATCCCTTTACCGATCTCAAGTAGCTCGTTTCTGCAGCCTGTAATTGGCACCAGTCCTTCTTACTTATAGTCCTGGTCTCGCATCCATACAGCAGTGCTGGTACTGCCATTATCTTACAGAATTTGATTCACGTCTCTTTTCTAGCTTTCTGTATAAAAATATGAAAATAATTTACTAGATAATTTTTCAGTGAAGGGTTAGTGAGGATCGGTCAAAAATAACACAAATTTTAAACTTATTTGTGTCGACGTTTCGACAATGTTTATTGTCATCATCAGGACAATTGTTGCTGACGCCAAACACACATATCACAGTTGTGTGTTTGGCGTCAGCAACAATTGTCCTGATGATGACAATAAACATTGTCGAAACGTCGACACAAATAAGTTAAAAAGTTGTGTTATTTTTGACCGATCCTCACTAACCCTTCACTGAAAAATTCATTGATTGACGGTCGCTACGAATTTAAGGATTTACTAGATAATAACAAACCAACATTTATAAAAATGATAAAAATTCATTAAAAGCTTTTTCTTTAGTAAGTTTCTTAGTAAATTTAAACTGATTAGGCTTTACATGTGAACGTTAAAAGTGCAAACTCGTACACAAGTAAGGAGTGTAAAACTTAGAATACTTAGGTGAGATCACAATTCTGTACCTGTTCCAGTTACATCTACCAAGCGCCTGCGCTGGCCTACATACACAACGATGTATTTGACGCTACGTTGCCCAACCTGAAAATACTGTAAGTAACTCACACTATGCTCGCCTTCATTTACATCAACATGTTATTTGATAAACTAGATTTAGGATGTTTCTGGGTAATGTTTAATCTACGATGTTCTATCTAATATTTGTTGCTGACCAATGTTTGATAGTCTGTGCGACATTTTCAGATTTACATAAACTAAACTGGTGTTGAGACAAATATATACCGTAAATTAAATGGTACGGTGTATATTTGATATTTGAATGGAATAAATATATGAGCTCTAGACATTACAGAAGTCAAAGTTGGGCTTAAAGCATAAGATTTATTATATTTAAATATGCAATTATCTGAACAGAAATCATAGATCACTTTTTCATTTGTTTCTTGAGAATTGAGATAACCCATTTTCGTTTAATATTATTCAAATGAAAGCAAGTCTATTTTCTCTACTAAAATTTATCGTTTTTAATTTAAAAACCAGCCTAAAATAAATCTGTATTAAACAGTTTCACATAATAGTTGCTTACGATTGTTATATAACATAGACAATATAAATATTAAAAAAATAAATACACATTTTCATATTAATATGTATTTTTTTATTTTTTATGTTCATAATCACGCACATTATTCTTGTTACTTAAATTAATAGTAACTAATATTTTATATTTTTATAAACAAGAATGTATTATTTATCGTTTATACAATATTTTGATAGTTTTAAATTACTATCATCTACAAAATTATATTATTGTTCATAAAGGTACAAAATATTATTCATTATTATTTTATATAAAAATGTAAATATTAGTAATATTTACTTTAGTAATAATTATTACTAAAGTAATAAAAATAATAAATTGAACCTTATCTTGTCATTAAATTAAAATTTTTATTTTAGGAGGATAGTTCATACAGGTCTAAGAGCTGTTCCCGATCTAAGTCAACTGTACGTTCCTTTACCCCTCATGATGGTGTAAGTATTTTATATGGAATTTCTCTAAGTTTCTAGTTTAACGAGAAACTATGTTTCATAAAATAATGGTCAATATATTCTTTTTGCAGAGACTTGGAAAACAATCAAATCAATAAACTGTACACGTCGCAGATTCAAGTCAAGGCAGAACAACTGTAAGTAATTTATATTAATTTTATATTAATTATATAAAAATGAACGTTTCTTTGTTTCTTTGTCCCGTATGCGTTCCTATACCATTCATCCGATTGCGATGAAACTTCGGTGAGTTGTTGTGCGCACGCCCGCGAAGGTTTCTAAATTTTTTTCGATGGGGTCCTTTGGGGGGTTCTTTGGGCTCTTCCACATCTCCTCCTAAACCACTGGACCGATTTCAACCAAACTTGGCACAAATATTTTACGCAACGGGAGAACCAACATAGGATAGGTGTTTTTTCGATGGGGACCTTTTGGGGGTTCTTTGGGGTCTTCCACATCTTCTCCTAAACCACTGGACCGATTTCAACCAAACTTGGCACAACTATTTTACCCAACGGGAGAACCAACATAGGATAGGTGTTTTTTTCGACGGGGCCTTTGGGGGTTCCTTTGGGGTCTTGCACATCTCCTCCTAAACCACTGGACCGATTTCAACCAAACTTGGCACAAATATTTTACGCAACGGGAGAACCAACATAGGATATGTGTTTTTTCGATATGATCCTTCGGGGGGTCCTTTTTGGGGTCCTTTAGGGTCTTCCACATCTCCTCCTAAACCACCGGACCTATTTCAACCAAACTTGGCACAAATGTTTTACGCAAAGGGAGAACCAACATAGGACAAGTGTTTTTTCGATACGATCCTTTGGGGGGTCCTTTGGGGTCTTCCACATCTCCTCCTAAACCATTGGACCGATTTCAACCAAACTTGGCACAAATATTTTACGCAACGGGAGAACCAACATAGGACAGGTGTTTTTTCGATACGATCCTCTGGGGGTTCCTTTGGGGTCTTAAAAATCTATTAGATCTGGTTACTATGGAAACCCAATAGAATAGATTCTGTTCTAAATATATTATCGCATTAAATTGAAGACCACGCGAACGAAGTCGTGGGCAACAGCTATTTATTTTTAAGAAACCTACTTTAATTGAACTTTATTAATTAAACTAACATTTTTATTATGTACAACGTGAAAATCCGTAGCGAAGCACGGATATTCTGCTAGTTAATTATAAATTACAATCGTGTAATCGTAACTTAATCATATAATTATGTAGTATAATTAAATACAGTTATACAATATGGTACATATAAATTATGTTATAATATAATAAATTACATCATAGTTTTTTCTGTGGTTCTGAATGGTTCGTGTGGGTTCGGTTTTTATGAACAAAAAGCAAACCATTTAAAGAAAATAATTATGTGGTACTTGCTTTGGGTATAAATTTGGGAACATACGGTTACTTAAAATAGACATTTAAAATTTATCATGTCATGAAACAAAGATGACATCGATTAATATGTAGAGACAATAAAAATGATAAAAAATGGTGCCAGGAACATAACAGAAATTTTCTCCTATCTTTTATAGAAACTGATAGTTACATGTCCCAATTTTTCTAATGATTTGTATTGGTGAGTATATGTCTGAAAAATCTTCGGGAAAAGAGTTACATGTCCCAATTTTTTTAATGATTTGTATTGGTGAGTATATGTCTGAAAAATCTTCAGGAAATAGATTTAAATCGGTCTACTTATTTTATGACAGAAATTAATCTAAGGATTTTGTAAAATAGGTAAGACGGACCCTCAAAAACTGGCATTTCAAAATCATGGCACGATGTGCATAAATACGTGGTCAGCCGTGCATTTTTTTGTAAGTTAGCATACGAATCGATTTTCCTGTAGAGGCTATTGAGCACCTCTCAAACGTGCTCATTCAACTCCGATCGAGAAATAAATGGTTCGAACGAAGATTCAAGAAAGCTGCTTTTTACTGTTACAAATAATATTTGCATTAGTCAAGTTGGCAGTGAAATTCCAAACATCTGGATTCGTTCCATTCGTAAAGCACCTTAGTTATTGGGTGGCCTTAGCGGTTTGTGTGTAGTCGGTGTTTGTCGCCTACATTCACTTTTACTATAAAAGATTTGGGCCCATTGCGTTTCTGTCGAAGTGTTGTGTTGACCTTGGTGGTGAGCAAGTGTTCGTGTGCATTGTGCTTGTGCTTTGTGACTGTTGTGTATTTTTTAATAGCAGGTATAAATTTGTATTATTTAATCTTTTGATTATATATTATGTGAACTTTTGTTATTATTATTTGATATCAAAATAATACAGTATTATTTATTTCTTTACATGTATTAGTTTATAATTACCATGAAGATGGTTGTCAAATGTTTGGGTGGCCGAACCATCGATTTTATACTTTTTCTGTGGTGGCAAACCTCCATCAGTTAGATCAAATTCAAATAACGTGAAAAAATTTGAACCATCTCTCAACCACCATCAGGCTATACCAATGTTTTTTCACGAAGCGATTTTGATCGCACAAGAGAGCTACAGAACGTTCTACAGGTTTCTCGGCTATCCCAGCTGTAATGTTTGCGTGCGTACGTGACACTTAACATGCGAGGCAGCGTTACGTAATTCGGAACAATCTCGTACATTCGATAGTGTTGTTCGACGAGCTTCTAAACTAGCCCAACGGTGCGTGTTCCTGCCAAGGCCGTGCTGAAGTATCCTCTAGAATTTTCAAGTGTTTGTTAAGGACACATATTATGGTACCTGCAGACTATAAATACCGCCTCTTAGTTTTCAGTTATTGTCGGCCGGTTTACACAGTGCAAACGATAACAGCCGCAAATTCAAACATAATCAAATAATGTTTTGCATACAGCCGTACATTGTAGAGTTCTCAAGGCCTACTGTTTTTGGTGAAGATCGGTTACGGGGAAAGGGCAGTTTACCTGAAACCTTTTTTGTTGTAACAAGAGTAAAGTACTTAATTTTGATAAATAAAGTATCCTGATAAGAAGATCTTAATAATACACTGTAGAAACGTAGATGAAATATCTATAAATGAAGAGGCTATTTGAACGTGGTGGGGGTAATTTTCTATAAATAAAAATTATAGTTGAAGGGGAGGGGATAATTTTTATGTGTACTACGTTATCGGCAACAAAGTAGTAGTTTGTTGTTAAAATTCCTTCCCGGGCTGTTTGGCCGTAGTCCAATGTTTTCTGCAAAACCAGACGTTTCGACAGTCCCGTCGACTGTCATCATCAATGAAAATCGAGTGCGATAACGTGTGGTGGTATACGTTAGTGACCACAGTACTGTGGTTAAGGCTGAAGCAATACGTGGAAAGAAGTAGTTTCTATGGAAACATTACATTTCGTAAATGATCTTAAATATAAATCTTAGAACATGAAAGTCGTGTATGGTTCTCCATACCGATATTTTAATATGGGAGGGATTAAAGTCGGAGAATCCCCTAGAGGCGTCGGTGATATAATTAATATTATCATTAATTTGTTTTCGGACCACGTTTTCTCATTTAGCCTTATTATTTAGTGTTATTATGCTAAGAATTATGTAGCAGAGACGTGGACGATTAAAGTCATGTAATTGGAGGTGTATTGGTCGATGGTGGTGGGTTACTGTAGTAGAGCGAATGTGATGTTGGGTGACTGGTTGATTGGCGATATTCCTTTGGGTCGTTACTGGCAGACATTTTTTCGAATTTATGACAGATCATACACTGATTTGGGGAAATTTTTGTAAATACTAACGATCGTAGTCACCTTGGGGATTAGCTTCTTAGCCTCTCAGGACTGAAAACTTGGATGACTTTGTAGTAAAACTGACGACGATGTTGACATTAAAAATAGTGAGTCAAAAAAGGCATGATGTGAATAACTTTAGTTAAAAAACAAACAGAAATATGAGAAACTTAATTTTAATAAGCAGCAAATTATGGTATACAAGCAAGACAAAGGAGTAAGGAATACAATCCAGAATTAATTTGGGTAAGATGGCTATATCTAGTGTACATTAAATGGAATCCTGTGGGATAAGTAAATTACAGCAGAAACTAAAACCAAAATATTTAAAAACCATTGTTAGGAGTATCATGACTTATGGCTCAGAATTTCGGACTACCAATGAACACACAAGAACAAAATTAATGACAGCAGAGGTAGACTTTTGGTGACGTTCGACAAAGAGTATCCAGACGTGAGAAAATTAGAAATGAAGTTATTAAGGATAGAATGGATGTAAAAAATTTAATCACTGATTTTGTTCAAACAAAAAAATTACAATGGTATGGACACGCGAAAAGAATGAAGATCTTTTGATGGACAAGCAGGAGCGAAAGATGAGAATTAAATCAATTCTATAATCTTTGGTTCTGTAAATTGTGTAAATATTTTACAGCCGTAATAATAACAATAATCATGATATACACAATTGAAACCCCTTTGAGAAATAATGTGCCTCAGATTAAACGCACTGCCGTCACAATTATTTCATAGTTTCAAAACTCTTAAAATAACTTTTAGTGTTGTTTTTTCACGTCTATCGTGTGATTTTCAGTGTCATTTGCCGAATAGTACATTTGTCAAAATCTGTTTGAAGAAAATGCTAGTTTCGGGGTTAAAAATACATTCGCTTCCTGGAATTTGAGAGGATTTTCTAATTTATTATCAATTTGATCTAAAGCTGTTTGAATTTTAATTCATACCCATTCTTTTTACATTACATATATAATTTAAGAGTGTTTGAAAGAAGAATTCTAAGAAAAACTTTTAGACCAGTGAAGGAAGTTAAAAAATGGCCCACACAGAACAATAGAGAATTAGAGGAATTTATAGATAGCGAGGACATAGTGAGGTTCATCAAGTCTATGAGGATCAGCTAATTGGGACATATGATGTGCATGGAGGACGACAGAATGCCCAAAGCAATTATAAGAGGGACAATAGATGGGCAAAGAAGGAAAGGAAGACCTAGAAGAAGGTGGTTACAGGACGTAGAAGATGACGTCAGGAGGATGGGCATCGGAGATTGGAGACGGAGGCTGGAGAACCGAGGTTTTTGGAGGCGACTAGTCGGGGAGGCCAATGCTTTTCGTGGGCTGTAGCGCCAGAGAGTCTAGTCAGTCTTCCTTTTACATTGAGAAAGAGAATTAGTAAAGCTAATTATAGAATAAGAATTAGCGATCCTTTTTACTTCCATGTTCCTTAAGGAAATGGAAATATGGTGATGGCAAAAAAAATCGTGTTCGAGATTATTGCAGATTCTGACTGTACTACACCCAAAACTTGAAAAAAAGTCGTTTTTCGAAAAAGTGTCTATGTGTCTGTCTGTGTGTCTGTAGATTTTTTTTCTATGACAAACGATAACAGACGCAAATTCAAACAGAATCAAATAATTTTTTGCATACGGCCCTGATTTGTAGTGTACTCACGGCCTGTTGTTTTTGGTGAAGATCGGTTGGGGAAAGGGGTAGTTTACAAGCAACTTTTTTTTTATCAAGGTTAATTTTTTTTTTTTTGGCAAACGGTAACAGCCGCAAATTCAAACAGAATCAAACAATGTTTCGCATACAGCCCTGAATTATAGAGTCCTCAAGATCTGCAGTTTTTGGTGAAGATCGGTTAAGGGAAAGGAGTAGTTTACCTGCAACGTTTTATGTTTTAACAAGGGTAATTTTTTCTATGACGAACGATAACTGCCGCATATTCAAACAGAATCAAATAATTTTCTGCATACTTCCCTGAATTGCAGAGATCTCAAGACCGTTTGATTTTGGTGAAGATCGGTTAAGTGGAAAGGGGTAGTTTACCGACAACCTTTTACGTTTTAACAACAGTAAAGTACTTGAAAATTCATTTAAACTTTTTCAAACGATGGTAATTGTTAAAAATAAAATAATTTTGTTGCCAGGCAATAAAATTATAATTTTTTCATTTTAATGTAAATCTTGTATGAGAGAAACTATATCGTTCTTGGCAGGCAATAATATCTCAGTTATGTAATGATTACGTTTCCATTTTATTATTATGACTACCGCAATAAAAAGGCAGGGAAGACACACACACACACACACACACACACAC
Organism: Magicicada septendecula; assembly: GCA_034769895.1. NCBI lineage: Eukaryota > Metazoa > Arthropoda > Insecta > Hemiptera > Cicadidae > Magicicada > Magicicada septendecula. Next base: position 55,798,696 of record CM068367.1, read on the forward strand.
ACACACACACACACACAACAATTCGAGTTATTTCTGGCCTCATTCATGTTTATTTTCTTACATTTGCACGCTTTTTAAATGGAAAGTGCCGAAACCCACACCAACATAACGCGTGCAAGCCGAAAAACTGTCAAGCGTGGATACCGATTTGCTTCCTGTGGATCGCTGGGCAGTGTAACTGCACGTGTTTACAGAGGAACGATTCATAGACAGACTTTCGTCTTTAGGGAATGAACCCTCTGCAAGATGCTGAGGGTCCATGAGTGACTTCGGAGCGCTCCTTCTTATCCGCGTGTTTGTTCTGTGAAACGTACACTGTAGATTCGCAGCTCTACTCTAAGCAACGCTCAATAGGAAATGTTGAAAATTTTTGTCCACGGTGTACCCTCATACACACTAAACCTGCTCTGATGTTTTAATTACGGACATCATAATATTAAAACTTTGGAAACTTGAGCACTACTTAATGGAAATCAAACATTAACTTATACAAACCATTAATTTTATGCATATTTTTTATATATGTACAACGTTATCGGCAACAAAGAAGTGGTTTTTGTTAAAATTCCTTCCCGGGATGTTTAGCCGTAGTCCAATGTTTTCTACAAAACCAGACGTTTCGGCAATGCCATCGACTTCCATCATCAGTGAAAATCGAGTGCGATAACGTGAGGTGGTATACGTTAGTGACCACAGTACTGTGGTTAAGGCTGAAGCAGTAAGTAGAAAGAAGTAGTTTCTATGGTAATATTTCATTTCGAAAATGATTTTAAATATAAATCTTAGAACATGTAAGTCATGTATGGTTCTCCATACCGATATTTTAAATAATTTTGTAATTACATAAAATATTTTTTAATAATGTTTTACAGTATACATTTTATATTTATATTTTTATTGCATTATATCCATTTACAAAAGAGTAACAACCTTTTAAAACTTTTAAATTTTGTATATAGTCTTTCTTACACTTTACTATGGCCTCCATGCTGTTGGCACTATGAACTTCAACACATACCGTCTTCTTCCTTCACTTTGAAATCTCTTCAGTAACTCTCCTCCCAGCCTACAATAACTCTTTATTTATGAACTACTTTCTTAATTTGGTTGTCCTCCTCGTTTGTCTTTTCGTTGTTGAATGGCTGTCAGGAAGGCAAGAAGGGACAGGAGTTTAGAGTACAAGATTTCCACATGTGTATCAAAAGTTCCACACCTACCAAAGTGTCTGACAGGTAGGTGTTCTTATGATAAATTCCCTGATTATTTTCACTGATGGAAGTTTAAATTATTTTACTGTTTTTCCTACTAATGTTACTTTTCAGAGTTAGGCAGAGTAAGTTTACCAGGCCACATGTTTGGTTTTCAGTTACCCATACGTGACAGTTTATTTGTTCTGAAGTTTTCTGACAGTCTTACACTGCAATACGGTTTCATTTTTTATTTCTCGTTGTTTTGAGGGAGTGGTCAGCGATGAAGATTTATGTCTTCCTTATACGCTGATGCGTCTTCATTAATCATAAGAACACCATTGATAGACATTACATGTCTGAGCTACCCATTCCTGTATCTTTTTTTTAAATTAATTTCTTCATATTCCAATTTCAAAAACTTATACTCCCTATAAATTAAATCCCGATTTAGAACATGTGTGACTACCTTTATTTACTAGACACGTAGTAATTAAAAATATATAAATATTTTATAGGTTATAATAATGGAGTGATCAAAGGTGCAGCATAAAATGAAAAACATAGCATGTTATAAACAAACTAAGTTTAAAGAAAGAAAGAAATAATTTTCAATTTCTTCGCCACGTAAGTATCAAGAAACTTATTTCAACATAACTTATTTCAAAATAATTTATGACATCTGCGTATAAAAATTCGTTAACAGATGTAGTTCTAAATGCTAGTTTTTGAACAGGTACATTTTAAACTTCTAAGTACCTAGGAACCTACAGAAGTAATTAATTTCACTTCACAAACCTGGAAAATCTTAGTGTAAACTAAAAAAAAAATATAAAAAAATAAAACAAACGCCACACATTTGATAACAATTTATATATTTTTTAAAAGTATAATCACAACAACGTCCACGTTTATTCACAAAAACCCGAGCTTTGACTGGGTGCCGACGCATGCGCACTGCAAAACACGCGCCGTTGGCACGAAAATAGTCGATTAGTGACAGGAAGTATTACTTTTCTAAAACAAACGAAATATATGATTTGTTTTAATTACAGTCAGCTGGATTATAATTTTGTTTAGATTTTATTACTTTGAACAACATCACTGACTAAACGAATCGAAATTTAATAAAAATGTAAACATTTCCACAAACAACATTATTTGTTCACAATCAACATTCGGTTGTTTGAATTTGTGTTTACTTTTTTAAACGTAAATTTAAATATATTTGTTTATTCTTAAAATTTAAACATAATTTTATTTAAATGCGATTGTTGTTTTCAAAAATTTTTGTTTTTGAGTTTATGAGAACTAAAACTCAGTTTCATTTGAATTGCAAGTATATTTCTATTAAAAGTAACCTACATAAACATAAACCGATTTCTGTACGAGCGTAATATATAAGGCTTCTTAAACGTAACTAAAAGAGAATTGTGTTTTTCAACTGAAACACAAATTAAGTTAAATTTTAAACCTAATTAAATAAAAATATCTTGTTACGGAAGCAGAATAAATTCAAGTTTAAAACACAAAAGATAAATACAATTCGAATAGCCAAAAGTTTGGAGTACATGATATTATTTATAAAATCAATAGTCCACACTCATACTAGACTTCAATTCGTTTAGTCAGTGTTGCCAAAATGTTGCCAGTATCAAAAGCAACAAAGCAATTTTTTTATTGTAAATGACACCGTAGATATTTTTTGGTTGATTTAGAATCGTGACATTTCCGCAGTGATGTGTTTGTTATTAAAGTTGATTTTCTCATCCTTGTTTTAGTTTTAACATACTTTACACGCATTAACTTTCTAAGAATGCAAATTATTTACAAATTATGATTTTCTGTTTCCTGCTTATTAGCAATTTATAAAACTAATTGTACACAGAACCTCAAAAATCGTTTCCTCTTATTTAAATTTTCTTGCAATCTATGAAATTTTGTATTCCCTTTTATTTAATTTCAGGAAAAAACAACATACCAATGATATCTCATTTCAGAGATATTGTCTCATAATATTTGAAACAGAATATAAAAATATTTTTTTTTACCTGGCCGTAATTTGTGAACAAAGTATTTTGTATTTCCCTGGATGTGTCTTTTCTTGTGTTGGTGAGAAGTTTAATCACATGTGTGGAACGATAAGAAGAACATTGAATGGAAAAGTCAGAAGAGATACTATTTTGAAATTTTATAAAGTGATGGCAGTGCTGTGGGGCATTTATGTCAGTGAGACTTGGACACTGAAGGCAAAGACCCAAAGCCGGACGCAGGCTAATGAAATGAGATTTTTACGATCAGTACTAGCACTACCTATCACGAAAGCGCCGTCTAAGAAATGATGATATAAGGAACATCCTTGGAATATACAAACTAAACAAAAGGATAAAGCAATACAGGCAGGATTGGACACACCTTGTTGAGAGGATGGATAAGATCAGGATACCAAAACAAATTTTAGTTTATAATCCGAAAGGACGGCGGAATATTGGAAGACCAAAGAAAAGATGGTCGGACCAAGGAGTGCGCAACGGATCGTAAGGTCCACAGCCTGAAGAAGAAGAAGAATATCCTGTATGTTTTCTTATTTTACCTGCAGAATCGCCTGTCGAAATAGTGTCTTTTCTTCCCGTAACAAGTGTTTGTGTTTCAAGCGATATCAAAATCAGTATACTGTTAGCTGCCCCAAGCAATCAATCATAGCGCCTAGTAATTACTACAACTAATATGAATTAGTAATAGGATAATAATTAATATACGCAATATTAATAATGGTAACAGTTACGTCATCCGTGTTCAGCTAATTATGGGAAACGTGTGTTTTGATCTCAAGGCTCAACCTACAAGCCACTTCACTGATGAAACCCAATGTAACTCTAAACAAAAAGAAAAATTCAGATTCACGTAAAATTATTGTTAATCTATAATAATAATTTCTTGTTGTTGTTGTTCTTCTTCTTCTTCTTCTTCTTCTTCTTCTTCTTCTTCTTCTTCTTCTTCTTCTTCTTCTTCTTCTTCTTCTACTTCTTCTCTTCAATCTCTTCTTCTTCTTCTTCTTCTTCTTCTTCTTCTTCTTCTTCTTCTTCTTCTTCTTCTTCTTCTTCTTCTTCTTCTTCTTCTATCAGGGACTTGACGAATCAGCTGTGCCAGTCTCAAAGGAATATATCCACTTCACCAACGCTTCCAAAGTCTTTCTATAATTCGTTGTCCAATAGACTTGTACTGGCAAACTTCCTTAGACCATCTGGCATCCTATTCAGATGAGCAATACATCTCTCTTTTTGTTCTCTACAATTCGATCTTGGATATTAAAAATGTTAAACTCTGGACGAATGTCTTCATTGTTTACAATGAATAGGGGAAGACTCTAGTCTACCCCTTGGTGTGCAACCTTTAACAGATTGCAAGACACTCGTCTCCGATGGGTGTATCTTATTCAGACGTTATTTTCGCCGGAACCCAAGTTTCAGAACCATACAATAACATCGACACAGCCGTTACCGTATGCGCGCGCGTGCATGTGTGCGCGCCTAAATATTATATGTACTGATCTTATTATAAGACAAGCTATAATATATATCCGGTTTAAAACAAAATATTGTTTTGTTTGAGTAGCCTTTTTTAATTTTCATTTTGTTATTTACTTTGTTACAGAATATTAAACTACAACGTCATCGAAGAGGTACAAAGCAAGGCGTTCGATTCTTCGCAAGTAGGAAAACTGTAAGTCACATTTATCAAATAATTAATTATTTGTACTAACTCGTAAAAGTATTACACTATTAGACTATAATATATACGTTAGGTTTACACATCAATGTGAAAAAATTTATCTAAATTATTTAACTACACTTGGTAAGAATAATTACTTCAAATTGTTTACAATTTCTAACTTACATAATATATTGTTCTTGACGGCCGGTGTCAGTTGTATTTGAAATATCTACCGGGCTGTTTGGCCGTGGTCTAAGGTTTGCATTCAAACCAAACATGTTTGAACGTAAACATGTTAGACTTAGTCCAAACAGACCGGTAGATATTTCAAATACAATCTAACTTACATATATTTATGTAACATTAAATATTGTTAAGATGTTTATTACTGATATATGTGTGTGTGTGTGTGTCTGCAACTATTTATTTATTCCGGCTGTACGATGTTTACACATTTTCCGAACCAAACATTACAGAAGTGATTGAATTCTCACCTTCCACTGCTGCTTGTCCATCCAAAGATCTTCTTCAATTTCTCGTTCCCTCAGTATAGTCCGAATTTCTTCTATCCAGGTGATAGGTGGTCTTCCTCTTTTCCTTCTTCCTGGTGGGGTCAATTCCATAACTCTCCTTGGCAATCTTGCCTGTGCCATTCTTTTTGTGTGTCCATACAATTGTAATTTTTTTGTTTGGATAAAATCAACAATTGAATTGTTCACATTCATGCTGTCCTTAATGACTTCATGTAATCTTTTTGTTTGGATAAAATCAACAATTGAATTGTTCACATTCATTCTGTCCTTAATGACTTCATTTCTAATTTTCTCACGTCTGGATTCCCTTGCCGAACGTCTCCAAAAGACCATCTCTGCTGTCATTAATTTTGTTCTTGTGTGTTTATTAGTAGTCCAAACTTCTGAGCCGTAAGTCATGATACTTCTTTAAATATTTTGGTTTTACAAAGGTTTTTTTTTTAAAAATATATATATATATATATAAACACTTGGTACGTTTCACAATTTTTTATTTAACTCTGACAGCTGTTTCGAGTTACTTAAGCCATTGTCAAAGAGCTGAGAAACGTAAAAAAACTGTGAAACGTGTCAAGTGTTTATATATATTTTTTAAAAACCTTTGTATTAATATGTTTCACCAAGTGCCCAACGAGTCATCAATTAATAATTTTGGTTTTAGTTTCTACTGTAATTTGGTTGCCATCTCACAGGATTCCATTTAATGTAGAAATAGCCATCTTTTTTTTTGGAAGAAAAGAAAATGTTAAAAAACCAAAAAGACTGCAGCCGGATGGATTCAATAAAAGCAAACGACAAAAGCTTCGTAAACGGACTATGAGAATTGGAGTAAGGAATATACAAGGTTTACAGAAAAATTAGGGGAAGTTGTTAACTACACTAAATAATAATATGTTATAAATATATGCTCAATATTTCAAACCGATTTCATCTGAATTAATCCAATTTTACCTTAATATTAAAATTAAATCAAATATTATAATTAAAACTTTTACAAAACTCAGTTGATGCATTCAAATGGTATCGTGAGAGATGCCTCAAAATTGAGAGAGATAGGTAGAAACAGACAAATTCCAAACGGACAAGTTTAAACCGCCCACTCGCTTCGCTGGTTCAAAGAGTACTAACTAAAGCTAAACACACACACACACACACACACACACACACACACACACACACACACCTCTGTTGTAACTCTTCTTTTAAAGCTTCTTACTGTTATGATATATTACAAACATAATTTCGCCTCCAAGTAAATTTTATTCTGTCTTATATTTTATGAAGTTGTTTCGCAGACTGATTCTACATTGTAAGAGTGTGCGTTATTTAATTTATTTCACTAGATGAAATAACTACGCAAACACATGACAGGATGTAACGTAATGAACATGTTTGTGTGTACAGTAGAACCTCACATAACAGAAAAAACGGGGAGGAGGCGGTTTCGGATAATCAAAATTTCGGATAATAATTAAGATGTGGTTTTTTTTTAATTTTTGTGTAAAATAATTGAAGGCAATATAAAATATTATCAAAAGATTTTAATAAAAATCAAATTTATGTAAATTTATATTTTAACAATAGTTTTATAATTTTTTAAAATCTTCTATTTTCCTTTGCTGTTTCTTTTCACATCGCTTTCTTGCAGCAATATCTCGCCATCGCTTCATTAGCAGAACGTCAGAGCGCTTTGATTCTTCAGATTGTTCGACGAACCGTAAAACTATCTGAAAATATGAATAAAACTCCGTGAGAAAAACACGTATTTCATACACGGTAATCTAACTTAATGCCCCAACCCAAAATAAAAACTCTTACCTCTAAGACATTAAAGAAATCGTCAGCGGTGTCATGGCTGCTGCTCTCTTCTCTCTTATCGTCTTCATCGTCCCTTTGTTGCATGAACCATAAAAACACAGCCTTAACTTTCTCGTTTTGACACGTCTTCTTTGTTTTATAGTTTGGTATGTTCGAAGCAAACTTATTTTTCATCTTGACCCAATCAGAAACAGTAGAAACACCAAAACCAAAATCGGCTGCTTCAGTTAGCAAAATCTCGTCATTTTAATTCTGTTAATTGCCTCCAATTTTTATTTAATCGTTATCACGACCCGTTTACGCGTTATGTTGACATGACGCACAACTTATTTCATGTCTATTACATTAGTTTTCATGTTTATCCGGAAAAAAATTTTCATTCCGAAAATCAGGAATATATAAATTTTTTGTTTGGTCGGTTAAACGTTTTTCGGTTAATGCAGGTTCTATTGTATATATAAATATTTTGAATTTGTCTATGTTAAACAGATTAACTGAAGGCGAGTGAAGCTTATTAATCTTAACATCATGTACCTAATCAGGCATCATCCACAAAAGTTAATACCATTGTCTACCGTTGCTCAGTATCAAAGAGAAATTTGATTACCTTATCTCTTTGTGTATGGCGTCAAAGGCGTTAAGCCAAACTCATCGTATGATGCTGTGTGCATTATACTTCCTTTGTAATCACTTTACATACTAACTTCATCCTCACGCCTATTTACCTTTATCGGTACAACGCATTGTCTTTACTGTGCGAACATTGAATTGTGCACATTATGGTAGATTATTCTGGTATCGAAAAGCACTAATATTCTTGTTTAAGGCTCGTCGTTTAAGGCTTGTTTAAGTATTTACCTTTTCCTGTTAACGTTTTAAAAATATGAAAAGCTTTGTACCGATTTTTATTGTTGGCAGTTTTCATTTTGAAGTTGTAGAATGTTACTTCTAGTCAGCATAGGATTTCTTGTAGACATGTCTTTATGAATGGTGTCGACAACATTCTCAGGGCTTGTAAGTTACTTCACTATGATAACTACTACAACTGCGGCCATAATTGCGCTAAGGCGTGTAACTATATTCTCTGATAATAATGGTGTAATCCTTTCCTTTCCTTTTCCTGGCGTTACAATCCAGCGTGGGTTTTAGCCTGCTCAATGACATTCTTCCATTACGTCCTCTCATTACACATCGTCTCCATCCCCTCACGTTCATACATTTCAAATCATCCTCCACGTAATCCAACCGTCTCTTTGTGGGTCTGCCTCTAATTGTTCTTACTAATGGTGTCAATCTGCAATTCTGTTAGCCGTTCTTCTGCCACCCATTCGCTTTACGTTTTCAAGCCACTCAATACTCCTACATTAATTGTATAATAATATAGTTAATTATCTTTTTATACAAAAGGGCTTCTAGAGTTATTACTATGTTCCATTCTTTAGTTTTCTAGGCATCTGACATATCTGTGTCTGAATCCTGAAGTATACTGAGAAAGTGTAGAATACGTTGGAGGCAGGTGAACTGATAAAATGGCAGAAAGGGAATAAGAAAAGAGAAGACTTCACTAAAGCGATTGGTCTGAAGCGGAGAGTCAGATAAGGACACTACTTGTCACTTGTTCTTCTTTAAGTCGTCGTCGTCGTCATCCTTCACGGCTTAGGCTAGTAACCTGTTTCAGTCTCAATGGAAGTCATCCAATAATCGCTTACGGGGTTTCCCACACTTTTCTTTCCCTGTGGATGATAGTCAAGGGCTCTTCTTAAAAATCTAGTTGGATCCATTTTTTTCTACACCGCCACTCCGTTTTGTACGGGAAAAGTTTCTTATTTAACCTTTCAGCTATGCGTAGATCCATTCTAATATGATCACTTCTGATAAGATCTCTTCTGTTACAACCCTTTACAGCCCTCAAGAACTTCATTTCCGCTCCTTGTGTTCTAGATGTATCTTTGGCCTTTCTAATCCAAGTCTCATTACCATACAGTAGTTTAGGTACGGCCATTTCGTTATAATATTTTAATTGCGTCTCTTTCCTGGTTTTCTTCTTTGAATGTTTAACGATACAGCCACAAAGCGACTGGAAGAGGCTGATTTTGCTTTCAACCTCCTTATCATCTTGGTATGTGATGCTACACCCTAGATACTTGAAATCTGGAACCTGTTCTATTGGCGAGTCCTTTATGACAATCTTTGTTCTGATGTGATTTGCCCCAGAAAAGGCCATAACTTCTGTTTTGAATAAGGGAATGGCTTTTTAGTAATCTGCCAAAATGTTAGTAAGATAAAACAACGACCCTTAGAGTTCGTTTTCATTCTCTTGGATGATGACATGGTCGTCTGCATACATTACAATTTTTAAATAAAATCCTTTCCCCAAGTATAATCATTTGGGAGCGTCTAATTTCCATTTCCTTATGCCATCATCTATCTAGATATTAAATAGAACAGGAGAAAAACTGTAACCCTGCCGAACGCCTGGGTTATTCCAATGGGCTCTGACAACCTGTTAGTTGTTATGCGTATCTGCGTTCCATTATGTAAACTTTTAATTACCTTTATTATATGAATAGGGTATCCTCTTCTCTTCATTGTCCTCTATAATGTTGCTCATCCAACCTGTTAAATGTTTTATCGACTCCACAAACTCAAGATGTGTCTCTGCAATAAATTCAGTTCTCCTCATTACTTGTTTTAACATAAAGATATATCAATTGTTGACCTTCCCCTCCGAAACCCATGTTGTTCTTCAAAGATCAGACTCCAGCTATTCTCGACGAAAGAGTTTAAGTTGTATTTCGATTAAGTAATCAGTAAGTGCTTTGAACACAGGAGGGCTTTGTGATATGGATCTTTCTGTGAGTAATGAAGATAACGAGACTAACAAAGACTAAGAGGCAATGGAAAATATTGATACAAATGTACCAACATGATGCCAGATCCAATGAAGATTTGAACTAGAAAGGTATAGAGTGGTATCGTTATCTAGTGTTACTACAAGAGAAGAAGAAGAAGAAGAAGAAGAAGAAGAAGAAGAGGAGGAGGAGGAGGAGGAGGAGGAGGAGGAGGAGGAAGAGGAAGAGGAAGAGGAAGAGGAAGAGGAAGAGGAAGAGGAAGAGGAAGAGGAAGAGGAAGAGGAAGAGGAAGAGGAAGAGGAAGAGGAAGAGGAAGAGGAAGAGGAAGAGGAAGAGGAAGAAGAAGAAGAAGAAGAAGAAGAAGAAGAAGAAGAAGAAGAAGAAGAAGAAGAAGAAGAAGAAGAAGAAGAAGAGTATCTCGTATGATAGGTATAAGCTATCTCTATCGTATGCTAGGGATGGCCATCCCATCTATTTCCTTCTGAAAATATTTTCAACGCTTTCACTGACTACTACTTTTAGTGAATAATAATTCATTCTTCAACATGACTGAAAACATACCTAAGATACTCTACGAAAGACGACTAAATGTATTGGCCTTGTTGAGTCTTTACCATTAAAATCTTAGCAACGGATGTGTTAAATATGTTTTCTGTATGGTTATAAAGGTTCATGCTATGAGTTCAAAAAACAGACAATATGAATAACAAAATACTGCAATAGGCTTTGGTGACAAAAAATAGGCGCTGAAGAGTTTAACGAAAAGACTATGAAGCAATGAAGCGGAGCGATGAATGAGGCAAAACCGTTTAGTGAAGCCGGTGTTGAAAGAATGCTGAGTGACGTGGAAAGAAGAAATATGGTACTAAGTAATACTTTGTTTTCCCACTGTCGACCCTAATCTGTTATTCTTGATACTCATCGATTTCTCTTTTACATTACCTCTCATTTACCCGTATCAAGTTACAAATTTTATTTTAGTGTACTTTGCACCATCGTTCTTCTCGTAATTTCCTCGTTATTAATATAGACTGTTTTTCTTGAAACTGTACAGGTCCTTCCCACGGAGTCCGCCTCAGTTACAATAACTTGTTCATTATTTTTGAAAACAATAATTTCATTATTACTGACTACTCGGTTTTCTTTTCCGTATATTATTTTCGTGCCTCTGTAATCATTAAAGTAGGCCTCACCCCTTCTTACTATGGCACAAGCGATTTTTTGCTGGACCCTAGCCTGAGATCAACATCCGCCTCCAAACATCTCAATTCTGTGACACTGGCCGCCAATCAACGACTCCCAACAACTCTCTTCCATCGTTTCTGATGTTGCTCGACACGATATGCGTAATCTTACCTCCTACATTTCCTCCCTTTGTCGTCTTCGTTGGTAGTATCTCGACTACTACCTACTCGTCATAGTCTCTGATACTAGACAAAGTTAACCAGACTGGAGCCTTTGCAGAAATGCTTCAACTCGTGATTAAGGCGTATTGTCTAGGTATTGTTTTTGTAACTGATACGTATTCATTTTTTAAGCTCTTCCTTTCGGAATCTTCCTTACCTTTTTATTATTCCGGCTGTACAAAGTTCACACATTTTGCGGAACCAAAGATTACAGAAGCAATTGAATTCTCAGCTTCCACTGCTGCTTGTCCATCCAAAGACCTTCAATTTCTCGTTCCCTCAAAATAGTCTGAATTTCTTCTATCCAGGTGATCAGTTCGTAACACTTTTCCTTCTTCCTGGTGGGGATCATTCAATAACTCTCCTTGGCAATCTTTCCTGTGTCATTCTTTTTGTGTGTTCATACAATTGGAATTTTTTTGTTTAGATAAAATCTACAATTGAATTTTTTACATTCATTCTATCTTTAATGATTACAAATTTTTTCACGTCTGGATACTCTTGCAGAACGTCTCTAAAAGTCCCATCTCTGCTGTCATTAATTTTGTTCTTGTGTGTTTATTAGTAGTCTAAACTTCTGAACTTTAAATCATGATAGTTCTAACAATGGTTTTAAATATTTTGGTTTTAGTTTCTGGTGTAATTTGCTTATCCTACAGCATTTCGTTTAATGTAGATATAACCATCTTTCCCAAATTAATTCTGGATTGTATTTCATTGTCTTGCTTTCCACGGACCGTAATGTTCATCCCTAAATACTTGTATTCCTCTGCATATGAAATCTTCGCCATGTTTTCCTCCAATATCAAGTCTTGATGAACGTCGCCTATTGCCATGAATTTTGTTTGAATTACCTATGCTTAATACATAATTAAAGTCTCAGTAATATGTATTGTTCACAAACAACAAAAGGTACTGTTTTGATGTACATTATTTTGTTTTAAAAAATTATTATAACTTACAGATTTAATAATCTACTATTTACTTTTATTTGTTAATTTATTGAAAGCGTTTTTCTGTCATTTTTAGGAGTCTCAAAGGCAACAGAGCACTAACAACCCTTCATCCTGATTCCTTTGATGGTCTAGAGAGTCTTCGATATTTGTAAGTAAACAGTTTGTATGTTACTTTTAAAAAACCATTTTAAAAACAATTTGTGTTCTGTATGATTTAAATTTTTAACTTAGAACTCAGACAATTGATTGCCTCTAACGCCATGCAATTGCCAATATTCTTAATATTTATTGATTTTAGGACCACAAATTCCTAAAAATTTTATAAATTCTGTTTTTATCCCGGCATGGCATCGTTTACTAGCTATCTTACATCTCAAAGGCAGACGTTTTTCAAAGGAAGGAGACTCTACACTTGTTTTCAAATCCATTATCATTCGGAGAATAATTTCTGTGTATTGTTCATGTATCGTATTTGTTAAATAATACGTATGTATTTCTTAAGCTCTTTCTTTCGGAAACTAGAAGAATTTTGTTTAGTACTACTTAGTAATAAGTTCTGCCGTTCTTGTCTCATCTGACCGTGCTTTCATTGGGATTGGTTACCGCAATCTCAAATATCTTCAAGTTCCCTCCTAGCTCAGGAATAGCCCTCCCTAGTGAGCAGGAGGGGGCTTCGAGTTTCCTTCCTGCCTGCCTACTGGTTAGTTGGTCTTCCTTAATGTACTGGCGGCAAATGTCGGAATTGGAAAGGAAAACTAATTACTTTAAATTGCTATGGAAACATAAGTTGAGAATCAATATCCAACTTAAAATTACATAAATGGTGAATCACAGCAGCATTCTTTCCTTTTCCCTCTTCCACTGTCTCTCAATTTGTCTACTTCGACTTTCTGTCTATCTCTGTCTTACTCTTCTCCCTCTTCCCTTTTCACTCTTGCCGTCTTTTTTACATATCCATTGGAATTGTTACCTTTTCTTCCTCTTTTTTTTTTAAGAACTAGTTATCTCGAAATCGAAAAAATAAGTCATTTAAATGGCACTTGGATGGGTTTAAATTGTCCAATTCAAAGAGAAGTTCGTATTACACCAATTTCTATGACTCTCATTGTTTAGTTATTATATAAAGTAATTTGTATTTAACTATCTCCGGGGATATATTATTTGTTTACAAACTTATACTGTGAAACAGAGAACTTGATATTGATCCATCCGCATTTCATTCGCTTAAAGCTTCTGAAAATATAAGCGTGTGTTGTGTTACTGCCGTTAATTAACCAGACTAAGTAATCGGATAAAACTTAGTTTATTTCTCTTGGAGTACTTTGCATCATCCAAAATGAACAATACGTTACGATAAGGGGAAAATAAATGAAACAAAATACAATTGCTTAATTTTCTACTGACAGATGCGTAATTATAAATCTGAGCTTGGTGTGCCTTGTATTTTTAGAAAATACACAGATTATAGAAGAGAACTAGTTGGAAATTAAACCCAACAGTCTGCATTCTAATCTATCCAAATTTTGTTACTGCTGTCCTTAGTAAAATTTATTGCGTGACTTTTATATTTAAAAGTAGCCATACTCATGTCGTTTAACTTATTACTAGTTGATTCATTCTGAATATTATCAAATTATTTTCATTATTGTTAAACTCTTTACGTAATAAATACTCGATTCTTTTCTTTTTAGCCTGGTTGGTTTCTATTTCCTCCATTTACCACTAAAGTCATTATCGGACCAGTCGAAATTTAGGTTTTTTGTTTGAGTATGTCCAAAATTGTATTCTACAAAAGATATTCAATTTACTGGGGGCCAGAGAAAGTTTTCTTGTAAGTGTCGCAATCCGTAGATTGGAAGGTGGGATTAGTTCGGAATTTTTCAGTACAAGAGACATTCCTGCGTAAACGTTTACCGTTTCGTCTATTTCCATCATTGTCCATGAGCCTAATCTAAGGGGCACCACGGGGAGGTGGCCTAAGTTTTTTTAATCTTTAATTTTCTTATACTTATGTCCTTAGTCATTATCACCATTTTCAGTTCACGGATTAGGCTGCACTGTCTGCTCCGGAAACCATCTCGTCTTCGGACGCCCACACTACGATACCCTGCGGGTTTAGGCTATTCGGGTTTCTGCCAGTAATAAAATTTCCCCCCTCTGCGTTACGAGCGCTGCGCAGGGACAGGTCAGTGGTGGGACTGCCACCTTAGTGCCTCTCTGAGCTTGCATATTATGTCCTTAGTTTTCAATACTATGGTGGGCTGTATCAACCTACCTATACACTGAAGAAAACGTATTTATATGAAACATTGCCAACAACATTACCATCTGCTTCTCCCCTCATCCTCCGATGTCTTTTCCTCCCTTGCTATTGTCGTATTGTCCCTTGTTCTGTTCACCGTACTGCATTACTTAATTACTTAACCACATCATTATTTGCATGGTGGTAGTAGTAGATGGTAGCACAGACGTGACTGGTTGATACAAGCTATTCCAGAAAGACTGACTGTCCAAACTGTCTCCGATTGGAGAAGCTATCCTTCGTTGACGTGACTGAGCAACGTTCGTTGAAGTTTTCTCCAACTGCATTTTGTTCCTCGCCTACTTTAAGCACATCTTTCCCATTCTCCCACCTCACACACACACACACACACACACACACACACACACACACACACACACACACACACACACACACACACACACACACACACACACACACACACAGACTTGACTTCTTCCATTATACGGAAACATCTATTCCTTTCTCTGCGTCCAAGGCCGCCGCGTGGCACAGTGATATTGCTAGGACACTACTACCAACATCACTAGTAGAAGTAATATGGTAGTAGTAATGTTACTACTAATTTATTACTACTACATTGAAATAATACGGCAAGTCAAATGTAGAGAGGTACGCAAATCTTCTCTATGCCTGGAAAACAATCGCGCAACCGAAATACGACTATACACTAGTAAGGCTTTTCGTAATTCTTTTTCATATTACGTAACATACCTTCTCTATTCGCATTCTTCTTCTACAGTAGTAATAGTGTTTGTCTCTCTAACGTAAAACTTCTACCCAAGAAACGTCTGTTTCTGTTACCTGATTCTATTTTTTATTATTTAAATCCCATTTGTATACTCCATATATTAATATACAGCAGTATAAGAAAGTGTTGCAACCCTTTCTAATATTGGTAGTATTTATCTTAATATTCATGTTTAATATGGTAACCAAATCACTTGTACGAATTAATAAATTATTTACCTTAAATTATCCGCCGTGTGATTTCTTGTGCTTCGTCTATGACGCGTTTCAGAGCTTACGCTCCATCATCATATATTAAAAAGTTAAAACTATCACTCTTGCGAGATCGTTAAGAAGTTAAAATGTCAAATGGACTGACTGGGAGAGGTTTCCTTAAACGATTTCGAGAACATTTACCTAAGAAAATAAGAAACATTGACAACATCAAATCAAATTACGCCCCTGACTTCACACAATCATAATTACACAGATTTTAGTTCCAATTTAATACCGTTACATGTGTGTAAGAAGGGCCGTTTCGTGAATGCCTTGGAGGAATTTGAAATTTACAGTGCATATGCAAACCCAAGGAGTCGCGATATCGTGTTAAATGACCACCTGAACTTTGTATCCAACCGATTGTACGATACCGCCTTGAGTCTGCTCGCTGGGGCTACGATAAGGTAGCAACCGCTCAGTGGCAGAATGAACTTGAACGGGTGCGCACCCAAATCCGCGTACGGTTCATATGCAAATTTTGACATTTTAACTTCTTAACGATCTCGCAAGAGTGATAGTTTTAACTTTTTAATATCTGATGATGGAGCATAAGCTCTGAAACGCGTCATAGACGAAGCACAAGAAATCACACGGCGGATAATTTAAGGTAAATAAATATTAAGTATTTATCTGTTTAAAGGAGTTACAAAGCTTCAAATTCTGTTCATAAGCTTTGTAAGAGAAGCTTCTGTTCATATTCTATTCATAATCCATTCTTCTCTTTTAACTTGTTTTTGAAAGATATGAAATTACTTTTCCTTAAACTTATCTCTTGCATTTAAGTCTGCTGTCCTTAATTGTACAGTTTCTTTTTCTTTTCCAAAGTTGTTAGTAAATATTCATTTTCAGTCTATGCTTACTTTGAGACCGTTACTTTTACACTTCTATTCAAAGTTTCTTAACTTGTAAAAAAAATACGTCTGCCAACGTTATTCCCAATTATTATCATCCTTCTCGTCAACATATTATCCTATATCTAATTTTAGTCTCTTTAACTTATCCTTTAATTTAATTTATTCATATAAAATTTATAAGGTTTTAAATTATAAAAACTATTTATAACTAATATTTTTGCTATATTATATAACCGTCCTTCTTTATTCGTCTTTACGCTTTCACGTTGTAATTCTGTTCGTCTCTCTAGCTGAAAAATTTCTCCTTAAAACGTCCGTTTCTGTTATGTAACGACCAAGAATTAAAATTTTTTTAGTATGATCGAAAAGACGTTACATACAGCAAGACACCCCTACACAGGCCACGAGCAATAAATAAGGAACAGTGGAACGAGGTGTCAAGTGAACGTTTGCTTCGGACAATACAAATACGCTTCACATAGCTTTACAATGGGGAATAAGGTTGGCCGTGACAGACTCGACTCAACCGAGATTTACAGCCTGCAAAATGTAAGATAAAAGAAACTGTGTCAAGTACCAATTTAGAGAGAAACTGTGACGGACACACTGCCGGGTTAATTTGAAGTGTACCAGTAGTAAGAAAAAGGCGTAAGTACACAATAGTATCACCCTGTATGAGAACTGACATCGATATCTAAAAGAATAGAATCGAACTTGTGCACAGCAGGGGAACGTCTTACTGGCGACAACTGATATTTACGACAAGGAGAAGGAGTGCCGTTTTGGAAACGACGACACGCTGCGCCAGGACAGCGATCGGAAAAGGGGTCGAGGACAGCGAAACAATAACGAAATACGACACATTGTTTGCGTGAGAACTGCAGCAGGGCCCGGAGTACGCTTAGACAAAGACCTGATGGACAACCAAGAAATTGCTCCTGTTCCAGGAAAAGAGTACGGAGGCTTTCGACGCGAACTCGTGGGGAGACAGGATACCCAATAACAACCCAGCATCTACCCAGAGAACAGGTGGAGAGGACCGTCGTCATCATGGCAACGGGAACGTCGAATGAGAAGTGAAGAACGATAGTCTGGCATAAGGGTAGGAGATCTTCTGTCCTATCATGTTCGACCTGAGGCGTGTCTTCCAGAAGAGTGCATTGTGGTAAAGGATGCTTGATAAAAACTGTTTGCAGGGCACGCGGGAGAGCAGTCTTCACGTACTTTTAAACAGTCTACTTATAATTTTCGACAGTCTTTTTATAACTTTCAACAGTCGGTCGTCATACACTTTTAAGAATCTTCATACATTTTATAACAGTCTTAATACAAAGTTCGATTAACATACGGACAGCAGTGGGACTTTGAAACTCTGCTACGCGGCATATAATTAAGTGACTTAGACATTTCGATATTGGCGTGTATTCGGTAATAGTGTACCTACAGCGACTAAATCATGCGACATACGCCAGTGCTTAATAATTATAGAGTTCTTTATTATACTCAAATTCAGAACTGAACTAACCAATCGCAGTTTCATCAAGAACCGACGCGTAGAACTATTGTTAATATATTACCGGACAACGAAATCGTAACGTTGTACAGTGCGGCGAAGCGATACGATATAATTTGGAACAATTACACCACGGTATCAAAGACACTATACATTAATGTACACACAAGAAGTTCAACAATAGACAGACAGACATATACACCATAGATAATGATGAACTTATCCTCACGACACATGATTTCATAAACTCGAACAGTAACAGCCGAATCAACAGAAAACACACACTGCGCGAGTGAATCTTTTCCGCGTGTGTTGAGTGTTAGTGACATCACAGCTACACAGCTTCCACATATGGACCACCAGAGAGAAGGAGTTACGCCGATGGAAATATCGGATAAATCGCTTTACAAGTAATCTTTATGCTATTCTTATCATAAGAACTCTACTGTCCTGTCTCTTTTCAAGAAACACCCCTTGAGTATTTAAATTAAATATGACAAAATAATTAACGCTATTCATCTGAGGCAAGCAATGAACGCATTAGTATAAGATTTATTGTTTGACTATTTGTGTTTTCTATATATCGATTGTATTATATATGTATGTGTATGTTTTCCAGCAAACAACGTATTGGATTCGCATTGTAATTTGATATATATACATGTGTTCTTTTATGTTCTTTTTATGAATGTATTTACAGGGAATCATCCATATTTTATATATTGAAGTCTCTTTATTTAATGATATGATGTTAAATAAATAAGTGTTATTTTATCCAGAATATATGCGTTCATTATTGTCAAGTTACCTCAGAACTAGAAAGTAATGGCACTTGAATGATTTATAGTAGTTTTATTAATGTATACAACAATTAGAGTCTCCATGCAATAATTATGCTAACATAAAGGAACTAACGTGTCACTTAACTTCAATCAGTTGATATGAGTAACCTAATTGAGTGATTACACGATCTCATTATGCAAATTAGTATATTTGCATAATTAATTAATCACAGTTAGCATAATAATTAACCCCATTAAAGTTGTAGTTACCTAATTCTATTTTGTTTTTTAATTAAATCCCACTTTTCAGAACCGTACATTTCTGTTCATTAATATGCAGCTTTACAGCTATATAGGTCCATAAATTAATATAGACCTACAGGTATGTAGAAAGTGTGGTAATTTTATCTAGTATTAGCGGTATTTAGCTGCTTAAAGGAGTTTCAAAGTTTCCAGTTCTGTTCACGACCCTTTCTTCTTTTTTTGGTTTACCTCTTAAAATTATCAAACCACGTCCACCTAATCTTATCTCTTGCTTTCAAATCGGCTGTCGTTAATTCTACAGTTTTCCTTTTCATCCAATGTAAAACATTCCTTCTCGTGTAGGTTTGTTTTGAAACTGTTATTTGTATATTTCCCTTCAAGAGTTCTTAACGTTTAACAAAATTACATCGTATCTCTGCCTACGTAATTCCAAACACTATTCTCATCAACTTCATATCCTACCCCCCATTTCTTTGGTCTGTTTAACACACTTTTCTTCAAACTTATTATTCCTACAAAACATGTTCTTTGTACTAAAACTGATGTCAAAAAGTTTCGTATTTCATTTTTACTTAACTCGTCAGCTTTTGAATCTAGTAGAATGTTATATTTTGTACACTGCTTACAAAAAATACAATCCCATAATTCATTCTTCTGTTTCAGAGATCTCTCGGAAACATCTATAACGTATCTGCCGACAAAAGGTTTGCAGGAGTTGGACATTCTCAAGTTGCAGGAGACCAAGACATTGAAAGTGTTTCCGTCCATCTACAATTTTGAGGTGATTTACTAAATGTAAATTGGAAAAAAATGAGTGAGAGAATTGAAGAAGCTGGAGAATGAAAATGCTTTGTGGAAAGTAAGAGAGTAGCACCTGCGTGACCAAACTGAACAAAAGATTAAAATTCTCATACTTGTAGTAGTACAATTACAATTAATACATAGCGAGTATACACACAAAGACACACACATTATGGTAGATCCCTGGTGCCCAGCTGGAGAATGAAAATGCTTTGTGGAAAGTAAGAGAGTAGCACCTGCGTGACCAAACTGAACAAAAGATTAAAATTCTCATACTTGTAGTAGTACAATTACAATTAATACATAGCGAGTATACACACAAAAGCACACACATTATGGTAGATCCCTGGAGCCCGGTTTGTTACTGTTCTTGTTCTTCTGCATGTGACCAAACATTGTTGCTATAAATTTAAGTTTTGACTCCATTCTTGTCCGATGTTTTTAACAGGAGTGTGGTGTTCCTACAGGTTCAGCCCTTTTTATTTTAGTCTGGTGAGCTCTGCAGTTGAGAATCAATGTAGAAAAACTTAGGTCAAGGAAATAAACGTTTTGACACCCTTCTTGTCTAATGTTTTTCACAGGATTGTTGTGTTTCTACTGGTTCGGCCATTCTTACTTTCGTCTGTCGAGCGTTGTGGTTGAGAATCAGTGTGGAAACACTTAGGACATGAAAGCGAGAACGGAAAAAGACGAAAACAGAACTACAATATCGGATACGATAGATAATGTGGGTAATGATAAAATCTGAGATTAAAGAAACCACAAGAGAGAAAACTACAATATCAGAAATGAAGTTTCTAAGAAGAGTCAAAGAATGTAGCCGGAGAGATATGATAAGGGAAAAAATAATCAGAAAACTTTAAATGTTTACAAGCAGAATTACCACTGTTGCACACCACTATATAAAAATATTCCGATTAGCGCTTTCGATCTTCACAGCTCATCGTCAGATCGGAAGTCTGACGATCTGACACTTCCGATCTGACGATGAGCTGTGGAGCTTGAAAGCGCTAATCGGAATATTTTTATATAGTGGTGTGCAACAGTGATAATTCTGCTTATGATTTTAACCACTAACACAAATTTCTTCATTAAATTAAATGAAAAATTGTTTAACAGAGTTAAATAGAGAAAAATTTAAAAGGATTGAAAAGAATAGATTATCTTGAAAAACCAAAATATATATAGCGAAAGGAAGAAGAAACATTTGACAAAGAAGAAGATGGAAACACTAACGTGCAGTAATGCCAAAAATATGAAGTGAAGATGAAGATATAGTCAACTGTTCTTATAGAGCACAAATGGCCGAGCTATAAGTGAACAAATAAGGAGCTGTACGTTCCCTCTAGTATTGCTTTGCAACGATATTGCCAAGTCTAAATAATCCCGTTCTTCCGAGCTCTGCGTTTAGTAAACTAATATTGTTTGTGTGTGTGTGTGTGTGTGTGTGTGTGTGTGTGTGTGTGTGTGTGTGTGTGTGTGTGTGTGTGTGTGTTTTGTTCCAGGTTTTTCAGTACCGAGGATTCGTCCCGTAATCCCGGAACATTTTTAAGGCGCATTAAAAAATAAATAAATATAGGCCTATATTAAAATTTTCTTTCCATCCCGCTCAGTTTTAGTAAAGCAAAGTTGTTCAAAAACGAGTTCTAAAAATATGTTACCCAAAATTTGCAAAAGGAATGCTGACTCAATATAAGCAGTTTCAAAGCGGTTCCTTGAACATTTAATATGTGACCATATAATACTGTGTAACTAGAAACTGTGACAATAGTTCCTGATACTTCCCGATACTAACAGCCGCGAGATATACCGAAGTAGGGTATAGGTAGATAAGGTAACAGAAGCAGCTAGAAAAGAGAAAAGAACTTGGACAATATAGTAATGAAGACGATGACAACAAAATACGTTTACTTTGCCAGAAGACTTTAGTTCACACTATTCAATATAGTAGGGTTTCTAAAGGTTGATCTGTCATTAACAAAAGAGGGTAGAAGTGTCGAAAATGTCAAGAGCAAAATAACACAAGGAACGGTAGTGATATAATAGCTAAATTCAGTGCTTTCCAGTAACAAAATAATCCAAAAATTAAAAGTTATGGATTTACTTTACCATTATAAAGTATGGTTCCCTAAGACTCTTAAACGGGGGGGGGGGGGATAAATCTAGGAGGAGCGGTAGAGGAGGACTTCCATAAAATGTCTTGTGTGTTTGTTTTAGAAATGATGTCTTAATTGATTAGAAATGAAGGCATCAGGAGGCATACTTGCGTGGACGTAACAATATTAGATATAAATAAAAAAATTATGAAACTCCTGTTTGCAGCAGTTTCCAGTATTTGGGGGTTGTCACAGTTCGTGGGATGCAAACAGACACGTGAAGAATAAGTTTAGTAAATTTGGAATCGTTTATAGGACATTTCAAAGAACATTAAAAAATATAGTTAGACGAGAACACTTTGTAGGGTTGTGTGTATAGCTACGTGGGTGTACGTGCAGAGTCGTGGACTCTGCAAAAGGCGGATTTACATAAAATCACCTCGGCAGATGTGAGGTTCTTAAGAATGGTCGGAGGATGCTCACGCTTAGATATGCTTCCCAGGGATGATATACGGAGTGAGTTTATGTCTTCATCACCTTTAGTAAGGATTAAACAAAAAATCGTTTAGTCCAGTCTCAAGCAGATAGACTAGAGCTGGTGACCCCAACGCTTCTTCGGGCATCCCACACTGTCCGTCCCATCGGCTTACAATTTCATAGTTGATTGGCGATGTGGCAGTAAGGTATCCTGATTGGTTGAAAAAGATGATGAATATAGGTAATTTATTAAGTACACAGTACTTATCAAGTATAGATTGAAAAGCACTCCGCATACTTTTATGTTTCGCAGAGTAGTAGTAATATAGGAAGGCCCAGAAACAGATGGCGTAAATTTTAATTCAACTTAAAAGATTTGTAAACTAAGAATTGAAATTCACAATGTATGTAAAGCTCCTAAAATCGCAACAGTGTCTACTTCACGATGGAAGGAGAAGAGCAAAAGATTATGATTATGAAGCGTCTCATATGGTATGGCCACGTGTAGCAAATGCCTAGCAATAGCTGGCCAAAGAAAGTTTTTAAACTGGGTTCCACATAGAAAAATAAAAAAACGGATGACCCAGAAGAACGTACGCGTACGCGGATGCTGTGGTAGAAAACAGAATGTTAATAACAGACGGTTCAGTATTACAACAGCTTTAGGTACAACGGCAGAAGATAAAATACGAAAATATTTAAGATTGCTGACGAAAGTTTTCCGGTTTTCCGTGAAGATTTTGAGTATGTTTTAGTTTCCTTAGTTTTAGGTTACCAACCTCTAGCTAAGTAGTTAGGTGGTGGGGCTGCCACCTTCAGGTATTCTATCAGGTCTGTTTTCTGTTGGGGTTGTCTCCCCTAGCCGAAGATTCCAGTTTTAAGGCGCTGGAAGCTCGCCTTTCAGCCTCTTCCGACAGTTACATAACGCACGTCCATTTTAAGCCACACTTTTCAGGGGCCACGCTGCTTCCTCCTTCAATATGGCCAGCATAATAAGGGAAGGACAAATAAAATGGAGGCAGCGTATCGAGAGAATGAAAGATATGAGACTAGCTAAACAAGTAATAAGGTACAGAGCTCAAGGGTGACGAGATATACGTAGACCAAGGAAGAGATGGCTTCAGTGAAGGCGTAACAGGCTGTAGGCCTACACCTTGATGTGGACAAGAAGAAGAAGGTATCCAGTAGAGCCACCAATAATTGATATATTGGAAACAAAAAGTCTTCGATGGTACGGTCACGTACAAAGAATGAAGAAGGAAAAAGGACAAAAAATGCTAAAGAGGCACCTTCAGAACGACGAAAAAGAGGAGAGCTCCAAGAAAGCAATTATGAAGATTAGGACTTTTGGAACCTAATTTCCAATTCTTTCTTCCAGGAATCACACTTTTATACATAAAGGCCTATATAAAATCAGTTAACATATCTTCTTTTTGTTCCTCTCGTTCCTGCAATTTTTCTGCTTATATTAATTTCAGTAGAGCTTTCACAACATATGATGAATCCACTTTTTTCCTATTTCTATAAACTACCAGCTATTTCCTCTTTTGATTTATTCCCACCAGCTTGAAATGGAGATGATAATGATGATGCTGACAAAAGTATTGCTAAGGTAAATTCAAAGAAACGTGTAAAAATAAATTTCATACGTAAAGGTATTTGCAGCTTGTATACGTTATTTTTCTGCAGCATACAAAGAAAGAATCCACTTAGGAAGGCGACTCGTTTCCAAGAAACGCACTACTCTTACATAAATAGAATAAACTATAAAAGCATACTCTAGTTGCATTAAAAAGAATTGAAAAGAGCAACGAGGCAGTACGCAATGAAAGGTTGAAGGCAATGTGCTTGTCACGTGTCACGAGAAACTTTCTATGCATGTAGAGAAAGCAGATGCACACGTCCCATGAATGTAATTTGTGTGTGTGTGTGAGTGTGTTTTACACTATGTATTTTTTAATGTATATTTTATAAAATATATATTCATAATGCGTTCCCTGTTATAGCTTACATTTACATTAAGTGTTTCCAATTTAAATATCTCAGGAGCAAAAATCCCAGTCTACAGACGATTAGTAAAGACTACTTCATCTCCGGGAAACAGTCGTTGGTAACCCTCAGTAAAATTACTTTCAAGGCTGTTGGGCTGTGGTTCTTTTTCTGCGGATCCAAACGTTTCGACTGCAGCTACTGTAGTCATCCTCAGCGGTCTTCTGTTCTGCTCCTCCGGTGACTAAATGACGACACGACTCCAAACCTTTCGCAAAACAGAAACGACCAACAGCTAGGAAAATAATTTTCCTGAAGATAACTCCGGCGTGAAAGTTTTAGTCTTATGATGAGTCGTTGATAATGTGATTCATATTGTCTTGCATCTGTTCATATTTCGCAATCCACCTCATTTTTGAACGTCCTTTAGGCTTTTCCTTTGGAGCTCAATTAAAGAGACGCTTTTGGTATTCTGTTAGTTAGCACTGGGTGCAAATGTTCCAGCCACGTTCGCCGAGATTTATTAATCTTTACTTCTACAGCGAGCAGCGAGTGCTCAAAGTTCATTCCATAAATACCCCCCCCCCCACACACACAAATATATATATATATGTATGAATATTATTTATCCACCGTGTTAATTATGGTTTCAAGTGGATATCGAGTTCCGGTTTACTGAAAACGCAGGTTTTTTGCGACGTTTCGAAATTTATTTTATCTCATATTCATGCATATATTGTTGAGTCACAGATACACATATACACTACACTACAATACAAAAACATGATACATATTAATTATATTTTTTCTCACTCTATATACTGCTTAGTGGCAGTGTATATATATATATATATATACATATATATACTGTTAATGATTTCGAGGTTCGGTCATTAATCGAAATCATTAACAGTATAATAATACGGTCGATAATTAACATTCCTATATATATATATATATATATATATATATATATATATATATTTAGGAATACAAGTATTTAGGGGTAAACATTACGGCCATTGGGAAGCAAGACAAAGAAACATAATCCAGAATTATTTTGGGAAAGATAGCTACATCTACATCAAATTGAATCTTGTGGGATAAGCAAATTACAGCAGAAACTAAAACCAAAATATTTCAAACCATTGTTAGAAGTATGATGACTTACGGCTCAAAAGTTTGGACTACTAATAAACACACAAGAACAAAATTAATGACAGCAGAGATGGACTTTTGGAGACGTTCTGCAATAGTGTCCAGAAAATTAGAAATGAAGTCGTTAAGTACAGAATGAATGTGAGTAGTAATAAAATGGGAACGAGAGGACAAGGTCATCCCCCCTCCCCCTCCCCACAATGTTATCAAAACAAACATACGTCATCAGGTCATCGTCCCCTTGTAAACAAACATACGTCATCAGGTCATCGTCCCCTTGTAAACAAACATACGTCATCAGGTCATCGTCCCCTTGTAAACAAACATACGTCATCAGGTCATCGTCCCCTTGTAAACAAACATACGTCATCAGGTCATCGTCCCCTTGTAAACAAACATACGTCATCAGGTCATCGTCCCCTTGTAAACAAACATACGTCATCAGGTCATCGTCCCCTTGTAAACAAACATACGTCACCGGGGGGGTCATCATCCCCCCTCCCGCCTGACATCATCGGTTCAACGTAACAACATATACGTCAAGTATCGTGTACGTCATCGCATCATAAACGTAACGTATACGTCGAGTAACGTATACGTCATCGCACGGTTGTATTATCTTGAAAATATGATTTAGTCGAGCGCGGTAAAATAACTTCCTATAATATCAGGTATTAAGTGTACCCCCTTCGTAGGTTCAATTCCCTCATTCGACTAAATCATTTTTTTTTTTTTTTTTTTTTTTTTTTAAGAAATGATTTAGATTTTCTCATCGGTTTAGTTGAGCAGTAACACCACATCGAGATGGATCGATCATCGTGTTTAACAGGAGCGAAGTTATTAAAAGATTTTTTCGAAAACGAAGGTTTTGATTTTATAGAAGATTCGTGTGATATTGTGTGTAATAATAAATGTGGTTTTGTAACGAAAACATATCATACTATAACACATATTCAGTTTATTCACAAACTTTTACACCCGAAATGTAAAAATGTTCGTTATATACCATACAAATACGAAAACTTTGCCAAATCAAAAGAATCTATTGAAAATTATTCAGAAGCGAAAAAGTGTGTTGCTATAACTGAAGAAATGATGGTGTCTACATTTTATTCTTGGCCAAAACGTGCACCATCAGTTGATAAACTTGTGTCAGCCGGATTTTTTTACACAGGAACCAGTGATGAGGTTATGTGTGTGGAGTGTAAAGTTCTTCTATATGATTGGAACTCTAACGACGATCCGTGGATTGAACATGAAAAAGCGTCACCGAATTGTTTATTAGTTAAATTATACAATAAACAGTTTTAGATAAAAAACAGCGTCATTATTTATAATAAGAATTGGAAAGACGGCTGTAATTACTCAACCATGAAGTAGAGACGGAACTACAAGATGACTAACGATAATTGCGTACTTCACCTTTATCAAGTCACGCGCTCAAAGTTGCAATTGATTACATACGGAAACTGGTTTGAAAATAATGGGTTTTGCTATTTCTCCTTCTTAACAACATTGCACAACATATCTACACACGGAACGGAAATTAATTATGTTATTTTTATTATTTCCTTTTCCTGATGACATTGATAGTTTTACTATATAACATGAAACTATTGTTAACTCAATCACAGTTACTTCTAACGAAGAATAAGCTACTTTAATTATGTGTGATAAAACGGAGAAGCGAGTTTTTTATTTAGACGGTACAGCCGCCTGCTTTAACTCTAGCATCTTATCTAGGCTTAATGAAGAAGGCGTTTGTTATACATCTTCGTCGGATTTAACAGATTTGAGAGAGTCGTTTCCAGCGCTATATACACGTAAGGATGGTGTACAGTTTAATACTATTGCATGGTATAGTATGTATCAAACTCAATTATTTTTGGATGGGAAAATGGGTGCAGAATATACAGTAATGTGTTGTGACAGGTCACCATTGGCATCGTTCGTTTACGGCATTATCAATAAGAAGGATAATAAATTAACTGATAAGGAGCTGGTAGAAATTATTCCTCATTGGATTATAGATTATTTTAAATCGACAAATGCGATGTTTTTAATCGATTCAGATATTAAAGCTGTTAAAGAACGACTAGTAAAAAGGGGTGGGTTTGATGTTCATTTAGCGACGAACGAATATTTCTTATTACAAAATAATTATTTTAGGACTATCGCAGAATTATGTGATATTCCAATTATAGATATAAAGGGGAGAGATTTTTTAGAACTGTACGAATATATCAAATCTTGGATATCAAATAAAATTAAATTTAAAAATACGGTATGATGATATTATATCTATTTATTCACCTAACAATACAGGTGATACATATAAATCACTGTGTATCTTTCACAGGAAATCAATCTCTAGAAATATTGATATGAATGGTTGTAAATGTAAGAATATATTTGATTGTAAAAACAATTAGAAAAAAGATGATTTTATATTATTATATTAATGTGAGTGTCGTATACACTGATTGTTAAATCTGTTTAATGTAAAATGTGAGGAAAGATATAACTAAAAAATAAAATGTATAATTTCAATATAGTTGTACTTTTTTTCCCCTTCACAACTAGTTACAAGTGAGAGAGGTTGGGTATAAATAAAAATAGAAGTTTTTTTTAATTAATTTTATTTATACATAAATTCAATTATTTAGTGAAACTTTTTAATAATTCCACGAGTTTATAAATTAATCGGTTACTTACACAATTTATTCCAAATAAATTTAAATCATATTTTTCAGTTTGTTCAACAACATTTTTAAATTCGTTATATTTGTACACATAACCATCTTTAAAGAAGTAAAGAAATCCGTCAATGAATCTAAATACGGAATCAATATTTTTTGGAACACCAGGAAAGTCGTCGTATGTATATCCATGTTTTTTAACTGAGAAAGAACATTCATCCAGTTCAATATAATATTCATCATTATAAAATATAAAAGTACGTCCTGTATATGTGTTAACAGCTCCATTTATTTTGGTTGTCGAATCAAAACCAATACTAGTTGTTGAAACAGGAAAATTATTAACTAAACGTAATGATTTTATATCAAACATATAAATATTATTATCAACAAATGTTACAACCTCTCCCGACGGTCTCTGGTACATCGCTGATATATTAGCAAAATTCGGCGGTAGAAACTTTAACCATTTTGTAATATTTTGAGGTTTTCCATAGGATTTTTCTCTAATATTAAACATCCAAAATAGTTTATTCTGCAAAATATATAGATGATTGTTGATTACTAGAAATAAATGGGATCCATTAACTTTGCAAATATCAAATTGTGAATCTGTCTCTGTTTTTTTATGAAGCGGTGGTTTTACAGTTGTAGAAGACGTTGTAGCTTTCGTAGTTGGAGTAACTGATGGAACCGGTGAGGGTGGAGGTAATGATGGTGGTAATCCGTATAAGCGTTGTATACCCTGTACATCATCCTTTCCTAAATCAATATTTTGACCATTATTCAATATGTAGAATGGGAACATAATTGAAGTATTATCGCTCGAATGCCCGAGCCCCAACGCATGACCAATTTCGTGTGTTAAAACGGATTATAAACTAATTTCATCACCAGCTAAATTTGAATCGTTGTTATAATACCATTTTTCTTCAAAATCCAAATGAATTTCAACATGTGCACGGTGGGGGAGAGGATAGAAGGCATGACCAAGTACTCCTCCTCTACCATCAAAATTTTTATCACAAAATGAAGACGAATTTTTTATACAACGATGGTGAGACCATCGAAACGAGATAAGTATGTCAGGTTTCTGTTGATCTCGATAAAATTTTAACGCTGAGTGTTTCTCCCATATATGGAAAGCTTCTGTCGTAAGTTCAATAATATTTTTTATGGGAGATATAAAATCCCAGCTTAATATTCTTTTATTCCACCTCGATGTTGCACGAAATTCTCCTAGATCTTTATTTCCACATCTCGGTTTCTTAATTAGATTTAACGTTTCATTGTTTAATTTACCATCATTCGGTAAACCAAAGTATTCTTGAAATATTGTAAGGTATGAGGATAGAGACGACTCGTTTAACACAGAAAGTTCATCAACATTGTTTATATATCCAAAATTTGAAAGATAATTAGTAATATAGTACAAGTCGGTCTCGTTCTCGGGCCGAACACTGGAAATAGCAATTAAAAGAGGTATTAGAGTTTTAACTAACCACATTCTGATATCTCTACTGAACACATCAGCTTTTTGTCGTTTAATATATAGAAGATATTGCAACATTTTATTTTTTGGAGAGGGGGAAATATATTTGTAAATTTTCGGTTTTAATATTAACTCAATTCTGTTGTTAAAAATAATAATTGAATAAATCATGCTTTGAAATTTTTTTAATTGTATTACATCTGTAATTTGAATCTAAATTATTGTATGAATCATTCAATATATTAAATTCCAAATTTAAATACTCTAAATTTAGATTGAATAATTTTTGATTAAAATTTATAGATCTAGGAAATGAAATGAATACATTTACATTTTCTTTAATTTTATTAACAAAACCATAATCTTTTTCATTTATAAGAGATTTTAGATATTCCATCCATTTGGTATGACCCGCATCATCTTTCATGTTAAACATTTTTTTAAATTTTAATCGCATGATGTATTCAACTAAGGCCAGTGTATGTAGTGAAGTGTGTTTATATTGTTTCGTATGTTTTAGGTTTAGAAGGTGGTATTTGTTACAAAATTGTTTTAATATATTATAATGTGTGGTACAATATTTATATTTTGTGTATTTATAGCACTGCTTCCCTGTAATTAAACAAACCGCATCACAACGATCTGCTTCATCCCACATTTTTTTACCAAACCAGCACCGTTTTTTATTTGTTCCTCTTGAAAACCTATCGAATTTTTTATTTCCATATCTTCTATTTACAGACATCTGAAAAAACCAACCAAACAGGAAGAAAAAAAATAATAATAATAAAACAATAGAAATTTACGAAATTAGGTTTTTATTAGTTATAATAATTTTTACAACACATCTTTTGTAATAATTTAATTTCAGTTTTTACTATTATATTTTTATCTTCAATTTTTTCACTTTTTTTTATAATATCTAGCTTAGTTACAGTTACAGCTTCTAATCCGATACTTATACCAATGAAATTCGTTTTTACAATCTACTAATATTGTAATTTATAACATTGTATATATAATATAATTGTAAATGTATAGCATTTATCTTTTGTTAAACAAAATGTAAAATTCAACATATTTCAGTTTTACTACAATATTTCACTAGAAATTTTTATTATAGATAGAACATTCGAGCTTATTTACAGTTACAGCTTCTATGCCGTTACTTATACCAACCAAATCATTTTTACAATGTATTAACATTGTAATTTATAACATTGTATATATAATATAATTGTAAATGTATAACATTTATCTTTTGTTAAACAAAATATAACATTCAATATATAAACCTTCGTCATCGATATAAATAGGAGCATGTAACGTGTTTTTTTTTTTTCAATCGCTTTTATATCTATTTCTAGTATAAACCCAACCGGAGAATCGTTCGAAACATTATGCTGTTCTTAGATACCAGTTTAGACATTTATTTCACATATGGATAAGAATTTACCTTTTAAAAAACGGATCTTCCTTAGAGAAGACAGCTATAACACCGAGTTAACAAATTCACCAGAAGCGTTACATCATGATTTGGAGAATACAGCTGAACCATCCACTTCAAACGAAACACAACAGATGGGGTATTTGTCATCATCATCATATTCTGATATAACCGATTCTGTTGATGAAATGGAGGATGAACCCGCTCTGGACATGACGTACAAGAGGAAATCAACCGCTTAAAAAACTTGCAAGCCGAGGATGATTTTATTCAAATTGAAAACGCTTTTAGAGGTAATATAAAAACTTTTTATTATAAGAACAACAACAAAAAATATTAAAGATATTTATCTATTATTAATTCATATAAAAACAAAATTAGAAAATATTTTAAACACCCTACTTACCGAATTTGGACCTATAAAATTTAATATGGTTGTTGAATGCACTTATATAAAACATGTTATAAATGAAAAACAAGATAGAGCGTTTAAAACTAAAAACACTGAATTATTTCTAGAGTCTGATGTGAGTAAAATATTAGATAATTCAATAAAAAATATTTGTTATGAAGAACAAACATATGAAAGTCATAAATCTGGATGGGCTCTTCACAATGTAGATGGAATATTGTTACGTATAAATAAATATCGACCTTTGAAAGGTTCGTCATATATTGCTCTTCCAAATTTTTTAATTTCAAGAAATTGTATTATTAATCCAAAAAATTTGAATGATGAAAAATGTTTTAAATGGGCAATACTATGTCGTTATGTAAGTGGTTTACATGTTGAACGTATAAATTATAGATATAATGATTTGGAGACAAAGTTTTATTTTTCTAAAATTTCATTTCCTACACCTATTAAAGAAATTAGAATTTTTGAAAAAAATAATAATGTTTCTATAAACGTTTACGCTATAGATGAGGAACAAAATATTTATCCAATTAAAGTTTGTGATAAAGAAAAAAACAATCATTTTGATTTGTTATTATTATATGATGGAAATACAGGAAAACAACATTATTGTTATATTAAAAACTTTAATATTTTAGTTAGAAAACAATTAACAAAACATCATGGAAAAATTGAAATTTGTAAACGATGTTTTATGCATTTTTATAATATTTCAAAATTAAAGTCGCATAAAAAATACTGTGGTAAATTTCAACCAACACGTGTAGTAATGCCTGAAGATACTGTTTTAAAATTCAAAAATTATCAATTTAGTTTCCGTATCCCAATTGATATACCTTGTGGTGGGTTTACCTGGTGTACAACAGATATTGATATACTTAATATACCGGACGATTCTCCGGTTGGATTTATATTAGAAGTAGATATTGAATATCCTCAGTTTTTACATGATAATCACAGCGATCTTCCTTTTTTACCATTAACCATGGTTTAGTAATTAAAAAAAATACATCGTGTTCTTCAATTTTTTCAAAGTCAGTGGTTAAAATCATATATTGATTTAAACACTGAAAAACGTTAAAATGCTAAAAACAAATTTGAAATTGAATTTTTTAAATTATTAAATAATTCTGTTTTTGGAAAGTGCATGGAAAATTTAAGAAAACGATCAAATCTCGAACTTGTAAGCAATGTAAAAAGATTACAAAAACTTATTGCACAACCTGTTTTTAAGGATAGAATTATTTATGATAAAACACTATGTGCTGTATTATTAAATAATAAATCGATTTGTTTTAATAAACCGATCTGTCGGATTTACTGTACTAGAATTGAGTAAGACATTGATGTATTTATTTCATTATGATGTAATGAAACGAAAATATCAAAACAATATTGCTCTTTTATACACAGATACTGATAGTTTATTTTATGAAATTAAAACGAATGATTTTTATCATGATATGCTTAGTGAGGAATTAATAGATTATTTCGATACATCTGATTATCCAAAAGATCATTTTTGCTATTCATTAAAAAATAAAAAAGTTTTAGGTAAATTTAAAGATGAATGTAGCGGTCTTCCAATAATAGAATTCGTTGGATTAAGACCGAAATTGTATTCGTTCAGAATAAAAAAAGAAAAAAAGAATATTATAAAGAAAGCGAAAGGTATTAAGAAAAACATAATTGAAAAAAACATAAAAT
The DNA here is from genome assembly GCA_034769895.1 of Magicicada septendecula. Taxonomy (NCBI): domain Eukaryota; kingdom Metazoa; phylum Arthropoda; class Insecta; order Hemiptera; family Cicadidae; genus Magicicada; species Magicicada septendecula. The sequence goes on from CM068367.1 coordinate 55,832,169, forward strand.
TTGAAGATTATAAATTATCTTTATTTTCACCAGGTAATAGTGGAAATATGTACAGATTAATGCGACTTTTTCAATCAAAAAAACATGAAATAAAGACGATTTCATGTAACAAACTTGCATTAAACAATGCTGACGATAAACGTGTGATTTGTAATGATAAAATAAATACTCTACCCTATGGTCATTACAAGCTATTAGAAAGTAATGAAATCAAATTGTAATAAAAAAGATGTAAATGTAAACAATATTTTTCAATAAAGAATTTATTTATGTATAGTGGTACATATATTCTATGTTCTCACCTATTTACCTTTTTAACAAAAAATATCATTCTTTGCATTTACAGGATAATTAAATGAAACAAGAAATAGATATTAAGAATTTTTTATTGATTTAAAAAAAAAATGGTACATATATTTTACACCAATGATTTTCTTACAGATCCACTTAACGGTGTATATTCAAGTACTGTATCATAGATAATTAAACAATTAATCGTTGTTTTGTCGGGGATATCCTCCGTTGTTTCTATTTCCAGGCGAACATCTACTGAACCTGTTTTTAAATTTTCACTCTGTTTTGAACAATCTATAACATATAAAGGAGCTTTGGCTAAAAACGATGTTACATCCATGATAGGCTCGTTGTTACTTCCATAATAATAGGAAGACTGAAAACGTGTGTAAAGCATATGTAGAAGTACAGCATCACCATTTATATTATCGTATGGATAATATTCTGAATTCAGATATAATTTTATATTTCTCATCGAGCAAAAATCAAAATTTGATAAACTTGAATACTTATTATTTTTTCTATTTGTTTGAAAAGCGACTATAACATATCGTGGTTTCTCCAGCTGAGCAGTAGATTTAATCGTCCAAATAAGTTGCTTTGTTTTTGGTGCTGAAGGGTACTCATTAAGTTCCCATCTACGAAATGGAATTGGTATAGGAATATCGTTTCTAACAATTTCTAGTAGATCCAACCTTTTTTTATCACTCACATGAATATAAGGAATTTTCAAAGAAATATGTGTTAATGTTAATTTATAGTCTTTCGTGGTACTAGCTGTCATGTATATTGCATTATCATTGGTCGATGAGCGAATAAGCACCAATTCCTGCTTTACATTCAAAATAATTTTTTTATAATCTTCCATAAATCCAAGCATCATTTTCAATGGTACACAACATGAAAAATCTTTATTTACAGTGAGATTATCTAGTAAATTTTCATTACAACCCGCAGTAGTGAGAATATTCTTTTCTTGGGGTTATAAGTTAGTAGGTTCTTCATTATCGATGTTAGTCCAACATTTTTAACACGATCCACTTCAGTTCCACATATTTCGTATCGAATTTCATCAAATAAATGTCCTACTCCATTTGAAACCATTTGAATCGTATTATCAGCCGCATTATTAGCCCCAACCAATTCGCCTTTAATATACAGAAAGCTTTCACTCGGTAATGTATAAATATCTTGCTGATGAATTGGAATACGAATTTCATCATTGTTATTTAACGTTGTAGAGGCGTAGGGTGTATGTGTATGAAAATCATATCTAATTATAGTATCATCTTCATATACTGATTTATTTAATACATTTAAGATACTTCCGCTCATTTTCTTTTTGGATATTCTCTTATTACTGTTAATCCTAGAGATTGTAAAAAATGTTTATTCAACGATGTTAACCGTTTAGTGTTTGTATCTTTACTAACGTTGATTGAGGTGTTAATACCTGTTTTATCGGCTCCATATGAAAAAAGTAAACCCATTATTGTTTTCTCAAATGCAATCGTAACGTTATTGCTTCGTCTCTGAAATTAATTAACTCTCCGTTTTGATCTTCTAACCTTATACTAATATTTCGAAACTTAAATGTGTTTACTGGTAAATATATCACGTTTTTTGGAATTTCTATAATTTTAAACCCTGGTGCTACAGCTGGATAAAATTCGTGTAATACGTGACTTTCGAATCCGTTAATATATGATCCACAAACAATACTGCATACGACTCTAATGCTGTCAACTCTAATAATAGATACTTGTGATGTAGAACTGTGCAATATATTCGGTTTTAATTTGATTTTTTGAAATCCTAATACCGATGCTAGTGAATCAGGTTTTTCAAAATTAATCCAAACATTTGAAAAAATTTCACTTTTTAGAGTATTATTATTAGCTTTAATAGATATTTTAATATTATTTTTCTGTTCTTTTTCAAGGTAATCGCTTATATATCTGTTAATATCTTCAATTTCATAGGAACCTGTAGATAATTTAATTTCTTCATCATCACCATAATACAATACGTTATTAACATTCTCTTCTATATTTGGAATTGAATTATACGTCATTAGATCTATTAAAGCAATTTCCCACTTGTATTTTCCATCGAGTTCGAGCGGCGGAAAAATATCACAGCTCAAAGCAGAACTTCTGCCACTTAAACAGAACATTGCAGAGGAACATCAAACACAGATGTCCGCAAATAACTGTGTTCATATTCTGTCTACACTCATAATTATAAACAATATTAAGCGGTTGTTGTGAGGATGTATTAAAATATTCAACTAACTCTAAGGGTGGTCCAAGATTACCATAGCTATCGAAATAACATATATTTTTCCCATTTTTGAATAGCAAACCCAATGTGTTCCGCTACCAAAAATACTATCTAAATTAACAACTCCTGTCTCGCTATACCAAATTCTGTTTGGTAAAGTATCACGCATAAATACCCCTCTAAAATTTGGGATTTTTAAAAGATTAGCGTATTTTAGTAATTCACCAGCTGACAGTGGGTGGATAGGAATTTTTTTAATTATTTCCATTAACGTTTTTTGTTTTTCCTTCTTTTTTTCAATTTTTTTTTTTTAATACCTTCCCCCGTTTGTTTATAAGGTTTTAAATATAATCCCTTTCCTTGTTTAATACATTTTAAGAGAGATGATTTTATTTTAGAGGAAACGGATTTTTTTCTTCCTTTGTTCTTTTTCCTCATTCCACCCCCAAATTTACTTTTTGCTTTCATTATGTTTGTTACAGTCCAAGCCGCTGCTTTTTCCCCGAACGAAGAATCGCTTGCTTTTACACGTTCCCAAGCTCTCTCCGCTAATCGACGATCGGCTACTGCACGATTTGTACTATCCGAATACTTCGAATATGCGATATCGTGTTCTTTACAAGCTTGATCAAGTTTATTAACACCAGGGTTACCCCTTTGTAACCTTTTTGATAGTTTTGTACCGGGACCGCAATATTGATAACCTGGTATATGTAGCTCTACTGGTAATAAATCGATTGATTTATTTATAACGGTTCCGGCTATATCACTTAGTAAACCACTACCTTCTATCTTCTTTGAATACACACGCATTTATGATGTTGTAACGTTAAATACACATTCTTTTATATTATTCTCCAATATATATAATCACGTTCTTTTTACAGAAAATTAATTTGCAGTATATCTCCATTTTTCGTAAAGCGGAAATAAATCTTGTGATATTAACATTTTCTTAAATTCATCAATATTTTTAACCTGCTCATCTTTAGTTAGTTCAATATATATTCTGTACAAAATTGATAGAATTTTTTCATCAATTGAACCTAATATGTCGATAAGATAACGTACACTTACAGCGTCATTTTCATTATCCGGTCTACCTATATTAATTAATCTTTCATTGTTAAAATCCAACCCTTTTTCAGTTTTTTTATAACGAATTTTTCTGGTAAATTCATTTTCTAAATCTTCCTTATAAGTATCCATCACGTGAATTAATGTCTCCTTGTTCACAGCATCGGTTGCGTTTAGAGGTTTACCTATATTAGTTAATTTTAAATTTTTAAAATCTAATCCATATTTATTTTTTGCATAATGGATTTTATCATTACAATAACTTTCTAAATCGTGTTTATATTCGTTCATCGTTTTGATCATAGTTCTTTTATTTACACAGTCGTTACTATTTATTGGATCATTAATGTTAATTAATCTCGTTTGTTGAAAATCACACTCACCATTTTCAAAAATTGGTAATTTATTATCAACATACGTTTTATTAGCAACATGCGACTGTTCCTCAGGTATTTTTATTCCTCGTATAAAGTTATCATTAGCGTTAAACCCGTCTTTGTCCAATATAAGAGTATTTTCTTTCATATATTTTAAATTTACAGCATCCTGTTCGCTGATAGGTTGTCCTGTTTCTGTCAATCGGTATCCATTAAACGATAAACTATTTTCTGAATTAATAATTAATCGTTTATCTAAGTGTGATTTATTTACTGCATCTAGAGGTGATTTTGGGTCACTAACGTTACAAAGTCTTTTGTTGTGAATATTGTAATTTCCGTCTTCTGTAAGACTAAAACCTTCTCCTGGAGGACCGCGAATAACTTTTAGTTTTGACGAGGTGCTGTGATGTCCGAATTTATCAACACTCATTTTCCAAATGTATATCTAACCATTGATGCACTCTCATTTATTATACCAGCTTCGTGTAATTCCTCAATAATAGATAATATTTCATTATCGTGACCTGTATGACCTGCATTTTGTGATGCTATCAACAATCGTAATCTATCGCAAAGTTCGTTTACATTGTCCCAATAAATATAGTTTGGTTTAGTATTAGTTACTTTCATCATTCCACGACCGTCCATATGGTCCCACCAGTAATGTTGTAATTTAAATGATTTAAGGGCTGGTTTAATTATTTTATTATATTTTGCACTCTTACTACTTTTTATTCGTCCCGACGGTAAATGAATATGAGCTTTAGTTGTTTTTAGTATATCCGCATATGATTGTAAATCCTCTTGTGTATAAGTATAACTATCCGGGTTCTTCATAAAAAGAAGTTCGTATAACCCCGGCGTTCCTCCGTATGTGTTATTATTAATTACAATATCATCATCGTCAAACGTGATGGGTTCTTTTCCAACCATTAATATTTCATTATCGTTATAATATGGTCCAAAGACATGATCGATTTAATATTTTACATCGTTAAAAAATGTCTGCATATAACGTCGTACGAGATTTCCTTTAAAAAGGTTATCAATATAATCAACTCGTATTCGTTCATCTGATGTTGACAACGCTTCTTGTACTGATGGTGGAGATTCATAAACAGTTTCCTCGTTCACTATCGGTATTTCCTCGGTGAACATAACAGAATCGTTATTAGGTTCTTCTATTACTGGTCGTTTTATTTTTTCACTTTCATGTAGTACCGAATCTTCATGCGATCTTTTATTTTTCATTCGTTGTTCTATATCATCCATTTCTGTATCTTGACTATCATTTATCTTTTTCTCTATTGCCTTTGGTTTTTTCTCCTTCTCTATTAACAGTTTTAAAGGTTCTGTAATGGGTTTCAATGATTTTTCCATCTTTTGTTCTACATTCATTATATCCTGTGTTAAAGCATAATGTTTTTGACGTATATTTTTCTTTATCTTGCTAATTTCTTTAACAAGATTTTCACGTTCATTCACCTTCGACGCCATTCTGAGTAATAACTAAATGTTTGTTGAAATATTATTAATATAGATATCAAAACCAATACGATAACGTCCGCAATTTAAATCATCTTCTTTGTTTATAACAAGAAAACCTTTTTTGCTCGAATTCCATGCTTTACAACATATTTCTTTAAACTTATCAAAATCCATGTCTGTATTAACATGATCGCTATAAATATGTTTTAGATTAAGCTCATCTTGAGAAAATACGATTATTACATTGGTGTTATCACGAACTAGTTGTTTTGGAACTTTACTATAAGTTTGACATAAATAAAAAACGTCTATATTATTGTGTCTGCCCATTGTAAAATAATTTGTGATATTATTCTGACGTTCACACGCAATATCATCAAATATCATAACTGAATTCTGTTTAACATCGTTGGGATGGATAACTTGCTCGTTTTCAGTATACGTATAGTATCCAATCAGTGGAATTTCAGATAACACTTTTTCTAGAAACACGTATTTTGGTTGATATAATGATTTTGAAAACACATAAACATTTTCAAAATATAATCCATTAATATCAAATAATAGGTTAAACATTAAATTTGTTTTCCCCGACGACGACGGTCCTGATATTATACATCTAATATTATCAGGTAATAAATCACCATGTTTTTTATTTTCCATTACTTTATCGTTACAAACTATTTTATCGAAGTTACGAATTCGCAACCTTTTCCTCTGACGCACAAACTCCATTAATAAAGATTTCAATTTTTTGTTAAGCTTTATATTACAGTACTTTTATCAACCCAGCTATCATAAGATTTGTCATAACCTTTCCATCGTACAAGTAATTTATCTCCTTTACGACTCAATACTTTTTCAATCAAATATACATCTCCAAATTTTGTTTTACTAATTTCCTGTTCATAGAAACCACCGGATAAAATATTACCTTTATCATCTTTCAATATATATGTTTTTGGGTTAGTGGCTTTAAATTTGTAAACAGTAAAAAGTTCGTTAGTCCAATTAGGTAAGTACCCCTTAGTGAACGTTTTCTTGTATTTACTAATTCTTACTCTATCACCAACTTTAAATTTTAAAGGTTTTAACTTTCGATTTTGTATTAACTTTGAATGTATCTTGTTTAATATGATTTTTTCATTACTCATGTTTACGTTAATTGGTTTCATTCCAATAGTTCTATGAGGTGTATTATTATATAATTTAATCAAATCCGGTAATATATTCACCCATACATAACTCCCCAATTCTGTCATTTTTCTCCACATTAAATTTTTTAATGTACGATTAAAACGTTCAACAATCGACGCTTTCTTTTCCGAAAAAGTTGAATAATGATTTATATTGTAATTCTGTAGTAACTTTTTCACTGATGAATTAAACCATTCTTTACCTTGATCCGTTTGAAAATGTTTCATTTTATTAGATTTCAATATTGGTGTAAGAGCTTTTACAATTTCAGGTGCTGTTTTTGTTTTCAGAGGAATGGCGAACGCGAGTTTTGAAAAACAATTAATCATAGTTAGTATATATTTAAAACCCTTATTCAACTTTGCAAACGGAATCATTTCTACAAGGTCGGCTTGGTATAAATCGTTAATACCTTTCAACTCAACATAACGAGTTTTAAAATTTCTACGAGCCGGCTTATGTAATTCATAAGCGATATGTTTTCTTATATCTGTCATCCTCTAATGCAAATAATGAAATAAAAGAAAAAAGAAAAAATAAGGTATATTAAAGGAAAAACAACACCTGACTCATCTGAAATATTGTATTTTAAATCAATATACAAAAAAATACAATGTTACATTGCTTTAATTATAGAACATATCTCATCAGAATAAGGATTTGTTACAATCACATCGTAGCAGTTATTCAGTTTATACTTCAATCTCTCCAAACTGATAGCACATGGTGAAATAATTCTAATTGTTGAATGAATGCTGCTGGTTATTATTTGAGCATCATAAAATTCTACTGCAAGCATGAAACAAAGATCTGTATAAGTTAGTTGCTCACTAAATGATGGTTCATAATGTAAACACCAATCACGACTGCTGAAATCCATTGTAAATATATAGTTAAGACTGATGTTATCCTGACAAAGCTTGTAGACAAACTGACTAATGAAAAAATATTGTTGTTGAAAATAAGCTTTTTTAATCGATTAGAATGTCTTAACTTAAGTGGGAGGACTAATTAGTAATTGACGTGAATATCCTACTAATCTTTCGCGTAATTGTCGACGAGTAAAGTTTACATCTGCACGCATAAAAATAACTGTCCTTTCAATGTTATTTATTAGAATAATGTCGACATCAGGAAATCTGGTTATCACTATTTTACAGATTTCCTCAAAACAATAATAACCATTTAAATAAGATAGACACCATTGAGTTGCGGGGGTATTATCATCACAACTGATTGAATTCATTCTGATTTTTTTTTTAATAGAGTAAAAAACTAATGATATTAAACGAATAGAATACCTACAAGGCCGGAATAAGGATTAAGCGGTGCATAGTAGTCAACACTTTCATGAGTCTCTGGCTCTTCATAAAAATCACATCGGTTGGTGTGAATACATTCGGTATCCAACAAACGATTAGTTGTTCTCCAAACGGATAGATTAGCCTCTTCTAGTTGAGCACAGCGAGTACACTGAGAAAGATGTAACTGCCACAATTCATACTCCTTATCTTTGTTTTTATTGTTGTTGAGAGTAGACTGTAAACGCCAATTTGACTCGTTTTCTTCAAAAGATCGTTTAACACCAGCACTATAACAATATAAACAATAATACTCTTCTATTTTACGTTTATGAAATCGACCGAGCCGACAATAACATAAATTGAAATGAAGAACACCGGATATTTGTGTTTCATATCAATTATTCACTATATTTTTATTTCTATGACTTAAACGTTTTTTGTGTTCGAAAAAGTAACGATCAGCACACATTGTTACGATAGTGGACAACGCGTGCGATGACGTATACGTTACTCGACGTATACGTTACGTTTATGATGCGATGACGTACACGATTTTTGAGGTATATGTTGTTACGTTGAACCGATGATGTCAGGCGGGAGGGGGGGTGATGACCCCCCCCGGTGACGTATGTTTGTTTACAAGGGGACGATGACCTGATGACGTATGTTTGTTTACAAGGGGACGATGACCTGATGACGTATGTTTGTTTACAAGGGGACGATGACCTGATGACGTATGTTTGTTTACAAGGGGACGATGACCTGATGACGTATGTTTGTTTACAAGGGGACGATGACCTGATGACGTATGTTTGTTTACAAGGGGACGATGACCTGATGACGTATGTTTGTTTACAAGGGGACGATGACCTGATGACGTGTGTTTGTTTACAAGGGGACGATGACCTGATGACGTATGTTTGTTTACAAGGGGACGATGACCTGATGACGTATGTTTGTTTACAAGGGGACGATGACCTGATGACGTATGTTTGTTTACAAGGGGACGATGACCTGATGACGTATGTTTGTTTTGATAACATTGTGGGGAGGGGGAGGGGGGATGACCTTGTCCTCTCGTTCCCATTTTATTACTACTAATGTGAAAAATGCAGTTGTTGATTTTATCCAAACAAAAGAATTACAGTGGTATGTATACACACAAAAAGAATGGCACAGGAAAGATTGCCAAGGAGAGTTATGGAATGGACCCCACCAGGAAGACGGAAAAGAGGAAGACCACCTATCACCTGGATAGAAGAAATTCAGAGTATCTTGAGGGACCGAGATATTGAAGAAGATTTTTGGATGGACAAGCACCAGTGGAAGCCGAGAATTCAATTACTTCTGTAATCTTTGGTTCCGGAAAAGGTGTAAACATCGTACAGCTGGATTAATAATAATATATTCATTCTGCAGATGACAGTTTTGAATGCCCTCTTACAGATCTTGGATTCTCATCTCCACTAACCGCATTCTTTGTTCATATAATTTTTTGATAATAAAACGCTTGCTGCCGTATACAAGTGAAAGCATTGATAATATTTTATAAAATTTTATTTGTGTCTCACTTCTACACTATATGCCTACTGTTCTTCCAAACGTACAACATTCTCTTGCGGGGGTTGTCTATTTCTTTTTTAGACCTAAAACACCATCATTCGAAAATAGCAATTTTGTAAAAAACAAGTGGTTATCAACGCGAGGATATCCACACTCTGTTAAGGAAAATCGCATTATGTTTTTTGTGTGGTACAAGCGTTCGTATTTTAGCTTGTATAATACTTCACATGATAGTGGATCATAAAACATTAGAAAAAAGGAAAGGGACAAGTAGAGAGGCTGTACATACTAAAGGAGGGCGTAAATGGTATCACTAAAGAACGTTGTGACCTAAATTTAAGTATTTAAAAGGATACATAAGAAATTTGTATTATCAAACATAAGAGTGAAGAAAATACCTATCTCGTTAATCAGGTAAAATAATTGACTTATTGTGTTATTAATGAATATATTAATAAAACTTCTGTATTAGTATATAGGCCTACTAATACTACTGCTATATATATATATATATATATATATATATATATATATATATAACTTTCACTATGAACTTACTTTGATTTTATTTCCCCAAACGTTTCAACGTGGTATACATCTTCTTCAGTGGGAGTAAATACTGAATGTCTTTACAGGGTAACGGTTATGGACTGTAGGTATGTATGGTGGGGGTTGATGGTGGGAGGGAATTGGCGCTGGGGTTCAAATTGTGTGTTTGAATCAGTGTATCGAAAAGTATGTGTGATGTATAATATAATTGTTCATTTAATATGTTGTTTGGTTGTAGTGCGTGATATCTGTATATTTCAAATTGTTCTGCTGTGTTTAGTTTTCTACTTTTAGGTAAGTAGTGTAGTATTTCCATGTTGTGCTCTATGTTTGTGTAACTGTGGTTTTCATGTTGTAAATGTGTGGCAAATGTGGAGTGTATGCAGTTTGTGGTGAGGGCTTTTAAATGTTCTGAGAATCTAGAGGAAAAAGATCTTCCCGTCTGGCCGATGTTTTTCCTCTAGATTCTCAGAACATGGCCACATGTTTTATAACATGTGAAAGTTTTATATGTATATAATATTTATAAAAGTGAACGAAGAGGATGTACCAACAAGATAATTATAATAGTACTGCATTAGTCAAGTAAGCAGTGAAATTCCGAATATCTGGCTTCGTTCCATCAGAAAAGTATATTAGGCGTTGGGTAGGTTAGGCTTTGAGGCAGGTTTAGCGCGTGTTGCTGTTGTTTGGGCGTTAGTCTGTGGAATGGGGGGGGGGGTGTCTTCCGGTTGACAATAATATATAGCGGTTTTACTTGGTGCAGCCTATCGTTCTTTCGGTCCCTAGCCCTCAAACTATTCACCCGCGCCTATGTCTCGATCCATCCCCACATCCGTCGACTAAGCACAGATGTCGGACCACCACCTAGACGACACAAACGCCCCCGAGCATTGCTCAACGACCTGGGGGGCGTTCAGAACATAAGCAGTTACAGAACATCTGCCCAATCCCCCCGACCTTGAGTATTTTCACGCTTCTACTCCTTCCTTCTTTCTCTTGTCCGTGCTGGGGCTCGGTGACATACTAGGGGGGGGGGGTCTGCTCTTGCCCTAGGTGTGCTTAGTGTCACCTCTGGTGGACGCTGCCTCCTTCTACGCTCTCCCCGTGCGCCGACATTGCCGCTTGGAAGCCCTCGGCGACTTTTCCTGAGCGGCTAGGGGCGCCCTACCCGTTGTGTGAGAGTAATTCCTGCTTCTCAAGCGAAAAGCCCTCGAGGTCTCCACCATTCTGCCGTCACGGGTCTCTTCGAGGTCCCAGGGTGCAAGAAAAATAATAACATCCTGTCCCTCCAAAATAAACTCGATAGAGGTTCCATTCCTTTGAAAGCGCGAGATCGTTAGCCAAGGTAACAAGCAGGCAACATGCAGTCATCGGGTATCGCCCGGACACTGCGACCACCGGAGCACGACTAGCTGCTGCTCCGTTCAACTCTCTCTCTGCAGCCTATCGCAGTTGGCGATTGACTTTGAGGCGTGCGGGTTCATGTAAGCTTTGTGCATCTTGTCTTGTGCATTCGCTGTGTGCGTGTGTGTGATGTGTCTTATAGAGTTCATGGTTGGTAAGTTTTATTTATTTATTTTGTTTCTTTGTTACCTGTATATAATGGTAACATACTTTTGTGTGTTTTGACTGTCTGTCGGTTGTGGGACAGAGTTCTGTTTATGTTTTATTTGTGATGTTTTAGTTTGGCTTTGCCTGAAGTCGGCTTCCAATTTGTTGTGAAGCCGAAACGTCGATTTTTAATAAAAAAGCAATGATGCAACTAGTCCTTCTCACTAGTAGGCCTAGGTCTAATGTAGACATACTTATTTTGGTGGTTTTTCTGTACGTTGCGTACTATATTTGCTTATGGTCTCGACCATGTTAAGTTGAAGTACGAGGTGTGTTCAAAAAAAGAACGAACTATTTGTGTAGCACGCCCACGTGCGTATAGAGCGAGCTGCACAATTAAGTGCCGCTAGCGACAGGTTTTAACGCCGGAATGTCGTTTTCTCCGTCCCGTCATGATTGTCGGTCTTCGACCTGCACGCGCTGTAGTGGGCACGGGTACACACCGTCCGACGGATTTATAACGAAGTGAGAATGAAAAACTCGTGTGTGTATACAATTTTGCTGCTAACTTCATAAAATCTTAACAGAGCAATTTCTATTGCAATATAAACATTGTCATTACCATTTGTATTGGTAGGCAGTTGTTGACCGATTTCAAAAGGGGTCTCTTTCTGATCGCCGTCAACAAACGCAGTAAGAATTTTTCAATGATACATTAAAAATTTTTATCAAAATTTCATTTTACGATCTTATTTATATGGACGTGAATGCTCTCAGAAAGTCTCAGACAGTTAAACGATGATTTACAATTACCACATTACGAGCTCTCATCCCATGATCTTCGAAATCGTTTTGATCTGCACCGACCAGCGTTTTACCCTATTTAAAATTTCTTAAAATAATCGTTCGGCTCATGGATGCCTCCTCGTATGCTTAATTCAACAACCAGAATGTCTCAAAGTTTTAACCTAGTTCTGGCGTAAAATTTTACGTTGTTATTCGCGGTCTTTCTTAATCACTTTGTCACCTACCCGGCGGACAGCGTGCGCGCGTCCCCACTCAATCCGATATAGCTCAAAGACTATCGCTGATAGCGGAACAGAATAAATGCCAGTTTGTTGTCAAAGACTATTCCTATGTGCGCTTAAAGTCGGAGCGCGTTATTTGTGCGGGTTGATGTGGTATTCAAAAAGTTCGTTCTTTTCTTTAACACACCTCGTAATTATTTTTTGTTCGCCGTTCACCAAAATGTAGATATAAAGGAACAATGGCTACGTTTGTTTGTAAACTAACAGTAAACACTGCTTCCTGTTGCAGTATATCAGAGAAGTGTGGCTAACGTATTCGTACCACTGCTGTGCGTTCCACTTCCCGGCACGACACGACCCAGAGGAGTACGACAGACATGTGGTATGTACTGTATTTGTCAACATACCCAGTACTGTGTGAAGTCTGAATCAGATGTACAACATAAACATTTACAAACGTATAAGCTAGCTGTTATCCGCGGCTTCGCACGCGAACATTTGACTTTTTACAAATATTTTAATACAGTTTCTATTGTCTATGTCTATATGGCGTTCTGTCAGCTCATATAAAAATTTTGGACTTATTAGTCAAATTCTCTCCAAAGCTGTTTTCAACACTTGTACTAGTTTAACTTGTACTAAATTATTATATTGGTGAAACAGCCTTTGGAGATTTAAAAATACCCGTTTATAGAGCCTTTGGAGATATTTATAAAGTACCTGTTAAATCAAAAATGGTAAATTCTTTATTTTAAGTGTTACTGTGTTAGAAGCACTGTATAACACATTAAACGTTATGTTTTCCTCAACTATGGCTTTTATTTATTTCGGCAGTAAACTAAAAACTAAAAAGCGTTGTCACCTAACCTCACAAATGAAAACAACACGTATTTTCGCTTTGCATCAAGTAACAGGCCAATTTACAATTAGTACACCTTTTCTTTTCCACATCGTAATATATCGATACAATCGCATATTATATAAAACATCGAAAATGTACTGCAGGAATGGATAAATGTACAGTTCCGATGCCGCTAAATAGCTTTTGTTTATTTACTTGTTACTATGGTAATTAATTCTGTTCTCCATGGTGTTGTTGACATCTTTAGTAGTAGTATTTAATATATTTCATTACTTATTCATTGCATCATCAGAAATACGTATAAACATAAATTTTATAATCGTTTAAGACAACTTAAAAATATATAGACGTATCTGTATAGAAAATTACAAAATATATTGATACAATCGCATATTAAAAATATTAAAAACTGCAGGAACGGATATGTGTACAGTTCCGATGCCGCTAAATATCATTTGTTTATTTACTTGTTACTATTGTAATTAATTCTGGTCTCCATGATTTTGTTGACATCTTTATACGCGTCAACGGAAAGGCATAATTAAAAGGACCTAAATTGTGCGAACGGGGCAAAATATCAAATTCCAAGTTAGACAGTATTTTTCGCCTTGTGTCAAAGGTTACCTGTGCAAAATTTGGTGGCAATCGGTGTAACGGTGTGAATTTTTGTTCAGTACTCATAAATCCTCAGACTTTGAGTTTTATATAATAGGCTATATAGATAAAGATATAGAAATTATTAGCCGAACAGTGACAAGGGTTGAGAAGCGATTCTAGGAGAAAAGGGGGTCCTCTACATGATCTTATCTTTCATGATCTCCACCTAAAACCTTGTGTTAAATTGAAATTGCTCTCGTGCGTAGCTGCGAGCACATTAGTATTAGTTATTACGTGTTTTTAGTTGGAACTATGTGCTTTTAATTGTATTGTTATTAGCAATATTATTATTAGTAGTAAAATGTTGTATTGAGAGACGGGCATGTCTCACGAAGACTTTTAATTAGTGGAGGTCTTAGACAAGGGTCCGCTTTGTACCCCGCTATTGTGTAATATATATCGTGACGATCTGCTTAGAAGATGTAATGAAGGCATCCCTTCTGGCATCAAGTTAATTAACTGTACTGCACAAAATATGCTGGTCTTTGCAGATGATATGGCTGTAATCCAGGCTGATGAGCACGCACTGCAGAAAAGTTTACATGGCTTTCAAAAGATAAGTAAGCAATATAAGTTAAAAATTTCAACACCAAAAACAAAGATTATTTATATGTATGGAAAATATCCCATTCGACCTAAAATTATGTTAAATGACCTGCTCATTGAACAGGTTTCTACACTCAATTACATTGGTTGTAGTCTTTCTTATAGAGGTAATGATGATCTCAGCAATAACCTAGGCAGGTTCCAAATTATATGTGGAATACTGAGAAGGACACTGAAAAGGAAAGCTGGACAAGAGACGTGTATCAAATTCTATAAGACAATGACAGTACCAGCACTGCTGTTGGATGCGAGTCCTGGACTATAAGGAAGAAGGACTGGTTCCAATTACAGACTGCAGAAATGAGCTATTTGAGATCGGGAAAGGGATATACGCGACTCGATTATATAAGAAACGAGTATTAGACCAGAATTTGATAAGAATGAACTTGATAAATGAATTCATTAAGAATTGTGTAAGTTACTGGAAACAACATCTAGAAAGAACGGACAATACCCGCGTTCCGAAGTTGGCTTATGAGTATGAGCCGGTTGGAAGAAGATCTGTAGGCAGGCCAGTCACAAGAAGACGGTATTCATGATGATGATGACCATGATGATGATGATTATTATTATTATTAATATTATTATTATTATTATTATTATTAGTAGTAGTAGTAGTAGTAGTAGTAGTAGTAGTAGCAGTAGTAGTAATAGTAGTAGTAGTAGTAGTAGTAGTAGTAGTAGTAGTAGTAGTAGTAGTAGTTTTACTAGGGCGTCCGATGTCTATGGATTTGGGTGTTATACCCGACCCACTAAAAACCACCTCCCTTCCTCCTCTTCTAGGACAAAAACCTGGAACTATTTCACACATTGCTTAGGTCTAGGCCTATCGTTTCTCAGCCTAGGGCTCACATCTGACTTGTTATTCTTCTATATTGTATTGTCCAAATCTGTCGTCTAAGCGCGACGATTCCCTTCTGCGAAATATGCCACGCAGTCCCGGGTGTCCTTCCTCCCCTCGAAGCATCGCTTAAACGATGGTATCCAGGGAGATCTGCTGTTTAATACCGTCTTGGAACGATCTTCTATGTTGCTCCCACCTGTCGGAGACGGAGAATGCATGGGTGGCATCCTTCACAGCTCCTAAGCAGTACAGATACTCTAGTGACGCCTTTCCAACTTTCTTCAGGTAAGATTGAAAATACACGTGTCTAGTTAGAAACTGGGCGAGGTAATAGTTAGTCTCCACGTGCTTTCCTCCCTGCCCACGTCTGCACCTGCTTGATGAGCCTTCTTGTCCAGCGGCCTCGCTCTTCTTGCTCCCAAGCTCTCCAGTATCTGGCTTCGTGCCTTTCGGTGTGCAGCTTCACCATGTACATCCATCTCCCTCCGAAAGACGATCTTACGTTCGTTAGCGAGAAGGTCGACAAAGACAGCCGGCTCGGAAACTATGCAATAGGCAGATGCACTTCGTTTTTGGACCTGGACTAGTTTCTTTATGTAAACCTTACGATTCAGGGAGTCTGCTCACAATTCTACTCCATACAGTAGGACTGACTGGACAGCTGCCATGAAGTCTTCTTCTGATGTCTTCGGGCCGCCAATACTGGGTATGAGTCAACTGAGCGCCATCACGCCCTTTGCCGCTTTGTCCACCATACGCCAAATATGTTCAAAAACATTCAACTTGGAGTTGATCATCACTCCAAGGTACCTCACCGTTGGCTTTGACTTTGACACTTCGTCTCCGGCTCGTAACGGGATTACAGTGGGAATCGTCTTGTTAGTCAAGACCGCGACTTCCGTCTTGCTGAGGGCTAACGTCAGCTCGAGTAGTAGTTTTAGTAGTAGTAATGTCACTATAATGATAATTATAATAATAAATTATTAATATATATATATATATATATATAACGCATCTTTACAGCTGTCGCCGTTTCTCCGCCCCCAACTTCCATTGTAACCTATCGTAGCATGTAAGTTCTTCTAAATTCCTTGCAACCATTGCTTCCGCTACGTCATCTCGCCAACTCCTCCGTGGACGTCCTCTTTTCCTCCTCACCGGTGGTATCCGTTCCAGGATTTTGCGGGGCCATCTGTCATCTTCCAATCTCTACACTTCTTCCATCTTTCAATGAAGAGATTGGAAGAAATTATTAATATTATTATTCATTGAGGCGTTGTTTCTCTCTTTATTTTCTACTTTCCCTTGTGTCATTTTCCAAACATTTTTAATTATAATATAAAAAACGTATGTAATACAAGTAAAAGTATCATGTATAATTAATAATTGTAATTTATATGTTACGTTATTGTGTTAAGTGTTTCTGATTTCTAAAAAATTAATTACACATTAACATGCCTTATACTGAATGCAGGCGTTCATAAAGGAGGTGGAGAAAGCGTGTAAAGCTCAACTATCTGAAGAAGTGTGGAACAAAAGGAAGAAGCGAAGCTGGAATCCCGATCCTCACTTTACGGGGAATTTCACGGGAGACATCTGGGGCGCCCTGCTGTCTCCTGCCGCTCCGGTGGTACAGTCGTCCACAGAGGCCATTGGCATGTTTCACCAACAAGGTAACTGCTACATAATATGTAGACTATCTAACATTTTGTTTCTGCGGGAGGGGTGTAACAGCTGATGAGTACGAAGAAGTGAATTCCTTTATGTCATATTTTTTATAATATACAATATTTTTTCTTTTTACTACAATACGATTTTTTTATTTAATAACATCCTTTAGACAGAGTTTCTCTGTTTACTGTCAACTTCAGTAAATTAAATGCATAAATATCTTTTTTCCTTCAGTTATGTTTATATTTCTAAATACAGGTAACAGAATAAATATAAATAACAAACTGAATATAAATAAAAATATAAGTATAGAATAAATATGAATAATAAAAGTTCCTTCAATTATGTTTACATTTCTAAATATAGATAATAAAATAAACATAAACAACAATCAAAGTTAATACTAGAGGAAAATCCCCAAACCCGGACCCACGTTCTGCTGACTCTGCATAGTGCTGTCATCTATCGGAATCGCTTTAAACTACTAGTTCTGTACGTGGCCACATACCTCACTCGCGTTGGAGTCGTCAACTTAACCTTTTACCGTTCACCGTTCAGTCGGCCTTTGTCCATATTGGTATACGTGGAATTTTTTCCAGAGTTTGTTAATTCATCAAATTATCGACGTTGTTTTAATTGGTAAGTCCAAATGTATGTATATACTCTTAAATGGCATTGTATTCGCTATATATTTATGATATTGCCGTTTACCTTACACGTCCGGTTAAAAAGTTAGGCCTATGAGTTTTGGAAAAACAAGCACGCGGGTGCGTAACCCGCGCCCCTGTGTTCGTTCAAGATTCATAAAGCGGGCCCCCCATTTTGACATGTTAAAACCTTTTGACTGAGTTTTTGTTAATAAAAATCTTATCCTCTTGGAACTCCGTTGCAGATTCCTTGACGACAAGATGGCGAAAACCAAATAGTTAAGATCCTGGTCCTCGGCAGACATGGCAAATTAATGGTGTTAGAAAAAGAAGTTAGGTTTGAAGAAAGCCAGTAAAGTGTACAACGTATCTAGAACAACACTTCAAAGGTTGGGAAAAGGAAAATATGAAACCGCCCTGGAAGCAGCACAAACGAAAGTTGGTAGGTCTACAGTTTTGTGCAAAGAACTGGAGGAGGAATTATTTCAATATTATTTAGCTATGGAAGCGCCTTTTTTTTTGCTTATCCGTGCAGACTTGCGAAGAATGGCTCTACAGCTAGCTGAAAGGAACAATATTAACCATCCTTTCAACGATGAAATGGCTGGGAATAAATGAGTGACTCTTTTTCTCAAAGGCCATAAAAAGAAACTTTCGGAAAGAAGCCTACCGGAATATCCTACTCTAGAGCCCTTGGATTTAACAAAGAAAACACTACAAAGTTTTTAAGCTTCTTGAAGACACTAATGACAAAGAAAAACACACTCCTGAGAGAATCTTCAATGTAGATAAGAATGGGATCACGATTGTTCAGTCAACAACAGTAAAAATAATTGGACTGCGTGGTAAAAAACAGGTAGCTGCGTTGACATCTGCTGAACGTGGAGCACTAATTAAAATTGTTGCATGTATGAATGCTGCTGGTTCACTTGTTCCCCCTTTAGTCATATTAATATGAATAACCAACTACAAAGAGGAGCTCCACCGGGAACAGCTTTTACAGCCCACTCCTCAAGGTGGGTCCAGGCCCAATATATTTACCAAGCGGTTTGAGCACTTATACAGTTTACCAAGCCTACAAAGGACAAGCCTGTGCTCCTAATTTTGGATGGTCATTTCAGCCATAACCAGAACATTGATATGATTGACTTGGCTAGGGCAAATCACATTTCAATTCTTTCCCTTCCTCCACACTCATCTCCCAAGATGCAACCCTTGGATAAGACTTTCATGGGCTCTCTAAAACCCTACTACAATGAGGAAATCAGGCAGTGGTTAAGGCATAATGACTGTCCTGTCAGTGCCTATAAAGTAATGGACTTTTTTTGGGAAAGCCTGTATCAGATGCCAGACTGCTCAATTTTAAATCAGCAGCTTCCAAGTGACAGGTATTATGCTACTATTCGAATTAAATCGTCTGTATCGTTTTTCGATCATCGGTTTTTCGTTTTTCGGAAACATCTAATTCCCAATTACAAACACACTCAATCTGCCATCCTTCGTGAACACACAATAATTTAAGTTTCCCTAACTTCTTATTAAGTCTTCAGCCCTTTTCTTTGTGTCCCTCGCCAACCTTGATGCTTCTCTGTCGCCTCCCTCCAGCTTTAGCGACCTGCGCTACTCTTCCGTGTCTTGTACTCATCCGCCTCATATATAAACTAACATTAATGGCACTTCTATCAGCCACTTCCTTTACCTACACGGCTACAAACTACATCTACACACAAACACACACACACACACACACACACACTACTCTACCTTCAATGTGTCTTCACCTACTTCGCTTTCGGCCCGCGCTAGCGTGCGTCTTCCCACATCTTACCATCTGGCTGAAGGGGGCTAACCCCAGATCAGCCAGAGGCTTCTGGACAAGTCGCAAAAATCACGAAAAAAAGTGTGACATAAATGGACACAGACCATTACCGAAAAATGGTATGGACGATTTAATTAGAATGGTAGCACAATGTTAGCTTGGTAAATAATTATACAGTTTTCTGGGGAACAAGCTGGCGAATATTTTCCATGAAAAAAGCTTTTCAGTAAGTACAGTGGTCAATAAAATTTTAAAAAATATGCAAACCAGCACAGGACCATCAATAGAGTATAAAATTCAAAGATATTAGTGAACAAAGGTCAAGCATAATTAAATCGTTCACGTCTAGCAGGTTTTGACCAAGCAAAATAAGTTTCACTTCGATCGTTCGGATTCTTTGAAATCTCTCATTTATTTAAAATTTTTTACTTCCATGTTCCGTAAGGAAATGGAAGTATGGTGATCGCAAAAAAAATCATGTTTGAGATAAGGGCAGATTCTGATTGTACTACCCTCAAAACTTGAAGAAAAGTCATTTTCCGAAAAGTGTATGTGTGTGTGTGTGTGTGTGTGTGTCTGTCTGTCTATCTGCCTTCTGTCTGTAGAAGTTTCTATATTGCGAACGATAACTGCCGCTAATTCAAACAGAATCAAATAATTTCTGCATGTGTGACCGAGTTGTAGAGGACTCAAGGCCTATTGTTTTGGTGAAGATCGGTTAAGGGGAAGGGGTAGTTTACCTGCAACGTTTTACGTTTTGACAAGAGTAAAGATGGTTTTATCCTGAAATAATCCACTGTAGAAAGGTAGATGAAATATCTATAAATGAAAAGGGTAGTTGAACGAGGAGGGGGTAATTTTTTATATTAATGTCATAAATTTATTCGACCAAAAACTCCAAAGTTTCAATAAAATATTAACAATTGATATCGTTCTGTGCTATGTAACTACGGATACGTAAACAAAATAATTTTCCGTTTTCAGAAAGTTACAGAAAGCAAACGCTGGGTGGTATTCGCTTTTTTTCGTGTCGTTTAAATATCTGTTACAAAAAATAAAAAATTTATTTTTTCTGGATAAAATGTTTGTGATTCTTACAGCCATTTTTAAGCTGAATTCAGATCTATGCTTTGATTGTTTATATCAGGGATAGTTCTTGAGTTATTGATTTTTATTAGTTGTAAATTTTTACTTAATTTTTTTTACATTATTAGAGGTTAGATATAATAAGGGTTACGGTACTATTTAATTTTAATAGTATCATGACAATTGTAACAGTAACTTCAAACTTTTACCAGCATACAAACATAAGAAGAGAAAGAAGAAAAGAAAATGTTTTACGGCAATTTTATTATCAATTCTAGAATACAATTAAAATAAGGAAACAATAGAAGCACTCAACACTTTTGTCTTTTCTGAACATCTGAACTGTCTCTCATTAGTTCCAACGAAAATCAGCCAATATGGTTGGGATCCACTTCCCCTGATACCGCTTTAATATGGTCTCTATATTTCTATGGAATCTCTCACCATGTTCGTCTGATACATCCCCACAGTTATCTGGGAAGAAGTTGAGGTGCAAATGTAAGAAATGACTTTAAGGGACATATTACACCCTAAATCTTGGTAAGCATTCAATAGCTCTTTAACCGTTGTTTTATAGTTTGGAGATCTGTATTTTCCCAAGAAATTGTCTGTTACATTTCGGAAGTATGTCCAAGCTTTTTTCTCTTTCTCTGATAGACATTCTTCAAAATTAGGGTATCTCTTCAGTTCTCTTATTTGGGGACCAACAAACACGCCTTCTTTTACTTTCGCAGCAGACAGACGAGGAAATTTTTCTGTATGACAGCCAAATCCTCTCCCATTTACATCCACGGCTTTCACAAATTGTTTTATTAGTCCTAATTTAATGTGAAGAGGAGGTAGGATCACATCGTTATAAGCTACAAGGCTCTTTTTCTGAACATTTCTTTCTCCTATCTTCCAATTTCGTGCAGGCCAAGTTTCATTTATGTAATGGGACTGTCTAACACTACTGTGTCCCATTCACAAAGGAAACAAGGAAATTTGTGCAACCTAGCTGCATTCCCAAGATCAAGGCAACGATCTTTAAATCCCCACATATTTTCCACTTGCGTACAACATATTGAATTGCTGTAAGCATATGATCCAATATATCATAAGTCTCTTTTGTCATAGTGGCATAGGCGACTGGAACAGAAGGCATTGTGTTGCCATTGTGCAACAGAACACCTTTGAGGCTAGTTTTGGATGTATCTATAAATAACCTCCACTCCTGTGGATCATAACTGAATCTCAAAGCTCCTATCAAACCACTCATATCACTGCAGAAAGTTAATTTGCCATCATGTGTATAAAATCTCACCAATTTCACTTCCCTGTTTCTATATACAGTCACACTTGCATCAGCATGAAGAAGGTCCCATTCGTGCAGTCTGGAACCCAACAGCCCTGATTTTCTCTTACTTAAGCCTAGATCACGTACTAAGTCATTTAGTGTTGCCTGTGTTACAAGCTGTGGGATTGAATCTGCTACCTGATAGGAAGGATTTTTCCTTTCTGCGGATGATGAACCACTACTCTCACTGTCACAAAGTTCGTCATTTTCATCTCGTACATTCTGATTAGGTGGTGATGGCACAGGAAGAGTCTCAGAATGAAGAACTGGTCTCATGGCAGAAGGAAATTTGGGTATTGAATGGACTTCTTTGATTTCCGGTTAGTGAAACCCTGGGTATTTGTTATACAGAAATAGCAATCTGTAAGGTGCTCCTTGGGCTCTCTCCATACCATAGGCACAGCGAACGACCACCTATGATAACAAATGGCACTACCTTTGCCCGTCCATCACTTAATTAATTTCACATAACAAGTGGCACAACAGAAGTGAGGAGCCCATGTCTTGTCCTGATCTCCTATTTTACAACCAAAGTAGTGTTTATAGGCCCTCCGTACAATAGGCGACATCTTTTTCCTATGCCTCGGGAAGCATTTTTCTTTTTCCTATTCTCCGCAAATATAGCAGAAATTTTCTGCTATATTCGACATTTATGTCGAGGCATTTTCTGAGAAATAAAAGAAATGTTAAAGTTAAAACAAAGAAAAATGCAAAAACCGAAACTTTAATTCTGGTTTCCTTATATACACTATGTTCTATGTTTTAAATTGAGGTTATGGTTATATTTTAGTTGGAAGGTAGGTCTACAACTTAAATATCACTAAACTGTAATACAATATATGGGCTTACCTATCTTTAAATCTGGAACTTACAGATGAAAGTTCAGTTAACTCAGAATTACTACACACAAAAAAAACACTTTACACAGTCACAGATTACACAGTCAAACAATAGTTACCCATACAAGAAACAATGTAGCCAATACCTGCATATGTAGCATAAAATCAATGTAGCCAACTGTACTAGTTATACATTACCTGTATGCTAGTGACCTAAATACAAACTAAGACTGAATGTTTCTGTATATTTTAATTGAATCAAATTAATTATTTATTTTTAAATATTAACATCTATGTACAATTCGTATTTTCATTACCTTTCTCAGCGTTTTTACCAAAAGCATGCTGATATATTTGGTTTCGTCCTGAGTTTTTGTGTGTTCTTAAAAATAATTTTGTAATTAATTAGAACATGGAGCCATATGGTTCTCCATACCGAGTTTTGTGTGTCCAAAGACTAATATAACGCGCAAAGTAGCAAAGTAGTTTAAACTCTCAGATTAGTACCACAGTTATCTTGTCCTTCTTGTTCTGCATTTTTATAAATCACAAGTTGCCTGTTACCTATCTCTCTTCCTTGGCCTTCTAAGACGTCTCCTTCCTGATGGACTGGAGGTCGGGCTCGGCCCACTTTGTTCATTTGGTCACCCACATTGTAGTTTCTGTTATTTCATCTTCAAACAGTAGTACGTATACTTGTAATTCCGTTCTTATGTCTGCGTTTTTTATACTGTTTTATCTTCTACATTCCCTCGCAGCTCTGAGCAATTTCATCTCTACTGTCTGTATGTGGTTTTCTTGTGTCTTAGTAAGAAGTCATGACGTACTTCCGCAATGTGGGCACCGCAATCATCATCATCATCTTCACGGATTAAACCAAGGATGGTTTGTTCCGGTCTCAAATATGCAAAGATTAGAGCTGGTCACACCAGCGCTCCCTTGGACGTCCCACACCACTCCGTCTCCTCGGCTTATAGTTCCAGAGTTGTTTGAGGAGTTATCCATTCGGCAAAGATGTTCCCACCAACTCAGCCGATACTGGGCGATCCTGTCGAGTATACTCATAATATTCAGTTCCTGCCGTGTTTCTTATATGATCATGGAGAGTATACCCTGCGACGTGCCTGAGAAATCTCATTTCAGCAACTTTGATGCGACTGGCCTGGCCTTTCGTTAAAGTCCAATTCTCAGACCCATAAAGAAGTGTGGGAAGGGCCATCACCTTGTAGAAATTTAGGCGTGTTCCTTTACTTGCTGACTTAAGTGTCCGCCTAATGGCCCCGCACATAAGGTTGAACTTATGCAACTTATTCACAACGTCTTTGCCTGCATTATAAGACACACTATAGCCCACGTATTTTATATTTACAATACAAATTAAGAAAATTACACTACCACGTGAATACCACTGATAACTTGGCACAGCTGCCTCGCGTTAGGCAGGAAGGTTGGTAGCACTGATGTCTGAAAGTCATACGATACTCGCGCGAGTGCATAAATGGAACCATTACGGCCCACGTGTCTATACTGTTTCCTTTCTTAGCTTAATCCTGATGTAAACAAACAGGCGTGGCACATCTGAAACGCTATTTGCTGCTTGAATTAGAGGCGTGTCACTCTGACAGACAGGGTACATATAATGTTGATACTGTATAAATACACGTAAATTGTCATAATTTTTCTGACTAAAGTCATATTGGTGTGACTGTGTCAGAGCGACAATGGCATATTTTATAAGACGGAGTGAATACTCTGTTTGGGGATGCGGCAGTCATCCATTCGGCAAAGATGTTCCCACCAACTCAGCCGATACTGGACGATCCTGTCGAGTACACTCATAATATTCAGTTCCTGCCGTATATCTGTGTTTCTTCTATGATCATGCAGAGCACACTCTACCCTGCCACGTGACTGAGAAATGTCATTTCAGGCACTTGGATGCGACTGGCCTGGCCTTTCTTTTAAGTCCAATTCTCAGACCCATAAAGAAGCGTGGGAAGAGCCATCACCTTGTAGAATTTTAGGCGTGTTCATTTGCTTGCTGACTTAAGAGTTTGCCTAATGTTCCCGTACATAAGGTTGAACTTATGCAACCTATTCACAACGTCGTTGCATGCATTATAAGACACACTGCAGCCCAGGTATTCAAAATTGCTAACTTTTTTCGAGAGCCGCAATCATTTAATACAAATTAATTCTTCTGTCTTATTGTCCTTGGTGTTTAAAGTGTCGTATAATTAAAATTATATTAAAATCAAACTTACTGGTCGTCTGTATGATTGACGTTATCCGGGCTGTTTGGCCATGGTCCATGGTTTATTACGAAACCAAACGTTTCAACTGCTCCAATGGCTGCCATCATCAGTGGAATTTTCAAAAATCCTGAACGTAGGCTGTTCACGTCAGGCCCACAGTACTGTGGTATAGGCTGGTGGTATAGGCTGTGCTATAAGCCTGAGGAATATGTTATTGGTCATTTTTTCAAGATCCTTGTCAAATCAATATGTAATTTGTATAGCCCAGAATAGTATATAAGTGTATAGACGAATTATATTTTTACTCTGATTATATTTAAGTTTGTCTAAGGTTAACAAACATTGTTGTGTTTCTGTGTCTATGGTACAGGTGTAACAGTGCGTCCGGGGACTCACCTGCACGCTTTGTGCGGCAACCTGTCCAAGAACTACCGCGACGTCAAGTGTATACCGGCGCCGGACGCGTTCAACCCGTGCGAGGACCTGATGGGCAACTGGGCGCTGCGCGTCGCCGTCTGGATCGTGGCCATCTTGGCGCTGGTCGGCAACTTGGCCGTGCTGCTCGTCTTGCTGTCGTCCAGGTTCCGCATGACGGTGCCCAAGTTTCTCATGTGCAACCTGGCGTTGGCCGACCTCTGTATGGGCGTCTACCTGCTGATGATCGCCATTATGGACGTCCAATCTATCGGCGATTACTTCAATCACGCAATTGACTGGCAGAACGGTAAGTACCTCGTAATTATTATTTTTTTTTTCATGTAATGGTCAGGACTTGTCGTTATAATCAGGGACAGTAACAGGTGTTTCGCCACTTTTTAAAAGGCATCTTACTCATTCGTAATCAACACTAAATCTATTGTGTTTGAACACTTGGACAAAAAATATTTTCTTCTTATTTTCCATTACCTTCAAAAGTTTAGTTAGGAATCTTAAAACTTCAACGATATTTATTCACTTCATACGATTTGTTTTTCCCATCCTTCTCCATATCGAAGTTTACATCATCTTCCGCTTGGGCTTCTCATTCTTCCCAATTTTTTCTGGTATTATTTTTGTAAAGCAAAAGTAAAACAAACAGAGGCTTTTACGTAATCCTTCTTAAATTAAAAGTCTATTATTATACACCTTAGCCGGTTTGATTAATTCTGGAAAGCTTGCTTAACAAAACTGCTCTTTTCTTGATTTTTGACATACTACTACACTGTATATTGTAGTATTTATAGTGATTTTTGACATACTGCAATATATATGGTTGTATTTGTAGCGATTTTTGCCATACTACATAAGGCAATTGCCTTCTGTAAATAACTGTAGTATTTACACAAATATATTAAGTTATTTACAGAATAAATTGCAATTTTTAGTATGTCAAAAATCACTACTCATACTAAAATATATACTCTAGTACGTCAAAAATCACTACAAATAGATCTACTACTGTATACTACAATGCATATTGTAGTAGGCGTAGTGATTTTTGACATACTACATACGGCAATTGCCTTCTGTAAATAGCTTCTCTAAGTAGCAAAGTGAATTCACTTCATAATTTTATTGGTCTGAATAACAAATTTCGATTACTATTGTCGGCTGCCTTTTTTTTTTCAAATTTTGTGCTACACTTCTTGTCTTCTTCTTTTTCATTCTCCTCCTCATTTTTCTTAGTTTCTTCTTCTTCTTCTTTTTTCTTAGCGCTGGAAACATATGTGAGTCATGCCCCTGTCAACTACTCAGCACCATGTTCCCCTACCACAAGTAACTCCCCTCAATTCGTGATATCCGTACTCGTTAAATTCTTCACTACGCCCTAAACACCCTTTTTCTTGGACTTCCTTCTACCCGTAGTCTTTACCGCTTTCCAATCAGTCGCTCTTTGAAGTACTTCTTTTCTGGATCACTAGATGCACATGTCTCAGCCATGTAATGCTTTTAGCTTTTATAAATCTTACAGTATCGTCATTATTGTGATTAGTTTCCAGTTGTTTGGGTCCTACAAGAGTCGTCGTAATCTTGTACGCATCTACTACACATCTGCCGAAGTATATATTTTTTTTTAATTATATTTATTTATAAGGTCGCTGCAACAGCAACGGTCATTAGCGACTACAAAAATAAATTTGTACAGATTATTAAACAGATGTATTAACGTATAGTAAATATTTGTTTAAATACCAAATAGTGTGAACAAGTGAGATAGATAAAAATATTTAACAAATAACAGTATAAGTTTAACTGATGCAAAATAAAATGAGAAATATTAACCCCCACAACACTAGCAATATAAATACACATCATGCACATAAATAAATATAACTAAGCATACATATAATAAATGTAATACTAAGTAACAAAATATAACAACTATATAACGATAAGACATAATAACATATCAGTCCATTAACTTAATTACACAATTTTTAATGTTCTTATAATTTTCTTAGTTTGTACTTATATTGCTGTTAACAACTGAATCTCCTTTAAGAGGAGAAGTGTGTTGGCGGCAGCAGTCTTGTCATTTAAAGTTTTTAAAACATCTGCAGGGATATTAAATTTGCTTCGTAGATGTTGAAGAGCAGGGCACTCTGAAACAAGATGGAAAGCTGACAAAACCGTGCCACAGCGATTACATCTCGCAGGAGGCTCTCTTGTGAAAATGTACTGGTGAGTCAGTAACGTGTGGCCGATGCGGAGTCTTGTTATGACCACTTGATTTCTCCTGGAGTCTGTAGCAAGTGAGTGCTGCTCGTAAATATTTTTCCTCACTCGGAATAGCTTGGCGGGGTGGTGACTTAAGCCATTATGCCGAAGTCTTCGTTGCTCTAAACGTTCCAGCATTCCTCACCCTTGTGCTGGAGGTCCGTACTGCACTACTGAATATCTTACACTATCGGCCTTGTAAGTCTCTTAACGATTCTCAATTTTGATTGGAAACTTCAGGTGTTTTGGATGGCAGTAATGATTTTGTTTGTGTAGTAATACCTTTTCTTTGGTACTCAGGTTTTATTTAATCACTTTTTAGATCAAACGCTGTACTTGAAAACTGTAGACTGTAGCTCAATTGAATGGCCATTTATATCCAAAAAGACAAAATTATTCTTACGCAAGTTTCCCATAGACTTATGTTCGTAGATTTAAATGAATTCTTCAAGTCTCACAGATTATGTAACGTTTGTGTGTGTTCTTTAGGTTCCGGGTGTCAGGTCGCCGGGTTCCTGACAGTGCTCGCCTGCGAGTTGTCCATATTCACGCTGACCGTGATCACCATAGAGCGATGGTACACAATTACGTACGCCATACACCTGAACAAGCGGCTCAAACTGTGGACGGCGGCAAAGATCATGGGACTCGGATGGGTGTATTCCGTCTTGATGGCCAGTCTGCCGTTGATCGGCGTCAGCAGTTACTCGAAAACCAGGTACCAACGTTGAAAATTATCACAATTTATATAATTTGATAAATGTAGCTACTCGCTACATTACAATTACGTGTGTTATTCTGTCAGTAAGTGTCTTAATAAAATCCCGTTTATTGTAAATTGTCATTTATTTATAATAACAATTGTATTTATGACTTCAAACGTGCATAAATTCCACTTTATATCTGAAATTATCTTATCGGTCGACAATATTTTAGACAGTAGATATTCCTCTTTACCCGTATCGAAGATATTCCCGCTATTGCTGAAGATGACGGTCTCAACCTACGAAACATTTTATACATGTATTACAAAATTGGTGCAGACAAAAAAGTTGTTCGTTTTTTATATTAACATTTCACATAGTGTAAACACCTAAAAGCTACTATACTTTACAACAAATTTGTTAAGTGCAATATTTAAAATTAAATACGTACAATGGATGAGCGGGAAAGGGATTTTGGATACACAAACATACAACGTTTAAAAAATGTTATGTTTCATACAAGTGCGAGCATAACGGCAGCCATCCCCAGCAGAATATCGAACGAGATTTCTGTGTCCGACCAGTAACCATAACTGGACTCGACGACAATACCTTTCTCTGACTCGTGTCAGCCATTTGCCACTGAGTATATCTATCACAGACGCAGTCCAAACAGCTGTTTTGAGACGTCTGTCAACTGTGGATTATAGCCTAAGAGGCCGGACAACTTTAGAATTACCAGAAGATTCTTTTATTGTGTTTTTTCGAGTTTACAGTACTTCACATTTGTGTTTTTCCTAGTGAAAACCTGGTTATTCATTCTCGTCAAAATGTCTATACGACGAGTGAACATTTTCATATAAAACGTTCTCTCGCACTGTCTCTAGTATTGTAAATTTACTTTCCTTATATGTCAAACTCGAGAATGTGGGACTGTCCTGAAAATCTGTAAAAAATTTACAGGCATTGCACAAATGCAATGCACAGAGAAGGGCACTGGAAATGCTTCAATAAATCTAAAATATCGGTATGGAGAACCATACATAACTTCCATGTTCTAAGATTTATATTTAAAATCATTTTCGAAATGAAATATTACCATAGAAACTACTTCTTTCTACTTACTGCTTCAGCCTTAACCACAGTACTGTGGTCACTAACGTATACCACCTCACGTTATCGCACTCGATTTTCACTGATGATGGAAGTCGATGGCATTGCAATGTTAAAAAGTATTGACAATAAAAATTATAAAACAAAATATTGTACGAACGTAATAATTACCGCTATAAGACTCTTATCATTAAAATTTTAATCTTATATGAAATGTGTTTTTTAAATTTATGTACCATTTAAATTTTAATGATAATGGTTTTAGTGGTAGCTTAATTATTGTTATTTTGATAATTTTTGTTTTATAAATTATACTGTTGAACGAGCGAAATGAGTTTTCTGTCTTAACTCGACTGCTTGGCATTTGTCCGTCTGTCTAGTTAGGTACGACTTAAAATAACGTTCAAATGCATTAATAGATTTTCGTATAATTCGCCACGTGTATCCACACGTATAACTTACCGTATCGTATTGTTTTCTTAAGTTTATCCCCCAAAATAGGGTGGCAGAGTGCAAAAGTGTAAGGGGTAAAAATGTAATAAAAAATAGCAATATGCCATGTCGGATATAAAATTAAACAGACTTTACCCAAAATCTGAATACAGTGTTAAGTTTTGAAAATTTCAAAATTTTGTGGCACCAAGAACCGAAAGGGTACTGAATTTTGAAAAAATATAAAAGTTCAAGTGGGATGTCAAATTAAAGAAAATTTTAACCACAGTCTGAATATAGTGTTTAGGTTTGAAAATTAAAAAAAAAAAATAGAACACTATAAAACGTATTAATTTTAAATTTATTAAAATTTTATAACACTTATAATGTACGAGTTTAATAAAATATACTTATACTTATAAGTTTATAAAATTATAAAAACATCAGAAAAACGGAAATTATGTTAACCCAAATGCGAATGAAGTGTTTTCTTTGACAATTTTTATCTTTAGGGACGCCACAAGCTACAAGTGGAAATTAAAATTTTACAGAAATTTAGAACTTATAGCAAGTTCCGCAGCTCAGTTAGCGTAGTAGTTTTATAATTATTTGGTTTCATAAAAGTAGTTTTTTTGTTTACTT
Organism: Magicicada septendecula; assembly: GCA_034769895.1. Taxonomy (NCBI): domain Eukaryota; kingdom Metazoa; phylum Arthropoda; class Insecta; order Hemiptera; family Cicadidae; genus Magicicada; species Magicicada septendecula. The sequence continues at coordinate 55,863,096 of CM068367.1, forward strand.
GTGAGAAAGACCACCCAGATGTTGGAGGTTGAACCTTTCCGAGAGAAAATAATTACTACGATGGTGATAGTCAGAGAGTAGGTTTTTTCTGATTATTATAAATGACCAAGGTCATCATCATCATCTTCACGGATTAAACCAAGGATGGTTTGTTCCGGTGTCAAATAGACAAAGATTACAGCTGGTCACTCCAGCCTTCCTCGGACGTCCCACACCTCTCCGTCCCTTCGGCTTATAGTTCCAACGTTGTTTGGGGATGCGGTAGTCATCCATTCGGCAAGTATGTTCCCACCAATTCAGCCGATACTGGGCGATCCTGTCTAGTATACTCCTAATATTCAGTTCCTGCAGCATATATGTGTTTCTTGTATGATCATGAAGAGTATACCCTGCCAGGTGCCTCAGAAATCTCATTTCAGCCGCTTAGATGCGACACCCCTGGCCTTTCGTTAAAGTCCAATTCTCAGACCTATAAAGAAGTGAGGGAAAAGCCATCACCTTGTAGAATTTTAGGCGTGTTCCTTTACTTGCTGACTTAAGGGTTCGCCTATAAGTTTGAACCTATGCAACTTATTCAAAAGATTTTTTGAATAATAATTGTAAATGATATTTTCAACTATTTTCAGTCGTATGCTTTGAGAACGAAACTTTAACAGCAAACATTTTCTGTTGGAAACCGCATTTTATTGACGTCACTGATAACATGATTCGTATCATACCGGCAGAGCAGTGACAGAGGATCTAAACTTTAATATTGAGGCTTTAACTTGAATTTTAATAGGGTAGAATAGCGTAACGTTGGCGTTCAATAATAATTTCAACGAATCGTTTTTGCCAACTAAAACTATGAACAGTTCACTTACCGACAACCGTACAGTTAGAAACGCTGAACAGGCAAACGAAGCGACGACAAAATATAATATAGAATTTTCTTCTTCTTCTTGCTTGCCAGGATTAGGCACTTCTGCCTATGAGCTTACACATCATAGCCTGCCTTGGTCTATACATAACGTGGTCCCTCAATCTTTCTTTATATAATGATGTTATTTCTTCGTGGGTCGCACAATTAATTCTTGTTTCATACCAATCATTACTTCTTATAGCTCAACTTTTTTACAACCTTTGACTGATCGAAGAAATGTCATCATTTCTGAGGATTCTATCGCTCTGAAGTCCCCTTTACTACAGACCCATGATTCCGATCTATAGGCCTACAATAAAGAGAGGCCGTCCTGGCCGTCAATTTATAAAACTTTATTTGGGTGTCTACCTCTTCGGAGTTCGTCGTATAATGGCACGTATCCTTTGATACTTTTCAATGGTTTTTAAAATACTGTTGCGACGGTCTACTCGATCGTCGTAGGTACAGTGGAAACAAAACACATACAAGACACCAATTAAGTCACTAATCACCAGCTTTAATTTTCACAGTTAAACGGTTCGTAATTAACAACACAGTCTCTTATAACAATTCAAATATAAATTGTTCACACGCAATAAAATGTCACTAATATTAAATACAATCGTATTACAATTATACCGCCCGATTATAAAACGCAACACTTCACTAATAACCACTTGAACGTACACAGTAATGTCGCCCGATAATAACTCTCGAACCGAACTGTAAATATATCGCTGCTATACTGACTTGTGCGTCCCCGAGTAACTGCATTTATAGCCGCCGAAAATCTAGACGATCCCTAATTGCGTCTTAGCGCCCGTATGTACTAGGTAATTAACTGCGGCCTTGACACAGTCCGCACGGCTGGCGGCAGCGAGAAGACTCTCGCAAATGCGTCTACAAGCACGTACGTCACACACATTAGAGCGAGATTCTTCTGGCACATTCGACAAACACGTAGATTGTTCTGTGATGTCGTAACAATACCGTTGTCCTCCTCATACGTTACATCAGACTCGAAATATTTAAAATGCAATACCTGTTTGAGCGATTGGTTGTCAATTATGAATTTTGTTCGTACTGTATCTTTTCCTATGACTGTCATGATCTTGGGGTTTTTGCAATTATATTTGTAAATTATAAGCGTATATGATAAAAATGGAAGTGCATACGATTAAATATAGGAGAAGAATTTATTTAATTTATAAGTTAGTTGCAACATTACTCAAGAGTTACCTAACAAGTCACATGCGTAACGCCGTATTTTTTCTGTTTCAGTATTTGTCTGCCGTTGGAAAAGATAAAAACCAGCGACTTGTCGTATTTGGCGACTCTGCTGGCGTTCAACGGCATGGCGTTCATCGTAATCTGCACCTGTTACGGAAGGATGTACTACTCGATCCGTGGCGGTCAGGACGCGGTGGCGGCTCTGACCAGGTCCGACATGACAGTCGCCAAGAGGATGGCTCTGCTGGTGTTCACCGACTTCGCGTGTTGGGCGCCGATCGCGTTCTTCGGCATCACCGCCCTGTGCGGTTACCCGCTGATTGACGTACCCAAAACCAAAATCTTGCTCGTATTCTTCTACCCGCTGAACTCTTGCGCTAATCCGTACCTGTACGCCCTACTCACTCAACAGTACAGAAGAGATCTATTCGTACTGTTGAGCAGGTACGGTATATGCTCGATGAGAGCCGCCAGATACAAGGGTACGGGAGTCATCCAGCGGTGTAACACCGGCCAAGGAGCGAGGCACGTCGCCGGCGAACACAGGAACGACAATTCGGGCGGTCCTAATCATCGCGGCTCCCTGTTGACCACCGTCACGTCCGTGGAGAGTACGACTCCGAACACGAGGCCGGGATCCCTGACCGCTGTGCCGGAGTTCACCGCTCAGCAGCAGCTGCACTTGCAGACGATTCTCACCAGAGACCAGCACACCCTCCAAGACAATGGGATTTTGAACAATAAGACTAGTTCATTCCTTTAGACTTAAAAAGTAGTCAAGTAATTGTCTGATCGTTTATAGCTATAAAAGAGATATGTTAACATTACTTTCATCGGAACAGACTTTGTCGTTACTGTACTAACGTTTTAATAGCGGCATTTCGACTGAAGACAACTGTAGCCGTCATCAGATACTGCATACTTTACATGGATATGCAAAGATAAAATTTGTACTTTGCACCCTAAAGTAGGCGCTTTATTAACAAATTTTGATTAAATAATGTAAATAAATCTCCTCCTCCTCCTCCTCCTCCTCCTCTTCCTTCTTCTTCTCGTCCTTCTCCTCCTCCTCTTCCTCCTCCTCCTCTTCCTCCTCCACCTCTTCCTCCTCCTTCTCCTCATTCTTATTATTTATCTTATTTTTTTGCGTATGAGCCAACTACATTTGGTTCAACTGGTTCCTCCCTTCTTATCCTCTCTTCCTCCTCTCCCATATCTCCTTCATTCTTGATCAATGTCTATCCCTCCTTTCGTCAGTCCAGATGGCACTGTCCTCTTCTTGAGTTTTTCCTAAAAACCAAGGCCATTTTATAATTTCTTTTTGAGTGGCGAGCATTATTTTTATTACTTATTATCATTTTTTCGTAAATAAATATTGTTACCACATTTTTCTTTTAACGTTAATGTAAATTTAAATTGTGCCTGACGACGATTGAAAATAAGCCGGAACTTCGCTTTAAACATAAGTAATCACACCAAAGTCTGTTTAATGAAAGTGAGTGAATGTCCAATCTATGACTTTTATTTTTTACTAAAGTTTTTATACTGTCTGTTTTCAAAACACTAGCGTAATTTAAATGTAAATGAATTTGTAAATATTGGCTGTAATAAATATTAATTTTTTATAAAATAATTTACACGATAATTTTATTAATCCTAAAAAATACATTCATGTACGTGACAGGTATGGGTACGTGGTTCCCACACCTCTTAATAGGAGAAATGGAAGTCTAAACTAAAGTGTGAAGGAATGATGACTCTTCCTTATTCCTTTTAACCAATTTACGTTTAACTCGACTCTTTGTTTACTTGGACTATAGGAAACAACAATCAGAAAAGTCTTCACTTACACAAAAGTGATTCGATTGCAGTGGCGGCTCGTGGATTCGAGGATTGGTGAAGCAGAATCGGTGGCAGTCCCCCCCCCCCAATCATTTATGTTAATATGTTTCTTCCTGTTTTGGAATCATGAATAACATATGGAGACAAAAGAAAAGTATGTTAATAAAATTTACAAATAAAGTAGTTAAAAATAGTAAGTACTTACAGGCTTGCATTTTATTTCTTGAACACAAGGTCTGTGTTCAATTCTCCTCTCTTTCAAATATGCAAACTTGTCGATAATGTCGTCATAAAATGGTTGTACATTAATTAATTCGTTTAACAGTTCCTTTTCTATGGAAATTTTTGATAAGTTGGTAAGTCTGTCCTCTGTCATTGTATTGCGCAGGTATGATTTTATTCTTTTTAAACAAGAAAAACTTCGTTCTACGGAAACGCTTTTGGATGGAATAGTTACTATTAAACAAAACAGTTTGTAAGCTTCTTTAAAGATATTCCTGTTGACAGCTAAAAGTTCCATAAAATTTAGTGTTTCCATTTGTCTGTATTGCTTATCCTCATAAATAAGCTGTAATTCGTTTTTCAGTCTTTGGAAATCGGTAAACAGATTAGGGTAGCACACATTTAAGTTACTTAATGCATCCGTAGGAAACTTTTCAAAATACGTTACGAACTTTGAAGTATCCATTAATGTAACAAACTGAAGCTTTTCCATATCATTAAAACGTGTGGCTATTTGTACTGAAAGGTTATCTAAAATTTCATAATACAGAATTTTGTGTTTTTCAAAAAGTTGATCTCGTGTGAGTGTATTTCTTTTCTGCCATTCATGGTATTCAGTTGGAACTGTTGTTTTTGGAGCAGCTAAATCGAAAATTTTCATAAATGCATCATCAGTTCTTTTGCTATTTATGAGTGTTTGCGTATTTTTAACTTGCGAGATACAGAAATTAATGTCAAATGATTCTTTTGTAGCACATCGAAGAGAGCATCCGTGGCTCCAAAAATATCGTTAAAAACGACAACCAAAAGCGTAAATTCAAAATCATTAAATTTATTTAAGAAGCCATCACTCTGCCTAATTGATGTTTGATCATAATTTGAATCGTTCACAATTTTAGTGAATACTTCTTTTAATGAATCCCATTCGTTATATATAGTAGGCTATTCACAATTTTGGTATTAGACTTCCATCGCGTAATAACGGAAGTAGGGATTCGTCTTCCAACGACTGTGTCTAATGCGTAAGTTCGCCTAGCAGAACTGTCGAAAAAAGACGGTAAACCGTTAACAGTTGCAAAAAATATCCGACATTGCGAAATGATGTTGCAGCTTTGTTGTAGCACTAGATTCAAACGATGCGCCATGCAGTGAACAAAAACCGCTTGTGGCACTACTTCTTTGATTTTTGCCTGAAGACCATTTAATTCCCCTGACCATCAAAACACTGGGGAATAAGTTTTGATTTATGGTCAAATTTTTCGAGGGACTATAACACAACGTGAAACAGTGTGTCGGCAGTCCGACTGAAACTAACATCATAAAATCCCAAAAATCTTTCCACCAGCTTTCCTCCGGGAATAACGTATCTAATTATGATGCTACATTGAGATTTGTGGACACTGTCTGTGGAATCATCCACTTGAATTGAATAAAATGTACTATCTTCTATTTCCTTTGCGAAGTGCTCATCAATATATTGTGAAATGCAGTCAATTATTTCATTCCGAATAGTCTTAGAATTGCCGGCAAAGACGGGTAAGATTTTTTTATAGTGTTCTTGAATATTTACAGGGCTTATCGATACGAAGGTTTCTAGCAGTTCTTTAAAATTTCCGCGATTAATAGATGATAACTCTTCGTGGTGACCGCGAAATGCTAATTCTTGTTTACCCAAGTAAAGAACTGCACGAATAGGAAGATGCATGAAATGTCTGTTAAGCCGAACGTTGTCATTGAAGTGTTTAATATACAACCTAGAATTTTCCTTCAAAGCATCCTTGATAGTACTTAAATTTTTCTTTAGTTTTGAAAAACTCAATGCACAAAGCATGTGCTCAGAAGAACCTTCATGTTTGGAAAGAGCACGAGTAACGTTACCGAAATCATCAAAGCCGTTCTTATTCCACGCACTCGATTTAACACTAATAATTAAGCAGGGCATACAAAAACGTTTATTTAAATAATAACTGCCACACAACCACTCGAACGTTGAATACCAATTTTGTTTAAAGTTGCGATTGTACACCTTGCCCTTTATTTTTGCAACTTTATTTACTTTCAATATAGGCATAGGTTTTTAACAGCTTAAAAGTTCTTCTTATCATCATTATTCCATCTTGAAAATGGTGTTTCTAATAAAACACATACTGGGTCATATGAAGGAATCATTCTGTAAAAACTTCACACACGATCAAATACAACGAACAAAACAAACGCGCTGGATAGGTAAAGCACTGTATACGTACACAACTGAGAAACAGCACAGCGACACTGCTTCACGTGGGTGGGGGAACGCTGAGTACGGCTATACGTTGTCATGGCAACCGTCATAAACCAAGCATTGTTAGTGACGTATTAACTGATGCAGTATACAAGTTGCAGAAAGCTGCTTCTACGGTCTCAGCGCTTTCCGCCACCAGTAGGCTTACGATCGCAGCGATGTCCAGCTTCTGTAACCTATTTCCATCGCGTGTAAATGTTATTTTAATTGTTATACAGACGAAATTTAATTTAAAAAAATATTTTTAAACACAAAATTGAAAATAATTTTGTGTAAAAAGAAACACACTGAACCAGTTATTTTAGGTGAAGCAGCGCTTCACCTGCGTCACCTGACGAGCCGCCACTCTTCGATTGGAAGTTGGGAGTAAAAAATAATATTTCGGATACTATCGAGTAAATAAAGCGTATTTTATTAAAATTATAAATTACCGGGCTGTTGGACCGTGTTCGGTCGTTTACGCTATGGTTCATTGCAAACGTTTTGGCCAAAAACCGGGGGCCTTCTTCAATAGAATCGCGTAAACCAATCAGTAATAACTTTGCGTATTACTCAACTGTCACGTATGTTCGGCCTTCCATCGATTTGAACGCAATCTCACTGAAGAAGGCCGCCGGTTTTTGACCGAAACGTTTAGAATGAACTATACTGTAATCAATCGACAACGGTCCAACAGCCCGCTAATTTCTAATTGTCATAAAGTTGACTCCGACCGTGATAGCCTTCGTAATAAATTAAATTTTTTTCCATTTATTAGACGAGGCATACACTGGAACAATAAAATACGAACTACAAAACTGTAGTTAAATCAGTAACAACGTATGCCTTAAAAATACTTTATGCGTTTACAGGAAGCCAATGTGGAAGTCTCTAGATATCGGTTTACCCGATAAAACCTTTCTCCTTAATCACATACTCTAATTATGCTAAGGCCTCTTTTATGCATTAAATTTCTATCGTACGATACGTTTTGCGTCCGATTTCTGTCGTTCTTCAAAAATATCGGAAGTGGGTGTGAACTAACTCTTTCAGCGCTGCCATCAGCAATAGGTTACTGAAAGTGGTTCCGTGCGTGTTGTATGCCGCTTATCGGTTCGTTTTTGTAATCTTCGAAAGGGGGATCTTCCCATAGTGCTATCCTATTTTGGATTTCGGCAATGAGCATTTCAGTACTAATGTCTTTTATATTTCATCAACATCGCCATCATCTTCACAGATTAAACCAAGGGTGGTTTGTTCCGGTCTCAAATAGACAAAGATTAGAGCTGGTCACTCCAGCGCTTCCTCGGACGTCCCACACCTCTCCGTCCCCTCGGCTTATAGTTCCAGAGTTGTTTGGGGATGCGGCAGTCATCCATTCGGCAAAGATGTTCCCACCAATTCAGCCGATACTTGGCGATCCTGTCTTGTATACTCATAATATTCAGTTCCTGCCGTGTTTCTTATATGATCATGGAGAGTATACCCTGCCACGTGCATGAGAAATCTCATTTCAGCAACTTGGTTGCGACTGGCTTGGCCTTTCGTTAAAGTCCAATTCTCAGACCCATAAAGAAGCGTGGGAAGAGCCATCACCTTGTAGAAATTTAGGCGTGTTCCTTTACTTGCTGACTTAAGTGTTCGCCTAATGGTCCCGCACATAAAGTTGAACTGATGCAACTTATTCACAACGTCTTTGACTGCATTATAAGACACACTATTGCCCACGTATTTTATATTTACAATACAAATTAAGAAAATCACACTACCACGTGAATACCACTGATAACTTGGCACAGCTGCCTCGCGACTTTAGGTTGGTAGCACTGATGTCTGAAAGTCATACGATACTCGCGCGAGTGCATAAATGGAACCATTACGGCCCACGTGTCTAGACAATTCGTCCGACTTTTTATCTGATGCGTTTCCTAGGACATCACGAGGTGTTTCTCAGTTATCGTACGACAATGCATAAAACGGCGCACTTGTTTCTATTGTTTTACATGTTGTACGAATTTTTATCGTAGGGTATCGTACGATATAAATCGGATCCATAAAAAGGAGCGTAACACCTGCGGGACTACCAGTAGGAACTACTACTTCGCAGGCGGCACTGTACTACATCATGGTGGGCTGGGCAGTAGGAGGGGCTTCGTAAGGAAAAGTTTAAGCTGAAGATTTTACTCCGTTTCGATCGGATTTTAACTATGTTTAGAGGTAAGTGTATGTGCGCGCGCGCGTGTGTTTTTATTCATGTATGTACGTACGTCTATATAAAAGACGTCAGCGATGGATTACTGACGTTAGGCCTAGTAGCAAGACGGGCTGCAAGTGACCTTGGGGCGTGCGTGTTGACGTGAATTTGTGCGTCATGTACTGTGCATTCAGTGTGTGTCTGTGGTAACTTGTAGACTCCATGGTTGGTAAGTTTAATTTGTTTACCTTTGTTTGGCACCTATATCATCATTATGATCATCATCATCATCATCATCATCCGTTCAAGGCTTATGAGCATTCTCCTGTTCCGGCCTCATGTTTCTCGCCACCTTGCTACCGGTCGTCCATCGTCTCTTCTTCCATGTGGCTGGTAATTATAGGCTAACCGTGGAATGCGGGTATCGCCCATTTGTTGAAAATGGCTTTTCAATTTTCCTTTATACAACACTATCTTGTCTCTAACTAAAAATATAGTCGATTCAAATCCTTTCTTACATCCTCATGTCTTATACGGTCTGCACTTGTATGTCCCTTTACTGTTCTTAAGTATTTCATTTCCGCTGCTTGAATCTTATTCCAGTCGCTCTTCCTCATCGTCCAAGATTCGCAGCCATATATTAAAAATGCTGGACACGTTGCTGGTACAGCCATCGTCTTGTAAATGTGCCATAACACCTACAAGGTACGTAGGTGCATTGCAAGGTACCTATGCATGTAGGTCTTTACATCAACGTCTTTACAACCTGCTTCAGAACATTACCATACACGACAATTTTTGACCGACTGAATGTTTCCCACGGGAAAGCCATAATTTTTGTTTTTATAACTGATACGCTGAGGTCATACTCTTCAGCTGCTTTTCCAAATTCATAAATATGCTTCTGCAAAGAATTCTCACTCTTCTGAATAAATATCATGTCATCAGCAAAGAGCAGCATATTAATTGATGTAGTCTTATCTAGCTGTATACGTAAATGAACGTTCCCTTTCAGTTCTCGGAGAATATCGTCATATATATACATTAAATAATAGTGAGGACAGACAAGGCCCTTGTCTCAATCTTGTGTTAGTAAAAATTTCCTTCGAAATTTCAGTCTATCGTTCAACTGAATGTTTATTTTCGTTCCATTACACGCAGTCTATTATATTTATTAGATGTTTAGGACATCTCTTCTTAACTAATAATAACCAGAGTTTTCTCCTAATTAAACGTTAAACGCCTTTTCTATGTCAATGAAGGCTATGTGAGTCTCCCGACTATATTCTCTTCTCTTCTCAATTATTTGACTTACAGGAAAAATGTGATCACAACAGGACCGTCCCTTCCTAAAGCCAGATTAGTTTTCTAGTAAGAGAGCTTCTAGGTTTTCTAATAAGAGAGCCTCTGTTATCGTGCTTAGATGTGCACGCACTATGTTCATTTATCGCTTATATCCTGCATTCAAGAGACTAATTTCCCTATAATTAGAACACTTACTTCTTTCTCCTTTCTTAAATAAGGGGATTACATGAGTTTCATACCATGTTTTAAGAATTTTATTGAACCTCCAACATTCATTAATAAAACTTAACAATCTCTTATGCAGTTTGTCTCCACCATATTTTAATAATTCAGCAGTAGTATAACATATAGGGTATATCATGTAAATGCTTTTGTGTGTTTTGACTCCCTGTCGATTGTGGGACAGAGTATTGTTTATCTTTTATTTTTGATGCTTTAGTTTTCTTTTTGCCTGCAGGCGGCTACCGATTTGTGGTGTACCCGAAACGTCGCTATTTAATATAAAAGCAGTGATGAAAAAAAGTCCGTCCTGTTAGCAGGCATTTCCATTACATGTTATAAGTCATTAACCAAGTCAATGATCAATGTGTTACCTCTTCTATTGAAAGGTAAAGTGAAGTAAAATTGACTTCCAATGACGCTGTCAGTGTAAATAGCAAAAAATACACGTCACAATTTAGAATAAAAACCCTTTTTTTTTCGAGTTATTCTCGTGCTCACATCTTCTTCTTCTTCTGGACTTCAGGGATTAGGCAATGTGCCTGTTCCGACTTCACATTATCGGATCCATTTCTTTCTTGGTCTTCCTACATCCCATCTTCCAGAAGGATTGTACTTGTTTAGAATTACTGGTAGTCTATTTTCATCCATGCGACTTAAATGCTGTCTCCATTTCCCCTATATTCTTTAATTTTCTCATTTAGATTATATATATATATATATATAATTCTTCCCGAACACCTTTATTTCTTATATGATCCCTTCATGTGAATCCTTTAACGCTTCTTAAAAATCTCAACTCTGTTGATTGTATGTTGTTTTATTTCTTTGTTTTGTAATCCAGGATTCACTGACATACAATAACACTGTAACAGCCATTGTTTGTAGAATTTTAATTTTGTCTCACGTCTCGTTTTATTTTTCGGTGCTCTATTTATAGTTCCACATATCTGTTGAAATCTATTGACTTTTATTTTGTATATCTTTGGCAACGTCAAAATTTATATCACAACCTAAATAGTTAAAATTTGAGGTCTGTTCCCATAAATTATTCTCAATAATAACCTTTGAGCGTACTGGAAATTTTCCGTAGTGAGCCATAACTTTTGTTTTGTTGGTAGTTACATTTAGGTTGTAGTATTGTCGTCCCAGTTTATGTAGTCTGTACACAGAGCGTTGCAAGTCAGCTTCATTATTTTGTAGTATAACCACATCATCTGCATTCAGCAAAACATTTAAGTGGAACTTCCTTTTCTGCTGTATGCCTTCATGGACTTTAATCTTCCAGTTCTATATGAGTTCCTCAATATAGATGTTGAAAAGAGTTGGGATCATATTAAACCCTTGTATAACACCTTGGTTTGTTATTAGCTGTTCCGTTTTTGAAGTGCCTGTATTTATAAGTATTTTAGTACCTTTATAAAAGTTTTAATTGTCTCTGTTAGATGTGGAAGGTACCCTCTTTCCTCCATTATTGTCCATAGTCTATTTCTGATGACGAGTCAAAAGCTTTTTTGAAGTCAACAGAGGCAACATGTGTTTCCAAATTGACTTTACGTCATTTTCTAAAATTCTTTTAATGCTAAAAATGCTATCACTGCAGGAGCGACCTTTCCTAAATCTAGCTTCTTCCTCTCCCAGACGTACATCTGATATTGCTATCAAGTGATTATTTATTATTTTTACGTACAAGTTCCGTAAGGAAGTGGAAGTATAGTGATAGCAAAAAAATCGTGTTCGAGATAACGGCTGATTCTGATTGTACTACCCTCAAAACATGAAGAAAAGTCTTTTTCCGAAAAATGTGTCTGTGTATGTGTGTAATAATTTTTCAATGGCAAACGGTAACTGCCGCAAATCCAAACAGAATCAAATAATCTTTTGCATATGTAATTAGCTGTAGAGGACTCATGACCTCTTGATTTTGGTAAAGATCGGTTAAGGGGAAGGGGTAGTTTATCTGTAACGTTTTTTGTTTTAACAACAGTAAAGTACTTAATTTTTATAAACAAAGTATCCTGAAAAGAAGGTCATAATAATCCACTGCAGAAAGGTAGATAAAATATCTATAAATGAAAAGGGTAGTTGAAGAGGGAGGGGGTAATTTTCTATAAATGAAAAGGATAGTTGAAGGGGGAGGGGATAATTTTTTATATGTGTACTACGTTATCGGCAACAAAGAAGTAGTTTGTGGTTAAACTTTCTTCCCGGACTGTTTGGCCGTGGTCCAATGTTTTCTGCAAAACCAGACGTTTCGGTAGTGCCATCGACTCCCGACATCAGTGAAAATAGAATGCACATGACCACAATACTGTGATTAGGTCTGAACAAAGAAGTAGAAAGAAGTAGTTTATATGGTAATATTTCATTTCGAAAATGATTTAAAATATAAATCTTAGAACATGGAAATCAAGTGTGGTTCTCCATATCGATATTTTAAGATGCTTTGCTTTGTAAATTGCATTTGAAAGACTTATGCCGGTATAGTTGTCACATTTGTTTCTTTGTCCCTTTTTAAAAATATAAATGCCTTCAGCTGTACCCGAGCACATCTTTTTTTACCCGTTCTGTATTAACCTGAATTACAGTGACAATAGAGAGACAAGATTATGTCGTCTTTCGGTTGATTGAAGCACCAAACTGGCTGCACATTTCAGAGTGTTGGAAACAGGCCAAAGTCCTTATCAAGTCATACAGACACCGCACCACCATTAACCCGCGCTAACCCAGATTAAATTGGGTTCCGCCTAGTTCGTGATGTCTAAATTTGTTTCGCTTTACGTGTCTTGGGTGTTAATAAGAAATAACTAGTATCTGCTCTCTGAGTTGCAGAACTCGTTCATTGTTTATTTATTATTAAATAAATTATTATTATTAATATTATTATTATTACATAAAAGTATATTTATTGTTATATGAATGTCAATATTAGATAATTTTTCAATTAAGGGAAAAATTACAAAACTCCTGATTACTATAGTATTTGTTTAGTAATAGGCCTATAAGAATTTTCTGACAACCGTAAGATTTCCACAATTTTTTCAAATTTTTGTTCTCTGTTTTGGGCCATGGGTTTCCAAGATTTTCAAATTTTTAAAAATTACAACTATACTTAGAATGTGGTTAAATCGTGAACCTCAAGGATTAGGCTCATTCTGAACCTGTTCCGGGACCCAGTTCGCCCTTGACCGTAACACTATATTCCATTACTAGCACTGCAATCCTGACACCCGCCATTCTTCCCAAATGTTCACACCACCTTCTTTTGTGCTCCTTAGCTGTTTCACCAATGGGTCGACCCCCAGTTCCGTCCTTATATCCACATTCTACTTTCTATGGAGAATGGTACAGCCCAGTGTACTCCTCATAAACTTCATCTGCGCTGCCTGAATTTTGCTTTGTCTCTTTCCGTCATAACTCTAGCTTCACCTCCATAGATCAAAACTGGTACCGCTACAGTGTTAAAAACCTTTTCCTTGTTTACTTATTTGTCTTATTTTTAAGGTATCTGTGAACTTCTCTACAGATAGGCCTATTCCTAAACTTGTTTAATTTTTCATCCAGATCAATTTCTGTCCCATATGTAACGTAACATCCCAAATAACTGAAATACTGGACTTGTCCCATAAACTTTCCATCTTAACTACCTTAGGTTTTACCAGTTGCTTCCCTCTGAATCCCATTGTTTTTGTCTTGTTTGCTGATATTTGAAAGGCCATATTTCAAAAGCCATATTCGTCTGCTATTGGAATAATAACTGTGGTTAAATCGCCCTTTAATTTGATACACCACATGAATTTTTCCAACGTCATCAAAATTTTTAACCACTTTTTGGGTCTTGACGTCAAAAATTTTTGGAACTTTCAAAACTGTACACTGTACTTAGATTTTAGTGAAAATTTCCTTTTCTGATACCGCACTAAAAAACTAACGTAATTTTGGGTATTAACCTAGAAGTCCTCTGTTGATATGTAGCCCTGTAGTTAAATAAGAAATTAAGACATGTAAAAATACTTTTTTAATTTTGAAAATTTCATATTTAATATTGTTACGACGGTCTACTTGATCGTCGTATGGTACAGTGGAAAGCTAAATACAAGACACCAATTAAGTCGCTAATCACCAGCTTTAATTATCACAGTTAAACAGTTCGTAATTAGCAACACAGTCTCTTACAGCAAATCAAATAAAAATTGTTCACACGCAATAAAATGTCAACTAATATAAAACACAATTGTATTACAATTATATCTCCCGATTATAAAACTCAATACTTCGCAACAATAACCACTTGAACGCTCTGACTATCACTTTCGTGTGCCATTCTTTTCGTGTGTCCAATACATTAATATATAATTTAATATAATTAAATAATTATTATTTCATAATTACTAATAAAAACCATAACTGGCTTCACAATATTTCATAATCTAGTAAAAAATTTACAGGCATTGCACAAATGCAATGCACAGAGAAGGGCATTGAAAATGCTTCAATAAATCTAAAAAAAAAAATATATATATATTTATGTTCATTCACCAATCAATGAATTCATTCTTCATTTACCAATGTACAGATTATAAGTTAAATGTAGTCGCATTCATAAGCGAAGTTTTATATGTGTACTACGTTATTGACAACAAAGAAGTAATTTCTATGGAAACTCACCGGTCCCATTTTCGATCACGCACCAGCGGTCGTTTTCAAATGTGCGACGCGTCCTTATAAACATTTTCAATGTTAAAACTAACGCTGAATACTATTTACTGTGTGACTGCGACCTACCGTACAGATGGTGCTCTCTGTTGGTCTAATTCGTAAGTACATACATTACCCTTAAAACATATAGTGGTAGTGAAAGGTAAAATTAAGTAGTTTTAAAAGTACCCAATAAAATTTCATGTTGCTTGTAAGCAACACGGTAAAGTAAGGGTTAATTTTATACCCCGCATGGGGTTTTTCAATTTTTATACAATTTTATCGCTTGCATTTCTGCCTCTTGCCCCCGCCCCTGTTTTTGGAGGGGATCGATCTCTGTAGATACAATAGAGTTCTGTAGGATAAAAGTTTGCCAAGTTTTACGAAAATCAGTTACTGCGTCCAAAAGGTTTCTTGAGAAATACCCAAAACAGATAGACAGAGAGCCAGACACATGCAGATAGACAGACAGACAGAGAGACAAATATCAATCGGTCGAGTTAAAACCAAGAACTTTCTTCGCTCGTTATCAGTTATTTAGTAAAACTTGTTTCCAATCGTTGTGCTACGCGAAACCTGAGCTGCATTTCCTTCTTGCTAAACTATTCATGGAAGTGACGCACAACGGGGAGGCGAAAACGCGAATGCTCAACGATAATAACTGTCTCCTTCACCTTCGTTAGTAAGTAGAAATAAGAAAATAAGAGATTAAAAACTCATCACCACTCCAAGGACTAGGCCTTAGACCTGTTCCGGAACGCATCTCCTCCTCGGTCTACCAACAACTACCTTCCCAGTAGTGTGATAACCCAAGGCAGCCACAGGTATACGGATATCAGGCATGCTATTCAAGTGTTCCTGATTCATAGGTACCAGAAAAATAAAACACGGAAGGATACCCCAATGAAATTTTATAAAACTGTGGCTGTCCACAGATTCCTGTATGCTAGTGAGACATGGACTTACTTGTAAAAGGGACGTGCAGAGGATTCAGGCAGCCGAAATGAAATTTCTAAGAGGGAACCAAGTTGTTCTCTCTTCGATCGGAGAAGGAACGAGGATATTAGACGCGATTTAAACATTGTATCATTGCAACAGAAGAAGACCACAGAAGGAGATGGTGTAAACACTTGAATAGATAAAACTGAAAAAGATAATTAATTTTTTTTTGTAATGTAAACAGAAAAATGAAGGAACATTTTATGTATTATTAGAAATAATATAAATAATAAATAAATAAATAAAAATGAGAAATAAAAGAAATAATAAATAAAAACAGTGAAAAACGTACACTGTTTTTAAATCTGAAAATATCTTCATTTCCTCTTCAAGGATTAGGTTATATAAACCTGTTCCGGCAGCCATCTCGGACGACCCAAGTCTATTCTACCAGTGAGTTTATAGTTCAGTGCCGCTTTCGGCAAATGATCCTCTGTCATCCTTTACAGATGATTCCACCATTGTCTTCTGTAAATTGAAATAATTTCATTTATGTCCTTTACTTCAAGTTCTGCTCTGATGTCTTTATTCCTTACTATATCTTGCATGTATAATTTAATTATTTCGAAGAAACTGGATTCAGCACTCTTGCCGCTTTCCTTTTTTGTCATGAGCCACACCTCACCTGCATAAATCAACGTGGGTATTGCAATTGTTTTATAAAATTTAATCCTTGTGCATTGTCTTGTTTTACTTCTAAGATTTATATGAATTGTAAAACAAATATTCCTAAATTTATTTTATCTTTTCTCTCATATCATATTCAGATTCTATGGCTTACTGCACAGCCGAGATATTTCAAACGGCTCACTTGTTCTAAAGTGCTGTTGTTTATAACTATCTTAGTCCTCACTGGATATTTACCTTTAAAGGCCATGGTTTTGGTCTTTCTTACTGAAATTGTCAGTGAGTACTGTCTTGCCACTTATATCTGAACATATAAATCCAAAAATAATATTCTAAGCAACACAATAAAATAAAAAACGACATATAACAATTTATTATCATAAATCATTCGCTTCAGCTATTTCAGGGACAGGTAAGGTGTATAAAGTTATTAAAATAGTGTCTGAAAACATGCTATTCAAATTTCACAAAGTCAGATTTTAAAATTGTTTGGAGATTATTTCATCTTTTCTGTATGATTTCTTGTACATACTATTTTTACTTTCATGTTTCGTAAGGAAATTGAAGTAAGGTGGTCGCGAAAATATTCGTGTTCGAGATAAGGGCAGATTCTCTGATTATACTACTCTCAAAACATGAATAAATGTAATTTTCCGAAAAGTGTCTGTGTGTGTGTTTGTGTGTCTGTAAGTCTGTGTCTGTGTGTAGAATTTTTTCTATCGCAAACGATAACTGCCGAAAATTCAAACAGAATCGTATTATTTTTTTACATATGTACTCGAGTTGTAGAGGACCCAGTGCCTGTTGGTGACGATCCATTAAGGGGAAGGGTAGTTTACCTCCAACGTTTTACGTTTTAACAAGTGTAATTTATTTAATTTTGATAAATAATGTATCCTGAAAAGAGGGTCATAATAATCCACTGTAGAAAAGTTGATGAAATATCTATAAATGAAAACGATAGTTGAACGGGGAGGGGGTAATTTTTTGTATTGATATTATAAATTTATTCGAACGAAAACTTAGAAAATTTCAATAAAATATTAACAACTGATATCGTTCCATGCTATGTAACCACAGATACGTAAACAAAATAATTTATCGTTTTCAGAAATTCACTGATAACAAACGCTGGGCGGTATTCGTTTTCTTTGGCATCGTTTGAATAAAACATAATTTAATTGTTTCATTTAAAAGTACTGTATTAACAACTAGGTACAATTTGTATTTAGATTATCTTTCTCAGCGTTTTTACCAAATGCATGCTGATATATTTGGTTTCGTTCCAAGTGCACATATTAAAAATAATTTTATAATTAATTAGCACATGGAAGTCATGTATGGGTCTCCATATCGATGTTTATTAGTAGGATAGCATTTTCCTCAATTGAAATTACAACTATATTTTAAATTTTCTGGGACGTATGCCTTAGTCGTTAATTTTTCTAACTGGATTGTTGATAACAATTGTGAAACGTTGTAAAATGTTAATCAGTTGTTTTTGGACTGGCATTCAAACGTAATCTACTCCCAAATGGGGGTTACAAATGGTCCCTTTAGCGTTTAATTGTGCGCTTGTTGCTGTTTACGTACCGTTGGATCGCCAAGGACCCTGATTTGCATTGGTAATTAAATTTAACTGGGACTCTGGCTGGCAGACTTCGTTTGTATCTGCTCAACGTTTATTATGGAATTTCGGCTGGTTTACGAATGTTTAGTTATACTAATTGTCCCACTTACAATACACAGAGTGTCAGTGGAGACTGTACCTGTTTTACTTAAGGTTAATGTTATCCCGACAATCTTGTGCTAAAGCGCTCACTTCATTTAAGATATAGCGCCTGATATATTTGAGGCCTGCCTGTCGCAACATGGGGATAGGTATCAATGACAAAAAGCTGGGGATCGGTATCCGGAAGGCTGAGGATGGGTACAAAATGGTACCCGAAACATGTTCCTAATAAGGAAAGAAATATCTTGAGGTAAAGTCATTATAAAAATTAAATATAATATATACATCAAGAAACGGACTGTAGCAAAAAGTGTTTGAAAAAAAAAAATATATATATATATATATATGTTTGGGTGTGTGTATGTGTGAGTGTGTGTGTGTTATATTATATTATATTAAAAGTGTGAGTAATATGTGAGTAAGGAAGCCTCACTATCGTTAGCCATGTCGCTATTATTGTCCCATTTTTTCCATCCATCCGATACTTTGCTACAAGTTTGGCAACCTGCACAGCGGAAAATTATAATTCGTGTACTCAAAGATTTCACATTCACCCTCAAGACGTATTTAGAAGAGGCTTAAGGATTGATGAAGCAGTGCACGGTCTAAGCATAACTGATGGACAGTAATTTACTGATAAACGCGTCTTCAATATAAACCAATTTTGAATCTAATAACATTCATAAATACAGTTTTGCAAACATTACAAACTTTAGTCATAATAAACTGTAGTTAAATTTATTTTATGACTACGCAAAAGTTAATTTATGGTCGCAAAGGTAGGCTGTTATTTGCATGCAGTAGTAATTAAAACGGTTGTTAATTTAAGATAGTTGCCTCGCAATTTATTCCAAGCTATAAGACTGAAGTATACCTTGCACACTATAACATTAAAAAGTTGTATGCACATTACAAAGTACCTTCACAGCTGATATAGCATTTAGTAGGAAGGATAACAGCTGTCCATACACTGACAAACACACCGGTTCAACGTATCTCATATGGACAGATTCATTAACGTATATAATTAGTAAAATAGTTTTACCTTTTTCTTGTCTGTCTGGTGGCCTTTACTCTACATTTAATTCTACGCGTTTCGGGACATATGCCCCATCATCAGGAATATCCCTTGGTGAAGTTCGTCGATCAATAAAATATTAAAACACTTTATATACAATTTTACACATAACAATAAATATAATATAAACATAAAAAATACACATAAAATCCCCAAACTTGAGACACACGCGATATCGGTGGTGCGCACCACGACATGCTATAGTCGACTGCAGTGTTCATGAAGTTATATGTCGTGCACTATGGACCTTGTTCTGTATTCTTATCGCTGTGTCGTATAATAGATTTGACTGGAAATTCAATTGATCGTTAAGGATGACTTCTTCTGTTTTTTTATTTTTGTAAGCCTTATATATTTCGTATTCTTCGATAGCATTCATATAATTTTCTTTTCTGCATATATGGAGGAGTTGAAAGTTCGTTGTGAAATCAGTATAACTACGGTTTTTGTCCATCAGATGGCGCGCGTAATTTGACACTGTTTTACTAAATTCTTTTTTAGGTAAATGTTCTCTGAATCGTTTTCTAAAAAGTCTACCAGTTTGGCCAATGTAAAAGCTATCACAGTCATTGCATATTATCTTATAAACGCCCGTCTTGTCCTCAACTGATTTTGAATGTTTACGTAAGAGTATCTTATTAATGTTATTATTAGTTCGGTAAGCCATTCTTATATTTATCCCACTGAATACTTTGTTTAAAATTTTGGGTAGGGTGTTACCATATTCTGATGCTATATACCTAACTTTATTTCTATTATTTTCTTGTGATTCCATGTTGTTTTTCTTTTTTCGGTGTTTCTTGACTAAATTATCCACAGTTGAGCTTTTATAACCATTGGCTCATCATTAACGTATCCAATGGATGTTAGAGGATTCTGGGTAGCTGTTGAAAAGTAAAAGAATTGATACTGGCAAAATTAAACATACACTTTCGACTAGAATAAAATAACATATAAGGAACAAAATGTGTGGATTCAAGAACTCTTTACGCAAAGGAGACCTATCTGATGCTGGACGATGTAATGTATTTAAAACATACCGAGATTAGCTGGAAAAGAAACATCTATTCTCTATTGTTTGTGGTAATTTATGGAATAATTGTATAGAGAGAGAGAGAGAGAGGGAGAGAGAGAGAGAGAGAGAGAGAGAGAGAGAGAGAGAGAGAGAGAGAGAGAGAGAGAGAGAGAGAGAGAGAGAGAGAAGGGGAGAGACTACTATTTGTGTTGGGTTATTAAATTTTCCCTTAGTATTGGCAGTAGTGCACCCCCGTTCCCGGACATTTTTCCTAACCCAATTTTTATAACCTACGTTTCCTATTGACTATATTTCCTGAAATCCTTTTTCCTAATCCATTTTTCCAAATTTCGAATCAGTGTGTAGTTTTCTTTAATCATTATGAAACAGTCCTGCACTCGGTCGTAAGTGCCGCTGAAAATTTTCGGATTCAAAGTATAGGTCCTGAAAGAATTATGACGGACTTCGAATTAGCTATTATAAACGGCTGCGCGAACGTATTTCCAGGAGTGCCTGTATCCGCATGTTTTTTCCATCTAAACCGGTCTGTATACACAAACATTCAAAGCGAAGTATTGCAAGAAGCTTATAATAATGCAGACGATCGCCAATTAAAGACGCAAACTCATATGCTTATGGCTCTAGCTTTTGTGCCAGTAAATGATGTGAAACGTTGCTTTGAGATTCTCAGAGATGAAGTAGTTGATGAATTACTTCCTATAATGGATTATTTTGATTAATTTTATATCACAGGCCGTCCAGCAAGAGGACGACGGCGAGCCGTTCCACCTATAGGTGGAATACCCGATACAAAAATGGAATCAATATGCAGCGACTTTGAACGGTTCTCAACGCACAAACAATTCAAGTGAAGGCTGGCACAATACGTTTAGACTGATCGTAGGAAAGCATCACCCAGATTTATACTACGCGTTGGGTGAGTTGCAGAAAGAACAATCGGAAACCGAAACCATTACTGACGAATTGAGTTTAGGGCGAAGTATCAAAGCGGGGCCCAAAAGAAGGTGGATCAACAACGAAGAAAGAATAAGACGTATAGTGCACGAATATGAAATATATGCAAGTGAAATTAATCAATTAGATTATATTAACGTTCACTGCGCATAGTATTGTACTGAAATAATAAATAAATAAATAATTTTCATTGATATTAGGCCTAATTAATTTAGGAAAATTGTTGTAGGAAAGTTAGATTAGGAATTTTTATTTTAGGGAAATTTGTTTTAGAAAAAATGTTTTGCAGGAAATTTGGATTAGGAAAAATGTCCGGGAGTCGTGCAGCCTAGTGCAATATATAGGCTTACACATGAGACTTACACATTAATCCACTGCCTTTAACACAATGGGATTTCCGGCTCCTTGTCTCACGCGTGTTGCCTACGTTTAACACCGAATCTTGCATGCGGTGGTTGCAGATTTTTGTTCTTACGATTGACATTGGCCTATAGTTCAATCTGATCAAAAACTGTAGTCCAATAACAGATGTTATGTACAATTGCACAGCCAACTTAGTTCTAACCATGTGCGGAGAATGCGATCAACGGCGAAAGAATATATGAAAGTACGTACTCTTTAATTCAAGGAGTAGAAGAATTTTGTACCAAAGACTAAAAGGAACTATGAGTAGACATATAGTATAAGTATAGTTACTACTGATTTACCTGTTTCGAGAGTATGATCATTCTTCTTACTATTCAAGATACGTTCAAATTTCTCTCAACTAAACAATGAAATTTCTAAGGAATTTAATAAAAGTAAGAAAAACTGAAATCGACTAACACCGTTATTTCATTTAAACTAAACTAAAACAAATTATTTTGAGACTACAGAAAAATATAGATTCAGAGACTCCTTCAAAATTAATAAAGATAGTAAGAGCTATTATTTGCGTAGTGAAATTTATTTGTCGCTACAAATAAAGAGAGCGAGAGAGTGAGAATGACTGAGACGGAGAGGGGAGACGTTTAGACAGAGGGACAGAGACTAACATAATGAAAACTGGAACACAATGAGACATAAAGAAACAAATGAAAACAGATAAACAAGAATTAGAGGCAGTGAGAAATAAGAGACAGAGACAGAGAAAGAGAAAGAGAGAAAGAAAGAGGGAGTGAAAGAGGGGAGAGAGAGAGAGAGAGAGAGAGAGAGAGAGATTGAAACAGCAAAACGTGTGAGATAGAGTTTAAGATACGGAGATATGACAGCCTTATATTCATAGAAGAGGGCTGGCAGTCTTATATAGTCTGCATAGAAAAAGAATAAGAGTAAAGTAAAGGAAATTGCAAAAGCTAGATAAGTGCAAAATGAATAAAAAAGATAGTGCGATAGAGAGGCAGGGAGAGAGAGACAGAGACAGATAGACAGACAGACAGAGAAAAGTGAGAGGGACGTGGAGGTTGAAACAGGTAGTTATGAGAGGAAGAGGTACAAAGATAAACTTGTAGATAGAAAAAGTTGAAAAGAGATACAGTCGGGAATAGAAAAAGAGAATGAGTAACAGAGAGAATGTGACAAAGAGAAAAGAGTACAAACTAGACGGTAGCGAAATGGAGAGAGAGGGAAGAAGGACATCAGAGAGAGAGAGAGAGAGTGAGAGAGAGTGAGAGAGAGAGAGAGAGAGAGAGAGAGAGAGAGAGAGAGAGAGAGAGAGAGAGAGAGAGAGAGAGAGAGAGAGAGAGAGAGAGAGAGACAGACAGACAGACAGACAGACAGAGACAGAGATAGACAGAGAAAGCGAGAGATATATAGAGAGAGAGATGTGACGGGTTTCGCCTCAAAGTTAATAAATTTTCTCCTAATATTTCGGAGCCGCGGTACTGTTAATATTAGATCTTCAGTTGTTGCCTCCACACGTGGGACTTATTAATTCACTGTCAGGGCACAGCAGGATTTCCGGTTCTTTGTCTTTGACGCTTATTACAAACATTTATCACACAATCTTCACGTGAGGGTTACAGCTTGACTTGTCTTTTCATTTTAAACACTGATTAGTTTGCAGTTAAATAACAAATGTTCTGTTAACGTAGTAACATAGTTAGGCCTATATACGCTTCAAGTATTAGAGAGAACGCAACACATGGCGTCTGCGAGGAGCGGTAGAACGGAGCTAACAATTTGTACCGTTCAGGATATCCCCACGTTTAATGAAATGTGGCGTAAGCCACGTGACTATTAATCATCTGGTAATTAGCGGTGAAAATATTTCGTAAATTTACAGCCTGCTGAGCTGACGTGTTGCCTACCGTCTAACCTATGTAAAGTGATATTCACGTTCCACAAACATGGCGGTTGGCGCAAAATAAAAGTTTGCTTTCACCTGCCTCTAAAGTCTTTAAAACTAATGACTTTAGATTCATAAGGGATGTAAATGTACTACAAAAAATAAATATTGTAGCGTGACAGATAATCCACACAAATGCATTACTCAATGATCATTAATAAAGCTCTAATATATGGAATATCCAGATGAGAATTAATTAAAATGCACTATTTACTAATATATTCACAAGAAAGGTTAAATAAAGAAAATTTCTGCAAATAATATAATATAATACAAATTTAAAAACCCAGAAGACTAAAAATGATAACAACAAAATTACCCAGGTAAGATAGAAGCAGGCAATTAATATACCCCGTCAAGGAAACCAGACTAGAAGAAACAAAGGCATACACGGCGAAAAACTACTGAAGAAAGAAGAATAATTAAAACTAAAGAAGAAAGAAGAATAATCAAAACCAAATTTACTGAACAAAGAAGAAAGAAGAACAACCAAAGCAACTGAAGATAGAAGAAGGAAGACTAATTAAAACTACTACTACTGAAGAGAGAAGAAAGAAGAATAATTAAAATCAAGGAAGAAAGAAGACTAATTAAAACTACTGAGGAAAGAAGAAAGAAGAACAATCAAAGCAACTGAAGAAGGAAGAAAGAAGAACAATCAAAGCTACTGAAGAAAGAAGAAAGAAGAATAATTAAAACTAGAGAAGAAAGGAGAACTAATTAAAACTACTACTACTGAAGAAAGAAGAAAGAAGAATAATTAAAACTAGAGAAGAAAGAAGAATATTCCAAAACTAAAGAAGAAAGAAGAAAGAAGAATAATGAAAACTAGAGAAGAAAGAAGAACTAATTAAAACTACTACTACAGAAGAAGGAAGAAAGAAAAACAATCAAAGCTACTGAAGACAGAAGAAAGAAGACTAATTAAAGCTACTATTACTGAAGAAGGAAGAAGGAAGAAGAACCAAACTCAAAGAAGAAAGAAGAATAATTAAAATCAAGGAAGAAAGAAGACTAATTAAAACTACTACTACAGAAGAAGGAAGAAAGAAGAACAATCAAAGCTACTGAAGACAGAAGAAAGAAGAATAATTAAAACTAGAGAAGAAAGAAGAATAACCAAAACCACTGAAGAAAGAAGAACAACCAAATCTACTACTACTGAAGAAGGAAGAAAGAAGAACAATCAAAGCTACAGAAGAAAGAAGAAAGAAGAATAATCCAAAACTACAGAAGAAGGAAGAATAACCAAACTCAAAGAAGAAGGAAGAATAATTAAGACGACCCATATAAAACAAAAACCCCATAGGGAAAGAACCCCCAAAAAACCCCAAAATCAATGAATGTCCAAAGAGAAAGTATAACACCCTAAAAAACCATATCACTGTAAAACTGACAAAAAACTAAAAGTGTTAGTAGTATTAAATATTAGTGCATTCAAAAAGTTATTGTTTAGTTTGTATAAACAAATCTTCACAGTTCCCCCATGGTTGAATATTTCATGTTAAAAACTAGAGAAAGACTAGTAAATATATTGATAATTCACCATAGACAAGTGCAAGTGATCAAATTATAAATAATAAACTTTAAAAAGGTGCATGAGTTACAGTACAAAGCAATAAACTTTAAGTTTTATGAATAGTGTCTACTTTGATAATGAAATAGTAATGTTACTAATAAAAAGCTACTAAAGCTGTATGAACATTCCATAGAATGGAATATAACTTAGATAGCCAGGGTTATACTTAAAGAGGGGGCATAAATCTTGTAAAATGGGGAATTACAAAACAAATTGTTAATGTTGAGTAGTATAAGATGATAACCATTATATGTGACCAGGATGTCAGATTCCTATTACATATAGTAATTAGATACATAAGGATTATCCATCAGAAATGTTAGTGTTATAATTTGTTATTTTATTGTTCATTTTAATTTAGGAATGACATATCTAAAACTAGATACCATTCCAATGTTATAGAATATTTTTTATTTATGTTATTAGGTGATATACAAAACAATGTTATTCAAAACACCAGTTTTGATATAGAGAGATGTTATATGTTAATTATATAATCAATAATTTATGTTATACCAGTCAGAGAAGGATATAAAATAACTACATTAATAAAACATTTGGAAATTAGCCACACATCAGATCTAGGCGAAAGAATAAAGTTAAACTGCAGAATAATTAACAAACCTAGTCTTATAAACCAGATAAAATGACAATATTTAGGCAAGATAAACTCAACATAATAAATACTATGTAAATAAGGCTTTCTAGAGATATGGTCATTATATGAGTAAAATTATTTAATTGTCTAATAAAATAACATTAAAACTGAAATAGATTCACTGACACTATCCTAGGGGGAGTCATATACAAATGAATTATATTAAAAAACCATCATTAATATACTAAATTGCAATAAAATAAGTGAGAATTGATAATTATACAAATTTCAGATTTAATAGAATAATAATTATATTAGGGAAAATGGCTATTATTTACATAGAAGACAGGAAGTATAATTTTAGGCCTACCTCCCAAAAATTATAAGAAATATAATTTTCAGATAAAACTTTGTAATACTAACTTAATTACTATCAAAATAAGTAGAATAGAATAGTGAAAACGAATATGTATTTTATATTTCAAACAGTTAAGTAATAACGAATTTATTTTATGAGCATAATGTACATTTTTAAAGTGTGTCGGAAGTTATGGCAATTTGAAACAATGTATGAGATATATTATATAGGCTAGGATTTTCATGAGACGAAGGAAATACAGACAGTTCATTATTATACCTCGAAGAGAGCACTTCATGTGAATATTTGATAGAACCAACATTTAATGGCCGTTACATTATCACGGAGTTCGGAATCATTTTATGTAAAACTAAATTTTTAACTATTTTTATGAAAGTGAAGTGGTGAAGTTGACCCACGAACTACATAACACCTATAAACGAAATCACATATAACTAATTAAATGAAATAACACTGAAATCGCACCAAACACCAAGTGAAAATTCGAGGTTAACTGACACGCATAAACACCAGTAGATATACCCATTTAACAACATTTTTACACAAGTGAACTATTCCATGATACACCAGTGACAATAAACTATACCCCAGAAGATCATATACCATTGCGAAGAACATTTAACCGAAGAAAGGCCATATTATCTCAACAAGTACTTTGTTTACATTAGAAGCTATCAACGCGCATGCGTCAGGCGGCCATTTTGATCCAGGATCGTCACCACAATTAGAGACGACTAGACTGCTTTCTGGTTTGAACAAAATTATATATAAACTTTTATTATTAATAATTACCATTACATTGTTAAATTTAAGACATTTCTTGAATTGTAAGTGTTATACTTTCATGTCCCTGATCTTCTCTGGCTTTTTATATAAATAACCGTTCAAAGAACCTGTTTAAATAATACAACTGTAAAACTTCTAATATCGACCGACCCTGAGCGAGTCGATATGGCTTTGTAACGTCGATTAATTAATCGACCAACCTTATTATTGTGTTTAATAAACGTTTTTTGGTTGTTTTTTGGTAAATTGGAGTTGATTTCTCTTATAAAAGGACATAATCATTAATTAACCAAGAAAACGAGATAATCTTTAAAGGCAGTATATGCAAAACTACAACATTTCAAGAGTAAGAAGAAGAGAGCCGTTTTTCGCCTAACTTGAAGTTAATTGGATTATCTTTTTAACAAATTTACCGAACAGAAATTTATTACCAAATTAAACACCATACTATTATAATTATAATTACGATCAACAACCTCAATTTATTCCTAAATATTAAGCACATAAATACACCGAAAATATTTTTTCCGAAATTATTTTTTTTATAAATATAAATTTTAAATTTATATTTTATTTAAATTTGCTACCACAGCAAAATACACTGAGTTTATTTGATAATAACAAAGACCAGGAACTTTACCAAATCGACGATTCCCAGAGCGGAACGTCACTACTACACATACACACCATAAAAATTATCCTGGGTAATATTATACCAGAACACTATACAATTACAATTATAGTATGGTTGTATTACAAAAGCGAAGATCAACAGGCGAGCACAACGAAGACTAGAAGACATTAGCTACGTTACTACACACATTCTTACATTGAAATAATCTCGTTTTATTATAAAATTGACTAGCCCAACCAGTGGGGCTTATAGGAGAGCACAATTAACATACATCAACCTTTTATTTATTTAATAATCTGTTTTATTACAATATTAATTACACACACATACACTGGCGTACCTAGGCCACTGGAGGCCAGGGGGAGGATTTCATTCTGAGGCCCCTTTCCCTTAAGACGTCTAATATAAGTAATCCAATTTATCTTTAGGTAGTACATAGCAAAAACACTTTACTGTTATATATTAATTGTCTAATTACTGTACTGATACAGCTAGTTAGGAAAATTTTAATGTTTGAAATAAAAAATCCTCTGTAGGGCTCTAAGGTAGCATACAGTAATATGAAAATATCTTTGGAATCGATCGATTAAATCCTGGACCTCTCCTAGTGTTGTGTTTCAAAACGTTACAATAGGACATTTGCAAATAAATTAACAAATTTACGAAAAAACTTAATTTAGCAAATCTGGAGGCCCCGTACTAAGTGGGGCCGGGGGCGGTCTGCCCCCTCGCCACCCTTTTAGTCCGCTACTTCACACATACACCTGTGTATAGGTACAGCTGCAGTATCGTCTGTAACTTTTATACTGATTCTTTAAAGAACAGACCTTGCACTTAAAAAAAATAACTTTTGCCAGAATAAAATGACTGCATGAGGAAAATCAAACATTAAATAAATGGATATTTTGGAAGCGTATTTTTCCACATCTCCTCCTAAACCACTGGACCGATTTCAACCAAACTTGGCACAAATATTTTACGCAACGGGAGAATCAACATAGGACAAGTGTTTTTTCGATACGAACCTTTGGGGGGTCCTTTGGCTCTTAAAAACTATTAGATCTGGTTACTATGGCAACCCAATAGAATAGATTCTGGTTACCATAGCATCGGTGGAAGTCTCCCGCGTAGGAAATAGCGCGGGAGTCGTCCGACGGGCCTTCCGCGGAGTTCATCCACGGAACCCGGGGAGTCTTAGGTCGGATCCCGCGAAAGACGGCGGGGCCAGAGTCCACGGTTCTTATAAATAATGATATAGGTTATGATATCAAAGGTGGTGTATGCATCTTAAGAAACTTCTTAATAGTGTGTGAATTCAGAGTTGTTTCAGTTTGAATTTAAAAGTGGATAAGTTAAGATCGAAGTAAGTTATAAGCGAGTATAAAAAACAAAGTTTTGATAGCAAATGTATTCAGATCATAGTGTTCAGGCATTATAAATGCACTTGCTTCAGTTTGAATTTAAAAATTGATAAGCTGAAATCTATAGAGGTATTGTATTGTTAGAATAAGTTTAGGAGACACTAATTTAACAAATGCCTTATTTCAACATTAACACAATGAATTATAAAAGACAATAAATACGCAGCGCGTGCAAGTACTGTAGACATTTTATTGAAAACTAATTTAGCTGTTCGCTCTCTCCCAGAGTTAGAAATCGAGCAGGAGCATCACGCGCAACAGAATTCTTACCAGATATAAGAATACAGTTTATGACATGTTCTTAAACAGGTGCGATACAGAGTACTCCTCCAGTGAGAATGCGAACGTAACGATATAAGGAAGATTATACAATATACAAGTAATATAACGTTAGAACAAGAATAGGTGCCTATGAGCCTATGAATAAATTATGAACCCGAGCAACGCTGGGTAAATCGGCTAGATATAGATATCTATATAAGCCAAATACCACTGATCACACTGATCACGATATCTCTGAAACCACTGAATGGATATCAATGAAACTTTGAACATAGCTTCATCATAGGTCTTAGGTGCTCACTAAGAAACGGTTTTAAAAACTTTCACTCCTAAGGGGCAAAAAACCAAATAATGAAATTTATCGCGGGAATTGCATACTTTGTAAATGAAGTGGTTGACATCTCAGTTTATTGGAAACCCCGAATACATTTAGTCCTGAGTTTTTAATCATTGTTTTAAATTGAAAAAACTTCGTTGTTTGCAGGTTCTTATAGTCGAGAAAAATTTTGAAGTTCAATTAATTAATAAATGTATGTCCTTTTTTTTCTCGGAAACGGCTTTAACGATTTTCTCGAAATAAATAATAAATACCTGTTGCTATGAATGTAAATAAACAAACTAAGAGTTGAGAATTTGTACAATCTATCTAATCCTATACTATTAAGCGAGCAATAATTGTAGAATTACGTACAACGTGAAACTCCGTAGCGAAGCACGGGTATTTTGCTAGTAAATGGATATTTTGGAAGCGTATATATTTAAATAGAAAAATTACGTTTTATTAACAGAAAAAACAAATACGAATCAATTCAAAATATTGAATAGATTGATAATTTCTTGTAAAATTACCAAAACTGTTTAATTGTTCTTATTAAAAATATATGCTTAATAATTTTTTATATTACTTAATAATAAGATTATTTACTTAATAATTCTTACACCGAACAGGAAGTCAGTGTTCAGACGTTAAATATTAAGTCAAACATTCAGTTTGTATTTTATTTATATATTATTTACCGTAGTATATGTAACTAAGCTAATATATTCAATCTGTCTAATCATAGTATATAAACAGTAGAGTAATATTAAGATATTAACTGATTAATGAATCAACAAAAATAATAAAAATAATCAAGTAGGCTTATATAAAGCTAACAAGTTGAACAAAAATAGAGTCTGTTGAGAAAGAAAGAGATGGCAAATAGAAAACGTATTGTTTCTAGACAAATAGATTTTCTCAAGTAAATATGCAAAGTACAAATGCAATAAAACACACGCACGCGCGCGCGCGTACACACACACACATATATATAGGCCTACATTTAACCACAAATATATAGAAATAAAAATTCAGGGAAGTAGGCCTATTTATAAAAGGACAAGTGTACATAATTTTATGTATAATTTTCTGTTTAGTAAAAAATGATTTTTTAAAAATAAATTTCTAATTTATTATTTAGTTAAAGTAATTTTTTGTAATGAGTTTCTAACGCTTACTTTTTAAGTAATTTGTTGAAAGTAAGTATTACCAAATCATATTTTAAGGAGGACTTGGTAAATTTAGAATTTTACGTAACTCGCCATTTTACAAAATGATGCAAACACAGTTAAAATAGGCATATAATTGAATAAATAATAAAAGAAAATATTTATGCGAGTGAGGCGTGGGTCATGACGAAAAAGGAATGCGGCAAGATTCAGAGTGTTGAAATACAGTTTCTTCGAAATACTTTAAATTATACATTGCAAGATAGAGTGAGGAATGAGGATATCAGAGCAGAACTCGATATAAAGTACAGAATAAAATTATTTCAATTTACAGAAGACAATGGTGGGATCATCTGCAAAGGATGACTGAGGACCGATTGCCGAAAGCGGCACTGAATACTCGTATAAAGCCATTGGTAGAAGAGACGTGGATCGTCTGAGGATGAGATAGGTGCCGGAATAGCTTTATATAACATAATCCTTGAAGAGAAGAAGAAAATAAAAGGAAATAAAAATCCTCCAGACTCAGAACTTACATTAGATACTTTCTAAAGCTAAAATTAAAAAAAGTTTTCTACGCTTAATGTAAGCTGCTTTTTATTTTAATTTAAAAAATTAAAATTTGTTAATTAATTAAAAACTGATGACTAATTACATAAATTTAATTTAAAAAATTAAAAAGAAAATTTAATTTAAACAAATTTCTACTGTGAAAAACCAAAACAAAGTAGTTATATGTCTCTTGCTATATGATTTTGATATACTAACGTTTGAATCAAATCAAAAAATTTAAATAATGTCATAGCCTAATATCGAGGTGAGGAAATTTTAAATTCCACCTTAGAAACACAATGAAAACTGAGGACGCCCTACAATTTAATTGAATTTGTTGTTTGCTTTATCGAGAATGCCAATGTTGTATTTATTACACGTTATGTCACTTCATGCGTTATAAAGTTACTAATGTAATTATCAAAAATATTAAGCCACTTTCACAAATTAACATACAATTGTTTTACCTTGTGGTATTAAAATTGTAACATTATTTAATATAAGTTTTAAACAATGAGATTTTATATGTATTAAGCTTTTATGCATTGTATATAAGCAAAAAATAACCATGTTTGCTTTTGGAAGAAAAAATGCAAAGGGATGGGTATTCAAATTGACGATGATACATGCTTGTACATCGTGCAGTTTACAGACGATCAAATGATATGTGCAAATGAAAAAGAAGACTTGGAATATATGACAAGGGTATGAAAAATGGGGATTACTGATGAACATAGAAAAAACGCAGTAGGCCTATATGTGTGTCGAACAAGAGACTACAGATTTAATATAAAAAAATGCAACAGCTACAAATACTTAGAAATAATCTTTAATGAAGAAGGAAAAATGATGTTGAAATAAAATCAAAAATAAACAAAGCAAAACAAAGAATTAGATCATTGAATGCGATTCTGTGGAGCACAGAAACGTTAAAAGAAAGGAAAAAAGAATATACGATAGTATGATTAAAAGCACGTTGATGTATGGATCCGAAACAAGGAACAAATAAAGGAATAGGTAAAAAGAAATTAGAAGCTACAGAAATGGATGCTTTGAGACGAGCTGCTGGAATTTCAAGGCTAGAGCGAATACGGAATGAAACGATCAAAGAAGAAATGGGCGGACAATCATCGACTGCACAGAAGAAAAGATCTAATCTCGTACGGACACATACAAAGAATGGGACAAGACTGACGACCAAAGAAAGCACTGAGATGAATACCTAGAGAACATAGAAAGAAGGGAAGAACCAAGAAAACATGGATAGAGGGCATAAGAAGATCAATGAGCGATAGAGGACTAAACGATGAAAAAACTGCAACGACAGACGAGGTTGGGCATCGGAAAATGTCGTAGGACGTTTTGGCCCCTAATTTAAAAATGTTTTATGTGTAGAGAGGATATGGTTCAATAATACTGATAGAGCAAAAAATTGAATTTGATTTCTACCTCCTCACATATCCCGGCACAAAAATTTTATTCTTTTTTATGTAATCAACGATACCGTTTCAGTCGTATGTAGAGTGCACCACTAACTGGGCAAGTACAACTTCGCCACAAGGCTAAGAAAGGCGGAGTCACTGTGAAGCAAACGTTTCCATTCTGGCAATAATAAGACTATCTTCAAAGCGGTGAAACGTTTACACTTTAACGCGTATCTGTTGCCGATCTGCACCTACGATGTCCCCATCTGGGGTTACCTTGCCGCTGATCATAAAAGGAAGCTGCAAAGCGTTCTCGACAGGGGACTTCGGCTAGCGGCCAATCGGTTCCCTTCTCGTCTTTTGAGAAGCGGACTCGGTGTGGATGACACGGTGCATCGTTTTGCGCGTAGATTTTACATCCGACTGGTAAGGATCCCCAAGCAAACCCCCTTAAAGCCGGTCTTGACAAGTGGCGACCACGGATAGGTGACTCTTGGAAACGGCCTCGGCAAATACTCTACTACAACGGCCTAGTATGAGCATGCCGTTGTAACGGCCCCTAAATATAAAAAGTATTCCGTTCTGGATCGGACCTCAAGGCAAGAGCGCCTACCGGTATCTCGGTACTTGAATCACAAGGGGGCGCCTCAAGACGAATATCCCCTCAGCTCCGAAGGAGGCTGACAATGGTATTTGCTTTTTATAAGAATATATTGGTTTTTACAGGGATAGTCCTGTTTCTACAGGAATATTCGATCTTCACTGATTAATTTTAAAATATTATTTATCAGCCATCAATTACAATATTCGGTTAAATTTTCATTTTTTTATATATCTTGAGAATCTATGTACAGATTAATAAAATGTTTTGAAACCAATTGTTAGTAACAGTTCTTTTTCACAGACTATATGTAATATATATGCATATAAAATGTTACATATGTAAAATTATATTAAGGAAAAATATGGTTATATCTATGTAAAAATATATTATATATTATAACAGAAATATAATATAAATATAATATAAATGTAATAGAAATATTTATTATTTTATTAAATTAGTAATTTTGAAAATACTATCATTTTTGTTATAACTAGGATTAATTTACTCAGGTATTAATTTATTACTGAGTTCGATCACTTCTACTGGGTTGTCAAACCGCGCAGCACTCTTACGGGTCGCCACCAACGTAATACATAAATTAGAATTTTGCATGTACTACGTAGTTGCCAAATCGTGCAGGACATTTGTCCTTACATCTTGCCGATTCCTGGCGACACAATAAGAACGCAGTAATCTACGGTACATAGATATTCAATGTGAGCTTATGTAGAGTGCGCCACTAAACTGGTAAGTACAAATTTCCTACAGCGTTGGGAAAGGCGGAGCGACAATTAACAAACTTTCACAGATTGGCTGTAGAAAACTGCCTTCAAGGAAGTGAAAGGTAGAACCGTCGTACTGAGGCGGAAAGGTTGCCAAACTGTGCAGTATAATTGTTCTTATTTACATTGACGACATGTTGAGAGGATGGAAATCCAGAGTGAATTCGGGAATACATATTAACAAATCAATTTGTATGGGTTCCCTGCTGTATGCGGATGACATATTTCTTATTCAAGAAAATGTAGATGATTTACAAACAGCTGTGTTTCAATTACAAGAAGTGGCAAGAGAGTACTCACTCACAATTTCAGTAAGAAAGACCAAAACCATGGCCTTTGAAGGTAATATCCAGTGAGGACTATGATAGTTATAAACAATAGCACTTTAGATCAAGTGAGCCGTTTTAAATATCTCGGCTGTGCAGTAAGCTATAATATAAAAGAGAAGAAAAATAAATTTAGGAATATTTGTGGTACGACTCATAGAAATCTTAAAGACAAAACAAGACACAGGACAAGGATTAAATAAGACAATTGCAATACCCACATTGATTTATGCGAGTGAGACGTGGATCATAACAAGAAAGGAATGCGGCAAGATTCAGAGTGCTGAAATGCAGTTTCTTCAAAGTACGTTAAATGACACATTGCAAGATAAAATAAGGAATGAGGACATCAGAGCAGAACTTGAAGTAAAGGAAAATTTCCCACGATTAAGTTATTTCAATTTAAGAAGACAAATGTGGGATCATTTGCAAAGGATGACAGAGGATCGATTGCAGAACTGCTTACTTACAACTGCCATGAGGGTGTCATAGAAGAGAAAAAAGAAGAGGATGTAGAAGAATGAAGTTAATAGATAGCATTACAATCAGAGGGTGTTACGAAGAAACGAAAAGAATGGCATGCGATAGGATAGCTTGGAGAGCTTTTACCACTTGAAGACCTGCCTTAGGGCAGAACACCAAATAAAAAATAATCCAGTACAGTGTTATCGAATCGTCCAGTCTAATTTGCAATTTAATCTAACTCCTAGCTATTAAATAATCCAAATTGAAAACAAGAGAGGCGAGAACAGGATGCAAAACTATCTAAACGCTATCCTGAAAGCAGCTTCCTTTACTTCTAATAACACTTTGTGTATGAGGCGAATCTGCTGTTCTCTTATATGGGCGACCAACATCTGTGCATCAGCGGTTAAACATCTTGTGGCAACACAAGTTAATCTCTGTCTTTACCCATCCTATCCAAATATCAGCACCAATCAAATTTATAACTTTTGAGTTATTCACCCAATTCCGCCCAATTGTGAGACTTATAGAGGAATTATTATTAAAATTATTAGAACAGTGATTATTTCATAAGTGATTATTATAACATACTATTAAATATTTCTAGAAGAAAGTGAGAAGAATCTCCTGTCAGCAACAACTCTAATTTGTCATGAAAGCCAGTAAGTCAGTAGCTCTGCTTTGTAGAAAGATGCAAATCTTGGCCCAGGATCCCTATCCGTTCTTACTTTTTATATTTGTCACCAAATAATAGAAAAATGAAGGAAAAGCTGAAGTTGTGAAAAAGATAACAAAATAAGAGAGTGAGTGAGAGAGAGAAAGAGACTAATAGAGAAGGAGAGGGAGGGATGGAGACAGAGACAGTTAGACAGACAGACAGTTAGGCAGGCAGAATATTTAAGGAAGAGTGATCCTAGACGGAAGTAGAAGATACACAAAAATTATCGGAGTGCTGGCAAAAAGAAAAAACGGTTTCAAGGAATTTTAACAAAGACTATGTTAATTGTTTAAAATGAAAACATAAAAGGTCTTATCATCTAACAAAAAGTAAGATAGCCTATGATAACCATCTAAGTAATAAAATATAATACGTGTAATTAAAAATCTTAAAAAGAAATAAAAATAAAGAAAAATTCGTGAAACGTTATTATATCTTTATCTAATTATTTTTATGTTATTGGCTATCTCATATTAAATAAATTATATTTAAAATTTATCATTAATTTAAACAAATAATATTATAAATCATAAGCACGCCAAGCTTCCTTATTTTGAAAAGCAATATCTTAACTTTCACTATGTTTTTCATTTTCATCATTTTCACGACACGTCATAGGCAACGTGTTCCGTCTTCAAAAATCCTCCAGCCAAGTCTTCCTGGATCTACCCACACACACTTGTGTCCTGTTGGTTTGTATTTCAAGACTTGTTTGGCCTGTCTGGATTCTGACATTCTTCCTAAGTGTTCATTCCACCGTTGTTTGTAATCTTTTAACGTTTCATTCAACTTAAAAACTTTTAATTCTACTCTTGTGGCCTCATTCTTTATATGGTCAAGTTTGGAACACCTTTTGACTCCTCTTAAAAATGCCATTTGAGAGGACTGGACTTCACTGTCTTGTTTCTTGGTTGTTGTCCATAATTCACACCCATAGGGCAGTACTAGGACTGCCAAAACTTTGTAAAACTTTAATTATGTGCTTCGGCGTACCTTGTGACTAAAAATACGATTGATCATCTGGAATTTAAGTAACTTGATATCAGTATCATAAATCCCATTACAGACAATATCATTTCCCAAATAATTAAAGTGGCTGTAATATGTTTTTGTTATTTAAAAAAATGTATCCTTAGGCTCATAGGCATTAATTTGTTATCGGTAATTACTGATAGTAAATTGTTTATTGAAGCTACACATACTGCTGTTCAATTACAAATTTTCTGTCAACTCTGTGCGTATTCTATTAAAATTCACCGTACCTCTGGCATACGTAATTTCCAATAGTAGTATTGGTTTCATGAAAAGAACCTGTTTTCAAAACAAGATCCTTAAAAACCACATCGAGTAACCTTACTTTCATTTCATCAAAAGAGAAAGTCTCTGCGATGATATAAATTATAATGAGAGACGACAAAATCGATTCCCCGCATTAATTTTCTACTGTGTATTCAGTAGTCGATCTATATAGACATATATTTTTTTTTGGTATTTCAAAGGTGAGTTATCACTGCTGGGTATGTCAGAAAGACGAGTTTCGGATAAAAGATAATTCTGCGAAGATTGTGTATCCAATAAAAGTTAATTTGGAATTCGGTGCGGATTATGTATTAATACAGCCTTTGAACATAATTGTCAGTGGCTCACTATGCTATCCTGGAATTATTCATACTATAGCGATTGGTCGTTTTTATGCGTACACACACAACAAACACACCTATAATTTAGTAATAATATTGTGATATTGTTCAATATGGTTTCTTCTGCAAGTAGAGTATTGCGTTTATGTCGTTTCAATAACTTACGCACGTTTCACTGAAAAAATCAGCATCATCAGAGGCTTGTAAGTAAATCAATAACAATTGAAATAATTCTATGTTAATATAGAAACTAACGAATAATCGAATTTGTTTCGATTTTAATATAAAATAATTTTTAGAAAAATCGATAACTGTTTTACTTCCATATTCCTTAAGGAATGGAAGTATGGTGATGGCAAAAAAAATCGTGTTCGAGATTATTGCAGATTCTGATTCTACTACACTCAAAACATGAAAAAAAGTCGTTTTCCGAAAAGTGTCTGTGTGTGTGTCTGTCTGTCTGTGTGTCTGTCTGTAGATTTTTTTTCTATGGCAAACGATAACTGCCGCAAATTCAAACAGAATCAAATAATTTTTTGCATACAGCACTGATTTGTAGAGTACTCAAGACCTATTGTTTTTGGTGAAGATCGGTTGAGGGAAAGGGGTAGTTTACCTGCAACAGTTTTTTATCAAGCGTATTTTCTATGGCAAACGATAACAGCCGCAAATTCAAACAGAATCAAATAAATTTTTGCATACGTCAGTGAATTGTAGAGGACTCAAGGCCTTTAGATTTTGGTGAAGATCGGTTAAGGGGAAGGGGTAGTTTACCTGCAACCTTTTACGTTTTAACAAGAGTAAAGTACTTGAAAATTCATTTAAACTTTTTCAAACAATGGTGATTGTTGAAAATAAAATAATTTTGTTGCCAGGCAATAAAATTATAATTTTTTCATTTTAATGTAATATAATATTTTTCATTTAATACAGCAATAAAGGGCAGGTAAGACACACACACACACACACACACACACACACACACACACACACACACACACACACACAATTCACGTTATTTCGTGTAAATATAAATCTTAGAATATGGAAGTCATGTATGGTTCTCCATACCGATATTTTTTCAGTTAAACGTGCGTAAGGTATTGAAACGACAGAAACGCAATACACCACTTGCAGAAGAAACCATATTGAACAATATCACAATATTATATAATTGCTGCAAGAAACGTTGTGTTACGTTATACAAAAAAATTATATTTAGTGATAAATTGAACTTTTATGAGAGTAATACATATATTGCTGAAAATATATTATTTTAAAAACAGTTTTATTTATTATCGAGTAGTAAAATAATTACAAAAAAAGTGATCAATTATGTGTGTGTGTGTGTATGTATACCGATTTATATTCACATAAATTTATTTCGCCATGTTTTGAGCATCCATACACGATGAGGTATGTCCTAACGAAGTGCGTATTACCTGATACTCTAAATATGTCCGAATAAGAAGAACATTTTCATAGGAATTTCATATAGTATTAATTTATTATTACATCAAGTAAAGTAATTACACACACACACACACACACACACACACACACACACAAATAGTACGTTCACAAAATTAGTACATGACTTTTTCCTACTTAGGCTCACAGACACTTTAATAATAAACTATAATATAGGTGTAGCATAATATAAGCTATATTTTTTTAGAGGGGGAATAGACGGGGAAAAATGTTTAATGCACCGTCAGAGGAAGCCGTGCTTCTTCTGGTGTGTGGGACTCTCACCCACTAAAAAAACTCTAATTCAGGCATTCATATCCAGCCTGGAACCACTTAGCGTATTACTTCAGGATGGAGTCTGTTGCGCCCTTATCGGGCTGCTTCTATTTGTTCCTCATCTTCTACTCCCCGTTGGGGTGCAAGATTGGCCATACTTTTCCTTTTCTAGTAGGACCCACTGAATAAATGCATTGATGCGGTCCCATTCCGCCTTACCACGAAGCATAAGCGCAATAAGCGCAACTACGCTCTCGGCCGTAAACTCACGGAGCTCCACTTCCAGTAGCCTACCATCCTCTGTCTTGTGAATCTGCAGCACTTGAAAAACGTGTGCGAGGCATCTTCATGGGGAGAGTCTCCGTATTAGCATTCTGGGCTTTACACCTTCCCCATTCTGTGGAGGTAGGCATTTAAATTACCGTGGCCACTGAGCAACTGGGTCAGATGCTCACCGTTTGGCGGTCGATCTATTCCTTCAAGTTTGGTGTCAGCCTTGCGGTCCTTCTTCCTCTATCCTCTCTATCACAACGACCTTGCCAGTGCCCGGAAGTGAGTTATCTGTAACATAAAACTTGCTAATAAAATGTTTCCACGGCAAGTCTCCATGCATTTTTTTATGCACACTTCTTAAAAACAATTTTTTTAAAATAATCTGAGTTGTCATTACTTTTTAAATTTTAGTTATTTTCAATAACTAATATATCTAAAGTTCCAGAATTAAATAATGTATAATTAGTTTAAAACTTATGGAATGGTAAAAAAAAAACATTTCTGGGAATATAATATTCTTATAATATATAAATAATAATGAACAAATAGTTGATCAATAGCTGAAATTACACTTTAAGACGAAATATGATAATTTTAAAATTATAAATCAAGAATTTTAACCAAATTCAAACTAAACATTGAATATTGAGACACTTAATTTGATACATGTAAATAAACTAAATGATCACACCGTATCAAGATTATATGTTTTGAAAATAAATAAATAATAAAATAATACCTGAATAAATCAAAACTAATAACAAAAATGATAGTATTTTTAAAATTACTAATTTAATGAAGTAATAAATATTTATATTATATTTCTATTATCATTTATATAACATATGTTTACATAGATATAACCATAATTTACAATACATATATTTTATATACATATATTTTTAGGCACATAACATTTTATATAGGCTACATATATATGTAAATATAGTCTGTGAAAACCACTGTTAATAACAATTGGTTATAAAACATTTTATTAATTTGTACATAGATTTTGAAGATGACTGTTTATACAGTTCAGACAGTAGTAATATGTAAAATAATTAGAATTTAAACAAATAGGGGAAGGGCGGGTGGTATCGGACACCTTACTTTATTTTTAAATATTTTTTTGTTAGGATTATGAAAGTATAATTAAACACAATTTTTTATAAACTTTAATAATGGTACTCAATGTTTACACCACTTTTTTTCTTACAAAAATATTAAGTGACAATATACTGAAAATGAAATGAATCATTACATTTCAGTAATTTTCAAAATTGGAGGGTGGTATTGGACAGTGATTCTTTTCTTAATAAAACATTAAATAATACAAACAGTTACAATCTTTTAAATAAACAAAACTACACTACAACTATTTTAAATTAATTTGTGCACAAACAATTTATAAAACTTATTTCAACTGAACAACACGATTTTAT
Source organism: Magicicada septendecula (assembly GCA_034769895.1). Classification (NCBI taxonomy): domain Eukaryota; kingdom Metazoa; phylum Arthropoda; class Insecta; order Hemiptera; family Cicadidae; genus Magicicada; species Magicicada septendecula. The sequence goes on from CM068367.1 coordinate 55,903,861, forward strand.
AGAGTTTTTTTAAACAAATTTTTTCCTTACAAACATCACACTTGTAATACAGAGCACTCCCTTCAAGATTGGCACAGTTATCGTGAGCCCAACCACTGCAGTCTTTACATTGTATCCAGTCTTCATCGAAGATTTCCCCACGAATTATACAACTGTTTTTTTTTTTTTACATCTCCAGCCACTGTCATAAATGAAAGTTAGTGCTTTTTTACGCCTACTTTGTTTTGCTAACTTTCTAGTTATTTCACGCTTTTCTAATTTTGTAGTTTTGTTCCCTTTGAGTTTATTTTCTTCTTCCAAACATGCACGCTTTTCTTCAAGTTGGATCTTATAAGGAGTGCAAGTTAAAATTTCACTCTGGTCCCCACGCCTCTTTCGGATATTGAATTTAGCACTGGCAACACAAGGGAGTGGTGATATTTCCTGTAATATGGGCTTGAGAGGTAGAAGGGTGTAGAGTTAAATTCTTCCACATCACATGGTGGACTCGAAGGAGGTCCCACTCGTGTTGGTGTCTTCGAAGTTGAGGGTTGATCTGGATGTGCGTTACAGGTAAATTATGGATTGGAAACCTGTTAGTGTGGAAGAAGGGGTTTCAGCAGAATAAGTTTTTGGGAAAGGAACATTTGAAGTTTGGGAGGGACTAAAGAAAATCCAAGTCACCAAAAACGCTACGATTTTAACGGATAGATCCCCTGTACAGGCAAATGCAGACTGAGCCAGTTCCATCCTACACACTGTGGTCAACGCTGTGTTTTACTAGACCAGCAATATCCTTGGCACCTATTTTTATGTTTGCATATTTTCTCATCCATGCTGAACACGCTTCATTGTAGGCGTTTTTTAAATGGTTTCATTATCACTCTTTCTAGCGGCTGTAATCTATACATTGTGTGGGGAGGTAAGCTAAGCATGTGAATATGGTGACTCTTTGCAAACAAAATAACATCTAAGTCCTTATGGGTGGCATGTCTATCCACAATCAATAAAACACGGTTATTTTTACTCGGATTCACTTTTTCCACAAAACTATGCATCCACTTCAGAAAACCTTCCTTTGCGATCCAACCACTGGGTTGAGCATAAAAAATGCTGCCTATCGTCGCATCCTTCTTTAATTCGTTGTCCATTCTAACGCGGGGGAACACAAAAAGTGGAGATATGAACTGATTTCCAGTAGGATTTTATTGAAAGTAAAATAGTCATGTTTTTTCCTCTCTCCCCAGATGTCAATTTCCCCACCTGCTTTTTCCCTTTGACTGACATAACCTTTAGCTGGTTGTTGTGAACACATGATACAGCTGTTTCATCAGCATTAAATATTTTTGATGGACTAAATGAATACTTTTTCATCATTCAGTTAACTTGTTAAAAAACAAGTCGACCTGTTTCCCTCTTAAAGCCTGCTGAACGCTGCAAACTCGTTGATTCTACGGTTCTTAAACTCAGATCTGGGTGTCGTTTCATAAACTCATAATAAAAGTATTTTCCTGCCATCAGTGTTGTTTTGTTAAATCGGTGATTAATTTTTAGTCGTTCAGCAAAATTATAAGCCAGTTTCAAAATTTCTTTTTTGTTTAGGGCCATGAGTTGACTACCCAATGTTTTTATGTGGTTATATAATTCAGTATCTTGGTCATTAGTAAACGTTTTCTGAAATGTGCCACTGTTGTCTACACAACGTCTTAACTTTACTTCTTTACCGGCTGCAAGAGCTTTTAGTCTGTCACCTGACGAACTTTAAGGAACCGAAAATTAAATATTGTTAATCTGACAATTATATTTTTTTATTTTTTTTTTATTATGTATAGACGATAATGCGTAACATTCTGTTTCCATAAATTTATTTTATGTTGTTTATTATGTTAGTAAACCCTTTTTGTACCTCATAAAAATTAAATAATGTTAGGCGGACAATTATAATATTTTTATATCCAACAGATCGTAATGTCTAAGATTCTGGTTTCGTAAATTCATTTTATTAAAAATTAAACAATTTAATTTGCAGTTTATTTCGCACTTAAAAATTAAACCATATTAAGCGGACAATTCAATTTATTCATCGGCCAAGAGATGATGAAAATGTCCAAGATTCCGTTTTCGTAAAATTATATAATTTAATATTTTAATGTACGCTGTTTGTACTACAGAAACAGATTAAGGCAGGTAATGTAGACTGCTTTAGTAAGCTGTCCGATATACAAAGAAGGTGGTGTAAGCATTATTATTCAGATGACCCCATTATAACCCAGCAAGTTAACCCGAAAGTAGTAAATTCGTATTAGTGTAGACCGTAAGTGCACGTGAGAGGAGTACGTATTGGGTATTAGAGTTTAATAAACGGACTTTTAACATCACTGATAGTATTTGCAAATTTAAAAAGTGACGTTCCGAATATTCAAAATTGGTAGCCGCCTTCAGACTAAACTACAAAGTAAAACATTATTACTCATACATAGTAATAATTACTCTATCACTCGAGTGATGGAGAGTCGGTGTAAAATTAAAAGTTTATAATTTAACTAAATAATGAATTACCAGCTAAAATCCTATTAACGAGGACAGCAGACACAAAACGCCACAGAATGCACACGCTGTCAGAGCTAAGGGGATGTGCGTCTCGAGATGTCCTCTCTTTATGTTACAAGTACCGAGCTACGGGTAGGAGCCGTAGCCTTGTGGTCCGGTAAAGAACGGAATATTTATGTTAATTTACGGGGCCGTTACAACGGCATGCTCGTATTGGGCCGTTCCAGTACAGTATTTGCCGACGCCCGTTTACAAGAATCACCTGGTCGTGGATGGTACCTGCCACGGTCGGCTGTGCGGGGGTTTGTCTGGACTCTTGCCGGAGGAACGTAAAATCTACGTGTAAGTCACCGCACGGTGTCATCCAAGGGGCGGACAGCGACTTCACTTCTCAAAAGACGAGAAGAGAACGGATAGGGTGCTTTGGCCGCTAGTCGAAGCCCCTGTCGAGAACGCTTTGCAACTTTCTTTTATGAACAGCGGCAAGGTAGCCCCAGACGGAGTAAGCATAGGTGATGATCGGCAACAGATACGCGTTGACACGATCAACTTATCTAGCTTGCGGCTCATACCATTGTTGGCAAGTACTGGAAACAGAGAGCCCAGACGAGCTGACGCTCTAGACCCTGCCTCACTCTGGTTCCATACAAGGAGATAGAGAGAGAGAGAGAGAGAGAGAGAGAGAGAGAGAGAGAGAGAGAGAGAGAGAGAGAGAGAGAGAGAGAGAGAGAGAATGAGAGAGAGAGAGAGAGAGAGAGAGAGAGAGAGAGAGAGAGAGAGAGAGAGAGAGAGAGAGAGAGAGAGAGAGAGACAGATAGACAGATAGGGGGCCGATAATAATTAGCGAATTATAACTAGCGCCGGTTACGCATCACTAATACGACGATATCTCCAAAATTTCGAGTTCTTAACCCACTTTCAGCTCTTTACCATTCAAGATGTGATAACAAGTGTAAGCAAAAAATTTGTTGGCAAAAGATTTTTATGAGTGATATTCGTTCCGACGTACAAAAAATAATTTGAACCATTTTTAAACAGTAATTTGAAAAACTGTAAAAAATAAATATAATGGACTTCAAAAACGTTTCGCGTCTGCAGAAATTAATTTCTTTTGGAGCACCTGCGCCCGTCAGCGCAGGGATGCCAACGATTGATTATTGACTATAAAAATGTTGAATCGTTAAAAATTGTGGTATAATTATATTCCCTTTATCGCGACGATTGCTTATAATGTCAAATGATTATAATTCTATTTAAATTAACCAAATAAAATATTTTAGAGGATGTAGACGAAGGGCGGAGAACAGGGAAGCATGGAGGAGTATTGTTGAGGAGGCTACAGCCCCACCAAAGGCTGTAACACCAGATAAGGTGAAGAAGAAAAAGAAGAAATTAAATATTATTCGTGAGATATTATAATAGCGTTTTTACCACTTAAAAAAAAATAATTTGCGTGAAAGCATTTAGAAAATCCAGCGTTAATTGATAAGGTAAGGTAATTTGAAATTGTATAGCGACGGTAGCGAGTAGACTAGGCCTATTAGGCTAATTAAAATTTTCTCTCCACGTTTGTTGTTAATTTGGTAAATTCGTAGTCTTAATTCGTAGTTTATGTAAATAATTACACCTTGTATTTTTTGTGATTTTTTTCTCAGCTTACTGTAGGCTAATAGAATTTTAATTTTAAATTGTTGATTGTAAAACTGTTCTTGAAAAATGATTTACTAGAACAATTCTTGCAAAAATATTTACTAGATAGGAACCGCTTGTCACGTTTCATAGCCTAATATGTAATTCCCTTTGTATTTTTATTTATCGTCTCCTCCCTTTCATCATCATCGTCGCCGTCGACGTCAATATATACCTAAATACACCACCAACACCACCATTACAATGAACATCATCTCAATTATTGTCATCACCACCTTTTTCTTCTTAAATTTTTTTCTTCTTAATTTCTTCCTTTCGCTATTCTATTTCTTTTTTTCATTGTTTTATAGTATTACCTGTTATTGGCATCCTTAATCCATCGCCTTCAAACGTTCCGTATCATCCTTTACTAGTTTTCCACTTTAGCAAGAGCTTCAACATTCGGATAACAATTAGGACATTAATTTATTCTTGACTTTTGTCTTCCCCCCGTTGCCGGAAACTCCCTGTTTCATCACTTCTGTGGGTATTCGGATACCGTCACAGATCTAAAAGCGTTATGTTCTCGTGCATTTATTTGAAGCAACCCCTGTATACTAACTAAACAGTGTTTAAGGGACTAATATATATATTTATTATCCAAGAAATGATAATGTCTAAGATTCTGTTTATGGAATATTTTAATTTGTTAGTGAATCATTTTTGTACAAGTTAAAAACCAAACAGTGTTAAGCAGTTATATATAGCCCTATATTTTTTTTATTATACATAGATGATAATGCCTAAGACTGTGTTTATGTAAAATACATTTTACTTTTTAATGCAAAGGGATGGGTATCGAAATTGACGATGACACATGTTTGTACACACTGCAGTTTCCAGACGATCAAGTGATATGTGCAAATGAAAAAGAAAACCTGGAATATTTGACACGCAAATTGACAGAAGAACATGAAAAATGGGGATTACTGATGAACATAGAAAAAACACAGTACTGTGTGTCGGATAAGAAATAACAGTTTTTATCATAGACAATAACAAACGTATAAAAAAAATGTTACAGCTACAAATATTTAGGAAAAAACTTTGATGAAGAAGGAACAGATGATGTTGAAATAAAATCAAGAATATACAAAGCAAACCAAATAATTAGATCGTTGAATGGGATTCTATGAGCACAGAAATTGGTAAAGAAAGGAAGAAAAGAATATACGATCCTATGATTAAAACAAGTTGATGTACGGATCCGAAACATGGAGAATAAAATAACAGGCAAAAAGAAAGTTAGGTACTACAGAAATGAATGCTTTGAGACGAGCTAGGCTACAGCGAATAGGAAATGAAACGATCAAAGAAGAAATGGGCATAGAAAAAACAATCATAGGCTGCATTGAAGAAATACACTAATCTGGTACGGACACGTACAAAAAAATGGGACAAGACCGATTACCAAAGAAAACAATGAGATGGATACCTAGAGAGCACACAAAGAAAGGAAGACCCAAGGGAACATGGATAGAGGGGCATAAGATGATCAATGAGCAATAGAGGACTAAACTACGAAAACTGGAACGACAGACAGCAATGGAGATTAGGCTTTGGACAACGTCGTAGGACGTTTTGACCCTGAATTAATATATATTTTTTGTTTTGTTAGTGGACCCTCTCTGTGCCGCATAAATATTAAACCGTGTTAAGCTGACAGTTATAGTTTTTATTTTATTATGCACAGACGATAATGCCTAATATTCTGTTTCTATAAAATTATTTTATTTTGTTTGTGGATCCTCTTTGTGCCGCATAAAGATTAAACAATGTTAGGCGGGAAATTATAAATTTTTTTATTTAAAACAGATCATAATGTCTAAGATTCTGCTTTTGTAAATTCATTTTATTAACAATTGAACAATTTAATTTGCAATTTATTCGCATTTTGAAAAACAAACGATATTAAGCGGAGAATTCAATTTATTTATTATCCAAGAGATGAAAATGTCCAAGATTCTGTTTTCGTAAATTTATAGACTATAATTTCATTTTTTAATGTACACTCTTTGTACTACAGAAACAGATTAAGTCAGGTAATGTAGGCTGCTTTAGTAAGCTGTCCGATATATAGGCTACAAGGAAGGTGGTGTGGTAAACACTATTATTCAGATGTCCCCTATTATTACTGAAGGAGGTAACCCGGTAAAGTCGTATAACCGTAGACCATAAGTTCACACGAAATGTGTATGCATTGGGGATTAGGAATTTAAAAACGGACTTTTACCATTGCTGATAATATTTACAAATTTAAAAAGTGACATTCCGTTTACAAAAAAAATTGGCAGCGGCTAAAATTTACTTCAGGCTAAAAAGTAAAACATTATTAGTCAATAACAATAACACTATATCACTCGAGTGATAGTCGGTGTAAAATTTAAAATTACATTTAATTTAACTAAATAACGAATTACCAGCCAAAATCCTATAACGAGGACATTAGACACTAAACACCACAGAATGCACACGCCGTCAGAGCTGAGGGGATGTGCGTCTTGAGACGTCCTATTTGTGTTACAAGTACCGAGCTACGGGTAGAAGCTGTAGCCTTGTGATCCGGTAAAGAACGGAATCTTTTTGTTAATTTAGGGGCCGTTACAACGGCACGCTTGTACTAGACCGTTCTAGTACAGTATTTGCTGAGGTCGTTTCCAAGAATCACCTGGTCGTGGATGGTAACTGCCAAGCCCGGCTATGAAGGAGTTTGTCCTTGACGCTCAAACGTAAAATCTCCCGTATGATGACGCACGGTGTCATCCAAGGAGCGGACACTGAGTCCACGTCTCAAAAGACTAGAAGGGAACCGATATCGAGAACGCTGTGCAGCTTTCTTTTATGAACAGCGGCAAGCTAACCCCAGTCGGGGACAGCAGAGGTTGTTGATTGGCAAGAGATACGCTTTGACGATGAACTTACCTAGCTTGCGGGTCCATAGCCTCGTTGGTAAGTAACAGAGAACCAGACGAGATGACGCTCTACTTCTGACTGTTTGGGCATGGGTACGCCAGGTGAGCCGACGACAGAACGCACAACAATATATATATATGTTATACTCAAACAGGGGATTCGGCCAATGACGGAAATTTTTCCCCACGACGCGACGTGGACTGACCAAAATACGCATAACGCGACGTGGACATTTGTATTCCGTCATTGTCCGAAACTAAATCTCCACAACGCGTTATCGTTAAACGCAGTTGCTCAACAGCCGATGTAGATTCTTCCTTCGGACTTTGCGCAAAATTGTATTACCCACAACGCGTCGTGAGTATTAGCGGCGAATATCATTACCTTCCCTTCTCCTGCCAGTAGGCTCTCATTCGCACACTATGCGCCACCTTCCTTTCCACTGTCCTTCCTCTTGTCTTCTCTTCTAGCCGCAAAGATCCTCAACATTTTGAATTTTGTTTCTGTATATATATCTACACACACAGTCGTTCAAAGAGGTACCCAGTTTCATCATTTCCTCCTTGAGTTGTTTGGACTGGAAAGTTGTCAAATACATTTCAAAATGTGTTTATTTAGTCTGGACCGATCCATCCGAACCATGTGTCCAACGAATCTTAGTCTTTTCCTTCGGAAAGCCGTTTCCAGATCTTCCAGATCCCTGTACAGCTGTTCTTTGTGTCTACGCCTGTACCCATCTTCAGTTTTCTTGGAGCCATAAATTTTCCGGAGAATTCTTCGTTCAATTTTAAGAAGAGGTTCCAAATTTTCAAAGCACATTATTTCCACTACATACACGATCACCGGCCTGATCACAGTGCTATAATGGCGGGTACTCGCACTTCTGGAAAGGTTTTTTCTTTCCGTACAGTTTCTGGGTTAGAGTAAAGGGCTTCTCTAATTTGATTTTCCTTATCTTAAAAGGATACTTTGTGTGAGGCGTTTCGGGATATGTTTTCCCCAAGATATTTAAAACTTGTTAATATATTTTATTAAAACAGTTTTATTTATTGTTGAATAATAAAATAATTACAAAACAAAGTGAACAAGTGTGTGTGTGTGTGTGTGTGTGTGTGTGTGTGTGTGTGTACCGATTTGTATTCCTAGCAATTTACACTTTAATAAAAATACTAACGCCTTATTGTCGGTGATTATAGTAAGTTTAGTACCCAGAATATAACTTCAAAACTTTGACAGGCTATGCACTATCGCTAATAGCTCCTTTTCTGTCGTAAAATAGGTTAATTCCGCCCCTTCAAGCGTGCGACTTACAAATCCTAATACCGCTTTTTGGCCCTTCTCATCTATCTGATACAAGTGTGCACCTATAGCAATATTGCTGGCGTCTGTTTGCAAATAGAATCCTTCTCCTACCCTTGGATGATGTAATACAAACAGTTTTTATAAAAAGACTTTTCACTTGTTGTAGCGCTTCATCGTGGTCCTTTGTCCAACTCCATTTAATCCCTTTGTTTAACAACTTCAATAATGGAACAGTACTTTCCGCGTATTACTTGTAAACCTCTGATAGTAGTTAGCTAAACCTAGAAATGACTTTAGCTGCTTGCAGTTCTTTGGAGTTGGAAATTCTTATATGGCTTTTATCTTCTCTGGGTCCGTGGTTATGCCTTCCACTGAGATTCGGTGACCTAAAAACTTAATTTCCTCCCTACCCAAACTCTGATTTCCGTAGATTCAGCGTCATGTTTGCTGATCTCAATTTTGCAAAAATATTTCTTAAATGTTGTAAGTGCTCCTCGAATGTTTGTGACACACATAGAATATCATCAAAGAACACTAGTGTATACTTCTCTACCTCATTACCTAAGGCACTGTCTAAACACCTTACCATTGCAGCTAAGCTGGTGCTCAGGCCAAAAGGTACCACTTTAAATTGGTAGCATTTGTTTTTATACAAATATGCCGTATACTGTCGATCACATTTGCGGATTGGAATTTGCCAAAATCCTGATGTTAAGTCCAGTTGGTCATGTACTTAACTCCATTACATTTTTGTCTTCCACACTCCTTGCGCACTCGTAATCAGGTACTCATAAAGAATTTAATATCCTGGCATCAAGGCATAAGCGCATACTCCCGTTAGGCTTGGTGACAACTACTAAAGGGTTAATATAGGTACTTCTTGCTCTCTCTATAACTCCATTCGCTAACATCTGTTGGACCTCTTTTTCCAATTCTTCACTATAGTATAAAGGGATTGGATAAGTCCTTTGGACAAATGATGCGTTTTTAGTAAGTGTTAACTGATGTTCATAGAACTTAGCTCTTCCAGGCTCTGTTCTAAAAACATCCCTATACTTACAGACGAGTTGCTGAATTTGGTTCTGTTGCTCGTTGTTCAACTCAGTCCCGATGTTGATTTCTGGAGTATCATCAATACAGCGCTGGTCACTCCTAACGTCAACTAGCGGTTTCTCTATATACCCTTTTATGACACTTACCGACTTCCAATGTTTAAATTCTTTAATAATTACATTGATTTTCTTAGTATCAATTTCCATTGTGATGGTATTTCTTTTGAAATTTATTTCTGCCTTCCATTCAAGTAACGTATCCCCAATAATACAATCATGAACGAGTTTCGGGACTATAAGAGCTACAATTTGGGTTTGGGTACCATTTATATTGACAGGTAAATAAATTTGTTCAGTAATCTTTTGCATTTTGGCTCCAGTGGCTCCCTGTACATTACAATTTTTTACGGGTAGTCTGGGACAATTACACAACTGACTATTATTTTCTACAAACTTTGAGCTGACATAGGTTACCTCACTGCCGGTGTCTATTAGCGCTCGTACTAGTAGATTAATGATTTTACAAATTATTTCCGGACATTCAGGCTAATGGCTTCTACTCACTTCTTGCTCTTCTTTTAACAAGAACTCCCTATCGCTCACTTGTTTTATATTGTTTGTTACTTTCTTTTTACCTGTTTTCGTGGGTTGTTTCACTGCAGGTAATGGTAGGTTTAGTTTTGTTTCTTTTCTACCTGTAGTGGCTTCCCGTTTCCCGTATTCATTTTACTAGTAGACGGTTGCGGCTTGGTAGATGATATGGCTGTTTTACATACCTTAAACCCTTTATTTGGTTGGTTTTCAACACTCCTACTTCTACCCTTTTCTTCCAATTCCTGCCGATTTTGGGGTTTGTTACCCGGATATGGGGTAAACCTTTTTTTTTTGGACGCTCATTGTCTCTTCTTTTCGTTGGGTAGAAAGTTGGTTCCTGATGATCGCCTCTAGAGTGGTTACTCAGCTGATTATTTACACGCTTCAGGTCCCTCTCTAGGTCTTGACATTTATCCACAACCATTATAAACTTTCTAGAGTATCCACTCCTCTAGTAGTGGTTGCCACTCTAGTGCGTTCTGAGAAATGTAGCGCTAGCTTATACACTAGGTCTCTCTCTTCTATTGGTGGTGTTAAATGCTTTACTTTTAGCACATAGTTGGTTGTTGTCATATTCATTGACGGGCGATAAAATAGTACCATTTTCAGATTACCAATAGTAATTACCAAATTCCAGATGATCGCGTACCCTTCTTTGGATCTGAATGTTCCATTATTGAGCAAGGAATTTTTCTCTGAAGTCGGCGTATGTTTGGACTCTGTCCGAGATGACTTACCACCACGTACCTGCCCAATTCTTGAGGAATCGGCCTAACATGTCCTTCTTGTCCTCGTCAGTGGGTTTACAAGAGATACATTAGCCTCAAACAGCCTTAGGAACTCCACAGGAGTCTCATGTGGCTTTCCTGAGAATGCAAGGTTTCCGGTTCTTCTTATAGCCGCCACACTTCACGACTCTGGTTTGCTGTGACTTCATTGCCTTAGTCAGATCTTCCCGCATTACCTTAAATTGCTGTTCCACCTTTTGATGTACTTCGTCTCGGCCCGCCTTACTCTCTACTTGTTTCTTAACCTCTTTAATATTTTCACCCAGTTGGGTACACTCTTCCCTAGTACTCTGGATTTCTTCTTTATTAGAAGCGTTTGTGTTTTTAATTCAGCAGTTACTTCGCCGAATTGTTGGTTAATGAGGGTTACTTTCTGTTCTAACCTTTCATGAAATTCGTTTCTAAATTTATTTAGTTTTTCGACTTGACGGCGAAAATTAGTGTTTACTTGTTTCCTAAATTCCTCTAATGTAGTTTTGACCTCTTCGGTATCCTTATCAAACTTAATATTACTCTCATCTATTTTACTAGCTAAATTTGCTATTTCTTCATCTATTTTAAATGTAGCTTCTTTACTACTTTGTTCTATTTGGCTAGTTAAATTTTCATTTATTTGTTTCATTTCGCTAGAGCAAATATTTATTAGTTTGCTCGATTTTATTATTAACATCATTATTAATTTTTTATTACTTTCTTCTAATTTTGATTATTTTCTTCTCTTTTACTATTTAATTCCTTTATTAAATTTTGATTATTTTCTTCTATTTTATTATTGGTACTATCTATTTACTATTTAATCGACTCTTTGTTTCTTTTATTTCAGTTTTGGTTTCATCCATTTTAGTGGTTAACTGCTTAAACATCTTTTCAATTGCTGCCATATCTACTGCTGGTGATTTAGCCATTTTTATTGTTATTATTAGTTAACAATTTTTATTTTAATATTTAACCCTTCAACAGTTATTTGTAACCTTAAATTCCACTTCGTTTCAAATTAATTAATATTACAATTTAAACTAGTCACTTGGGTAAAAGCAAAGCCAAATTATATAACTTTCTTTATATAATTTGTCAATTTAATCGTGCCCATTAGTTGCGGCGCCAAACATACAACGCGTCTTTTTATCTAACACACTTATATAATATATTTAATGATATATAAAACGTTACTTACCCGTGATTTTACTTACCTGGGCGCCAGAACAAATCCCAGATATAAATGACACGGATTCAGCTTAGCTCAGAGCATAGAGACACACTTTCTCAGGATTCGTTCAGTGAATGTGGAATTCAAGGGAATCGTTACAAATAACACTTAAAATTTTTGTTGAAGTTTGTTTAATTACCGTTTTAATTATTTTGTTGAAAAATGCTAATTGTAGGACTTATTGCTACCCTAACTCTTATAATTAATGAGTGTGAGTGAAAAGTGAAGATTAAACGTCCAAACGACCTATTGGTCTTATCTGGTTTAATTAAGAAAATTTATATCTCCCAAACCAGTGCTAAAGAACAGGTCTGCAATAATTTGCACGTTCAACACTACACCTCATTTTCCATTCAACACTCCTATACTATGTTATAACTAATCTTACTAATTAAATACAAAGTGTGAAGTTACTTAGTGTCTTTTTAAATTGTTTATTTTTTTATTATTTATTTATTATTTATTTCATTGATCAATGAATCTATTTCTTACTGTTTGATGCGTCGACCGTAGATGGGAATCCGTAGAGATCCTCCTTTTGATGGTTCAGCACAGAAGAAATGATGTTGACCAATTCTGTTGAACGATGATCTGGGCAATTACAGATGCTGTAGCTCTCTGTTTCACCAGTCACTTCACAATTGATTATTAATTAATTATTTAATTAATTAATGTGGTGTTACACAGCGAGAGTTGTTGTCAAACTGTACTAGTTCCTCTGCAACTGCGGACTACTTCTCGAACTTTTTACTTAAATGAAACTTTGCGTGTTTGTGAAATTAAGCACTTAAATTACACACGTCTAGCGCATTGAAGTCCGAACGAAGAGTGCTCGCTACCCTCCGTCAGAGTTGGCGTCTGTTCTAAATGCAGGATTCTGATTGGTTGTTCAAATAAATCATGCGTTTTTCCAGTTGAAACAATATCGGACAGGTCGACCAAACGCCCCTTGACAGGTCTGAGACGGCACAGAATTACTGGCTAAAATCGCACTTCCTTTGTTTGCAAATCGTTTGATTACAGGTATTTGCAACGTGTTTTCAAAGATCTGACCACAGAATATTGTTGCTTAGGTCTTTATCTGGGTGTGTGTGAAAACACCTAATTCGTACTAGCCTAATTCTCGAGTTAATTCGCTTGGCGTTCTTCTTCCGTATATCTTCTGTAAATGTTAATTATATTGGTTGATACTTTGGCTACTTATAGAGCTTTAATTGCTGAACACTATGCTGTTTTCAGAATTGCTGTGTATTTATTGGTTTAAAGATATTGCAGTTTTAACACATAAATTCAATTGAGCAAAATTTCATGTCGGTACCGGCATTTGTCGTAGCAGTGACGAGGTTAGACAGAGATGGCTGCAATTATACGCTCTCTCTCTTGCTTACGTCGCTATACTCGCTCCGTTTGACACTTTCATATAACGCTCAGATAGGACGACAATATGAATCGTTATAATATATATATGTGTGTGTGTTTTAAATATATTCTGTGAAAACAACTGCTAATAACAATTGGTTTCAAAACATTTTATTGATTTGTATATAGATTCTGAAGACAACAGTTTATAGAGTTGAGACAGTGTTAATAAATAAAACAATTAAAATTTATACAAATATTGTAATTTATGGTTGATAAATAATATTTAAAAAATTAACCGGTGAAAATCGAGTGTTCCTGTAGAAACAGGGCTATTTCGGTAAAAACAAATATATTCTTGTAAAAAAGAAATATTCTTGTTTCGTGTTTTGAGTGTGTGTGTGTATGTGTGTGTGCCACTGAAAGTTTATACCGCTATTACCAACACTAAATCATGCATCTCCACTATCGTCGTACGGTTTTAAATATATATTTATACAGTTTTTCTTCCTTTCTTACTTCACTATATCGAATTTTTCGTCGTCGTCACTTCACGGTGATTCGTCTTCACTGCACCCATCTATTCCAGGGCTTACCCACAGACCTTCTGCCAACTGGTTTGTAGTTTACAGCGCGCTTTACTAACCTCTGGTGGTCCATTCTGTAGACGTGCTCCATCCACTGCTGCTTTTGTTCTTCTGTCTTACCATTGTTGGAATATATACCCAGTTCGGCCCTTATGTATTCATTACGCATTCGACCACTTAGACGATAACCACTCACGTGCATTAAAAAATTCATTTCAGCGATTTGTGTATGCTGCTTTTCTTCCCCAGTTATCGTCCATGTTTCACTGTCATAAATATGTAAGAACAGGTATCGCCATTAATTTATAGGACTTCATTTTAGTATCAGTTCTTGTTTTGTTTCTTAGTCGTTATGTCGAATTCAGAGACGGAATTTCGTGTTTCTTATTCAGGTATTCTTTCATATTATTCTTAGATCAGTGGCGTGGCGCGGATACATAACACCTGTTGCCGGTTGTGATAGGCCTAAAACTTGACCTAAATATTAATTCGAATTTTTTCTTGTAACAAGTGTTCCTTTTAGAGCATTTTCTATCATTCGCTGGGATAAGTAGAGGGTCCCGGTTCGACGGGATCTGACTCTCATTATACTCACACAAAATAAGTCAGAACACAAATAATCGAATTAAAAATAATAAAGACGTGACTAAACGAACAAAACACAAACAGGTAACCTACGTAGTAACTGGTCCACATCGTTTTCGAAAACGAACATAACTGCTAACTGAGCGTTTTGCCGGTTTTTAGAGCGGTAACACGTTGGGTGAACGAATGTGTCCCCCCCTCGCACAGTTTTTACAGTGACAACTACTACGAGGTCATTGACCGTACTCAGTAAAGCATTGGCGATGTCCGAGCCGACAACACAAAACGGTGCAAGTGCACATCAGTTTGCAAGCAATGCTACGCTTTTCTTCAAGTTTCCCTACTAATATTGTTCGAATTTAAAATCATTCAATAACTAAAGTATTTATTCTGTGAAATAATTAATACTATTTTCTCTTATTTCTAGTACTGTTGCCGCCGGCAAAGAGGTTACTTGGCCGCCACGCTACTGCGAACAATACAATACTACACAATATATACTTTTATTGGCGCAGAGTATAATATTGTAACCTAAAGCATAAAGTAAAGAGATAAAAGACACTATAAATTGTAGAAATGAGTTTGTTTAGGAACTATCGCTGCATACAACGATTATGCCTTCTTGCTCAACTCGAAACTGTTCTGTTTTATTCACAACTTATGCTTAACTTTGAAACTGTCGATTAATTATTCAAGTCTAAAACGACAGGATTATAGTAGAGCTTAAGAAGTTATTGCTAAAGCAAGGTCGATTGAGCGAGCGAGCAAGAGAGAGAGAGAGAGAGAGAGAGAGAGAGAGAGAGAGAGAGAGAGAGAGAGAGAGAGAGAGAGAGTGAGTGAGTGAGTGTGTGGGAGTGGCAGGGAGGGAGGGAGGTATACTGTGTAAGACGCTTTCAGTTTATTTAATGAATAATGAGACTGTAAAAGCTATCTAAATTTAAACAGAATTCTTGTGTACAACTGTGTTAAACTTTGTGAAATGTGTCGTCCTTCAGGACAAAACGACAATTTGTAAGATTTTCCTTTTAAGAAAATCATGACAGTGTCACAGCTCTTTTGGAAATACATTTTAATGTCTTCGTTCCATATTATAGGTTTTATAATAAGGTATGTAGGTATTTATATAGCCTACACAAATGTCATTTAATAGTAATATTGTACAATTTTCAATGTAGGATACAAATAAGACCTATATTAAAGAGCAACTGTTTTTATTTCACTGGTAAGCATATTTTTTTTCCTCTTCGCCTTCTTTGTCTGCAGCAAACTATTGCATGTCTTCTTCTTCTTTTTCTTCTTGTCCATCTTCTTCTCAACAAGGATTAGGTTATATAAACCTGTTCCGGCACCCATATCACCCTCGGAAGACCCACGTCTCTTCTACCAATGGCTTTATAGTTCAGTACCGCTTTCGTTAATCCAACCCCTGTCGTCCTTTTCAGATGACCCCATAAGTTGAAATAATTTCATTTTTCTTCTGTTTGTTCATCTTTTTATTCTTCTTCTACTTTTTCTTCTTCTTTATTAAAAGGGCATACTGCGTCTGCCTGTTTGTTGCCGAATATCCCTGTTAGCGTCTTTTCGACCTGCCAACATATTTCCTAACTGCTTTGAAATACTTCCTTTGATATTTTACGCAGTGACATTATTTCCACATGTTAATCAATCTGATCTCGTAACTCCTTTCTGTCGTTATTATATCATCTACAATTAGTTCTTTTCAAATGATATGGCAGCATATTCTATCATTTAGTAGTGTCCCCGACGCCAGTAAGAAATTTTATCCCCCCGGACTCAACAATAAGTGCTCTTCCTTCGTCTTAGGCATGCCCAACTATTGTATGTTTAATTGAAAGCGCTGTCGCCATATATTCACTGCCCGGACTCAAGAGATTGTCCCAACCTAACGAAGCTCACTCATCTGTGCAACATATGTATTCCTTTCTTGTCTAATTGTCTTGACTTATTCGTTTATTGGTTATCGCACGTAAAAAATGGAATAAGAAATGACGCCGTGCGGAGTGAACTAGGGTATGCGTTACCACTGATAGAATAGACCAATAACAAGGTTAAATGTTAGAGGATTCATACATAGATGGTAGAGGAAACCCAAATTACCCAGGATTGATAGAAATTATAAACGCAGAGGAAAAATGTAAGTAGGAGAGAGAGAGAGAGAGAGAGAGAGAGAGAGAGAGAGAGAGAGAGAGAGAGAGAGAGAGAGAGAGAGAGAGAGAGAGAGAGAGAGAGAGAGACAGACAGACAGACAGACAGACAGACAGAAAGACAAACATATAAACAGATAGTCAGGCAGGCAGAGTATTTAAGGAAGAGAGTTCAAATTTCCAAGATAGAAGCAAAAGAAGACGCAAATATTATCGGAATGCTAGCAACACAAACCGTCACAAGGAAGTGTAAGAAGGACTATAGCTTATTAATTGTTTAAAATAAAAAAACAAAATGTTTTATTCTCTTATAAAAAATAAGATATGGTAACAATGTAAGTAATAATATATAAATACGTAATAAAATAATAAACTATGTGGAGATCTGTTTAAAAGTCTTAAAAAAACATTGTAAAATTCATTAAATTTTATTATATTCTTATCTAATTACTTTTGTTATATTTTAGCTTAAACAAATAGTTATATGTATTTTAAAATTTATTAGTAAATTGAACTAATAATAGCCTATTATAAATCGTAACCATGCCATGCTTTCTTATTTTGACCGTAATATCCCATGCTTCACCATAAAATCTATTGCTTTACAATGGAATGATGTATATAATCGTCCTTAATATAATTGTCCGATTTTGTCGTGTTTACTTGCTAAATTGCTACTTGTCATTTTCCTCTTCACGCATTAAGGTGATGAGGTGTAATTAAATTGTAATTATAATGTGAAAAGGTGAATGTGAGCGAAACTAGACGTAAATCTGAGGTTAGGCTGAGACAACACGCAAGGGTAGAAGAAGATAGGACCACTAATTCACTATACGCTAGGCATTTTTATGGAAACAGGATATAAATTCACCAACCCTCTTGAAAATGTTGAAATAATAAAAGTGGAAAATAATCCAAATAAAAGGAGGTTATATAAAGAGTTAGAAATTTTAAAGGTAGAAAAGGAGAACAGCAATATACTAATGAATATAAAAACAAAATTTATATAGTGAAGAAATATTTATGCAGTAATGAAGAAATATTTTTTCATATACTGCAAAGGTGAGATATGTGTATTATGTCAGAGTATTAGGTAAGTAGTCAAAGCTGGGTGTGGCTTAATAAGGTAATAGAGGGAGAGACAAAGCTTCGTAGTAAGCAGCAGGGGCGTGGTTTAAGGGAGCTGAACCAATAGGGTAGTAACAAGTAGGCCTACAATTGTTTACGAATGGACCAGCTGTGAAGGCGGATTCACGTGTATCCCGCGGGTTCCAGCGGGATATTTTTTGTTGTGGTTTAGGACTTGAAAATGGTGGAAACACTGAAAGGCCTCGTCCGGAACATGGCAAGTAGCAGTTTAGCAAGTAAACACGACAAAGTTGTAATTACAGAGACTGCTAATTTAAATAACAAGAGGAATAATTATCCGAACGTATGACACACTATTTGAATAATTTTCAAACAGTAGTTTGAAAAACCGTAAAAAATAAATAATGCACTTGAAAAAGGTTTCGCGGCCGCAGAAATTACTGTTCGTCGGAGCACCTGCGCCCGTCAGCGAAAGGATGGTAACGATTGATTATTGACAGCATAAGTGTTGAATTGCTAAACTTGTGATCTTCTTATACCCTTTATCGTGACGACTGCTTTTAATGTCAAGTGATTATAATTATAAATAGAATTAACACTGTTGCACACTACTATAGAAAAATCATTTTTTATAAATTATTTTTTAGAAAAATTATTTTCTATCAAAATTCTTATTAAAAAATTTTCTAAAGGGGTGTGCAATGTGTTAATTCTGTTTATGATTATAACCACTGACACTTTATTAATTAAATGATTATAGTTCTATTTATCTTAACCAAATTAAATATTTCAGAGGGCGGAGAGGAAGGACGGGGAACAGGGAAGCATGGAGGAGTATTGTTGAGAAGGCTAAACCCTACCAAAGGCTGTAAAACCAGATAAGGAGCAGAAGAAAAAGAAGAAATTAAATATAATTCGTGAGATATTATAATTTTGTTTTATGACTTGAAGAAAAAAGATTTACATGAAAGCCTTTAGAAAATCAGCGTTAATTGATAAGGTAAGGTAATTTGAAATTGAATAGCAACGGCAGGCAGTAGACGATTAATTAAAAATTTTATCTCCGCGTTTGTTGTTAATTTGGTAAATTCGTAGTAGCCTTAACGCCGTGTTCATATAAATAATTACATCTTGTAGTTTTGTGATTTTTTTTCTCAGCTTAGTCTACTGTAATAGAATTTTAAATTATTAATTATAAAACTTTTCTTGAAAATTTATTTACTAGAAAAATTCTTGGCTTTTCTCTTCCCTCGTTGCCGGTAGGCCCTACTCCCTGTTTCATCATTTCTGTGGGTATTCGGATGCCGTCACAGAACTAAAGGCGCCATGTTTTCGTACATTTATTTGAAGCAGCTGATGTATAAAAATTAAACAGTGTTTAATGGACGATTGTATTTATTTATTTTCCAAGAAATGATTATGCCTAAGATTCTGTTTATGGATTATTTTATTTTCTTGGTGAATCATTTTTTGTGCCAATTAAAACCCAAAAGTGTTATCCAGAAAGTTATATATATCTTTTTATTATCCACAGATGAAAATGCCTAAGACTGTGTTTTTGTAAATATATTTAATTTTTTTAATGCAAAGGGATGGGTATCGAAATTGACGGGGTCACATGTTTGTACACCCTGCAGTTTGCACACGATCAAGTGATATGTGCAAATGAAAAGAAAGGCCTGGAATATAGCCTATGACATGCGAACTAAAGGAAAAGTATGAAAAATGGCGATTACTGGTGAACATAGAAAAAACGCAGTATCTGTGTGTCGGATAAGAAACAACAAATTTTATCTTAGACAACAACGAACGCATAAATAATATTCAACAGCTACAAACACTTAGGAATAAGCTTTGATGAAGAAGGAACAGATGATGTTGAAATAAAATCAAGAATAAACGAAGCAAAACAAATAATTAGATCATTGGATGGGATTCTGTGGAGGACAGGAATTGGAAAAGAAAGGAAGAAAAGAATATACGATCCTACGGTTAAAAACAAGTTGATGTACGGATCGGAAACATGGAGAATAAAAAAAAACAGGAAAAAATAAAGTTAGTAACTACAGAAATGGATAATTTGAGACGAGCTAGGCTAGAACGAATACGAAATGAAACGATCAAAGAAGATATGGGCATAGGCCTACAACAGACAAACATCGTCTGCATTGAAGATATACAGCTAATCTGGTACGGACACGTAGAAAAAATGGGACAAGACCGATTACCAAAGAAACCAATGAGATGGGTAGCCTACCTAGAGGCACAGAAAGAAAGGAAGAACCAAGAAAAGATGGATAGAGGGCCATAAGAAGATCAGTGAGCAATAGAGGACTAAACGACGAAAACTGCAACGACAGACAGCAATGTAGATTAGGCGTCGGATAACGTCGTAAGACGTTTTGACCCCGAATTAAGATATATATTTTATTTTGTTGGTAGACCCTCTTTGTGCCGCATAAAAATTAAACAGTGTTAGGAGGACAATTATAATTTTTTTATATCCAACAGATCATAATGTCTAAGATTCTGCTTACGTAAATCCATTTTATTGAAAATTAAACGATTTAATTTGCAATTTATTTCGCAACTTAAAAATCAGACGATATTAAGAAGACAATTCAATTTATTTATTATCCAAGAGATGAAAAGATTCTGTTTTCGTAAATTTATACACTATAATTTAATTTTTGGGTCTTTTCAAGAAAGCGTCTACAAACAACTTTTGCAGCATCACGAGCCCACCAAGCTCCCCCACCAACGCGCCCGCCAGTCCCTACTACTACAGTAGCGGTGTGAAGAAGGGGTGATTACCATACCACTACTACTATAACACATTTATCGTTTCTGTTTGGAGCTACGATTCTACCTTTACGCTGTGCAGTTATTGTTTTATTTTTCAAAGTTACTCTTCCGTTAGTTATTTACATTCATTTTTTCTTACATAGGCTCATTCTTTCATACGTTTATTTTGTGTTTTTTTTTTAATTCTTTACATTCCTTTCGTGTTTATTATTTACGTTATTACTATATACTTTTATTCTTTATATTGCTTTATTCAAAATGAATGTGATAGAGTTGCTAACTGTCGCCTGAAATGAGGAAAATGCCGTTCGTTTTTTTTCCAAACAAAGGATTAATTCACAATCCTATATTATGTAATTAATGTAATATAAATACTCGTAAAAATAAACTAAAAAACCCTGCTAATAAAAATTTAAAAAAAGAAACAAAATAAAAAGAATAGAAATGAAGCGTGTGTGCGTGCGGAATTAAAGGCACGCGCGCGTGGGTGCGTCATATGAATGTGTGTAATGTATGCTAATCACTCCTCCTTCACACCGCTACTTTAGGAGAAAGGACTGGCGGGAACGTAGGTGGGGGAGCATGGCGGGCTCGTGACGCTGCGAGAGTTGTTTGTAGACACTTTCTTAAAAAGACCCTAATTTTTTAATGGACACTTCTTGTACTACAGAAACAGATTAAGTCAGGTAAAGTACGCTGCTTTAGTATGGTGTCCGATATACAAGGAATGTGGTGTGGTAAGAATTATCATTCAGATGCCCCCCAAGAAGTTATCCCGATAGAATCGTATACCGTAAGTGCACGTGAGAGGAATATGCAATGGGTATCAGAATTTAAAAACGGACTTTTATACCATCACTTATAAAATTTTCAAATTTAAAAAATTACCTTCCGTCTAGTCAAAAGTTGGCAGCGGCCTTCAGGCTAAACTACAAAGTAAAACATTATTAGTCATATAGCTCTACATAGTAATAATTACTCTATCACTCAAATGATAGAGGGTCGGTGTAAAATTAAAAGTTGCATATAATTTAACTAAATAATGAATAACTATATTATAAATAAATAAATAATCTTATAAATAAATAATGAGTCAACAGCCAAAATCCTGTTAACGAGGACAGCAGACACAAAACGGCACGGAACGCACACGTCCGAGCTGAGGGGATGTGCATCTTGAGACGCAAATATTTTTTGTTAAATTAGGGGCCGTTACAACGGCATGCTCGTACTAGGCCGTCCTAGTACAGTATTTATCGAGGCCGATGAGAGGGCTTGTCTGGGCCCTTGCCGCTATAACGTAAAATCTACGTGCAAGACGGTCATCCAAGGAGCGCACACCGTGTCCACTTCTCAAAAGGCGGAGAAGGGAACCGACAGGGGGCTTTGGAAACCAGCCGAAGCCACCTGTCGATAAGTTTTGCGGCTTTATTTTATGAACAGCCGCAAGGTAACCCCAGACGGGGCGGCATAGGTGATGTTCGGCAACAGATATGCGTTGACAATCAACTTAGCCTACCTAGCATTGTTGGCAAGTAGTGGAAACAGAGAGCACAGACGAGCTGACGCTCTAGTTCTGACTGCATGGGCACACCGACGACAGAACGCATAATATATATATAAAGAAAAAAAGGTATATCTTGAAGTAAATTTATTTATAAATATTAAATATATATGCAAACACACACACACACAAATACGTACACCAGTACTGCACCAGGGTCAGCCGAACACTTCTGTGACGAGAGTGAATAAAACACACCGCTTTATAGCCTACAGCTAGTGGAAGCGGCAGGCATCGCCTGGAACCAAACCAACGCCCACACGCTGCCCCGCCCAAAGCCAACCAACCAGTAGCGTGGCGTCCATGTAAACGCAGTTGCCGGCGGCACCAGTAGGCCTAAAGGAAATGAAAGAAAAGAAATTTAGTTATATCGAAGAGTAAATACTTTAGTTAACGATTAATTTGAAATGTGAACAATATTAGTAAGGAAACCTGAAGAAAAGCGTAGTATTGCTTTCGTACCGATGGGCGCTTGCACTGTCATTTAAATGTTGTTTTGGCGGATGAGACGTCGGCGACGTTCGACTGGCAGTGGTCATTGACCTTGTAGTAGTTAATCTCTGTACATACTAGTGAAGCAGACACGTCCGTCCGCCCGATGTATTGCCGGCGTATAAACCGGCAAAACGCTCAGTTAACAGCGCGTACCGCTTACTACTTGCACCTATTTCTGTTTTGTTCCTTTAGTTATATGTTTCTCTGTGTTGTTGTATTATTTTTAATACGATTATTTGTATTCTGATTTATTTTGTGTCAGTATAATGGTCTCCGGTTTCCGTTGAACCAGTGAATTTAATTTGCGTGATGGAAAATACACTACATACACAATCACCGGCCTGATCACAGCGCTATAATGGCGGTTACTCGCACTTCTGGAAAGGTTTTTCTTTCCGTACAGTTTCTGGGTTAGAGTAAAGGGCGTCGCTAATTTGATTTTCCTTATCTTAAAAGGATTCTTTGTGTGAGGCGTTTCGGGATATGTTTTCCCCAAGATATTTAAACTTGTTAATATATTTTATTAAAACAGTTTTATTTATTGTTGAATAATAAAATAATTACAAAACAAAGTGAACAAGGTGTGTGTGTGTGTGTGTGTGTGTGTACCGATTTGTATTCACGTATACTTATTTCGGCATGTTTTGAGCAGCCATACACGATGAGGTATGTCCTGACGATGTGCGTATTACCTGATACTCTAAATATGTCCGAATAAGAAGAACATTTTCATAGGAATTTCGTATAGTATTAATTTATTATTAGGCCTACATCAAGTAAAGGAATTTCGCACACAAACACACACACACCTTGTGGCCCGGTAAAGAACGGAATATTTTTGTTAATTTAGGGGCCGTTACAACGGCATGCTTGTACTAGACCGTTCTAGTACAGTATTTGCTGAGGTCGTTTCCAAGAATCACCTGGTCGTGGATGGTACCTGCCAAGCCCGGCTATGAAGGAGATTGTCTGGGTCCTTGACGCTCGAACGTAAAATCTCCCCGCGTGACGACGCACCGTGTCATCCAAGGAGCGGACACCGAGTCCACTTCTCAAAAGACGAGAAGGGAACCGATATCGAGAATGCTTTGCAGCTTTCTTTTATGAACAGCGGCAAGCTAACCCCAGTCGGGGACAGCAGAGGTGTTGATCGGCAAGAGATACGCTTTGACGATGAACTTACCTAGCTTGCGGGTCATAGCCTCGTTGGTAAGTAACAGAGAACCCAGACGAGATGACGCTCTAGTTCTGACTGTTTGGGCATGGGTACGCCAGGTGAGCCAACGACAGAACGCACAACAATATATATATATGTTATACTCAACCAGGGGATTCGGCCAATGACAGAAAGTTTTTCCCACGACGCGACGTGGACTGACCAAAATACGCATAACGCGACGTGGACATTTGTATTCCGTCATTGTCCGAAACTAAATCTCCACAACGCGTTATGGGTAAACGCAGTTGCTCAATAGCCGATGTAGATTCTTCCTTCGGACTTTGCGCAAAATTGTATTACCCACAACGCGTCGTGAGTATTAGCGGCGAATATCATTACCTTTCCTTCTCCTGCCAGTAGGCTATCATTCGCACACTATGAGTCACCTTCCTTTCCACTGTCCTTCCTCTCGCCTTCTTCTCACCGCAAAGAATCTCAAGATTTTGAATTTTGTTTCTGTAATATATTTGTACCCACACAGTCGTTCAAAGAGATACCCAGTTTCATCAATTCCTCCTTGAGTTGTTTGGTGTATCCGTTCAGACTGGAAAGTTGTCAAATACATTTGAAAATGTGTTTATTTAGTTTGGACCGATCCATCCGAACCATGTGTCCAACGAATCTTAGTCTTTTCCTTCGGAAAGCCGTTTCCAGATCATCCAGGTCACTGTACAGCTGTTCTTTGGGTCTACGCCTGTACCCATCTTCAGTTTTCTTGGAGCCATAAATTTTCCGAAGAATTCTTCGTTCAATTTTAAGAAGAGGTTCCAAATTTTCAAAGCACATTATTTCCACTACATACACGATCACCGGCCTGATCACAGTGTTATAATGGCGGGTACTCGCACTTCTGGAAAGGTTTTTCTTTCCGTACAGTTTCTGGGTTAGACTAAAGGGTTTCTCTAATTTGATTTTCCTTATCTTAAAAGGATACTTTGTGTGAGGCGTTTCGGGATATGTTTTCCCCAAGATATTTAAACTTGTTAACATATTTTCTTAAAACAGTTTTATTTATTGTTGAATAATAAAATAATTACAAAACAAAGTGAACAAGTGTGTGTGTGTGTGTGTGTGTGTGTGTGTGTGTGTACCTGTGTACCGATTTGTATTCCTAGCAATTTAGACTTTAATAAAAATACTAACACCTTATTGTCGGTGATTATAGTAAGTTTAGTACCCAGAATATAACTTCAAACTTTGACAGGCTATGCACTATCGCTAATAGCTCCTTTTCTGTCGTAAAATAGGTTAATTCCGCCCCTTTAAGCGTGCGACTTACAAATCCTAATACCGCTTTTTGGCCCTTCTCATCTATCTGATATAAGTGTGCACCTATAGCAATATTGCTGGCGTCTGTTTGCAAATAGAATCCTTCTCCTACCCTTGGATGATGTAATACAACAGTTTTTATAAAAAGACTTTTCACTTGTTGTAGCGCTTCATCGTGGTCCTTTGTCCAACTCCATTTAATCCCTTTGTTTAACAACTTCAATAATGGAACAGTACTTTCCGCGTATTTACTTGTAAACCTCTGATAGTAGTTAGCTAAACCTAGAAATGACTTTAGCTGCTTGCAGTTCTTTGGAGTTGGAAATTCTTATATGGCTTTTATCTTCTCTGGGTCCGTGGTTATGCCTTCCACTGAGATTCGGTGACCTAAAAACTTAATTTCCTCCTTACCAAACTCTGATTTCCGTAGATTCAGCGTCATGTTTGCTGATCTCAATTTTGCAAAAATATTTCTTAAATGTTGTAAGTGCTCCTCGAATGTTTGTGACACACATAGAATATCATCAAAGAACACTAGTGTATACTTCTCTACCTCATTACCTAAGGCACTGTCTAAACACCTTACCATTGCAGCTAAGCTGGTGCTCAGGCCAAAAGGTACCACTTTAAATTGGTAGCACTTGTTTTTATACAAAAATGCCGTATACTGTCGATCACATTTGCCGATTGGAATTTGCCAAAATCCTGATGTTAAGTCCAGTTTGGTCATGTACTTAACTCCATTACATTTTTGGAACAATTCTTCCACACTCCTTGCGCACTCGTAATCAGGTACTCATAAAGAATTTAATATCCTGGCACAAGGCATAAGCGCATACTCCCGTTAGGCTTGGTGACAACTACTAAAGGGTTAATATAGGTACTTCTTGCTCTCTCTATAACTCCATTCGCTAACATCTGTTGGACCTCTTTTTCCAATTCTTCACTATAGTATAAAGGGATTGGATAAGTCCTTTGCACAAATGATGCGTTTTCAGTAAGTGTTAACTGATGTTCATAGAACTTAGCTCTTCCAGGCTCTGTTCTAAAAACATCCCTATACTCACAGACGAGTTGCTGAATTTGGTTCTGTTGCTCGTTGTTCAACTCATTCCCGATGTTGATTTCTGGAGTATCATCAATACAGTGCTGGTCACTCCTAACGTCAACTAGCGGTTTCTCTATATACCCTTTTATGACACTTACCGACTTCCAATGCTTAAATTCTTTAATAATTACATTGATTTTCTTAGTATCAATTTCCATTGTGATGGTATTTCTTTTGAAATTTATTTCTGCTTCCATTCAAGTAACGTAACCCCAATAATACAATCATGAACGAGTTTCGGGACTATAAGAGCTACAATTTGGGTTTGGGTACCATTTATATTGACAGGTAAATAAATTTGATCAGTAATCTTTTGCATTTTGACTCCAGTGGCTCCCTGTACATTACAATTTTTTACGGGTAGTCTGGGACAATTACACAACTGACTATTATTTTCTACAAACTTTGAGCTGACATAGGTTACCTCACTGCCGGTGTCTATTAGCGCTCGTACTAGTATATTAATGATTTTAAAAATTATTTCCGGACATTCAGGCTAATGGCTTCTACTCACTTCTTGCTCTTCTTTTAACAAGAACTCCCTATCGCTCACTTGTTTTATATTGTTTGTTACTTTCTTTTTACCTGTTTTAGTGGGTTGTTTCACTGCAGGTAATGGTAGGTTTAGTTTTGTTTCTTTTCTACCTGTAGTGGCTTCCCGTTTCCCGTATTCATTTTACTAGTAGACGGTTGCGACTTGGTAGATGATATGGCTGTTTTACATACCTTAAACCCTTTATTTGGTCGGTTTTCAACACTCCTACTTCTACCCTTTTCTTCCAATTCCTGCCGATTTTGGGGTTTGTTACCCGGATATGGGGTAAACCTTTTTTCTTTTGGACGCTCATTGTCTCTTCTTTTCGTTGGGTAGAAAGTTGGTTCCTGATGATCGCCTCTAGAGTGGTTACTCAGCTGATTATTTACACGCTTCAGGTCCCTCTCTAGGTCTTGACATTTATCCACAACCATTATAAACTTTCTAGAGTATCCACTCCTCTAGTAGTGGTTGCCACTCTAGTGCGTTCTGAGAAATGTAGCGCTAGCTTATACACTAGGTCTCTCTCTTCTATTGGTGGTGTTAAATGCTTTACTTTTAGCACATAGTTGGTTGTTGTCATATTCATTGACGGGCGATAAAATAGTACCATTTTCAGATTACCAATAGTAATTACCAAATTCCAGATGATCGCGTACCCTTCTTTGGATCTGAATGTTCCAGTATTGAGCAAGGAATTTTTCTCTGAAGTCGGCGTATGTTTGGACTCTGTCCGAGATGACTTACCACCACGTACCTGCCCAATTCTTGAGGAACGGCCTAACATGTCCTTCTTGTCCTCGTCGTCCATCAGTGGGTTTACACGAGATACATAAGCCTCAAACAGCCTTAGGAACTCCACAGGAGTCTCATGTGGGTTTCCTGAGAATGCAAGGTTTCCCGGTTCTTCCTTATAGCCGCCACACTTCACGACTCTGGTTTGCTGTGATTTCATTGCCTTAGTCAGATCTTCCCGCATTACCTTTAATTGCTGTTCCACATTTTGATGTACTTCGTCTCGGCCCGCCTTACTCTCTACTTGTTTCTTAACCTCTTTAATATTTTCACCCAGTTGGGTACACTCTTCCCTAGTACTCTGGATTTCTTCTTTATTAGAAGCGTTTGTGTTTTTAATTCAGCAGTTACTTCACCGAATTGTTGGTTAATGAGGGTTACTTTCTGTTCTAACCTTTCATGAAATTCGTTTCTAAATTTATTTAGTTTTTCGACTTGACGGCGAAAATTAGTGTTTACTTGTTTCCTAAATTCCTCTAATGTAGTTATGACCTCTTCGGTATCCTTATCAAACTTAATATTACTCTCATCTATTTTACTAGCTAAATTTGCTATTTCTTCATCTATTTTAAATGTAGCTTCTTTACTACTTTGTTCTATTTGGCTAGTTAAATTTTCATTTATTTGTTTCATTTCGCTAGACAAATATTTATTAGTTTCCTCGATTTTATTATTCACATCATTTATTAATTTTTTATTACTTTCTTCTAATTTTGATTATTTTCTTCTATTTTACTATTTAATTCCTTTATTAAATTTTGATTATTTTCTTCTATTTTATTATTGGTACTATCTATTTTACTATTTAATCGACTCTTTGTTTCTTTTATTTCAGTTTTAGTTTCATCCATTTTAGTGGTTAACTGCTTAAACATCTGTTCAATTGCTACCATATCTACTGCTGGTGATTTAGCCATTTTTTATTGTTATTATTAGTTAACAATTTTTATTTTAATATTTAACCCTTCAACAGTTATTTGTAACCTTAAATTCCACTTCGTTTCAGATTAATTAATATTACAATTTAAACTAGTCACTTGGGTAAAAGCAAAGCCAAATTATATAACTTTCTTTATATAATTTGTCAATTTAATCGTGCCCATTAGTTGCGGCGCCAAACATACAACGCGTCTTTTTATCTAACACACTTATATAATATATTTAATGATATATAAAACGTTACTTACCCGTGATTTTACTTTACCTGGGCGCCAGAACAAATCCCAGATATAAATGACACGGATTCAGCTTAGCTCAGAGCATAGAGACACACTTTCTCAGGATTCGTTCAGTGAATGTGGAATTCAAGGGGAATCGTTACAAATAACACTTAACATTTTTGTTGAAGTTTGTTTAATTACCGTTTTAATTATTTTGTTGAAAAATGCTAATTGTAGGACTTATTGCTACCCTAACTCTTATAATTAATGAGTGTGCGTGAAAAGTGAAGATTAAAACGTCCAAACGACCTATTGGTCTTATCTGGTTTAATTAAGAAAATTTATATCTCACAAACCAGTGCTAAAGAACAGGTCTGCAATAATTTGCACGTTCAACACTACACCTCATTTTCCATTCAACACTCCTATACTATGTTATAACTAATCTTACTAATTAAATACAAAGTGTGAAGTTACTTAGTGTCTTTTTAAATTGTTTATTTTTTTATTATTTATTTATTATTTATTTCATTGATCAATGAATCTATTTCTTACTGTTTGATGCGTCGACCGTAGATGGGAATCCGTAGAGATCCTCCTTTTGATGGTTCAGCACAGAAGAAATGATGTTGACTAATTCTGTTGAACGATGATCTGGGCAATTACAGATGCTGTAGCTCTCTGTTTCACCAGTCACTTCACAATTGATTATTAATTAATTATTTAATTAATTAATGTGGTGTTACACAGCGAGAGTTGTTGTCAAACTGTACTAGTTCCTCTGCAACTGCGGACTACTTCTCGAACTTTTTACTTAAATGAAACTTTGCGTGTTTGTGAAATTAAGCACGTAAATTACACACGTCTAGCGCATTGAAGTCCGAACGAAGAGTGCTCGCTACCCTCCGTCAGAGTTGGCGTCTGTTCTAAATGCAGGATTCTGATTGGTTGTTCAAATAAATCATGCGTTTTTCCAGTTGAAACAATATCGGACAGGTCGACCAAACGCCCCTTGACAGGTCTGAGACGGCACAGAATTACTGGCTAAAATCGCACTTCCTTTGTTTGCAAATCGTTTGATTACAGGTATTTGCAAACGTGTTTTCAAAGATCTGACCACAGAATATTGTTGCTTAGGTCTTTATCTGGGTGTGTGTGAAAACACCTAATTCGTACCTAGCCTAATTCTCGAGTTATTTCGCTTGGCGTTCTTCTTCCGTATATCTTCTGTAAATGTTAATTATATTGGTTGATACTTTGGCTACTTATAGAGCTTTAATTGCTGAACACTATGCTGTTTTCAGAATTGCTGTGTATTTATTGGTTTTAAAGATATTGCAGTTTTAACACATAAATTCAATTGAGCAAAATTTCATGTCGGTACCGGCATTTGTCGTAGCAGTGACGAGGTTAGACAGAGATGGCTGCAATTATACGCTCTCTCTCTTGCTTACGTCGCTATACTCGCTCCGTTTGACACTTTCATATAACGCTCAGATAGGACGACAATATGAATCGTTATAATATATATATGTGTGTGTGTTTTAAATATATTCTGTGAAAACAACTGCTAATAACAATTGGTTTCAAAACATTTTATTGATTTGTATATAGATTCTGAAGACAACAGTTTATAGAGTTGAGACAGTGTTAATAAATAAAACAATTAAAATTTATACAAATATTGTAATTTATGGTTGATAAATAATATCAAACAATTAACGGGTTGAAAATCGAGTGTTCCTGTAGAAACAGGGCTATTTCGGTAAAAACAAATATATTCTTGTAAAAAAGAAATATTCTTGTTTCGTGTTTTGAGTGTGTGTGTGTATATGTGTGTGCCACTGAAAGTTTATACCGCTATTACCAACACTAAATCATGCATCTCCACTATCGTCGTACGGTTTTAAATATATTTTTATACAGTTTTTCTTCCTTTCTTACTTCACTATATCGAATTTTTCGTCGTCGTCACTTCACGGTGATTCGTCTTCACTGCACCCATCTATTCCAGGGCTTACCCACAGACCTTCTGCCAACTGGTTTGTAGTTTACAGCGCGCTTTACTAACCTCTGGTGGCCCATTCTGTAGACGTTCTCCATCCACTGCTGCTTTCGTCCTTCTGTCTTATCATTGTTGGAATATATACCCAGTTCGGCCCTTATGTATTCATTACGCATTCGACCCCTTAAACGATAACCACTCACGTGCAATAAAAAATTAATTTCAGCGCTTTGTGTATGCTGTTTTTCTTCCCCAGTTATCGTCCATGTTTCACTGTCATAAATATGTAAGAACGGTATCGCCATTACTTTATAGGACTTCATTTTAGTATCAGTTCTCGTTTTGTTTCTTAGTCGTTATGTCGAATTCAGAGACGGAATTTCGCGTTTCTTATTCAGGTATTCTTTCATATTATTCTTAGATCAGTGGCGTGGCGCGGATACATGACACCTGTTGCCGGTTGTGATAGGCCTAAAACTTGACATAATATTAATTCGAATTTTTTCTTGTACCAAGTGTTCTTTTTAGAGCATTTTCTATCATTCACTGGGATAAGTAGAGGGTCCCGGTTCGACGGGATCTGACTCTCATTATACTCACACAAAATAAATCAGAACACAAATAATCGAATTAAAAATAATAAAGACATGACTAAACGAACAAAACACAAACAGGTAACCTACGTAGTAACTGGTGCACATCATTTCCGTAAACGAACATAGCTGATAACTGAGCGTTTTGCCGGTTTTTACAGCGGTAACACGTTGGGTGAACGAATGTGTCCCCCCCCTCCGACAGTTTTTACAGTGACAACGACTACGAGGTCATTGACCGTACTCAGTAAAGCATTGGCGATGTCCGAGCCGACAACACAAAACGGTGCAAGTGCACATCAGTTTGAAAGCAATGCTACGCTTTTATTCAAGTTTCCCTACTAATATTGTTCGGAGTTCAAATCATTCAATAACTAAAGTATTTATTCTGTGAAATAATTAATATTATTTTCTCTTATTTCTAGTACTGTTGCCGCCGGCAAAGAGGTTACTTGGCCGCCACGCTACTGCGCACAATACAATACTACACAATATATACTTTTATTGGCGAGATAAAAGACACTATAAATTGTAGAAATGAGTTTGTTTAGGAACTATCGCTGCATACAACGATTATGCCTTCTTGCTCAACTCGAAACTGTTCTCTTTTATTCACAACTTATGCTTAACTTTGAAACTGTCGATTAATTATTCAAGTCTAAAACGACAGGATTATAGTAGAGCTTAAGAAGTTATTGCTAAAGCAAGGTCGATTGAGCGAGCGAGCGAGAGAGAGAGAGAGGGTCTGTGAGGGAGGAAGACTCTGGAAGACGCTTTCAGTTTATTTAATGAATAATGAGACTGTAAAAGCTATCTAAATTTAAACAGAATTCCTGTGTACAACTGTGTTAAACTTTGTGAAATGTGTCGTCCTTCAGAACAAAATGACAATTTGTAACATTTTCCTTTTAAGAAAAACACGATTTAGTATCACAGCTCTTTCGGAATTAATACATTTTAATGTCTTCGTTCCATAAGGTTTTATAAGGTATGCAGGTATTTATATTCTACGCAAATGACATTTGATGGTTTTATTGTAAAATTTTCAATGCAGGATACAAATATGACCTATTTTAGAAGTAACTGTTTTTATACTTCTTCTTCTTCTTCTTCTTCTTCTTCTTCTTCTTCTTCTTCTTCTTCTTCTTCTTCTTCTTCTTCTTCTTCTTCTTCCTCTCAGATTATTTGTCCGCACAAAACTATTGGATGTCTTCTTCTTCTTCTTCTTCTTCTTCTTCTTCTTCTTCTTCTTCTTCTTCTTCTTCTTCTTCTTCTTCTTCTTCTTCTTCTTCTTCTTCTTCTTCTTCTTCTTCTTCTTCTTCAAGGATTAGGTTATATAAACTGGTACCGATCTCATCCTCGGACGACCCACGTCTTGTCTACCAATGACTTTATAGTTCAGTGCCGCTTTCGGCAATCGATCCCATGTCGTCCTTTGGAGACGATCAGACCATTGTCTTCTCTAAATTGAAATAATTTAATTTATGTCCTTTACTTCGAGTTCTGCCCTGATATTTTCCTTCCTTATGCTATCTTGCAGTGTATAATTTAAAGTATTTCAATGAAACTGTATTTCAGCACTCTGAATCTTGCCGTTTCCGTTTTTGTCATGACACCAAGCCTCACTTGCATAAAGCAACTGGGGTATTGCAATTGTCTTATAAAATGTTATTCTTGTGCTGTGTCTTGTTTTATTTGTAAGAGTTCTATTGAATCGTACAAATATACTTAAATTTTTATCTAGTTTTTATCTTATATTTTGTTAAATTTTTACCACAACCTCCTTTGTGGATTTTCCTTCCATTTTCAATTATTTTTGTAACGGATGATAAAAACAAGACCGGATAGGCGTTCTTAGCCAAGATATCTATCCTCGAAACAGCAAAGTTTCTAACGTAATGGTCTCGATGACAATTTATCCCGTGGATATTACCACGGCTGTTTACTCATACAAAACTTTAACAAAACAAATTTTTTGACGTGAATACGTCTTTAAATTTGCTTCCATAGTGGGAGGCAATTCAGAAAACTGATGATAACAAAATCGGGGGATACAGTTTGGTGTTGCAGCTACATATCTATCATCTACATCCAAAATTTAATTACACCACTCGATAGCTAAAGGATCAAAGAATTCGTTACGTTGAGTGAGGACTGTGACGCATCGCGCGCGGCGGAGGGGGAAGCGCCGCCATTTTGAGGTCGTTTCGCTGCGTTAAATAATGTCCGTTTAGTATAAATTTTGACTCGGAGAAGCTAGGACGTTCGTTTGAGTTTCAATCGTAAGCTCTCGTCAAGATCTATCGATTGCGTATATAAAACATTAGTGTGAAATAGTTATAGTGAATATATATTGTGTTAAAGTAAAAAATTAAAATAAATAATGCAATGTCGGCCTATACTCTTTAAAAAGCCAAATCAAAATATAGAGATCGTATACGGTTGGAAAGGGCTTCTCAAGAGCAATCCAGTGATACCCGTAAAACACCATACGACAGAGTGAAGCGGTGCCGGGAACGTAAAAGAATGAAGACGTCCGAGCGGATCAACGACGGCGCCAGTACATCTGCAGCTGGGGCGCCCGAGCCTATGCAAGTGGATGATGTAATCGCTTCTATATCAACGCCGGACTGTATAGACATCGATTGTGTGCGATCGCCGATTATGAAGACACATTGGGCAGCAGCTAGTGCACGTTTCACTACTACGTTTGTCAACAATCCATTCGGACATAAGTGTGATGTGTGTGACCGTCTATGGTTTCTGCGCTCATTGAAGCCACCAAAGGAAAAACACTTACCGCTGCTTAGTAATACTGTCCCAGAAGAGGCAGTGGCTGACTTTAAACTGTGCGGTACGTGTAGGAAATCACTGGACTCGGACAAAGTGCCCACGTTGTCACGTTCGAACCGATTTGTGTATCTAAGCAACATGGGTTGCCCGCATTAGATCCGATCAGTGCACGTCTAGTATCACCGCGTCTGCCATTCATGCAGATACGTCGGTTGCGTTACGACGGCAGCTACGGTATCATCGGACAAGTCATTAATGTACCCGTCGATGTGGACACAATGGTGCAACAGCTACCGCGTCAATTGGACGATAGTAGGGTAAGAATGAGAGTTCTAACGCGGAAGTGACGTCACAGCCTCCTCTTTTGGCGCGAAATTCAAAAATCCAGGTGGTGGGGGTAGACTTCCGGCGCAGCGTGTCGTCATGTGCAGAGGTTATGATGGACCGGGGGGGTAGTGGTGTGTCCCACGTGACCTCGATGGGCGTACCGAAGTTGTCGGCCATGTTGTCGGCGTTCGGCCATGTTGTCGTCGTCGTCCATTTTGTGGGGTTACGTGTGCGTTGATTGGCGGAGGCGTGGCCGCCGTTCGCTGTTCGCCGTCCGGCGGGGGCTTGGCCGCGGCCTGGTCGTGGCTTGACCGCCGCCAGGAGTGGTGGGGTCGTCGTCCATTTTGTCGGCTGTGTGGTGGCCATGTTGGGAAAGCTGGGATGTTGTCGGATTGTGCGTGTGTGCTGGTTAAGGTTGGGCCACGTTGCCGCATCGTGGTGTGTTATAGTGTATGGTTTGGATATATGCTGTGTTTTTCCGGAAGGTTAGCCATGTTGGAAAAGCGTCGACGTTGTCAAGTTGTGCGCCACGTTGTCGGCTCGTGCATGTGTTATAGTGTACGGGTTTTGTATATGTTTACACTGCCACCATTGTCCGGATATCGTCGATGTGAAGGGGTGAATTGTATTGTTGGCCATGTTGTCGGCATTCGGCCATTGTGGTAGGAGTGTGCTGGTTAAGGTACGGCCGGGTTGCCGATTCGTGCATGTGTTATAGTGTATGGTTATGTATATGTAAGGGGTTTTTCCGGAAGTTCGGCCATGTTGGAAAAGCGTCGGTGTTGCCAACTTGTGTTGGGGTTAATCGACGTTGTCGGCTCGGTGTTATAGTGTACGGGTTGAATATATGTTTACACGGCCGCCATTGTTGCCAACTCGTGCATGTGTTATAGTGTACTGGTTTCGGATATATTTACACTGCCACAATTGTCTCGATATCGTCGATGTTGTGTCTATGTGTTAAGTAATTGCATTGTTGCCAACTCAGTCAAGTAGTGTAAGAGTGTGCTGGTTAAGGTTCGGCCACGTTGGCGATTCGAGCGTGTGTTATAGTGTATGGGTTTGGATATATACTGTGTTTTCCGGAAGGGTGTCCACGTTGGAAAAGCGTCGACGTTGTCAACTTGTGCATGTGTGCTGGTTTAGCGTCGGCCACGTTGTCGGCTCGTGCATGTGTTATAGTGTACAGGCTTCAGATATATTTACACTGCCACCATTGTCCGGATATCGTCGATGTGAATAGGTGAATTGCATTGTTGCCAACTGGAGAACTGTACTGGAATCGGTCACGTTGTCAACTTGTGCATGTGTTATAGTGTATGGGTTTAGATATTTACACTGCTGCCGTTCGGATTTACTACTGCGGTGCAAAATTGAATATCATTTCACTTGTAAAAATTGATTATCGTGCATTTGTGCAATTGTTTTGATTGACATTTCACTTATGAAACATGCATGATGGAAGGAAAAAAGGATAGTTGAAAATAAACAACTAAGCAAAGCAAAATTTACATATATTGTAATCAAACACACATTAAAATATACAATAAACTACACACACATACACACAAACACACACACACACCACACAATAACAATATATGTAATCGTACGCGACAAATGAAGATGTCCATTCGGTCCTACTGTACAATTTCTACTATGTAAGCTCTATCCTTTTCTCCACGATAAATTAGTTGCAGTGAACACGGTACTAAATTTTTTAATTCCTCATCTTCGAAAACGCCTGCGTATCTCTTTGGTAGATATACACAATATTTTAGTTTAGGGTCTCTGTAATCTTGGAGAGTGACGAGTACAGCTTTCCCGTACTTTGCGTCTATATTCTGCATTTCTTCTCTTGGATATTTTACGTCGATTATCAATTCCTTTATTTTTTTATACTCAATTGCGCTATTAGTTGCAAACTTTCAGTGAATGACACCATTTTAAAATAAAGAATTTATAATTTTTCGTGCGTCTCTCAACGAATGAACGAATAACGCTCGTGCACAGCGAATAAATAGGGAGGTAGTTGTGGAGGTGGAAACCACTCAACGCACAGTAAGCGTTTATTTTTAACCGTGTGAACAGGATACGAGCTGATTTCTCACGGTTCAATGGGTAGGTGGGGAAGAGGGGAGTCGGTTATTTTTTATACGTCTAGACAGCACTCGTGCTTGTTCGAACATGTCGTCGACGCTAATTTATTTTTAGACAGGTGATGTATTTAACTGTGGAACAGGATACGACTTGATTTCTCACTGTTCGATGGGTAGGTGAGGAAGAGGGGTGACGGTTATTTTTATACGACTAGACAGCACATGCGCTTGTTTGAACATGTCGTCGACGCTAATTTATTTTTAGACAGATGATGTAATCGATAGAAAGGCGACGACTGTTATTTTTTTACGTAAGCGCTAAACAATAATGTTAGTAATTTATCAGAAACATATTGATTATTCTAAAATCTGATACAACCCACTCGCGTAAAGCGTGTACTCTAGTATTTGTACATGTTAAAAGGAAACGTGTACTTTACTAATATCGACACAAGATGTTCATCTCAATGATGTACACGAAAGAGATGGTAACAACAAAAAAAAGCTCTCACACACAAAGTCATGGACGCGCACTTAGTTTGGCTTGCGTTCTGTTTCCCACACGCTGTGATAACAGATGGTGTCAGACAGCTTGTGTGTTCTGTTATTTAAAAAAATTTATGTACGACTACGTTCACACGCCGCGATAAACAGACGGCCAGACAGACGGAGTCGATTACATCATCATAACAACTAATGCACACTCATCAACAAAAAAAGTAACAGCTGCCACACACACACACACACACACACACACACACACACACACACACACACACAGTCAAAGACGCACACTTAGCTTGGCTTGTGTTCTATTTCACACAATAATTTATGTACGTCGCTAACTTTTCGTTCACACGCAACGATAACATATTTTCTGGAAATAAGCGGTACATGAGACAGGCTTTTCCGTGTATTGAACGTAATCAAGTTTAGGACAACTGAAATCTTCTAAATTTATAATAATGAAATGTACAATACGCTACTCCAGAAATCTTTTTTTCTGTAATCCTTTTACAAAAAAAGTTAAAAGGAAACGTGTACTTTACTAATATCGCCACAAGATGTTCGAACAATGTGTCCCCGTCCGTCCACTCTAATCTATAATAACGCTCCGTTAACCAACGGTTTGTCCTTACGTGATTGTGATTCGAAACGATTGTGTTTACTAGAGGTGCAAATATAAAATGCCTGCTGGCATATGCGATGATGTCCATAATGGCTAGTTACTTGCCGAGTTCGTTTCCATCGTCGTCAACAAAACAGTGAAAGTCGTGAAGTTCATTGAAAGCTGTCAGACCAAGGTACAGCATGCCATAACCGATCGTAACGATATACCCATAACCGCAATGTCAACCTGCCTATCGTTAACGAAAACATTGCCACGTTCATTGAAAGCTATCAGACCAAGGTACTGCATTCCATAACTGATCGTAAAGATATACCCATAACCGCAATTCCAACATGCCTATCGTTAAAGAAACCACTGCCACGTTCATTGGAAGCTGTTAGACCAAAGTACAGCATGCCATAACCGATCGTAACGATATACCAACAACCGCAATGTCAACCTGTCTATCGTTAACGAAACCATTGCCAAGATCATAGAAATATGTCAGACCAAGGTACTGCAAGCCATAACCGATCGTAACGATATACCCATAACCGCAATCTCAACTTGCCTATCGTTAACGAAACAATTGCCAAGTCGATTGAAAGCCGCCAGAACAAGCTACTGCATGCCATAACCGATCGTAAAGATATACCCATAACCGCAGTGACAACCTACCTATCGTTAACGAAACCATTGCCACGTTCATTGAAAGCTATTAGACCAAGGTACTACATGCCATAGCCGATCGTAACGATATACCAATCACCGCAATCTCAACCTGCCTATCGTTAACGGAACCATTGCCAAGTTCATTGAAAGCTGTCACACCAAGGTACTACATGCCATAACCGATCGTAACGATATACCCATAACCGCAATGTCAACTTGCCTAACGTTAACGAAACCATTGCCAAGTTCATTGAAAGCTGTCAGATCAAGGTATTGCATGCCATAACCGATCGTAACAAAATACTCATAACCGCAATACCAACCGGCCTATCGTTAACGAAACCATTGCCACGTTCATTGAAAGCTCTCAGACCAAGGTACTGCATGCCTTAACCGATATTAACGATATACCCATAACCGAAATCTCAACCTGCCTATCGTTAACGAAACCATTGCCATGTACATTGAAAGCCGTCAGAACAAGGTACTGCATGCCATAACCGATCGTAATGATATACGCATAAACGCAATGTCAGCCTGCTTATCGTTAACGAAACCATTGCCATGTTCATTGAAAGCTGACAGACCAAGTTACTGCATGCCATAACCGATCGTAACGATATACCCATAACCGCAATGTCAACCTGCCTATCGTTAACGAAACCATTGCCAATTTCATTGAAAGCCGCCAGACGAAGGTACTGCATGACATAACCGATTGTAACGATATACCCATAACCGCAATGTCAACATTCCTATCTTTAACGAAATCATAGCCAAGTTCATTGAAAGCCGCCAGACCAAGATACTGCATGCCGCAACCAATTGTAACGATATGCCCATAACCGCAATGTCAACCTGCCTATCGTTAACGAAACCATTGCTACGTTCATTAAAAGCTGCCAGACCAAGTTACTGCATGTCGTAACTGATTGTAACGATATACCCATAACCGCAATGTCAACATTCCTATCATTAACGAAAACATAGCCAAGTTCATTGAAAGCCGTCAGACCAAGTTACTGCATGCCATAACCGATTGTAACGATATGCCCATAACCGCAATGTCAACATGCCTATCGTTAACTAAACCATTGCTACGTTCATTAAAAGCTGCCAGACACAGGTACTTCATGCCATAACCGATCTTAACGATATACCCACAACGGCAATGTCAACCTGCCTATCGTTAAAGAAACAATTGCCAAGTTCATTGAAAGCTGTCAGACCAAGGTAGTGCATGCCATAACCGATCGTAACGATATACACATATCCGCAATGTCAGCCTGCCTATCGTTAACGAAAGCATTGACACGTTCATTGAAAGCTGTCAGACCAAAGTACTGCATAACATAACCGATTTTAACGATATAAACACAACCGCAATGTCAACCTGCCTAACGTTAACGAAACCATTGCATCGTTCATTGAAATCTGTCAGGCCAAGGTACTGCATGCCATAACCGATCTTAACGGTATACCCACAACAGCAATGTCAACCTGCTTATCGTTAAAGAAACAATTGCCAAGTTCATTGAAAGCTGTCAGACCAAGGTAGTGCATGCCATAACCGATCGTAACGATATACACATAACCGCAACGTCAACCTGCCTATCAACGAAACCATTGCTACGTTCATTAAAAGCTGCCAGACAAAGGTACTGCATGCCATAACCGATCTTAACGATATACCCACAACCGCAATGTCAACCTGCCTATCGTTAAACGAACAATTGCCATGTTCATTGAAAGCTGTCAGACCAAGGTAATGCATGTCATAACCGATCGTAACGATATACACATATCTGCAATTTCAGCCTGCCTATCGTTAACGAAAGCATTGGCACGTTCATTCAAATCTGTCAGACCAAGTTACTGCATGCCATAACCAATCTTAACGGTATACCCACAACCGCAATGTCAACCTGCCTATCGTTAAAGAAACAATTGCCAAGTTCATTGAAAGCTGTCAGACCAAGGTACTGCATGCCAAAGCCGATCGTAACGATATACCAATCACCGCAATCTCAACCTGCCTATCGTTAACGGAACCATTGCCAAGTTCATTGAAAGCTGTCAGACCAAGGTACTACATGCCATAACCGATCGTAACGATATACCCATAACCGCAATGTCAACCTGCCTAACGTTAACGAAACCATTGCCAAGTTCATTGAAAGCTGTCAGATCAAGGTATTGCATGCCATAACCGATCGTAACAAAATACTCATAACCGCAATACCAACCGGCCTATCGTTAACGAAACCATTGCCACGTTCATTGAAAGCTCTCACACCAAGGTACTGCATGCCTTAACCGA
Organism: Magicicada septendecula; assembly: GCA_034769895.1. Lineage (NCBI taxonomy): Eukaryota > Metazoa > Arthropoda > Insecta > Hemiptera > Cicadidae > Magicicada > Magicicada septendecula. The sequence goes on from CM068367.1 coordinate 55,944,590, forward strand.
TATTAACGATATACCCATAACCGAAATCTCAACCTGCCTATCGTTAACGAAACCATTGCCATGTACATTGAAAGCCGTCAGAACAAGGTACTGCATGCCATAACCGATCGTAACGATATACCCATAACCGCAATGTCAACCTGCCTATCGTTAACGAAACCATTGCCAATTTCATTGAAAGCCGCCAGACGAAGGTACTGCATGACATAACCGATTGTAACGATATACCCATAACCGCAATGTCAACATTCCTATCTTTAACGAAATCATAGCCAAGTTCATTGAAAGCCGTCAGACCAAGTTACTGCATGCCATAACCGATTGTAACGATATGCCCATAACCGCAATGTCAACTTGCCTATCGTTAACTAAACCATTGCTACGTTCATTAAAAGCTGCCAGACACAGGTACTTCAAGCCATAACCGATCTTAACGATATACCCACAACGGCAATGTCAACCTGCCTATCGTTAAAGAAACAATTGCCAAGTTCATTGAAAGCTGTCAGACCAAGGTAGTGCATGCCATAACCGATCGTAACGATATACACATATCCGCAATGTCAGCCTGCCTATCGTTAACGAAAGCATTGACACGTTCATTGAAAGCTGTCAGACCAAAGTACTGCATGACATAACCGATTTTAACGATATAAACACAACCGCAATGTCAACCTGCCTAACGTTAACGAAACCATTGCATCGTTCATTGAAATCTGTCAGGCCAAGGTACTGCATGCCATAACCGATCTTAACGGTATACCCACAACAGCAATGTCAACCTGCTTATCGTTAAAGAAACAATTGCCAAGTTCATTGAAAGCTGTCAGACCAAGGTAGTGCATGCCATAACCGATCGTAACGATATACACATAACCGCAACGTCAACCTGCCTATCAACGAAACCATTGCTACGTTCATTAAAAGCTGCCAGACAAAGGTACTGCATGCCATAACCGATCTTAACGATATACCCACAACCGCAATGTCAACCTGCCTATCGTTAAAGGAACAATTGCCATGTTCATTGAAAGCTGTCAGACCAAGGTAGTGCATGTCATAACCGATCGTAACGATATACACATATCTGCAATTTCAGCCTGCCTATCGTTAACGAAAGCATTGACACGTTCATTGAAATCTGTCAGACCAAGTTACTGCATGCCATAACCAATCTTAACGGTATACCCACAACCGCAATGTCAACCTGCCTATCGTTAAAGAAACAATTGCCAAGTTCATTGAAAGCTGTCAGACCAAGGTAGTGCATGCCATAACCGATCGTAACGATATACACATAACCGCAGCGTCATCCTGCCTATCGTTAACGAAAGCATTGACACGTTCATTGAAAGCTAACAGACCAAGTTACTGCATGCCATAACCGATCGTAACGATACACCCATAACCGCAATGCCAACCTGCGTATCGTTAACGAAACCATTGCCACATTCATTGTAATTTGTCAGACCAAGGTACTGCATGACATAAACGATTTTAACGATATAACCACAACCGCAATGTCAACATGCCTAACGTTAACGAAACCATTGCCTCGTTCATTGAAATCTGTCAGACCAAGGTACTGCAAGCCATAACCGATCATAACGATATACCGACAACCGCAATGTCTACCTGCCTATCCTTAAAGAAACAATTGCCAAGTTCATTGAAAGCTGTCAGACCAAGTTAGTGCATGTCTTAACTTATCGTAACAATATACACATAACCGCAATGTCAGCCTGCCTATCGTTAACGAAAAAATTGCATTGTTCATTGAAAGCTGTCAGACCAAGTTAGTGCATGTCATAAACTATCGTAACGATATACACATAACCGCAATGTCAGCCTGCCTATCGTTAACGAAAACATTGTCATGTTCATTGAAAGCTGGCAGACCAAGTTACTGCATGCCATAACCGATCGTAACGATATACCCATAACTGCAATGTCAACCTGCCTATCTTTAACGAAACAATTGCCACGTTCATTGAAAGGTGTCAGACCAAGTTACTGCATGCCACAACCGATCGTAACGATATACCCACAACCGCAATGCCAACCTGCCTATCGTTAACGAAACCATTGCCACATTCATTGTAATTTGTCAGACCAAGTTACTGCATGCCATAACCGATCGTAACGATATACCGACAACTGCAATGTCAAACTGCCTATCTTTAAAGAAACAATTGCCAAGTTCATGGAAAGCTGCCAGATCAAGGTATTGCATGCCATAAAGAAACAATTTCCAAGTTCATTGAAAGCTGTCAGACCAAGTTAGTGCATGTCCTAACTTATCGTAACAATATACACATAACCGCAATGTCAGCCTGCCTATCGTTAACGAAAACATTGCATTGTTCATTGAAAGCTGTCAGACCATGTTAGTGCATGACATAAACTATCGTAACGATATACACATAACCGCAGTGTCAGCCTGCCTATCGTTAACGAAAACATTGCCATGTTCATTGAAAGCTGGCAGACCAAGTTACTGCATGCCATAACCGATCGTAACGATATACCCATAACTGCAATGTCAACCTGCCTATCTTTAACGAAACAATTGCCACGTTCATTGAAAGGTGTCAGACCAAGATACTGCATGCCACAACCGATCGTAACGATATACCCACAACCGCAATGCCAACCTGCCTATCGTTAACGAAACCATTGCCACATTCATTGTAATTTGTCAGACCAAGGTACTGCATGCCATAACCGATCTTAACGATATACCGACAACTGCAATGTCAAACTGCCTATCTTTAAAGAAACAATTGCCAAGTTCATGGAAAGCTGCCAGATCAAGGTATTGCATGCCATAACCGATCGTAACGATATACCCATTATCAAACTGCCTATCGTTAACGAAACCATTGTCACGTTCATTGAAACCTGTCAGACCAAGGTAGTGCAAGCCATAACCGATCGTAACGATATACCAATACACATAACCGCGATGTCAACCTGCCTATCGTTAACGAAATCATTGCCACGTTCATTGAAATCTGACAGACCAAGTTACTGCATGCCATAACCGATCGTAACGATATACCCATAACCGCAATGTCAACCTGCCTATCGTTAACGAAACCATTGCCAATTTCATTGAAAGCCGCCAGACCAAGGTACTGAATGACATAACCGATTGTAACGATATACCCATAACCGCAATGTCAACATTCCTATCTTTAACGAAATCATAGCCAATTTCATTGAAAGCCGTCAGACCAAGTTACTGAATGCCGCAACCAATTGTAACGATATGCCCATTACCGCAATGTCAACCTGGCTATCGTTAACAAAACCATTGGTACTTTCATTAAAAGCTGCCAGACGAAGGTACTGCATGCCATAACCGATCGTAACGATTTACCCACAACCGCAATGTCAACCTGCCTATCTTTAAAGATACCATTGCCAAGTTCATTGAATGTCGCCAGACCATGTTACTGCATGCCATAACCGATTGTAACGATATACCCATAACCGCAATGTCATCCTGCCTATCGTTAACGAAACCTTTGCCAAGTTGATTGAAAGCCGCCAGACCAAGTTACTGCATGTCGTAACCGATTGTAGCGATATACCCACAACCGCAATGTCAACCTGCCTATCGTTAAAGAAACAATTGCCAAGTTCATTGAAAGCTGTCAGACCAAGTTACTGCATGCCATAACCGATCTTAACGATATACCCATAACCGCAATGTCATCCTGCCTATCGTTAACGAAACCATTGCCAAGTTGATTGAAAGCCGCCAGACCAAGTTACTGCATGTCGTAACCGATTGTAACGATATACCCACAACCGCAATGTCAACCTGCCTATAGTTAACGAAACCACTGCTACGTTCATTAAAAGCTGACAGACGAAGGTACTGCATGCCATAACCGATCGTAACGATATACCCACAACCGCAATGTCAACCTGCCTATCTTTAAAAACACCATTAGGCAGGTAGACATTGCGGTTGTCGGTATATCGTTAAGATCGTTTAAGGCTTGCAGTACCTTGGTCTGACAGATTTCAATGAACGAGGCAATGGTTTCGTTAACGATAGGCAGGTTGACATTGCGGTTGTGGTTATATCGTTAAAATCGTTTATGTCATGCAATACTTTGGTCTGACAGCTTTCAATGAACGTGTCAATGCTTTCGTTAACGATAGGCAGGATGACGTTGCGGTTATGTGTATATCGTTACGATCGGTTGTGGCATGCACTACCTTGGTCTGACAGCTTTGAATGAACTTGGCAATTGTTTCTTTAACGATAGGCAGGTTGACATTGCGGTTGTGGGTATATCGTTACAATCGGTTACGACATGCAGTAACTTGGTCTGGCGGCTTTCAATCAACTTGGCAATGGTTTCGTTAACGATAGGCAAGATGACATTGCGGTTATGGGTATATCGTTACGATCGGTTATGGCATGCAGTAACATGGTCTGGCGACATTCAATGAACTTGGCAATGGTATCTTTAAAGATAGGCAGGTTGGCATTGCGATTGTGGGTATATCGTTACGATCGGTTATGGCATGCAGTACCTTCGTCTGGCAGCTTTTAATGAACGTAGCAATGGTTTTGTTAACGATAGCCTGGTTGACATTGCGGTAATGTGCATATCGTTACAATTGGTTGCGGCATGCAGTAACTTGGTCTGACGGCTTTCAATGAAATTGGCTATGATTTCGTTAAAGATAGGAATGTTGACATTGCGGTTATGGGTATATCGTTACAATCGGTTCTGTCATTCAGTACCTTGGTCTGGAGGCTTTCAATGAAATTGGCAATGGTTTCGTTAACGATAGGCAGGTTGACATTGCGGTTACGGGTATATCGTTACGATCGGTTATGGCATGCAGTAACTTGGTCTGTCAGATTTCAATGAACGTGGCAATGATTTCTTTAACGATAGGCATGTTGGAATTGCGGTTATGGGTATAGGTATATCGTTACGATCGGTTATGGCTTGCACTACCTTGGTCTGACAGGTTTCAATGAACGTAATGGTTTCGTTAACGATAGGCAGGTTGATTATGGGTATATCATTACGATCGGTTATGGCATGCAATACCTTGGTCTGGCAGCTTTCCATGAACTTGGCAATTGTTTCTTTAAGGATAGGCAGTTTGACATTGCAGTTGTCGGTATATCGTTAAGATCGGTTATGGCATGCAGTACCTTGGTCTGACAAATTACAATGAATGTGGCAATGGTTTCGCTAACGATAGGCAGGTTGGCATTGCGGTTGTGGGTATATCGTTACGATCGGTTGTGGCATGCAGTATCTTGGTCTGACACCTTTCAATGGACGTGGCAATTGTTTCGTTAAAGATAGGCAGGTTGACATTGCAGTTATGGGTATATCGTTACGATCGGTTATGGCATGCAGTAACTTGGACTGCCAGCTTTCAATGAACATGGCAATGTTTTCGTTAACGATAGGCAGGCTGACATTGGGGTTATGTGTATATCGTTACGATAGGTTATGTCATGCACTACCTTGGTCTGACAGCTTTCAATGAACAATGCAATGTTTTCGTTAACGATAGGCAGGCTGACATTGCGGTTATGTTTATATCGTTACGATAAGCTAGGGCATGCACTAACTTGGTCTGACAGCTTTCAATGAACTTGGCAATTGTTTCTTTAAGGATAGGCAGGTAGACATTGCGGTTGTCGGTATATCGTTATGATCGTTTATGGCTTGCAGTACCTTGGTCTGACAGATTTCAATGAACGAGGCAATGGTTTCGTTAACGTTAGGCATGTTGACATTGCGGTTGTGGTTATATCGTTAAAATCGTTTATGTCATGCAGTACTTTTGTCTGACAGCTTTCAATGAACGTGTCAATGCTTTCGTTGACGATAGGCTGGATGACGTCGCGGTTATGTGTATATCGTTACGATCGGTTATGGCATGCACTACCTTGGTCTGTCAGCTTTCAATGAACTTGGCAATTGTTTCTTTAACGAGAGGCAGGTTGACATTTCGGTTGTGGGTATATCGTTACAATCGGTTACGACATGTAGTAACTTGGTCTGGCGGCTTTCAATCAACTTGGCAATGGTTTCGTTAACGATAGGCAGGATGACATTGCGGTTATGGGTATATCGTTACGATCGGTTATGGCATGCAGTAACATGGTCTGGCGACATTCAATGAACTTGGCAATGGTATCTTTAAAGATAGGCAGGTTGACATTGCGGTTGTGGGTATATCGTTACAATCGGTTACGACATGCAGTAACTTGGTCTGCCGGCTTTCAATCAATTTGGCAATGGTTTCGTTAACGATAGGCAGGTTGACATTGCGGTTGTGGGTATATCGTTACAATCGGTTACGACATGCAGTAACTTGGTCTGGCGGCTGTCAATCAACTTGGCAATGGTTTCGTTAACGATAGGCAGGATGACATTGCTGTTATGGGTATATCGTTAAGATCCGTTATGGCATGCAGTAACTTGGTCTGACAGCTTTCAATGAACTTGGCAATTGTTTCTTTAACGATAGGCAGTTTGACATTGCGGTTGTGGGTATATCGTTACAATCTGTTACGACATGCAGTAACTTGGTCTGGCGGCTTTCAATCAACTTGGCAATGGTTTCGTTAACGATATTCAGGATGACATTGCGGTTATGGGTATATCGTTACGATCGGTTATGGCATGCAGTAACATGGTCTGGCGACATTCAATGAACTTGGCAATGGTATCTTTAAAGATAGGCAGGTTGACATTGCGGTTGTGGGTATATCGTTACAATCGGTTACGACATGCAGTAACTTGGTCTGGTGGCTTCAGTCAACTTGGCAATGGTTTCGTTAACGATAGGCAGGATGACATTGCGGTTATGGGTATATCGTTACGATCGGTTATGGCATGCAGTACATGGTCTGGCGACATTCAATGAACTTGGCAATGGTATCTTTAAATATAGGCAGGTTGACATTGCGGTTGTGGGTATATCGTTACGATCGGTTATGGCATGCAGTACCTTCGTCTGGCAGCTTTTAATGAACGTAGCAATGGTTTCGTTAACGATAGCCAGGTTGACATTGCGGTTATGGGCATATAGTTACAATTGGTTGCGGGATGCAGTTCTTGGTCTGACGGCTTTCAATGAACTTGGCTATGATTTCGTTAAAGATAGGAATGTTGACATTGCGGTTATGGGTATATCGTTACAATCGGTTATGTCATTCAGTACCTTGGTCTGGCGGCTTTCAATGAAATTGGCAATGGTTTCGTTAACGATAGGCAGGTTGACATTGCAGTATGGGTATATCGTTACGATAGGTTATGGCATGCAGTAACTTGGTCTGTCAGATTTCAATGAACGTGGCAATGATTTCGTTAACGATAGGCAGGTTGACATTGCGGTTATGGGTATAGGTATATCGTTACGATCGGTTATGGCTTGGACTACCTTGGTCTACAGGTTTCAATGAACGTGACAATGGTTTCGTTAACGATAGGAAGGTTGGTTTTGGGTATATCGTTACGATCGGTTATGGCATTCAGTACCTTGGTCTGGCAGCTTTCCATGAACTTGGCAATTGTTTCTTTAAGGATAGGCAGTTTGACATTGCAGTTGTCGGTATATCGTTAAGATCGGTTATGGCATGCAGTAGCTTGGTCTGATAAATTACAATGAATGTGGCAATGGTTTCGTTAACGATAGGCAGGTTGGCATTGCGGTTGTGGGTATATCGTTACGATCGGTTATGGCATGCAGTGTCTTGGTCTGACACCTTTCAATTAACGTGGCAATTGTTTCGTTAAAGATAGGCAGGTTGACATTGCAGTTATGGGTATATCGTTACGATCGGTTATGGCATGCAGTAACTTGGTCTGTCAGCTTTCAATGAACATGGCAATGTTTTCGTTAACGATAGGCAGGCTGACATTGCGGTTATGTGTATATCGTTACGATAGGTTATGGCATGCACTACCTTGGTCTGACAGCTTTCAATGAACTTGGCAACTGTTTCTTTAAGGATGGGCAGGTAGACATTGCGGTTGTCGGTATATCGTTAAGATCGGTTATGGCTTGCAGTACCATGGTCTGACAGATTTCAATTAACGAGGCAATGGTTTCGTTAACGTTAGGCAGGTTGACATTGCGGTTGTGGTTATATCGTTAAAATCGTTTATGTCATGCAGTACTTTGGTCTGACAGCTTTCAATGAACGTGTCAATGCTTTCGTTAACGATAGGCAGGATGACGTTGCGGTTATGTGTATATCGTTACGATCGGTTATGGCATGCACTACCTTGGTCTGACAGCTTTCAATAAACTTGGCAATTGTTTCTTTAACGATAGGCAGGTTGACATTGCGGTTGTGGGTATATCGTTAAGATTGGTTATGGCATGCAGTAACTTGGTCTGACAGATTTCAATGAACGTGTCAATGCTTTCGTTAACGATAGGCAGGCTGAAATTGCAGATATGTGTATATCGTTACGATCGGTTATGACATGCACTACCTTGGTCTGACAGCTTTCAATGAACATGGCAATTGTTCCTTTAACGATAGGCAGGTTGACATTGCGGTTGTGGGTATATCGTTAAGATCGGTTATGGCATGCAGTACCTTTGTCTGGCAGCTTTTAATGAATGTAGCAATGGTTTCGTTGATAGGCAGGTTGACGTTGCGGTTATGTGTATATCGTTACGATCGGTTATGGCATGCACTACCTTGGTCTGACAGCTTTCAATGAACTTGGCAATTGTTTCTTTAACGATAAGCAGGTTGACATTGCGGTTGTGGGTATATCGTTAAGATCGGTTATGGCATGCAGTACCTTCGTCTGACAGCTTTTAATGAACTTGGCTATGATTTCTTTAAAGATAGGAATGTTGACATTGCGGTTATGGGTATATCGTTACAATCGGTTACGACATGCAGTAACTTGGTCTGTCGGCTTTCAATCAACTTAGCAATGGTTTCGTTAACGATAGGCAAGATGATATTGCGGTTATGGGTATATCGTTACGATCGGTAATGGCATGCATTAACATGGTCTGGCGGCATTTAATGAACTTGGCAATGGTATCTTTAACGATAGGCAGGTTGACATTGCGGTTGTGGGTATATCGTTACGATCGGTTATTGCATGCAATACCTTCGTCTGGCAGCTTTTAATGAACGTAGCAATCGTTTCGTTAACGATAGGCAGGTTGACATTGCAGTTATGGGCATATCGTTACAATTGGTTGCGGCATGCAGTATCTTGGTCTGACGGCTTTCAATGAACTTGTCTATGATTTCGTTAAAGATAGGAATGTTGACATTGCGGTTATGGGTATATCGTTACAATCGGTTATGTCATGCAGTACCTTGGTCTGGCGGCTTTCAATGAAATTGGCAATGGTTTCGTTAACGATAGGCAGGTTGACATTGCGGTTATGGGTATATCGTTACGATCGGTTATGGCATGCAGTAACTTGGTCTGCCATCCATCAATGAACATGGCAATGGTTTCGTTAACGATAAGCAGCTTGTCACTGCGGTTATGGGTATATCTTTACGATCGGTTATGGCATGCAGTAGCTTGTTCTGGCGGCTTTCTATCGACTTGGCAATTGTTTCGTTAACGATAGGCAAGTTGAGATTGCGGTTATGGGTATATCGTTACAATCGGTTGTGGCTTGCAGTACCTTGGTCTGACATATTTCAATGATCTTGGCAATGGTTTCGTTAACGATAGACAGGTTGACATTGCGGTTGTTGGTATATCGTTACGATCGGTTATGGCATGCTGTACCTTGGTCTATCAGCTTCCAATGAACGTGGCAATGGTTTCTTTAACGATAGGAATGTTGGAATTGCGGTTATGGGTATATCGTTGCGATCAGTTATGGAATGCAGTACCTTGGTCTGACAGCTTTCAATGAACGTGGCAATGTTTTAGTTAACGATATTCAGGTTGACATTGCGGTTATGGGTATATCGTTACGATCGGTTATGGCTTGCTGTACCTTGGTCTGACAGCTTTCAATGAACTTCACGACTTTCACTGTTTTGTTGACGACGATGGAAACGAACTCGGCAAGTAACTAGCCATTATGGACATCATCGCATATGCCAGCAGGCATTTTATATTTGCACCTCTAGTAAACACAATCGTTTCGAATCACAATCACGTAAGGACAAACCGTTGGTTAACGGAGCGTTATTATAGATTAGAGTGGACGGACGGAGACACATCGTTCGAACATCTTGTGGCGATATTAGTAAAGTACACGTTTCCTTTTAACTTTTTTTTGTAAAAGGATTACAGAAAAAAAGATTTCTGGAGAAGCGTATTGTACATTTCATTATTATAAATTTAGAAGATTTCAGTTGTCCTAAACTTGATTACGTTCTATACACGGAAAAGCCTGTCTCATGTACCGCTTATTTCCAGAAAATATGTTATCGTTGCGTGTGAATGAAAAGTTAGCGACGTACATAAATTATTGTGTGAAATAGAACACAAGCCAAGCTAAGTGTGCGTCTTTGACTGTGTGTGTGTGTGTGTGTGTGTGTGTGTGTGTGGCAGCTGTTACTTTTTTTGTTGATGAGTGTGCATTAGTTGTTATGATGATGTAATCGACTCCGTCTGTCTGGCCGTCTGTTTATCGCGGCGTGTGAACGTAGTCGTACATAAATTTTTTTAAATAACAGAACACACAAGCTGTCTGACACCATCTGTTATCACAGCGTGTGGGAAACAGAACGCAAGCCAAACTAAGTGCGCGTCCATGACTTTGTGTGTGAGAGCTTTTTTTTTGTTGTTACCATCTCTTTCGTGTACATCATTGAGATGAACATCTTGTGTCGATATTAGTAAAGTACACGTTTCCTTTTAACATGTACAAATACTAGAGTACACGCTTTACGCGAGTGTGTTGTATCAGATTTTAGAATAATCAATATGTTTCTGATAAATTACTAACATTATTGTTTAGCGCTTACGTAAAAAAATAACAGTCGTCGCCTTTCTATCGATTACATCATCTGTCTAAAAATAAATTAGCGTCGACGACATGTTCAAACAAGCGCATGTGCTGTCTAGTCGTATAAAAATAACCGACACCCCTCTTCCTCACCTACCCATCGAACAGTGAGAAATCAAGTCGTATCCTGTTCACACAGTTAAATACATCACCTGTCTAAAAATAAATTAGCGTCGACGACATGTTCGAACAAGCACGAGTGCTGTCTAGACGTATAAAAAATAACCGACTCCCCTCTTCCCCACCTACCCATTGAACCGTGAGAAATCAGCTCGTATCCTGTTCACACGGTTAAAAATAAACGCTTACTGTGCGTTGAGTGGTTTCCACCTCCACAACTACCTCCCTATTTATTCGCTGTGCACGAGCGTTATTCGTTCATTCGTTGAGAGACGCACGAAAAATTATAAATTCTTTATTTTAAAATGGTGTCATTCACTGAAAAGTTTGCAACTATTAGCGCAATTGAGTATAAAAAAATAAAGGAATTGATAATCGACGTAAAATATCCAATAGAAAAAATGCAGAATATAGACGCAAAGTACGGGAAAGCTGTACTCGTCACTCTCCAAGATTACAGAGACCCTAAACTAAAATATTGTGTATATCTACCAAAGAGATACGCAGGCGTTTTCGAAGATGAGGAATTAAAAAATTTAGTACCGTGTTCACTGCAACTAATTTATCGTGGAGAAAAGGATAGAGCTTACATAGTAGAAATTGTACAGTAGGACCGAATGGACATCTTCATTTGTCGCGTACGATTACATATATTGTTATTGTGTGGTGTGTGTGTGTTTGTGTGTATGTGTGTGTAGTTTATTGAATATTTTTATGTGTGTTTGATTACAATATATGTAAATTTTGCTTTGCTTAGTTGTTTATTTTCAACTATCCTTTTTTCCTTCCATCATGCATGTTTCATAAGTGAAATGTCAATCAGAACAATTGCACAAATGCACGATAATCAATTTTTACAAGTGAAATGATATTCAATTTTGCACCGCAGTAGTAAATCCGAACGGCAGCAGTGTAAATATCTAAACCCATACACTATAACACATGCACAAGTTGACAACGTGACCAACGCCAGTACAGTTCTCGAGTTGGCAACAATGCAATTCACCTCTTCACATCGACGATATCCGGACAATGGGGTGGCAGTGTAAATATATCTGAAACCCGTACACTATAACACATGCATGAGTCGACAACGTGACCGATTCCAGTACAGTTCTCCAGTTGGCAACAATGCAATTCACCTATTCACATCGACGATATCCGGACAATGGTGGCAGTGTAAATATATCTGAAACCTGTACACTATAACACATGCACGAGCCGACAACGTGGCCGACGCTAAACCAGCACACATGCACAAGTTGACAACGTCGACGCTTTTCCAACGTGGACACCCTTCCGGAAAACACAGTATATATCCAAACCCATACACTATAACACACGCTCGAATCGCCAACGTGGCCGAACCTTAACCAGCACACTCTTACACTACTTGACTGAGTTGGCAACAATGCAATTACTTAACACATAGACACAACATCGACGATATCGAGACAATTGTGGCAGTGTAAATATATCCGAAACCAGTACACTATAACACATGCACGAGTTGGCAACAATGGCGGCAGTGTAAACATATATTCAACCCGTACACTATAACACCGAGCCGACAACGTCGATTAACCCCAACACAAGTTGGCAACACCGACGCTTTTCCAACATGGCCGAACTTCCGGAAAAACCCCTTACATATACATAACCATACACTATAACACATGCACGAATCGGCTACCCGGCCGTACCTTAACCAGCACACTCCTACCACAACCCGACAACATCGCAGCTTTTCCAACATGGCCGACGCCGCCGACAAAATGGACGACGACCCCACCACTCCTGGCGACGATCAAGCCACGACCAGGCCGCCGCCCAGCGACGATGACGACGTCAACGACGACGTCAACGGCGAACGGCGAACAACGCCACGCCTCCGCCAATCAACGCACACATAACCCCACTTTAGGCGGCGACGACGACAACATGGCCGAATGCCGACAACATGGCCAACAATACAATTCACCCCTTCACATCGACGATATCCGGACAATGGTGGCAGTGTAAACATATACAAAACCCGTACACTATAACACATGCACGAGCCGACAACGTGGCGCACAACTTGACAACGTCGACGCTTTTCCAACATGGCTAACCTTCCGGAAAAACACAGCATATATCCAAACCATACACTATAACACACCACGATGCGGCAACGTGGCCCAACCTTAACCAGCACACACGCACAATCCGACAACATCCCAGCTTTCCCAACATGGCCACCACACAGCCGACAAAATGGACGACGACCCCACCACTCCTGGCGGCGGTCAAGCCACGACCAGGCCGCGGCCAAGCCCCCGCCGGACGGCGAACAGCGAACGGCGGCCACGCCTCCGCCAATCAACGCACACGTAACCCCACAAAATGGACGACGACGACAACATGGCCGAACGCCGACAACATGGCCGACAACTTCGGTACGCCCATCGAGGTCACGTGGGACACACCACTACCCCCCCGGTCCATCATAACCTCTGCACATGACGACACGCTGCGCCAGAAGTCTACTCCCACCACCTGGATTTTTGAATTTCGCGCCAAAAGAGGGGGCTGTGACGTCACTTCCGCGTTAGAACTCTCATTCTTACCCTACTGACGATGATCAGGCGTTCAATGTCAACATCAAGAAGAACATGATACATATAATACGCTCAAAGAAAATATTACCCGTTACGTACACGTATTCACGTAAAACACACGGCCGTATCCACGACACAGCCACACCCCGTATTTTTTTTCTACACGGTGCCGGAACAGGTTTGTATAACCTAATCCTTAAAGAGGAGAAGAAGAAGAAGAAGAAGAAGAAGAAGATGAAGAAGAAGAAGAAGAAGAAGAAGAAGAAGAAGAAGAAGAAGAAGAAGAAGAAGAATACGAAGAAGAAGATTAGATAATGAGAGAGAATGAGAGTAACAGAGAGAATGAGATAGAGCAGAAGACAGACAGACGGACGGACAGACAGATAGACAGGGAGACAGAATATTCAAGGAAGACAGTTTCAGTTTCCCAGACGGAAGCAGAAGAAGGCGCAAATATTATCGGAATGCTGGCACCAGAAACCGTCACAACAAAGTGTAAGAAAAACTATAGTTTATTAATTGCTTAAAATAAATATATAAAATGCCTTATTCTCTTATAAAAAATAAGATATGGTAACCATGTAAGTAATAAAATATAAATATGTAATAAAATAATAAACTATGCGAAGGCTTTCTTATTAATAGTAAAAGAAAATAAAAACAACAAAATTATGAAATTTTATTATATTTTTATCTAATTATAATTGTTATATTTCAACTTAAATAAACAGGCATATGTGTTTTAAAATTTATTAGTAAATTGAATTAATAATATATTGTAAATCGTAACCATCCCAAGCTGTCTTATTTTCACCGCAACTTTCCATGCTTTTACCGTATTTAGTTATTAAAAAAAGAGATCATCGTTAGGTTCGTATGCATTCATTTAGTATCGGTAATTGTAGATAGTAAATTGGGTACTGCGCCTTTATCCGTCCGGCAGTCATTTTCGATATTTCGATTACGCGATTGTTTGGCTTCGATCTTTAGTGAATATCGCTCATAATTTTATGTAGGTGAAAGAATTATACAAATTTTAGTTTCGTATGTTGCAAAATAGTTGGCTGGCGATTGCTGTTGGTGTTCTTAGTCCTTTTTTAATGAAAAACTATTGCAGCCGTAGTAGCCTATAGGCCTATTACAGTTGCATTTCTGTGACGCCAAAAGTTGATGTTTTTAGGTTACCATGAGAACTGAAATTACACATGGAAAGCGATACGTGTGTAATGTAAAACTCGTTATTTTTTGACGGAAACTACGAAAAAAACAACTCGAAAGTAAGGTCTGTTACTATAAATGTCTCCTTTTTTGTGGCAGAACTCGATTTTCAGTAGAACTCGTTTTCCCAGTAGTAATCGTGTTTTTCATTAATACTCGATCTGTGAATTGATCATTGAAAAACCACCGAACTCGATAGTAAGGGGAGAGGGCCAAGGGCCACCCCTTGCCTATTACTATACATGCCACGTTTTTGTGGCAGAGCTCGTTTTTTCGGTAATATTTGTTTTTCAACAAGTACTCGTTTTTGTGGCTAACCGAATAAGAACGTCCATTATGTACAATAGGCTATGTAGAGCGTATTTTGTAATTCCTTAAAACATTGTTTTTTTGTGTTTTTTCCATTAACCATAAATATTTGTATTTTTCAGTTTACATTTGCAGTTGTAGTTTTGTTAATTTGTAAATTCAAAATTGTTAGGTCCTTTATTCTTTATTTTAAGTGTTACTGTGTTATAAGAATTGTATATACACATTAAACGTTATGGTTTCCTCAACCATGACTTTTATTTATTTCAGCAGTAACTGAAAACCAAAAACCATTGTCACCTAAAATAACAAATAAAAACAACACGTATTTTCGCTTTGCATTAAGAAATAAGGCGATTTACAATTAGTTCACTTCTTCTTTCCCACATCGTAATATATCGATACAATCGAATATTAAAAACATCGAAAATGTACTGCAGGAACGGATAAAGGTACAGTTACGTAAATTGTTCCACTAGATAGGTGAAATTACAATGGAATGATGTTTATTCAATCCTTAATATAATCGTCCGAACATATTAATAACTATTTGAATCATTTTTAAACAGTAGTTTGAAAACCCGTAAAAAATAAATAACGCGCTTGAAAAATGTTTCGCGGCCGTAGAAATTACTGTTCGTTAGAGCACCTGCGCCCGTCAGCTTGTTTTTTTTTACTGTAAAAATGTTGAACGGCTATAATTGTTGTCTTATTATGTCCTTTATCATGATGACCGCTTTTAATGTCAAATGATTATAATTCTATTTAACGCAACACAATTAAAATTATTCGTGAGATATTATAATTTCGTTTTATCACTTAAAGAAGAAATAATCTGGGTGAAAGCCTTTAGAAAATCAGCATTAATTGATAAGGTAAGGTAATTTGAAATTGTATAGCAACGGCAGCGAGTAGACGTTTAATTAAAAATGTTCTCTCCGCTTTTGTTGTTAAATTGGTGAATTCGTAGTAGTCTCAACGCCGCGTTTATATAAATAATTACAACTTTTATTATTTGTGATTTGTTTTCTCAGATTACTGAAATAAAATTTTAAACTGTTATTTATAAAACTTTTTCTTGAACAATTATTTACTAGAATAATTCTTGGAAAATATTTACTAGACAGGAACCGCTTTTCTGGTTTCATAATATGCAATTCCCTTTTTACAATTATTTATCGTATTCTCCCTTTCATCGTCACCACCACAACCACCACGGTCCAGTTTATGGTTCATTCGAGTTCTCTAATAGTCATCTTTAGTTTTGTAGAGGTCCGCAGATTTTTCGCGAAACTTGTTGTTAAAATAATCTTAGGTGTTGCTCGTTGTCATTACATTTAAATATAAATGAAAATACATGACGTATTTGTAAAAGATTTTACCCGGATTATTAGGCCGTAGCCCAGTAGGCCTATGCACATTTTGTGAAACGCCATAAGTTTTGGCAGCACCAACGCAGGCTCCTTCAGTGAACCGAGAACAAGATAGTAAAGCTCGCTAAAAATATAATGAGATTAACACTTCTATAGTTACTTATAGAAATGTACTTCGCGGTTTTTTTACGCGAACAGGCCAGCCGTGGACCACGTGAATATCATTTCCTTTTCTTCTCCCGCCAGAAGGCCCTCATTCGCACACTATGCGCCGCCTTTCTTTCCACTGTCCGCCCCTTTCTCGTCTTCGTCTCACCGCAGAGAACCTCAAGACTTTGAATTTTGTTTCTGTATGTATTTCTACCCACACAGTCGTTCAAAGAGATACCCAGTTCCATCATTTGCTCCTTGAGTTGTTTGGTGTATCCGTTCAGACTGGAAATTTGCGAAACATAGTTGAAAATTTGTTTATTTAATTTGGACTGATCCATCCGAGCCATATGTCCAAGGAATCTCAGTCTTTTCTTTCGGAAAGCCGTTTCCAGATCTTCCAGATCACTGTACACCTCTTCTTTGGGTCTACGTTTGTACCCATTTTCGGTTTCCTTGGGGCCATAAATTTTCCAAAGAATTGTACTTCTCGGTTTATTTTAATCTTATTTAATTTTGTTAGCAGGTTGTACAACCTTGTTTACGCTCCTCTGAAGACGGCCGCCGTTGTTGGGTGAGGCCGAAACTGCTGGCGTTTCAGGAAGGATGTATACTGGACCACGGGCTAACAGCCCGGTCTCCAGCCATGGGAGATTGCGTTCACTTAGAATGTATGACGTTTAAGTTCACAATACTAAGATTGAGACTGAAAACAAGCAGTCTGTCAAAGAGAGAACTGTTACCCTTTCCGAAGTTGTCAACGTTCGTCACAAACTACAAGTGAAACTTGTATGTACGAGGGAAGTTCAAATGAAAAACTTAAAAGTGCGATGAAGAGTCAAAAAGTGGCGCGAGTGATTTGCAAGTTGGCAACAGTGGTACTTGTGGTCCGAAAAATGACCGATACGTGGTACCGTGATGCAAGAACACTACACACCGTTCAAAGATGCCGCTCCCTTAACTATGCGCACCAAATTATAACAGAGAAGTGTTATGCGTTTTTTGAGTAGCGAAGGTGTGAAACCCGTTGGAATCCATCACAGAATGAAAGTGCAGTACGGTGATTCATGTCTATCCCTGCAACAGGTCTTTGTATATCTATATATATATATAAGCCAAATACCACTGACTGATTCATACAAGCACTCATCACGAAATCTCCATAACTATAAAGAGTCCAAACTTGAAATTCGGCACGTATGTTCCTATTGGCTCATAGGTGCTCGCTAACAAAGGGTTTTGAAAACTTTAACGCCTAACCGCGAAAAAACGGGAAAAACCGTGACACCGATAATGCAGCTTTTTTCAACTGAACGCTGCCTAGAAGGCTGTTTTTTATTTTTTTACTTTGCTTTAGGCTTTTGGGGAGTTACTAAACAGTATTTTTTTCATCTAACCTATAACCACGAGGAGGCGCGAAAATAATTGCGACACAGTTCAACTTGTCCCTCAATTCCTTGCTATGTGGCGTTGAGGATTTATTTTGAGTTCTAAGTTCGGCACATACATGCCGAACAGGGTACGGAGACACTCCTTGGCCAGTTGCATCTGAAAAGCGTTCAAGTAAACCAAATAAATCGTGTTTCGATTGTACTACAAATGGTTCAATGCTGGTGAAACACAGCACCTATATGTAGGCCTATCTCTATCTATATATATAAAAGCGAAATACCACTCACTCATTCATACACACACTCATCACGAAATGTCCATAACTTTAAAGCCTACAAACTTGAAATTCGGCACGTATGTTCCTCATGGCTTTTAGGTGCTTGCTAAAAAAGGGTTTTGAAAACTTTAACGCCTAACCGCGAAAAAATGCGAAAAACCGCTAAAAACCGTGACGCCGATAATGCAGATTTTTTTCAACTGGACGCTTCCTGGAAGTCTAATGTTTATTTTTTACTTTCCTTTAGGCTTTTGGGGAGTTACTAAAACAGTACTTTTTTCATGTAACCCATAACCACGAGGAGGCGCGAAAGTAATCGCGAAACAGCTCACCCTGTCCCTCTATTCCTTGCTATGTGGCGTTAAGGGTTTATTTTGAGTTCTAAGTTCGGCACATATATTCCTCTTGGCTTCTGGGTGCTCACTAAGAAAGTGTTTTGAAAGCTTTAACGCCTATCCGCGAGAAAACGCGAAAACCACAACACTGATAATGCCGCATTTTGTTGTAGGCCTATCCTTCCTGCAGGACGCCATGACCGTCAATAAGGCACTGGGGCAGAGTTTGATAGTGGCTGTGTGGATCTGAGGAATGACTGTTTCTCCCATGGCCAGTTGTACGTGGCGTTCTCCAGAGTCAGTTCATCTGACAGCCTGGTTATCCTCCAGCCAGAGAGCGAACCAGGAATGTTGTTTACAGGGAGGTCTGAGCACTTAATCTGAGGGAGCAACTGAAATTATATGTTAAGCAAGTTATTAGCCTCGCTACGTAGACCAAAAAACCAGGAGTGGTGGTGGGATCAAAGGGCTTAAGCCCATCTATTTTATTGTTGTTAGACTTACAATAAAGGACTCTCTTAATCTCTAACAGAAACTTAGCTTATCCTCTCTAACTAAGTAATACAGGGTCGTTTTAACAACTCATTAATTTTCAAGCTTTAATAGTTGATTGATCAAGCTTGATCAAATTGTTCATCTTCAAGCTTGATCAAGTTCAAATTGAACGAGCTTAAAGAGCTTAAATAGTTTCTCTTAGTTTCAAAATACCGGTATCTAAGCTTTACAAATAAAATATTTCTATTTTCTGATTTTACATTCGTTTTTTTTTTTGATAATCATCGTAGCGAAGCACGGGTATCCAGCTAGTAATTATATAAATTATCCATCATTTTCTATAGGTCTATAGGCCTACGTAACTCAAAGTTTCCTGCAGCAATTATATACTGATACTGTTGATACTGTGATACAGTGATACTAATATTGTGATAATGTTGAATATAGTTTCTTGTGCAAGTAGTGTATTGGGTTTTTATCGTTTCAATACCTATTGAGAGTGCAGTGTGGTGATTCATGTCTGTCCCTGCAACAGGTCTTTGTATATAATTATATAAATCCATCATTTTCTGTATAAATAGGTACTGAAACGACAAAAACACAATACACTACTTGCAGAAGAAACTATATTGAACAATATCAAAAAATTATATAAATCTTATATAAGCCTAATTTCGGAATAGACTCCTTTAATCACTCAACAAGTACATGTACGATGGTAGAGCGAAACCTCCCGGCCCTAAATAACAAAAAACAACCACGTTTCAGTTAAATTTACATTTGCTTGTCAACATAAGAACTTACACGCTTTTCCATGGATATTTTAGAGCAGTCATGACAGACTGACATCGATATCCTCAAATAGACATTTACAGTATCGCTGATTTGATTTTCGCCACTAGTTTTTATACATTGAGCCACTTTTCAAAAGTTTTTCCTTCTTATTTATTCTTCCATCTATTTATGATAATTAGTTTATATCCTCTTCTTTTATTTATGGTTTTATATTTTCATTTATTATTATTTAATCTGTTCTTCACACCCAGATTTGATTCCTTGTTATGGGTTGGCTTCTTAGCTATACAGAGCTCATCTGTCCTCTCTTGAAGTTAACAATAGAATAATTATAATTCGTTTCTCCGTTACCGGTCTTGCCCAAGAAACTCTGGCCTGCTATTGGTTAATACCTGTGAACTCTGGTGTCACATGACCAGTTTAAAAAATCAAATATCTTTACACCTATGCTAAAAAGTACTTCCTTCCTTGCTTTAGGTAATATTAATTTTAAGTTACTTAGTGGTTTTCCTTGAAAATTATAAGTATTTTGATACCTCATTTTACATGAGTTGGTCATTATAAAGGATGATTTCTCACCTTACAGAAATTCTAATTTTGGGCCTATACTTTACTTTTACATTTGTTATATCACTTTACAATTCTTTAAATTAATCTAATGTGTAATATTACCATTAAAACAATTAAGTTAATCACATAAATTTTGTGTCTTTCCTGTTTTATCACATTGGTTTACTAATATACTCATTTCTGACATTATTTCCTTTGTATGGAACTTGTGGCCTAGCCCATCAATAGCATTTCATTAATATATTCTAAATTATATTTATTATTACCTAGGTTTTTGGTTTTGAACCCTTTTTCTTGAATTACATCTTATTACATGAGTCTTGACCCTTAACATGTTTTAACAATAGTTACAATGAAATCTTTTGACAGGTTTGTATTTTATGATTTATTATACATTTTATTTGCTTACTACTCTCTTGTATTGTACTTTGTTATTTTTATTACATTTTATGATCTAGTTTTTAAAGGTTTTTTGTTCATTTAAATTGGTAGAATAATTGATTCTGTCCATTCTGACTTCTACTGACTTGAGTAATTCTTCATTTAAAACAGGACTATCATTATGTCGCGTTACAACATTCATTGTGTTCGTGATGTTTTCTTCTGTGGATTTCGAGGAGCTCTCTCTCTGTCTTTAGTATACACCCCTTCATTGCATCGATAGAGTACTCTGGGGCCACTTGAATGAAATCAAGTCCTTCCTTTTCTGTGTTGTTGTCATATGAGGTGTTAAACGGTTGTTTGTGTTTTTTTTCTGCAAATATGGAAATTTGAAGTTAATAATTAGATTTTGGCTAGTATCATGTGTAGCGTCGGTCAAGAATTTCCCAGTTGTTTTTGAATTTGGTCCACGCCGCATTTTAAGGTAGGTGTCCCACGTCATGGCGATGTCTGTTTATTCTGGCTGTGCTGTAGAAAGTAATCCCCCCCCGTACTTACTCACATATTAAGGTTAGCAAATTGATAAGGCGATCTGGGATTGATGTTCGTGTGCCCTCGGCGTGGTCTTCTCTGCCTAGTTAGTCGGGGCCGTCCGCCCTAGTGTAGGGAGGTGGATCATGCACATACCAAGGCTTGTAGTCGCCTTGTGGTGTTGTGTGTGCGTGGTCGGTCCACGAGGTGGACAGTTGTAGAGTGAGAAGGTGGTCACTCACATATCAAGGTTGGTGATACCTTGTTGGTCTTCGGACGCATATGTGAGTGGTGGTAGTAGTAGGTGGTGGTCACCAGTGAGGGTGACGTTTTGGGGCGACCCCCTGGGCATTGGCAGGTAGGAGAGGAGCGCGTGGGGATGATCGTTGGTGAGAGGTGTCGTTCAGTCCTCGGAAGGGGGGGATAGAAGTTGTCCTGATTAGGTATTGACCCTTGGGTCTCAGTTGTTGAGTTTAGGAGGCCTCAGGAGGTCAGAACTCAGAGGCATGTCCGATTCTCGTCTTTCTTCTTTTCTTCTCCTGTCTCTTGTTGCTGTGTGCTGGCCCTGGCCAGGTCAGCTTGCAGTTCCGCACACTCATACACATACACATATTCAGGCACACATGAGTACACACTCCACTTCTTCCTTCCTCTTGTTTCGTTTCCACTCTGAGCCTCTGTTCTCCTAAGTGCGGATAAGTGTCTGAGTTTCCCAGGAGAGCCAAAGAATTCATGAGTAAGTAAGAGTCCAGAGGACGGTGAGTGTCATGGACTACGGTTGCAAATTCTGAGATTAGTTTTCCTTGGGGCAACCGGGTTGCCCTTTTGGGGTGAGGGTGTGCTGTACTGGGTTCAGCTTTTAAAACCCGCACGTTCTCCACCGCATTTAAAACTCGCGCGACTACCACTGCTTAGTGATCGCGCGTCGCCGAGTGAAGTGACTGAGTCACAGTCTATTTGTCAACCGCGGCGACGATATCGATTCATTCCCGCACAGCTGATTTTTCAAGGTTCATGCGCGTCCTGGAAAACCTGGAATACCTGGAGTTTGATAAATGTCCTGGAATACCTGGAAATGTCGTGGAAATTTCGGATTTGTCATGGATTTCTGTTTTTTGTCATGGAATTTTCTTCATATTATTGCTAAGAGTTGAAAAGGGTGTTATTTCACTCACGTCCCAGAAAAATTATGTTTTCTTGTATACAAGTTAATTGACAGCAGTTCGTGTGCTAAATATGGGAGGATGGTTGGGTGATCAACAGAATCAAAGAAGCTAGTTTGTCAAAATATTTCCATTTGTTTTTGCCAAAAAATATTTCAAACCAATTTTGGCAAACTCGCTTAGTTTGGTTCTGTTGCAGTAGTGGTATAAATTCTGTAATGTTTGGGTTTGCTGTTGGCATTGCAATAGTTAACCCAAACATTACAGATTTTCCCATGTAAAAACGGTTTCAAATATTTTTTTTGAAAGAACACGATATTGTTCTTAATTTTCTTTACTACTTTGGTAGTTTTACATGGGGCAAGAAAATTGTGGCACACATTGTGTCTTGAAATTTATTGTTATATTTTGTTACCAGAGACACATGTCACTATAAACTAGACACTCTTTTAACTTTGTTTATCTGTTTCAGGTGTAATGAAGTCTGTTTTTTTTAATATATATATATTGTAGCGTGACAGATATAAGCATAATATTGAATGGCAATTGATCATTAGAATAATGAAGTTATAATATTTAAATTTGGAAGAAAGCATTAAGTTTAATATAAATAGATTAATTCATAGCAACTGTGGAAAGAAATCATTATTATAAAGAAAATACAAGTTAAAATAAAAGGAGTTACTAGTGATGAGTCATCCAAAACCAGTCTCATAACCAAAGGTTTTCAAGGTATAACCCAGGAAGGTAAAATAGTAAATAACAAAGCAGTACACAATATGACCAAACCCACAACGAGGGAGAATAAATAAAAGAGAAACCCTAAAATAAGCCAAGATCAACCAATACAGGTTGTGTATTTCTGAATTAAAGAAGAAGATGGAGAAGATCCCAAGAAACCTGATGGCATCAAGAACAGATGGAGAAGATACCAGTCCCAGAAGGCAGGAGAAAAGAAGACTGAAGAAAGAAGAAGAGGGCAGCATCCTGAAGAAGACGTCATGCTCTTATAAAAGACACCCAAATCCCTATATCCCCAAAATATATATCTAAAAACAAAAGTATAACGAAATAAAAACCACATGTATATAAATTTAAGAGAGAGAAGTGAACAAAGTAAAAGTTTCCTGTGAACTAAGATGAAACAATAATATAGTACCCATGGAACAAATCTCCATTGAAAAAACGCTAACCAATTTATTATGTTAATAAGACTATACGACCATTTAGCATTAACATAATATATAAGTGCAAAGTGAACCAGTGATAGTTTTGGGTATTATAAAAAATGAACCTTGTGTTTCATTCTTGGCAATCACAAACATTGGATGCAATGAAATATGCATTTTTCAATGACTTAAAATATGTACGGTGACAATATGTTGTTCATAAGACATGAATCTGTTTAAAATAACATTTTTGTTTTACATGAAAAAAGAAAAACAGATTTCATAGTGCTTTGTGAACGGTTCATACTATTTATTTGTTAATGACAGGGTACAATTCCCCAAAGACAAGGTATAAAAGACTGTATAAAAACTGTAGAATCCTACTTATAATAATAGTTAGAAATAAGAATATAAATATAAGGTTTTAATGTATATAGTACAAGAATGTTTAAAAATGTTTTAGATATAAGGCCATTTGTTTGGGTCTGAAACAACTAACATCAGAACTATAAAAATAATTACCACTTGTAAATAGTAGAGAGTAATTAAGATGTTAGTTAGTACAAAACCTTTGTTGTAAACCATATTTCCATGTTGGAAATGGGAATTTTGTTGCAAAATGTCTGATTTGAAGACAACCATTTATTTAAAAAAAATGTTCTTTATTTTGTGTTAACTATTGTTTGTATTGTAACCAATACTAATTGTTTTTGTGTAATTTGAAAACATGTTTAATTTATAATACTATTTGTAAAAAGTCAGAGAGGGTATCACACATCATATATTGTTTGTAAATTATTTTGTAAGAAAAATTGTTAAAAAAAATCATAGGCCAAAAGAATGGAAACCAAACTTCATCAAAACAGAGAAATTACTCATTTAAAAGCAAATAAACAAAAGGGGTTTAGACAAAATAAACTTGAGATCATGCCATATAATTGCACATACCATTTAGAGAGATTTTAATAAATTATATTCAGAATTATAAATAAAAATAAAATGACTAAACTCAGAAATTTAGACATGGGAGTCATATATTTCAGAATAATGTTTCAGAATACAACTAATTCAATTAATTACCAGAAAATAAGGGAATAGGAACCTTTTAATACAATATAGGATTATTAATATTAAATATAACTGATAAAATGGCTGAATTTACATTATAACAGGAAGTAAATTTTGGAAATGTTTGACTTATCAGAGTATACCTAACTGAAAGTGAAATTACTATTTTTTGGACAGAAAACACTATAAAATGGCATTATTTAATCTGAAAATAACCAGAATGAACTGAAAGATTAATTTAAATCAAATCTAGTGAATAAAATTGACAAATAACCAAAGTTTAGGCATTCATATAGTGAAATAGTAAAATGTACACAGGATGTGAAAATATTTTTGAACAATGTTAAGGATAATATTATATGGGCTAAGAGTTTAATTGAAACTGGAGGAAACAGTTAGTTAATTATTGGTAGTTGAACGGTTAACATGACATACGTGTGAAAACGTGGATAACCTAACCTATAATCGTCATACAAAGCGAGTGTATAGTGAGTTATTGTGAAATCGCGAGTAACTTGTAAAATACTTCTGTAACTATCATATTATAACAGAAACGATCAAGTAACACTCCATAACACAGAACAATATAAATCTACTCCGAAAAACACCATAAAACACTAGAAAACTGTATAATACATTAAACCAAATTAGTGACGGAATCGGAGAAAGTGTTTGAACTAATAATTATACAGATACACTAAATACAACCCAGAATCACTACACCAGTCACTACACAACATATAACAAGAGATTTGCGGACACGAGAACAGAAATATTGCGTCAAAATACATTATTTGGAACGCAGCAGGGACGAGTCACATTTCGATCAACTTGACGGCGGCCATTTGCTTTGACCATCCCAGTGCCTTTTCTTGGTTCAGAACAGCTGTTTGGTGAAAACAATTATTATATTTACAATTTATTATTCAATGTCTGTGTTTATTAATAACTATTAATTTGATTGTAACGTTATACTTTTTAAATATTAGCCCGATTTCTCTGACTTTGGTAATAACTGGCTGTTTAAAGAACCCTATATAATTTTTATAACATATACTTGTAACTTTTTTCGATATCCTGAGAATCGATACTAATCGATAAGAGTCAATATTGCTGTTACTTAATAAAACATTAATACTTTTCAATACTTAATAGTTCTTTATTTCTTCAATAATACTAATTACCAATAATATAATTCTAATTGATAATCTACAAGGACTTTACCACCCGTAAGTGAAGATAACCTAAAAAATAGAAAGGTAAACAAATATCGATTGGTTTACAGACAGTCTTATGAGTGGTGATAGATTATTTAAATTATACTAAAACTTTAATAAAAATTTTCAGAAGAGCATTACACTGTTTAAAACTTCACAGCCCTATATTAATTAATTGATCCTAATTAATTAATTAATAAAATTAAAATTTTTTTTTTATTATTATTTTTTTTTATAAACATAATTTTTTTTTTAATTTTCTTCAAAACAATAATTTTTGTTTTGAAACTTTCGGTGAAGCTGAGCATATATATTTCTTCATCAACTTTACGCTACTCGACCGGTCTTGCTACCATTGGGACTCGACCAGCTGGGAAACTTAAGGAAGTGTTTCAGGCCAGTAAGACGTCGAGAGCCACACCAATTAAACATATTACATTGGACTTGATTACATCGGAGTCGCATACTCCATAATAAGTATATCATCAACACACATCTATATTTATTTTATTTATTTTATTACAAATTGGCGCACAACTTTAGGGGCTTTAATTAGCGATTGGAAGGCCAATACATTCTGCCCAATCACTAGTTGGAGCTAGGCAACAGCTACAAAGTCAGAGAAAGATAATAGAAAAGGGAACAATGACAAGCATAATGGAAGGACTTACACGAGAGGAGAAGTGGGACAAGATAATAGAAAAGTTACAACAAATGATGGATGATGAAAGAAGGGAAAAGAGGGAACTGATGAAGAAACTGGATGATTGGGTTATAGATATAAGAGATGATAATAAGAAAATGAAAGAAGAATTAAGTAAGAAACTGGATGAGTGCCACAAGTCGACAATGAAGAAACTGGATGATCAGCATAAAATACTAGATAATATGAACAAGAAACTAGATGACGAGAATAAGGAAATGAGGGAGGACAGATTAAAAAGAGAGGAATTAAGAAAGGAGAAGACTGAAGAAATAAAATATAATAGTAAACCAGAACCAGAAGAAGTACCAAATGATAAAACGCAGAAACAAGTAATGGTATTACCTAGAATTAAAACTAGCGGAAACCAGGAAAATATTAAACCAAGGAAAAGGAGAATGTATCCAAGAAATTTGATAAAAACTAAGGAAGAGTTGGAGATGATGAATAATGGGTTAATTGATGGCAATAATATCCCAATTACCTATGACAAAGACATAATGAATTCCAGGAATTATAGAAGGAGAATCGAAGTAATTTCAGAAATAATTTACCACAAGACAGTAGTCTACCAATGGGAAAGGACCAGAGGTAAACAGAATACGACATGTGGACAAGATCAATATCAGCGCAGAACTGGACAGTGGATTTCAGA
Source organism: Magicicada septendecula (assembly GCA_034769895.1). Taxonomy (NCBI): domain Eukaryota; kingdom Metazoa; phylum Arthropoda; class Insecta; order Hemiptera; family Cicadidae; genus Magicicada; species Magicicada septendecula. The sequence goes on from CM068367.1 coordinate 55,972,127, forward strand.
AAGATGGAAATGTGATATCGTACCAGACTGTAATGACGGCACAGGTGAATCACCAGAATGTATTCCATTAACGTGCCATCTAGGACAGTTCCAGGGTACGGTTAGACTAAAATATATTCCTTCAGAGTGGATATATGATAGTAAACCAGCTTATGGTGTTTCAGATAAACAAATAATAAGTGATAACCCAGATGAAGATCCTCACATATATTTGTCAGGGAACACAAAACATGGACCAGAGAAGTATTGGTGTATACCATATGATGATAGAGGGAGCCAGCCCAGTAATTACGACGGCCCTAACAAACCGCCGCGTAATGACCAGTTTATTGATAATTTTAACGGCGTTAGGGATAACAACCCCTATCCATACAATAGAAACAATTTATACCAACATAATAATATCCCATACAGTCAGAGAAATCCATATCCCAACAATAATGATGACAGCCCTTACCCACCTAACCGAAATTACTATCATGATAAATTTAGTAATAACAATAATAACAGTAATAATAACCGAGTGTCGCGCCCTAGGGTAAATTTTATAAGAGCAACTGAGATGATGGACCCTGGTTGACACAAATACCACACGACATCAAGAAAAGGGACGGATCATGATAACCGACTACGGCGAAAAACAATGTTGAAGGAGACGAAATAAATATCATTGAAAAGAAATGATACGAAGAATAAACATAGAAACAAAACTGGGTTTTATGAGTGAAGACTATGTAAGAAAATGAACATGACCAATAAAAATATGAGCAATGCAGTGACATAAAGAAAATCGTCCATCTTCCTGGGTATATAACAGAAAAGAAAATTTATAAGAAAAGAAAAGGTGGAGATCAACTTTCAAAAGTATAAATAATATGGGCCAGTGTAGAGTACAATATATGCCCATATGTTGTGGTAAATGATAAGCATAACAATACATATGAGTTGAGGGAAATCATTTCAGGAAAAATCAAAGGAGTGTACAATCAAGCTTCTATGAAGAAATATTATGAAGAATGAGTTGTGAGTTTTAGAATTTAGAATTTAGAATTTATATTTTATAAAAATTTTAAAATAATGTAAGTACATCTTACAACCTAATATTTTGAGAAGAACATTTTGAAGAATTATAAGAAGAAGGAATTTAGAATTTATATTTTGAAAAAATTCTAAAATATGTAAGTACATCTTACTACAACCTAATAATTTTGGAACAAACTTTATGGAAGAAAGAAAAAGAAAGACTTTTGAATTGAAATAATAATTATAAAAATTTAAAATTGAGTAAGTACTTCTTACTACAACCTGATAATTTAGAACAAAACTTTATGAAAGAAAGAGAAAGAGAGAGAATTTTGAACTTAATTTAAAAAATTTAAAATTAAGCAAGCACAGCTTACTACCACTGAATTATGAGAAAAACATTTTGGAAGAATTAAGAAGAAAGGAATTTTGAAGTTAATATACAAAAAATTTAAGAATAAAGTAAGACTAACTTACTATAACTAAGTTTATGAGAAAACTTTATGGTAAATAATTAAGAAGAATTTGAATTTGGAGAAATACCAAAACATTCAGAAATAATAGTAAGATCACATTACTATAAACAATTCTGAATGAAACAATTCTGGGAATAAATGAATTAAACAGAATTTGAATGTTGATAGAACGTCAGAACTTTGAAACAAGATAAGATCAACATATTACAAGGATTTATGAGAAATATTTTTCAATTAAATAAAAAGAATAGTTTGAATTTTATATTAAAACTAACCAAGTTCCAAGAAATAATTATGTGTCAATTATGATTGAATTGAGAAGAAAATAAAGTAATTAATTCAGAAAAGAGAATTAACGTTAATCCAGAATAAATGCTAGACATTCACAATAGCATTTGAAGGAGTAGAGAAGAATAACAAAAAAGAGTGTAATATGCCAGAGAAGAAAAAAAAATTTGGAAGCAAAGAGACTAATTACCTATGAAACGATAATGAAAACAGTTAATTAAGAGCGAAGAAGAACAACTCATACCAAACAGATGGAGAAGATGATTTTGAACAAATGATAATAATAAGACCTATATGAAATGCAAAGAGAAGAAATACCACATGAAATATAATATAAATGAATTAATGCTAATGAATGCGAAGGCGGATTAATAACTTTCTAAGAGAAAGGAAAGAACCAAAATGTTTAAATAAAATGATCAATAACAACCTGTATATCTAATGTAAAGATACAATGTTAAAAAATTAAATATAATATATTAAGACCATTCAAATAATGAATACGAAAGACTATTTATAAAGACCATGCTAATACTATGAATAACCAGAAGAAAGTATAAAGAGAATTCAGATGAAGAAGAAAGAGAGTTACACTGTAAACAGTAAACAGAATTATTAAAAGAAAGGTTTTCAACCATAATTAAATTAAATATATCAGACAAGTTAAGAGTTTTGGAAAAATATATATGTAATGAGTATAATAATGATTATGAAGATTTATTAAGATAGAAAATGTGAGATAATCTGAGATTCTACGAAGTGGAGAATCCAAAGATATTTTTATTAGTCGAAAATGAGACTACTTTTTATTTATTTATTCGATGACTGACTGAAGATAATTCCAGCAGCATTATGTTTTTTGAGCAGGGATGGATATGCCCCTGTACTCAATTTATAGAAGTGGTGTATGGCCAGCAGAGAAGTAGCGTACAGTGCCCCTCTGATCTGCCCCAGCCCACGTGATAGGGAATGTTAGGGAATTAATATCCCAAGGATACAACACGAAGTTGATATAGAAAGAAAATGTATTACAATTATAATATATCTCAGAAGACACTAACTATCCGAAAAGGATCAGTAGTAAAACAAATAATTATATATATAAAATTAATAAAACTCTAATATAAAAAAGTCGATATAAAAATGGAGAAGAAAATGAATTATAAGAAATGATGAAATTATCATAAGAAATTATTTCATCCATAAACATGTCTGAAATAATTACTTCTGGAGGAGAGCAATCTGTAGCGTGACAGATATAAGCATAATATTGAATGGCAATTGATCATTAGAATAATGAAGTTATAATATTTAAATTTGGAAGAAAGCATTAAGTTTAATATAAATAGATTAATTCATAGCAACTGTGGAAAGAAATCATTATTATAAAGAAAATACAAGTTAAAATAAAAGGAGTTACTAGTGATGAGTCATCCAAAACCAGTCTCATAACCAAAGGTTTTCAAGGTATAACCCAGGAAGGTAAAATAGTAAATAACAAAGCAGTACACAATATGACCAAACCCACAACGAGGGAGAATAAATAAAAGAGAAACCCTAAAATAAGCCAAGATCAACCAATACAGGTTGTGTATTTCTGAATTAAAGAAGAAGATGGAGAAGATCCCAAGAAACCTGATGGCATCAAGAACAGATGGAGAAGATACCAGTCCCAGAAGGCAGGAGAAAAGAAGACTGAAGAAAGAAGAAGAGGGCAGCATCCTGAAGAAGACGTCATGCTCTTATAAAAGACACCCAAATCCCTATATCCCCAAAATATATATCTAAAAACAAAAGTATAACGAAATAAAAACCACATGTATATAAATTTAAGAGAGAGAAGTGAACAAAGTAAAAGTTTCCTGTGAACTAAGATGAAACAATAATATAGTACCCATGGAACAAATCTCCATTGAAAAAACGCTAACCAATTTATTATGTTAATAAGACTATACGACCATTTAGCATTAACATAATATATAAGTGCAAAGTGAACCAGTGATAGTTTTGGGTATTATAAAAAATGAACCTTGTGTTTCATTCTTGGCAATCACAAACATTGGATGCAATGAAATATGCATTTTTCAATGACTTAAAATATGTACGGTGACAATATGTTGTTCATAAGACATGAATCTGTTTAAAATAACATTTTTGTTTTACATGAAAAAAGAAAAACAGATTTCATAGTGCTTTGTGAACGGTTCATACTATTTATTTGTTAATGACAGGGTACAATTCCCCAAAGACAAGGTATAAAAGACTGTATAAAAACTGTAGAATCCTACTTATAATAATAGTTAGAAATAAGAATATAAATATAAGGTTTTAATGTATATAGTACAAGAATGTTTAAAAATGTTTTAGATATAAGGCCATTTGTTTGGGTCTGAAACAACTAACATCAGAACTATAAAAATAATTACCACTTGTAAATAGTAGAGAGTAATTAAGATGTTAGTTAGTACAAAACCTTTGTTGTAAACCATATTTCCATGTTGGAAATGGGAATTTTGTTGCAAAATGTCTGATTTGAAGACAACCATTTATTTAAAAAAAATGTTCTTTATTTTGTGTTAACTATTGTTTGTATTGTAACCAATACTAATTGTTTTTGTGTAATTTGAAAACATGTTTAATTTATAATACTATTTGTAAAAAGTCAGAGAGGGTATCACACATCATATATTGTTTGTAAATTATTTTGTAAGAAAAATTGTTAAAAAAAATCATAGGCCAAAAGAATGGAAACCAAACTTCATCAAAACAGAGAAATTACTCATTTAAAAGCAAATAAACAAAAGGGGTTTAGACAAAATAAACTTGAGATCATGCCATATAATTGCACATACCATTTAGAGAGATTTTAATAAATTATATTCAGAATTATAAATAAAAATAAAATGACTAAACTCAGAAATTTAGACATGGGAGTCATATATTTCAGAATAATGTTTCAGAATACAACTAATTCAATTAATTACCAGAAAATAAGGGAATAGGAACCTTTTAATACAATATAGGATTATTAATATTAAATATAACTGATAAAATGGCTGAATTTACATTATAACAGGAAGTAAATTTTGGAAATGTTTGACTTATCAGAGTATACCTAACTGAAAGTGAAATTACTATTTTTTGGACAGAAAACACTATAAAATGGCATTATTTAATCTGAAAATAACCAGAATGAACTGAAAGATTAATTTAAATCAAATCTAGTGAATAAAATTGACAAATAACCAAAGTTTAGGCATTCATATAGTGAAATAGTAAAATGTACACAGGATGTGAAAATATTTTTGAACAATGTTAAGGATAATATTATATGGGCTAAGAGTTTAATTGAAACTGGAGGAAACAGTTAGTTAATTATTGGTAGTTGAACGGTTAACATGACATACGTGTGAAAACGTGGATAACCTAACCTATAATCGTCATACAAAGCGAGTGTATAGTGAGTTATTGTGAAATCGCGAGTGACTTGCAAAATACTTCTGAAACTATCATATTATAACAGAAACGATCAAGTAACACTCCATAACACAGAACAATATAAATCTACTCCGGAAAACACCATAAAACACTAGAAAACTGTATAATACATTAAACCAAATTAGTGACGGAATCGGAGAAAGTGTTTGAACTAATAATTATACAGATACACTAAATACAACCCAGAATCACTACACCAGTCACTACACAACATATAACAAGAGATTTGCGGACACGAGAACAGAAATATTGCGTCAAAATACATTATTTGGAACGCTGCAGGGACGAGTCACATTTCGATCAACTTGACGGCGGCCATTTGCTTTGACCATCCCAGTGCCTTTTCTTGGTTCAGAACAGCTGTTTGGTGAAAACAATTATTATATTTACAATTTATTATTCAATGTCTGTGTTTATTAATAACTATTAATTTGATTGTAACGTTATACTTTTTAAATATTAGCCCGATTTCTCTGACTTTGGTAATAACTGGCTGTTTAAAGAACCCTATATAATTTTTATAACATATACTTGTAACTTTTTTCGATATCCTGAGAATCGATACTAATCGATAAGAGTCAATATTGCTGTTACTTAATAAAACATTAATACTTTTCAATACTTAATAGTTCTTTATTTCTTCAATAATACTAATTACCAATAATATAATTCTAATTGATAATCTACAAGGACTTTACCACCCGTAAGTGAAGATAACCTAAAAAATAGAAAGGTAAACAAATATCGATTGGTTTACAGACAGTCTTATGAGTGGTGATAGATTATTTAAATTATACTAAAACTTTAATAAAAATTTTCAGAAGAGCATTACACTGTTTAAAACTTCACAGCACTATATTAATTAATTGATCCTAATTAATTAATTAATAAAATTAAAATTTTTTTTTTATTATTATTTTTTTTTATAAACATAATTTTTTTTTTAATTTTCTTCAAAACAATAATTTTTGATTTGAAACTTTCGGTGAAGCTGAGCATATATATTTCTTCATCAACTTTACGCTACTCGACCGGTCTTGCTACCATTGGGACTCGACCAGCTGGGAAACTTAAGGAAGTGTTTCAGGCCAGTAAGACGTCGAGAGCCACACCAATTAAACATATTACATTGGACTTGATTACATCGGAGTCGCATACTCCATAATAAGTATATCATCAACACACATCTATATTTATTTTATTTATTTTATTACAATATGTATATTGCTTAACTGATGGTTTAAAAAATCACTGACCTGGCTGTTTAAAATAGACTATAACAATCATGTGTGCTCCAAGAAAATGTTCTTTCAAGATTGAGTGGCTATCCGATCCTGAGTTTAATTCATGGATCAAAAAGTGTGAAGACAGTCATAGTGCATTTTGTACAATGTGTAAAAAAACAATAGACCTTACTAACACGGGTGTAAGTGCACTAAAAAGTGACAAAAAAGGTGCAAAACATATTAAGTTAGCTCAAGCTATGGACACCACAAAACCTGTTAAGAGTTATTTTAAAAGTTCTGCTGTGACATCTGACAAAGAAGAAGGACCTTCTTCAATTGCACTTTCCACGCATCAAGGATCGTCAAGTTTGTCTTCTGCTGCTGCCTCCTCTAAAGGAGTAGGCCTAACATCCCAAGAGTCTTTGAGAGAAAAATGCATGATTTCAGAAAACGTGTTGAAATCTGAAATTTTATGGACCCTTAATGTTGCCAAAAAACATATGTCGTTTAATTCTTGCAATGGCCTCAACAACCTTTTTTCAGCAATGTTTCCTGACAGTGAAATTGCCAAAAGCTTTTCATGTGCACCAACTAAATGTTCATACTTACTTTGTTTTGGGATTGCACAGTACTTTAAAGACAAATTGTATCAACACATTTCTAAGTGTGAATTTTTCTCGTTGTGCTTTGATGGCAGTGTAAACAAGTTTATTCAAAAAGATCAAGTAGATATTATTACCAGGTTTTGGGATGAAGAAGCGCAGATAGTAACAAGCAAATACTTGGATTCTCAATTTCTGGGACATGCCAAAGCCGCTGATTTAGTCAAAGCTCTTCAAGGGGCCATGGAAGAATTGAATTCAGCAAAGTTGCTTCAAATAGGCATGGACGGGCCAAATGTAAATTTAAAAGCATTGAAGGACCTTATTATGAATAGAGAAACCATGTACCCTGAATACCCCCGGCTCATTGATGTTGGTAGCTGTAGCATTCATACCCTTCACAGATCCTTTGAAGTTGGAACTGAGCAGACAGGTTGGGACTTAGCCACCCTCTTGAGAGCATTGTGGCAAATATTGAAAGATTCACCTGCTAGAAGCACTTAAATTTTGTGCTACAAGGTGGGTTGAGGATGTAGCTGTGAGTGACCAAGCCATAACAATTTGGCCTTCTGTAGTAAAGTTTATTGACTCTTATAAAGACAAACCACGGTCTGAGGTGGTGTCAAAACGTTTTCAGATTGTAAAAGAGGCAACTAAAGATCCTCTAGTAGTTGCCAAGCTTAGCTTCTTTTCTTTTGTAGGCAAATAAATGCATCCTTACCTGAAAGGTTATCAAACAGATGAGCCTATGTTACCTTTCCAGGCTATTGATGTTTTCAAATTGCTCTACAACCTCATGTCTCTATTTGTTAAGAAGGACTTTCTTGATAAAAGTAATACTGATTTTGCTCTGTGTTCAGTTGATTTTGATAAAAAAGAAAATCTGCAATTCTCTAACAAAGTTGAGACAGGGTTTGCCGTCAGAGAAATCTTAAGCAAGCTTTTGAAAGAAAAGAAAGTCAATGAAAAAGGAGTGTCGGTGTTTAAGTTGGAATGCCAAATGTTTTTGAAGGCTCTAGTAAAGAAAGTAATAGACAAGAACCCCTTGAAATATCCAGTCGTCAGATTTTCCAGGTGTCTCGAACCTAAGTCAATGGTAGCAGATAAATCAAAGACCATTGAAACTTTCACAAAATTACTACAAGAAATTCAGAAAAGAAAAATTATGCTCCCAATAAACTGTGATAGTGCTCTATCTGAACTGAAGCTGCTTTTTACAGAATGCCCAATAACAGAGTTCAGCAAGTTTGAAAGGTCCAAAGAGAGGATAGATTCCTTCCACTATGACATCATTGGGGCTAAGAAACAATATTCCCATTTGTGGAAGGTTATTAAGATAGTCTTAACCCTTTCCCACGGACAGGCTTCGGTTGAACGAGAGTTTTCTTTAAATAAAGAAATAGTTGTAGAAAACCTCAAAGAAGAAAGTTTGGTAGCTCTTTGATTGGTGTGTGACGAATTGAAAAGTGTTGATTTACATGAAGTTCCTATTACCAAAGAACTTCTGTCATATGCCCGATCTGCGAGAATGAGATATCAAAACTATCTAGATGACCAAAAGAAGAAAACGAATGAAGAGGAAAAAACCAAGAAATGAACTTTAAAAACTGAAAAATTAAAGTCTATGAAGAAAAGAAAGTTGGATCTTGAAAATGCCATTGAGACAATGACAAAAGAAGCTGATGCAATGGCACTGAAAGCTGAAAACAAGAAAGACTTTACATTGCTGGCTAAATCAAATTCTTTTAGGTTAAAGACAACTCAAATGGCAGCTGATGTTGAAAAAATAAACAAAGAGATTATTGAGCTATCCAAAGAATGTTAAGTTGTGCAATACTGAAACAATTTAAGTACCGGTAGCCTGATATCTACCTCCTTTAATTAAAGACTAAAATAACATGATGTATTTAAGTCGTTCTAGAATAATAAGATGGGTACCTTTAAGATATTAAGATTTTAATTAAGATGTTTTTGAATAATAACTTTTCCTTTTTTTTTGTATTGGTTAAATTAGCAGCCATCCTTACTATTTCTTTTATGAATTTTCTAACTGCTATAATTTTTTATTGTTCGACTAAGCTTTTCGTCATTACTGACATCTTCAGGTCTTAAACAACGAAGATCTGAACGTTGTTTAAGACCTGAAGATGTCAGTAATGACGAAAAGCTTAGTCGAACAATAAAAAATTATAGCAGTTAGCAAATTCATAAAATAAATAATAAACTTTCCCTTGGCCATATCCCATCCAGAAACAAAATTTTAATGATTTGCCCATTTTATCTTTTAAAGATCTTAGTTGTTATGTATGAATATAATAATTCCTGAGTCTTTCAGTTATGTGTCAGCCAAACCAGTTTCCTATTTCAACATTAAACTCAATGCAATATTCTTATATTCAAAAATGAAAAAGAAAAGTTTAAAGTGCATTGAAATTTTGTTTTCAACCGGCCTCTTATGGTTGGGGATATTTTATTAAAAAAATATTTTTATTTTTGACTTAAATAGCTTGACTAATCTAGATGTATCTTAGGTTTGTATATAATTATATACAATGCAAGAAATAAAACTATTTATCATTAAAGCTTTGACTTTGGGTATTTTGAATGTCGCGAGTGTGTATTTTGAGTGCCGCGAGTGTCCTTGAAAATCTAGATTTTGTCATGGAAATGTCCTGGAATTGTCATGGAAAAAATATTTGTTAAACCTGTAAGGACCTTGTTTTTGGCTTCACAATGACTGGGTTAGATTTCGTGGTTAGACTACGCAGTTGAACCTCCCTCATTCCTCATCTTACACTTGACTCAATCGTTTGGGACTGGCGGCCTGATCTTCCGTATTCGTTACTTCTGCTAGCATGGAAGCCTAATTCTAAAGAGTCCCAGGTAAGCCGCGATGCCTAACTAAAGTAATCTGATAGAATTATGCGCTATGTAATTTATTTAATAAAAGAATGCATCAGGCATGTGTGAAACTGTAGTCTGGTTTTGTAAGATAGGATCCCATAATGAATTGGTTGTGATTTACATTATTCAAATATTTTTGATAAATTCATGTAAAGGAGGAATATTTACACACACACACACACACACACACACACACACACACACACACACACACACACACACACACACACACACACACACACACACACACACACACACACACACACACACACACACACACACACATCTCTGAGTGATAACTTAAATTCAAAGTCACTTGAATACTGTTTAAATATAGCTGGGTATGAGTGGGTGATACGAGTCCCCTTATATAGCTTTTCAATCTTACATGATCTAGTGGGACAGATGATTAACCTCCACATTTCGGGGATATGAATCTTAAAACGGGTTTAATGAATTCTTAATTCTATCTTGATGATTTTTTCCTGAGCACACCGACACTGGAGCTGGGTTCATTATGAATTACTGTTATAATACTTTACAGGTGACATTGGGTTGTTTTTGGATGAATTGATGTTACACTTTGGGGATATATTGATGTGGTGTTACCAGCAAGGGGGTTTCACCAAAGATAATTACTTGAATTAATTGTGAGTAGTATGTGTATGTCGTGGTATATGTATGTATGTGTATATTTTTCTCAAGGGGGTTAATAATGTATAACTGTATAGTAGCACATGTGTGACCTGTTAAATGAGCTGGCTGATTCAATGCATTGGTACTTAAGAGATCTCAATGAGCTAATTTCTCTAATCTCTTATAAATAATTGGTGTCATGTTATATTTGCATATCTCTAAGCATGCTAGTCAACTTAAATGTCTGTATGAGTTGCGACCTCAGAGTATTCAACAACTAGATTCAAGTGTACTCAATTACTGTGTAGATATACATTGCTGTATGCAGATTTGTGTATGAAAAAGAAAAATTAAGCAATTTTACTACCAGCAACTGTTATGTATTCATGAGATTTTAATAACTGAATCCCATTCAATGGATTAGCTATTTGTATGGGTTGCAACTTAAGGGATCAATAACAACTTTAAAGAGTATAATTCTTATAAAATGTTATGCAAATGTTATAAATTTATAAAGAAACAGAAACACCAATAAATAAGAAATTTGTTATTGTTATATGAGTATTTCATTCTACAAGTCCTGTCACCATAGCCAGTAGACAGGTTTCAAAGATCTTCGTGAATGATTTGATTTGAGACAAACCATGGAGTGTTTGTTATTATGCGTTGAGTTTTCGATTGAAATGTTTGGAGAATTCTTGTGTTAGTTGGCTTGGAGCAACCCCATAGCTCGACGCCATAAGCCCATATTGGCTTTAGTATCGATTTGTATATAATTAGTTTGCTCTCCAGAGATAATATCGATCGTTTTGCTATTAGCCAATTCATTTGTCTGGTTTTTATTACTAGGCGTTGCTTCTTTGCCTTAATGTGTGATCGCCAGGTTAGTTTCTCATCTAAGTGTAGTCCCAAGTATTTTATTTCCGATTTCATTGGTATTGGGTTGTCGTTTATTGTTACTTGTGGGCATCTGCTGCGTATTGTAGTAAACGTGATCTTCGTCGATTTGTCGCTGTTTACTTTGATTCGCCATTGTTTTAACCATTCTGCCAAGATATTTAAACGGCATTTATGAACATGTATACGCTTTCAAGAACACGTTATTACATCATGTGACAATGAGATAGGAGGGAGTAGTATTGCTTGAGAAGAGCCATAGGAGTAACAATAAGAGATAAAATGAGAATTTTACAGATCTGAAGACATACTAAAAACAGATCTTATTGTCTGTTTAAACAATTGTATTATTAGAACGAAATAATTAATATATTACATTTATTCACGACATATTGATTAATGTAAATGTAAGAAGCGTAACGTCGCTTCTGTAGCTTGACGAGTAGAAACAATTGTTAGAAAACATCATCATCATCAAGGTTTAAACCAAGAATAGTTTATTCCTGTCTCAAATAGGCAAACATTACAGCTGCTCCCTCCAGCACTTCCTCGGACGTCCCAAAACCTCTCCGTCCCCTCGGATCATAATTCCATAGTTGTTTGGGGATGCGGCAGTCATCCATTCGGCAAAGATGTTCCCACCAATTCAGCCGATACTAGGCGATCCTGTCGAGTAGTACAGTATTACTCATAATATTCTGTTTTTGCCGTATATCTGTGTTTCTTCTATGATCATGGAGAGTATACACTGCCACGTGCCTGAGAAATCTCATTTCAGCCGGTTGGATACGACTGGCCTGGCTTTCCGTTAAGGTCCAGTTCTCAGACCCATAAATAAATGTGGGAATGACCATCACCTTGTACAACGTTAGGCGTGTTTCTTTACTTGTTGATTTAAGGGTTCGCCTGATGGTCCCGCACATAAGGTTGAACTTATGCAACTTATTTACAACGTCGCTGTTTGTATTATAAGACACACTGTATCCCAGGTATTCAAAATTGCTAACTTGTTCCAGAATAGCACCATCTATAATAATGAAAGAGGTAATTCATTTATTACATTAATTCACGACATACTGATTAATGTAAATGTAAGAACCGTAACGTTTAAGGGCGCCGCTTTTGTAAGATGACGTGTAGAAACAATTGTTAGAAAACATACGACAACTGGTTGAACTGGCTAACGAATCAACTGGCTCATAAGAATCATCTCACTAGTAATTTAGTCTACTGAAAAAAAATTAAATGAACGTACTTAGTTTCCTTACAAAAATCCTTTGTAACTGCAGTTTGTGTGCCAAGATTTCTTCGCTTAAAGCTGATTAAAAAAAAAAACGCAGGTATAAAAGTAATTACGCCAGACCCGTTATTATTACGTTTTATATTTTCTTGGTGCACTTCCAGAGATAATTATACCCCATTAGAGAGAGAGAGAGAGAGAGAGAGAGAGAGAGAGAGAGAGAGAGAGAGAGAGAGAGAGAGAGAGAGAGAGAGAGTTTAATTAACATTTTATACTTGGAAAGAAATTAAATCGTATTACGCGGATTGTTTGTGTGAACTTAAAATTAAGTAAGTAAAAATTTAAATTTAGAGAACTCAAAGGTAATTAAACATTGTATCGTTGCACCAGAAGATTGAAGACCACAGACGAAGATGGTGTGAACGCTTGAACCGCATGCCTGATATCCGTCTACCCGCGGCTGCCTTGGAGTATCACTCTACTTGGAAGAGAGATGTCGGCAGACCGAGGAGGAGATGGGTTCCGGAACAGGTCTATGGCCTAATCCTTGGAGTGGTGGTGGTGGTGATGATGAAGATGATGATGATAAAAGGTGAACACAAATTTGAGTAATCTCAATAATTATGGAGATGGCGATGGCTGCAAGAGGGAAAGTGGATTCGGGAAGGGCGAGAATAAGGAATTGTAGACGCCTGCCAGGATAAAGAAGCGAGTGGAGTAGAGGGATTGATTGTAGAGGGACCTAAGGTCTACGCAGGGCTACAGCGCTTTGCAAGAAGAAGAAGGAGAAGAAGAAGATGATGATGATGATGATGAAGGAAAACAAGAAAAAGAAGATATAAGTTAGTAACTACACATAGGATCTTTGAAGGCGACACCTTGCCTATGCCGTGTTGTAAAGATGATGATGATATTTATGTGTGTGAAAACACAATCCTTTATCTGCCTTTCAGTTTCTCTGCCTTATATCTGTCTATCGTATCTCTCTGTCTCTTGGTCTGTCTGTCTGTCTCTCTCCCTCTCTGTCTAGCTCTCTCTATACAACATTATTTCTACTTATATACATACAAAATCTCAAATTTTGGTGTTTATGACTTTAATCTAATCTGAAATTTTATCTATTCTATTTATTTGTTTATTCAATCACTTCTGTAATCTCTGGTTCCGGAAAATGTGTAGGCATTGTACAACCGGAGTAAAAATAATTTGTTTATTTACCTCTGACTACCGTATTCCCTTATTTCCTTATTTCCGTATTCTCCCTTGATTATGCTTTTTCCAGATATTAAACGTTTTTCTTCGTCTCTGTTGCTAAGGGATCCTGTCTCTGTTGCGCAGCGTTAAGAACAAAAAATTACACATACACTAGTAACAGTAATAATAATGTGGCATACGCTAAACCAATTATTATTGGCAAGTCATAAATCAGCCTTATCTCGCTGTATTCAAAAACAAACACAGACACACACACACACACACTGACATACACATTTTATGCCCCTTAAAGCTGATTTTGTTGGCCAAGCAGTAACAATTATTAATCCGAACAGTCCAATTAGGCATCTTTTTTGGGGGTAATGGCAGTAACCGATAACAATGTTACCAACTATAACGATTAACAACGTCATAATATAGTAAAAACAATACTGCAGTTTCTAACTATAGTAGTATTGCTATCTTTTAATAGTTCGCAAATTTATAGCGACAAAACAACGCATTAGATGTGTAGCGTCGGAAAATTTACCATTGTACACGACCTAACAGATCCGTTTTTAATACTGTAAAATTTTTGTTACTTACTTTTTGTTGTAAATTTAATTTAAACGTTTTCACAGTGTTCAATCTTCTTCTTATTTTTCATCTTTTCTTCAAGGATTAGGTTACATAAACCTGTTCCGGCACCCATCTCATCCAAGGACGACCTACGTCTTTTCTACCAGTGGCTTTATAGTTCAGTGCCGCTTTCGGCAATCGATCCTCTGTCATCCTTTGCAGATGATCTTAAGATCCTTTTATTTCTAAGATTTCTATGGATCGTACCAGAAATATTACTAAATTAATTTATCTCCTCTCTTTCATCATATTCAGATTCACATCAGAGATATTTGAAACGGCTTACTTGTTCTAAAGTGCTGTTGTTTATAACTATCTCAGTCCTCACTGGATATTTACCTTTAAAGGCCAAGGTTTTGGTCATTCTTATTTAAAACTGTCGGTGAGTACTCTCTTTTCTCTCCTGGCTAAGGTTTTCTTGTTTCAGCCCAATTAGAGTACAGAATTAGTCGATTATTTCGTATTGATATTCCTGTCCGAGTAGCTGAGTAGCCTCATCGTATTTACAACTTTCTCAAATAATTGTAAGGAAAGGTTTCGATGTAATACACTGTTAAATACTGCCATGTTGTAAATATAGATACGTTTGTTCGTTTCATGTGTGACGTACATTTAATCTTATAATATTAATTTCGATCCCTGTGTAACATGTTATCTAAATTTCAGAATATTTATAAAGATATTTTCTTCACACTAGACGCACTCAGAAGGCTTAAGCCATAGAATAACTCTAATTTGTAGCATAAATTCAACGAGTATAAATACTCATAAAATGAGTGGGAAAAAATGAAACTTGACACCTTATGTGCAAAACCTTTAGGCCTATTATGTGTATACACTACGTTTGCGCCTGGGTAGTCGCCGGCCGACACTAAGTCCAGCCCCAGGTAGTCGCCGGCCCAGACGCCCAATATAAAAGGTTCCCAGACCAATAAACTAATTAGTATACAAATAAAAAAGAAAATTAATAATAATATACTACAACGATACAACGTTATTACAAATTTAATATAATTTAAATTATATCATATTATATTAATTACCAATTTAATTACCAAATCCAAGGAGCCCCACGATCTTGGAGCGCCATTTACTACAACGATATAACGTTATTAGATTTATGCGTGTCGTGCCACACGTTGACGGGTGACAAAATTATAACAATATAAATAACGTGTATGTGTAGTTGGGGTTCAGGTGTAATTATAATAAGAGTAACTCTTTTTAGGAATCGTAATATGTTTCATTTATTACTTTAAACAAACATAAAAAATAATAATATAAAAATAATGATCAATACGCCATATGATATCCATTATCTATGGTTTCAAAGTTTCTTTACTTGCCGTGCTATCATCACAACATATATCTTAAATTCTAGATATTATATTATAAATTGTATTTAAAAACTTTTCTTCATTATATTACGATTTCTTGCCTACTCAGTCTAAATGTGTGCTTTTGTTAACAATTATTAATACATTCTTATTCTATATTATCTTTATACCTTTCTACAGCTTTATAATTTTAGCACAATTAATTGATTACTTTTAATGACTCTACGTTATGTGCTTTTACTAAGAAAAAGTTAAATAAATTAATTACTTGTTCATTTTCCCAGCAATGATTTAACTTATCGTTTAATTGACTGTACGTTCATTAAAGAAAAATAATTAAATAATCTTCTGATTACACATGAATTACATTGATTTTATCTCTATCTACATACTTATTATTTACTCTTACAAAAATGTTTTGTTTTAGTTTTTCTCTTTTTTTTTATTAAAGTATTTTAATGTCTTTCTCTTTGATAATTATGTATTGGTTTTTCGTCACCTTAAATTCCGCAGAGTTGTCCCATGTCCTCCAGTGATTCCTTCGGTTCGATCATCCTGGATGTCCTCTCGTCCTCACTGCTCGTGCTCTGGTCTCTCGTCCTTCATGGTACATTGGCTGCTGTAGACTATGATGTCATGTTGCTCTGGATCTGTAGCTGTTATTATAGAAACGTCTCTAGTCCTCTGCATCTCGTTCCTCTGCTAGTCATGCTCTCGTCCTCTGTCAGGAGTTGATGTTCTTAGCTCTCGACTGCTTGTAGACGTCCGACGATTTCTTCGTTACGGTACTTTTTTTATTATTGTTTTCATTAATACTTTAAATTAAAATATTGCCGTAATACTTTATAAGTTAAGCTACAAAAATCATACTGATTTTAGATTTCGCGTCTAACTTTGTCCAAAGTAGTTAAAAAATTCGCGTCTCGGACGGGCATAGCGTACCGCCGCGACTGTGGTGTGTTAGAAGAGAGAGTTCGTCTCTCCTGGGCTTCTATTTATATCCACCCAGAAAACTGCAGCTGTCGATTCAAGAATCAGCCTGTCGACATTTGAAACACGGTATGATAGCCCCCACTCTCGTCTCATTTCACATAATTGCACTTTTTCGCCAATCGCACTGTTTATCGCAGATTTCACGGCGATAAAATATTGTCTAATTTAATGACTTATGAGATGTGCAATTATCATGATGCTCACACCACTAGTGTAAATATGATGCTTTAAAAATCGCACTGGATTCGCACTGATTGTCCGAATTACGTAAAATTCGCACTGCACTTGTGTCTGATTTTTACACATTTTTAGAAGTTTTTACCTTCTCACTAACATTTATAGTTTGCTTAAAAATAAATATTTTCTTAGTTTAGCATTGACTTGGGTGGGGGGTGAGACTGCAACTTTCAGGATCAGACAGCGTTCACGCACACACATTATTTACTTGTATACACACATGCAGTGATAATCGCGTGATGTTTACCTGTTGGTTCCTACTTCAAAGCCAGCTTCCAATCTCACACCTGCTCGTCTATTATATATTATTGAAATTAACTTAAATATTTATAATATATTATGTATGCGCATTACAGCCTTTGCTTGTGTTGTCGCAATACTTAAAGAAATAAGAAATTAACAACTTAATAATATCAAACTCACACACACACAAACGTTCAATTTTTCTGATCCAACTCTTTTCCATATCACAAGTCCTGCAACCCCGATATTTAAATGGCGTCGTTATTTAGAACAGCAATTTTATTTTGCTGTGAAGAAAGGAATGGTCTTGGTTAATGGGCCCGTGTTTTTTGTTTTTAAATAAAGCCCTCTAGTCTACCGTTTATTTTAAACACACACACACATACAGACAGCAAATCCCTTTTCTTCTATAAAGAGAGGATCTATAAAGTTTGTACTGACCAATTGCTGGCTCTCAGAAAAAGTAAGGTAAAGTGAGGATTTTACGTGTCCATGAAAAATATAATCTTGTAAAACACCAAGTTTAGTATTAAAATAATAAAAACGAAGAAGGCAATGAAATCCACTTGAAATGTTTCCGGCTGGGACTACCAGCAGAACGTCGCTACGATATTTGGATTGCAATTTCCGCCGTTTAATAGTCGTTCGCCTACTGCTCTCTCCAGTTTGCATCGGTAACGTTTTGTTTATACCTCTAAACAGCAGTTTATAGTTGACAAAGGGCACTAACAAAGGTGGTTTTATTAGCACCTTTATTACGGGTAAATTAGGAATTTTTATGCGGCGTTTTAATGTTTATCGATTGACATGTTTACCAGTGGCATTATTCTGAAAATGCGCACAAGTCGTTTTACTTCATACAAAGTTAACACAAGTTCAATGGCTGTGCGGGACGAAGGGGTTGCCCGTCGCCCGCTCGTATACTACGTCCCGAGCTTCAAATAGAGCTCATGCCGCAGGATCGACTGATAGGGTCTGGATTTAGTGTGTGGCCTGCTACCGGCCGTGGGTTTTCAATTAATTATTTAATTGAGGGTGAGTGTACGCCGAGGCCGGGTCCAAGATTCTTCTGGCACAGATTGGTAGCGACCGAGGGCGCTAATCAGGTGTTGCCCTGGAATCGGGCGGAGCGGCGATAAAATTTTCGGGACAGTGTCCGTATAATGGCGTCCAAGGAACGGACACGCACGGAGTCACGGATCGTTTTGTTAGATGTAAGGTAGTGGGCTTTACACGCCCAGCGCAATCCTCGGTCAAGGAGAGACTGAAGCATTCGCTTATGGGTCTTGGCCAAGTAGCCTCAAACGGGTATCGCGTAGGTAACCATCGGCAACACATAGGTGGAGACGATAAGATTCTCTAGGCGGCGGGTCATGGCGTTGCTGCATAACACGGGACGGAGTTGATAGAGACGATTGGCGGTCTTCCGGGCTACTTGTGATATGTGTGTCCGCCAGGTGAGACGTCGGTCGAGGTGAACCCTGAGGTACTTGACCTCTCGAGACCAGGGCAACAGAGCATCGCCTACGTAGATTCTGTCTGGGAGCCTGAAATGTCTGGAGAAGACTACTGCTGTGCTCTTGGCCGCGTTAATGGCAACACTCCATTTTTCTGCCCACTCAACGTACTCGTCCAATTGTTCCTGGAGCCGGATAACTGCCGTTTTAGCTCGACGATCGACGGCATACACCGCCGTGTCGTCAGCGAACATGGCCAACCTGGTGCCAGGCAACTGGGCACGTCATTGACGTACACAGAGAAAAGCAGGGGGCCCAAGGCGCTTCCCTGAGGTACACCAGCAGTAATAGCCCTTGCCGAAGAAACGGTGTTATCTACTCTCACGCAAAAGGTTCAGTTCCGAAGAAAACTAGCAATCAAATGAATGTAGCAATCCGGAAGCAGGATCACCGTGAGTTTGTATAGAAGGCCTGGATGCCAAACACGATCGAAAGCCTTCTCGACAACAACGAAAACGGCGACGGTCTGCTCTCGCGAGCAACCGGCCTCGGCCACGGTCTCCACGAAGCGCATCAGTTGATGCGTCGAGGAGTGCCCAGCACGAAAACCGAATTGCTCGGGGACCAGAATGTCGAACCGTTGAAGGTGATCCGCTAGCCGCCGCTGGACTAGTCGTTCGAAGACTTTCGAAGTGGACGACAGCAGGCTGATTGGCCGGAGGTTCTCGGCGAACTTGGGGTCTTTCCCCGGCTTCGGGATCATCGTGACCGTAGCCGAACGCCATTCCTTAGCAAAATAGGGGAATCAGAAACAGGCATTGAAGAAATCGACCAGGAAGCGAACTCCCCGGTCCGGAAGTCTCTGTAGGGCGGTGTTAGTAACACCGTCCGGTCCAGGGCTCTTACGGGGCCGAAGCGCTAAAAGCCTGTCCGTTACCTCTTCCACCGAAGTGAGTTCGGGTTCGGAGGTGTTCGGGCTGCCGAGATAAGCCTCAACTTCGTCTTCTATCTCCTCATCGGAGTCTGGGTCCCCGGACGGGTTAGGAGCAAATTGAAGCTCCAAGCGCCAGGCGCCCGGCCAGGAACTCAGATTTCTCGTCCGGCTTGGCAAGGGGGGGATGTCCCCCAGGTCCGTTAAAGTTAACACGTATTCTTGATAGGTAAACAACACATCACAAAACCCATGCAGTGTTTATAAAATTTTTTTAAACATTGAAGGACTGATTAATTAATTAGCAAATAAAGTATACGTTTTCCTTGGAGCTAATGGAACAGTGACACAAGGATATAATAATTAAATTTTAGGTTCAGTTTAATAAAAACAGTCTTCAGTTTTTTTTATCGGCCATCTAAGGACCATATGGCAAATTCAATTCTTTATTCTTTTCTTTTTCTCCAGTACTCTTTCATCTTTTCACTGTCTCCTCTTCCTGTCTTCAGTCCACTTTAAACCTGCGTTTTCCTCTCCTACCCTGAACTCTTTCCATTTTAAACACTTTGCCCGAAAAACTTCTCTTTCAGTTGCTCTTTCTGCGTGTACATTATTTTTTTCTAAATCCTTTTGGACTTCTTTATTCCAACTTGATGTTGACTTTTTCCCCCACAGATATTTGAAGATCTCCTTTGTTAACCTATTATCGTCCATTCTATATAAATGTCCAAAAAATAATAGTCTTCTTTTTCTCGTTGTTTCTATTATATTTTCTATACTTTGATATAGTTCATCATTACTTCTTAATTTCAAGCCTTCTGAAGTTTTTCGTGGGCCTAATATTTTCCTAATAATTTGTCTTTCCAATATTTCTAATTTGTCTAAATTATAATTCAATGCTAGACATTCACATGCATATAGGCATTCTGAATTCACTACTGTACTGTAATGGCTTATTTTCGCATTTTTAGATATGCACTTTTTATTGTAGATATCTTTAGTTATACCATATGCCCTTTCCATCTTATGAATTCTTTCTTCTATAGCAGATTTTTCTAAACCATTCTCTTGAATTATTTGTCCTAGATACTTAAATTTTCGAACCCTTTCGAACCCTTTCTATTCGACCAATATCTGTTAGCAGGAAGTTTGGCGCATTTTTAATGTTTGTGATAAATTTGTTTTTTCTGCATAAATTCGTAAGCCTGTTCTACTGGCTACGTCCTCTAAAAAATTAACTTGTGTTACTGCAGATGTCAGATGTTCAGAAAGTATAGCAAAGTCACCTGCGAATGCCAAACGGTTTGTTTCAATACGTTTGTTCCTTCTTCCCAACATGATTTGTGATATTTTGCATTCCTTTAAAATTTAATTCAAAATTCTCACTACTTTCTCCAGGACACAGTTGAAAATAATTGGGGATAAACCACCACCCTGTCTTACACCTATATTTATGTAGTCTTCAGTTTTATTATTTCTTGTTCTATATATCGCAGAAAACTATGGGCAGTAATGACAAAGAAAGCACATCGTCTGATTAGAGCAATACAGAGTCTTTATGTAGAGAATAAAATCTTAATAGAAGCAGGGAAACCGAGAACATCTCCTAGAGTTGGCCTGATCAATTGTGGAGTACGACAAGGGTGTCCGTTATCACCTTCTCTTTTTCATTTATATATTGACGATGTCACACAAAACTGGTAGATGTGTCTTGCAGAGCATTTTATGATTGGTCACTCTACAATTGACACTTTGTTGTTTTGTTGTTTGCGGACAATCAGGCTATTCTGTCGGACTCGGAAAACAGATTGCAGATGGGTATACATCTGTAAAATCGAATTTGCAAAGACTCTGAATTGCAAATATCCACACGTAAGACCAAGGTGATGGCTTTTCGTGGAACTGATCCCGTACGGGCAAAAATTGTTATGGTACTGTCCTGGAACAAGTCAGCAATTTTGAATACCTGGACTACAGTGTATCTTATAATGGCAGCAATGACGTTGTGAATAAGTTGCATATAAGTTCAACCTTATGTGCGGGACCATTAGGCGAACCCTTAAGTCAGCAAGTAAAGGTACAAGCCTAAAATTCTACAAGGTGATGGCCCTTCCCATACTTCTTTACGGGTCTGAGAATTGGACTTTAACGAAAGGTCAGGGGAGTCGCATCCAAGCGGCTGAAATGAGGTCTCTCAGGCACGTGGCAGGGTATACTCTCCATGATCATAGAAGGAACAGGATGAAGATACGGCAGGAACTGAATGTTATGGGTATACTCAACAGGATCACCCAGTATCGGCTGAATTGGTGGGAACATCTTTGCCGAATGGATGACTGCCGCATCCCCAAACAACTCTGGAACTATAAGCCGAGGGGATGGAGAGGTGTGGGACGTCCGAGGAATCGCTGGATTGAGCAGCCCTAATCTTTGCCTATTTGAGACCGGAACAAACCAGCCTTGGTATAATCCTTGAAGATGATGATGATGATGATGATATTTTATGTAAAAGCGTTCTTTTAGAGGCAATACCAATTAAAAGAAGTAAGTTTTGACTTTTCTGTTAATTTTTTAATAACTCGTTATATATAAAACAAAACGATTCACTTGTGCCAACCACTTTACATTATACTGTACAATTCATTAATGTTGTACTCACAATTTTATTTGCTCTGTAGATAAATAGAGTTTACTGCTTTCAAACTTCACCGTAACAATATACACAGTAGCCATAGGAGTAACAGCAACAGCTCTCCGTATGTTGTATATTTTACGTATTTTCACGTATTTTCAGTTAGTTTTGCTTTTATAATCACCGCTAAGGTTTACTGAAATAGTTATTCCGTTTCAAAGTTTCCACTGAAAGGGAAATCTCCTTGAGGCTTCCTTTCGCTAGTGAAAGTGAATTTTGGCTAAACTCGTCACCCTTAGAAATTGTAAATAAGTTTCACTTAGTATGTGCCGCCCCTTGGCAAGACAACACAAAAATCGGGAACTAGTTTAATTATTTACCAGTAAACTAAACCAGCTGCCGTTGTTAGTAAAACTCTTACTAACAAATTACAAAACAAGTATGATATAGGAAACTGACAAGGTTTGCATAAACTTATTCACTCACTAGGTATTAGCTAAAACATCTCTTTATTGCTATTGAAATATTAATCAAACATTATTCCTGATTTTAAAGAAAGTTATTTTAGTAAATAGCGCTTTTACTGCTTCAAAGATCTTAATTATATTATTCTTGTTATATCAAAATTTATTCATATAACTGTTAGTTTTAATACCACGGATCCGGGTCTCAATTTTCTCAAAATTATTAATTTATCAATATATACATTACGGTTACTATTACTTCTTACAAAATTACAAAATATACAAATTTGATAATTTGTTCATTACATTGCGAAAGTTCTTTAAAGTTCTTTGTTACTTCTTATTAAGGGGAAATTTACAAAAGTTGTGGTTTGATATCACCTGAGGTTTTTGTTGTATTCTTGGGACATCTCCAGTCGTCTTCTACGGGTTGAGTACGTTGTTCTTGGTGTATCTACATCGGGTTGATTTTTAGTTTACTTGAAGCTCTCGAAGATAGGTTGTTTACTTGAAGTTCCACATGTTGTAATTTCACTTTTCTTAGTGCAGATTCTTGTAGTTCACATTTTCTTTATTTTAATTACAGTTATAGTTCTCACTTTGCAGTACTACAGTCTAGTAGTTAACTATGTTACACTTACATTTGATTTTGTTTTTAAGAGATGTGTTGGCTACCTTTTTCTATTTTATTTATATATTTTCTCACAAACTCTAGACACTACATTATTCACAATAACAAGATTTCACGCTGGATATACTTCTAGAGAACATACACATACGTATATGTGTACAATACCAAAACTCACGTCTACTCATTGCGACGTTCTACGGCCGAATACGTTTAGGGGAGAGAGCTCTGTAAGCTAGTGCGTATTTACGCGCTAAGAAAATAGTTCGTACTTTTTCTATTATTATTTATTCATTAATTAGAAGATAAATACTTTATGTTTATTTTATTATGACTTAGGGATTTCTTTATTTCTCTAGTCGCATTTTTTAATTATTTAAGTAATTATTATTATTATTTACTACTTAATACTTTTCTTGGCGTGTTGGTACTGGAAGGTTTCAAGTTGATACAGGAATCTGGGTATAGGTAAGGGTGTATGATACTCTTACTTATTAAAATTAAAAATTTTAATCTGTGCGATTTTTTATACATTTAAAATCGTCACAAGTAAACAACTGAACAGTTCATAAACGGAGTGAAATATCAGAACGATTATCAATCCTAGATACTTGGAGTACGACACATTGTCAGTGAGAGGCTCGTCAAACAGTTGACTTGTTGTAAACTAGGTAAAGTAGAGAGTTAATTTATAATTGTACGTAGAAAAGTTGTTAAATTGTTTAAATTGAATAAAGAGTCAGTATTATAAAGTAATAAAGAATAGATTCTCAGAAGAGTTAATGTAAAAGGAAATTAAATGTACTTATTGTAAAATATAATAATAATAGAAACAACCAGTAGCATTGCGTTGTATTAAGTAATCTTTTGATGGTAGAATAAAGTATTCTTTGGGTATCTATTGAATTTCTTAATTCACAATCAGGCAACGTACACCCACTAAAATTTGCTTAGCCACTCGAGGAAATGACAAACTGTTATTATCGTCGTACAGTTGGTAATACGTAGAAAATTAATTAATATAATATATTATTAATTGATAGTAAAAACTAATCTGACTATCAATTAGTAAACTATGGAAGGTTTTGTAAATCCAAGTAATTAACTATACTAAGTGTTAAAACATTTAGTTTAAATCACGACGTTTCGACAAAATTTACAGCATTATCAGGACTTTTATACGGGCAGTACAGAAATAATTTATTGGCCTAAACATATAAACAGTGTGCTTGTGTGAGTGTTTGAGAACTTATGAGAGTTACATGTGAGAACGGCCTGTGGTGGAAACGTTTGCATCAAGAAACTATATGCAGAGTATGAAGAGCAATTGAATTAGGTCTATGTGCGCTTTGGGTCATATATCGCCCGCATGCAAGAAACTGAAAGAGAAAAGCGAATCATTATGGACAACCCAGGCGGACGAAGAAAGAGGAGCGCATCACGTAAGGCGAATAAATGGAGCGGAGTAATAGTTGAGGAACCTGGGAATCCGAAATTTGATTGCGTTGATTCAGAACCCTGATAAATGGCGACATACGAGGGCAATTGATTGTAGACGAGGGCAAGGCTTGTAGCGGCAGGGTTACGTAAAGAATAATAATTGCTACTGACAAAAGTTTAAAGAAATGTAGTCTTCTTCTTGCTTATTAACCTATTGTAAGTTTTATTTCTTCAATTCTTGATATTTTTCTATAAAGAGTGTTTTTTTTTATCATTTTTGATAAAAAAAGTGGCGGCTCAGTAGACCAGTGGGTATGGCACCTGGCTACTAATCTAGAGGTCCCGGGTTCAATTCCCGGGCCCGCACCATAAAATCAAGGTGCGTTTTATCAGCCCCCAGGTCGACTCAGCCTGTTGAAAATGAGTACCTGGGATAACATCCTGGGGATAATAATGGGCGGCTGAAGCGTAGTGCTGGCCACACTGCCTTCCTTGTATGCCATACGGCTCACATTAGGCAGCCTACACTGCCTACTCCTAAGCTACTTCGGTGGTATACATGGGAGCGATTATTATATTATTGATAAAAAAGTGTTTTCCCTTTTTGATAAAAAAAAGTTTTCCCATTGCTATTGTCATTTTTATTCCCTCGGCCGGGCCTTTATCTCGTTCAGCGTGACCCAGTTTTCTCTCGAGTTTACCAGATAAAAAGTACAAAAACCGTACTAACTTCTTATAGTATATGTTTATTTGTGAGCAAACGCTTTTATTAAGAAAACTTTGCTTAGCGAGTGCTGTTCTTTAGTTCACTCCTTAAGAACTAGTAACACACCACCAGTATGAGAATAATTAAGCGTTCAAAGTATTTAGTTTATACGGCAAACTGCAAAAACTTTCAAATCTTACCCATCTACTCTTTGCATCTAAAATACAGCAGTACCTTGAGATAAACTAAACAGTTTGGCATGTTGCCACAGTAATGTTGGCATCACTGAAGTTTGTTTACGTTTTAATTAAAATATTTGTAATTGAGTTAGTTGTTAATATTATGTTTAATGCTTTGCTCGGCGTAATACATGAAACGAGAAACAGAATAATTAAAAATATATGAAGTGTTTAGCTGAAACTAAGAAGAAAAGTTTAACTTTCTGAACTCGTTTTGAAACTTAAAAACTTGTTTTAATAAACATTACGGCTTTGGCCGAAGAAAATTAAAATAAAAGCGATAACAGTGGTATATAGTGGCCTACTTACTGCATTAACTGAAATTTGTAAGTTATTAATTGCAAACATTTTTTTATATCGAATTTAGAGTTACCCAACGTAACTTGGAGTTAAAGTAAGCCAGGTCCTGTGTTTGGTATAGTATATAGGCAGTCTCTCTCTCTCTCTCTCGGTCTGTCTCTATGTGTCTGTCTGTCTAACTCTCTGTCTGTCTGCCTGTCTGTATCTCTCTCTCTCTCTCTCTCTCTCTCTCTCTCTCTCTCTCTCTCTCTATCTCTCTTTCTCCCTTTCTCTCATCAGTCTCTGACTCGTTTGATCCGGTCCTCTAGCTTCTCCTATCTTGAGCCAGTCTTCTTCCTTTTCCTACAGTTTTTCCAAGCACCTGCACTCTACGTCACCTATTGTTTTAACTCTGGGCGTGGCAACCAGTGGCTTACCCAACTTAACCTGTACTTGACCAGTGATCGAGTTAATGTTTGGACACATTTTATTTTTTGTGACGAAACAAATTTGCCATTATTCGGTTTAATTTTCAATTTTGAACTGCCAGTCACCAAAAAAGTTAAGATAGATTTTTTTATTTTTTGTTTAGATGAGTTAGAGACAATTGATATAATTATAGGTGCGAATTATGGACAAAACCAAGAAATAAAACGTTAAAATACAGGCCTCGGAAATGGCGTTCTTAAGAGGAGCTAAAACGTGTTCTAAACTTGACCGTCTAAAGAATGAGGCCATAAGAAAAGAGTTGCAACATTTTAGCTTAAATAACAACTTAAAAGATTACAAACAACGTTGGAAAGAATACTCAGAGAGAATGTCAGATTTCAGACTGGAGAAACCTCCTCCTCCTCCTCCTCCTCCTCCTCCTCCTATTCTTCTTCTTCTTCTTCTTCTTCTTCTTCTTCTTCTTCTTCTTCTTCTTCTTCTTCTTCTTCTTCTTCTTCTTCTTCTTCTTCTTCTTCTTATACAATAGTGTTCCAGCCTGTTCCGTCGTCAAAGTTAATTTGTCCAGAGAGTTTTGACTTTTCTAGATGCCTTTATGTATGAGAACTTTGACCATGTCGGGCAGTATAATATTCGTGAGCGGTTTTTAACAGTCCTGTCCACATGTTGAATCCACTGTCTTCGGTAACAGCTGGTCATTTCTTATTAACACCCAACTCATTCCGTACACCACTGTTCAAGATTCTATGAAATCGTGTGTACAGATTTAATATTTCATAATAATGCAAAGGGTCGAATTCAAATTTTGCGACTCATCAAATACGAAGAAGATTGCGATGACGCAGTAAATGAAACAAACCAAGAGGAAATCATTTATATACTCCTTCTTGGCATTTCACTTTAAGCATAAAATATAGCCCCTTGCGCCCCTCTGTCTATACCAAAATTCACATTTAACCACCGTCAGCATATAGCTTGCCACGTTTTTGCCACGCAGTTAAAATCAAAGTATAGGCTATAGTTAAATTTGTGAAATATTTCGTGCATAGCATATTATTAAAAAAAAAAATGAAACCATGCTGTTTCCGCCCAGGGT
Organism: Magicicada septendecula; assembly: GCA_034769895.1. Taxonomy (NCBI): domain Eukaryota; kingdom Metazoa; phylum Arthropoda; class Insecta; order Hemiptera; family Cicadidae; genus Magicicada; species Magicicada septendecula. Next base: position 55,999,879 of record CM068367.1, read on the forward strand.
CGAACTGGGGACCTTCTGCGTGTGAGGCAGACGTGATAACCGCTACACCACGGAAACTGATTTATTACCGTTTAGTTCGTTTAGATATAACTGAAATGTTCAAGTATTCCATGTTGCCGTTATGTAAAAAGGAAAAAGCGCTAGATGTAAGTTATTTTGTAAGACGTTGGTGAAAGTAATAGTTTACTGCCTAATATTTACTATAAGTTAATATGTTTTATGGAAATTTAAATTAATTTTGCAGAAAACATAATATTCATGTGTAGGGATACAAAGTGAATGTCATCATACTAGACTGTGGAATTATAAAACAATGCTAGGAATATTATCAGTATCTAGGAAGCGTAATTGGCTAAGATGGAACTTGTCTGACTATGGACTCAGTCAAAAGCGAATGCAGAAGCAGAAGCAAAACTTTTTGCCGCGGTCATCAAGAATAATAACGATTGTTAAAATTAAAATTAATACATTAATACATTGACGTCATGTTGAGAGCATGGAAATCCAGAGTGACTTCGAGAATACAGCTTAATAAATAAATTTGTGTGGGTTCCCTGCTATATGCGGATGGCATAGTTCTTATTCAAGAAAAGTGAGGATGATTTGCAAAGAGCTATGTTTCAATTACAAGAAGTGGCAAAAGAGTACTCACAGACAATTTCAGTTAAGAAAGACCAAAACCATGGCCTTTAAAGGTAAATATCCAGTGAAGTGAGACATTTCAAATATCTCGGCTGTGCAGTAAACTAACAATCTGAATATTATATAAGAGAGAAGATAAATAAATTTAGGAATATTTCTGGTAAGATTCATAGAAATATTATGAATAAAACAAGACACAGCACAAAGATGAAATTTTATAAGACAGCTAGCCGATTTACCCAGCGTTGCTCGGGTTCATAATTTATTCATAGGCTCATAGGCACCTATTCTTGTTCTAACGTTATATTACTTCTATATTGTATAATCTTCCTTATATTGTTACGTTCGCATTCTCACTGGAGGAATTCTCTGTAGTGCACTTGTTTAAGAACATGTCATAAACTTTATTCTTGTATCTGAAGAAGAATTCTGTAGCGCGTGATGTTGCTGCTCGATTTCTAACTCTGGGAGAGGGCGAACAACTAAATTAGTTTTCAATAAAACGTCTACAGTACTTCCACACGCTGCGTATTTAACTGTCGTTTTATAATTCATTGTGTTAATGTTGAAATAAGGTATTTGTTAAATTAGGGTCTCCTAAACTTATTCTAACAATACAGATTATTGTTAGGGTCTCCTAAATTATTCTACCTCTATAGATTTCAGCTTATCAATTTTTAAATTCAAACTGAAGCAAGCGCATTTATATTGTCTGAACACTACGATCTGAATACATTCCCTATCGAAACGTTGTTTTTTATAATCGCTTATAACTTACTTCGATCTTAACTTATCCACTTTTAAATTCAAACTGAAACAACTCCGAATTCACGCACTATTAAGAAGTTTCTTAAGATGAATACACCACCTTCGATATCATAACCTATATCTTTATTTATAAGAACCGTGGATTCTGTTCCCGCCGTCTTTCGCGGGATCCGACCTAAGACCCCCCGGGTTCCGTGAACGAACTCCGGGGAAGGCCCGTCGGACGACTCCCGCGATATTCCCAACGCGGGAGGCTTCCACTTATGCCGGGACACCGCCTGCTTTTTCCGGCATCCAGGCCGGTCGAACTCCCGCGTTAGGACTTGGTCAGACACCTCCCCGGGGTAAGGAAGGTTCTCCGAAACCCGAGAAAGCCGTCGACATGCCGGGCGAGGCGCTGGGACTCTGGCCTGGCCGTTTCTCGCGAGATCCGACCTAAGACTCTCCGGGTTCCGTGGACGAACTCCAGGGAAGGCCCGTCGGACGACCCCCGCGGTATTTCCTACGAGGGAGACTTCCACCGATGCTATGGCAACCAGAATCTATTCTATTGGGTTGCCATGGTAACCAGATCTAATAGTTTTTTTTTAAGATCCAAAGGACCTCCCAGAGGATCGTATCGAAAAAAACACCTATCCTATGTTGGTTCTCCCGTTGCGTAAAATATTTGTGCCAAGTTTGGTTGAAATCGGTCCAGTGGTTTAGGAGGAGATGTGGAACATACATACATACATACATAGATACATACATAGATACAATGACTTTTATTTATATTATGATTGCAACACCCACATTGATTTATGCAAGTGAGGCGTGGGTCATGACAAAAAACGAAAGCATCAAGATTCAAAGTACTGAAATGTTCATTGTCAGATCTAACAACAAACAAACAAATTAAACAGGCCAATTACCTCTATATATGCAACAAAACGTCTCCAAATACATTCAACCGTTCGCAAACCGACACACCACTGAAGCACCAATGGCAGCAGAGACAATAAGGGTACTACTGAACTGCAAGTGTGTCCACTAGATAGCACCACTTACATTAACTAATGCTTGCAGTTTAACTATATTTAAGAAAGAACACACAAATCTGTGGTGTGATAATCTGAGATTAGACCTCGTTGTCATCATTACCCGGTATCAAATGTTCCGGTCTTTATATACAAGTTACTTTTGTATAATCTTAATACACCACTGTTTTTAACGTACGACGTTTGATCAAATCGTTTGTGCAATTTTGCAATTTCCACCGCTACAACTGTCCGATTAGAAAACTGTATGTTAGTGACAATCGTCTAAACGTTTAGCCCTATTTCACAGCTTAGCTTAGATTTCACAGCAAAGTTGTCCTCAGTTATATTAGGTGTACTTTTTGACATTCTATATTACAAGATTGAAGATCATGGATTAGGCCTAAATTTTGTGTAAACCGTGAGATAAACTACTCTGTCCTGGTGAGCGTGTTTAGAAGGCTACTGGCGAGACTGATTTGCGTGAACAAGTGGTTTACAACCTTCAAAGACTACCGTAAATGATGTGAAGATTGTGGATATCAGATCAAGATTATGTTTTTTGTATTCAAGAAAATTTGATTGCAAGGCGCAGTGGTAAATAAAGAGAACTATTTGGAAAGTATATGCCATTTGTATGAAGCTATTCGTAGAAAATGTCCAAATTTACGGAAGAATATAATTTATGAAAATTTCACCCCAAAATGCACCTGGACACACGTCGTTTGCTTGTTAAGAATTTTACCAGGCCAGGCAAAAGGAAAAGTCATAATGATGTCACGATAACTGCCGTATTCACCAGGTGTATCCAAACGCGATCTTTCCTCCTGCCGATAGTGATCGTTTCTACGAAAGGACAACGTTTCGCGACCGTTGAATACGTAAAACGAAAATCGCTAAACGAGCTCAAAACTGTACCAAAAAGTGCATGAAATATTTTTAAGACTGCAAAAGGGGTGACTTAATCGTATTACATTCGACTGAGACTACTTTGAAAGGGGCAGCATATATAAGTATTGATTAATGAAGGCATAATTTAAAAAAAAAAAAAACCAAGAACTGCATGCATTTTTTGATCAAACTTTGTAACATATTTCGACTATAGGCTTATTTTTTCAATTTTTATAAAAAAATGATGTTATACTATTCTAAATAACAAAATGAAGAAGCGCTTATAACATAGATTGCTTATTTTATCATTTATGATAGTAACAGGACCAAAACAATGACCCATTGGAATAGCGTCGAAAATTTTTAACATTTTGTTGTCTTTTCTAAAGCCTTCTTATTGTCCTAATATTATTTCTTTAGTTTTACGTTTTTTTTTAGTTCAGTCACATGCATTTTTTGCCAAAGAGTGTTTTGGCGTTAATAAAAATCCGTTACATACATTTCAATAGATTACTGTTTAAGTGTTATACACCAATCATAAATTCTGTTAATAGTTGTCACTGCCTGGCTATCAGACCGTGCTCTAATATTGTTTTCAACTGACGTTTCGTCCTCACCATTGGAGGCCATCTTCAGTCATTCAACGATTGAAAATTAACCGGCAAGATGTGCGCCAGTTACTTTTCAGTCGTTGAAACACTGAAGATTGACGCCGGCTGTGACAGCCTTAGACATTGGTTACAAGTTATAAACATTTTTATTTTTATAGCCTACGTATTTATAATAATTAGATAACACTTATAATAGCTATTATAACACTTAGGTAAAACAGGAAAAAATGAAATTTACAAAACTGTAAAATCACAAAAATTTAACATTCTGTCCGCTGTTCTTCCGGTTTTTGTTTTGCGAACATTCCTAAAGTAAAATGACGTGTATATTAGTTAAAGGTATATTGTTCGATATTTCGGATCGAACCGGTCATTCTTTCCATTTTCCGAAGTTGACACTATGGCTTTTGTAAAGTTCGTACCTGCACGTGAACTTTTAGCTCTGTCATACGCCAGCCATCTAAGTGTCATCATCCACGAGTCGGGACTTCTCGGCAGGTAGAAATCCGTGCCTTTCATCCATCCTTTTCCCAACCAGTCTATCCTGCCTTGAGTGTCAGGAAAAACCCAGTCGTGAGATACGGTAAGTCATTTTTTATATTGTTTATGTCTGATTAGCAATTCTGCATGCTGCTGCTTTCGAGCTCACCAGAGGCTATTAAATTATCAAGTGTGAAAGCCGTCTTACTTTCCATCTTTTTTAAACTATTATCTCACATATATTTACTACCAGAGGGTTCATGAGGTTGCTAGCGTTTCAATTAAATATTTTGCCGTCACGACTGGGAGCACGTGCTGCGTAATTTTGCATGATGCAGCTGGTGGGTTGAGTTTCAGTAATTGGGTTGTAAGTCAGTTTTGGCTGCGTGATTTTTATTTTAATTACCAACGTGCCGTGCCGTTTCGTTTTTTGTGCCTGCTCGTGGGTGTTTTTGCATGCGGTTAGTTTTTAACTTTCATGAATGTTTATCATTTGCATGCTATCGCACGGAAGCACGTTGGTATAATACGTAGGCACGAGTTTGCGTTTCAATGCTGTGGCTTATAGTGTCAGCAGTGAGCGTCGTGTGTGCATCGCCAGGTGAGCAGATTTTGTGTCAAAATTTTGCACCTTGTTTTTTTTTGGGGTAGTCGTAATTACTGGGTCAAGTCTGGTAAAGTTTGTTTCTGTCCTGTTACGGGTTGCGTCCCACGTGAAATTGTGCGCTACGTGTGTGACTGTCATGCGTAAAGGGAACGGTTTTAGGTTATCCGGATTTCGGGTTAGCCTGCCCTTGTATTTAATTTAATTGTTTGTCATGACTATTACCTTTAGGTGCGATTTATATTTTGCATATGCGATATCCTGTCCATACACGACGCGTTGACCATTAATTTTGGCATTTAAGGTGTCCCAGTTATTTGTGTTTGGTTCGGTAACTGGTGAATTGTTGTACATTGTACTTTGCTGTGTTTTGTGTGTATTTATTCTATTTGGTATTATACATGTTTGTTTTTGGGTGCACTTTTGTGTACCATTATTTTGCACCGTATGTGCTGTAGTCTTGTGTAACTTGTGTTTTGTTGTCGGGCTTTTGCGCTGTGTAAATCAATTTGTTGCGTGTTTAATTTATTGTGTTTGGCATTATTTGCCTGTTGGATAGTGTAAGTTGTATTTTGCCTTGCACTAATTTACTTTTGTATTTATCTTGCTCGGTATTGTTTATGCAAAGTAGTTGTGTCAGACGCCTAGTTATCTCGAGCACTGTTAGGCTAAGTCGGTACGTGATTATTGTTCAGTTCCTAATTCTCTTATTAAGGGTGGTTGTCGGTTGCGCGATATTTTTTAATTCAATATGCCTGCTAAATTGTCGTTGGCAGCTTTTGACAGGACCACTTCGGTGGGAATACTTGCGTTGCAGCATTTGATAAATAAGTTGGAAGGGTTGCCGCAATTGAGAGCCGTGGATCAACATGAAGCCGGTATTTTGGCCTCCAGGTTGTCCGAAGAATATCAGGACCTTCTAGGTAAGGTCGATCCTTACCTATCGGCCGAGTCATTGCCCCAGGGATTGGACGAGGACCACATTTTTGCGGTGGTAGCTCAAATTAAGGATATTTATGTCCGGGGTAGCATTTTAGCGTCCAAACTAACAAAACCAGAGATACCGGTTGGTTCCGGTCGATTTTCATCGGCAAGTGGCGGGCACCCAGGTGTGCTTGTTCATGAGTTGCCGAAGCTTTCGTTACCTTGTTTTGATGGCCAGGCCAAATGTTGGTCCGAGTTTTGGTCAAAGTTCACCACATTGGTGGACGAAAGTCCTGCCCTCACTCCGAAGCAAAAATTGTTATATTTACTGACTCATCTTAAGGGTGAGGCGTATGAGAAGGTTGCCGCGCTTCCCATAGTTGATGATAGTTATACACTTGCACTGTCAACTCTTAAAAGTCGTTATCACAATCCTCGTTTGGCCGCTCGGGTTTATTGTACCAATCTGCTTCAGTTACCAGCCGCTTCTATGCGATCTGCTGCGTCTATTAGAAAGTTGGTGGACAGCTTCAATGCTAACTTTTCAGCGTTGTCAGCTCTAAACATTGCTGATATATATCAAGCAATATATGCGTCTTTTGTATTGTCTAGGCTGGATCTATCATTGCGTGAACGTTTTTAGGCGTCTGTTATGGACAAAGAGAATCTCCCTGCCCTAACAGAAATTATGACATTTTTAACCGCTATGGCGGAACAGAAAGAACAGGCATCTTTGGAATCGGCTTTACCTGCTCTTCCTAGCACTAGCCACCAGAAAACCCAGAAGGTTTCTTTTTCTAAGGCTACTCCTCTTGCTGTGTCTACATTATCTGCGGAGGTTACGCAACGGGATGCATCTGGTTCACGTTGCCTTCATTGCGATTCCCGGACCCATGTGCTTCTCAAGTGTCCGGCGTGGCTGAGTAACCCTGAGGACCCTAGGGCTCGATTTCAAAGTCTTAAAAATAAAAAATGTTGTCTTTCGTGCCTCCAACATAAACATTCGGGCTGGTGCAAAAATAGGTGCAAAACGTGTGGCTCTAAGTACCACCACACTTTACTTCATTTCAAAAATGCCCGTCCGTCTCCGTCTCGTTCACAGATTTCTGACACCGCTGAACTCAAGGCTTCGGGGTCATCGCTTGTTGACCAAGTTGATCTGTCTAGCACTACTCTGACCGTGTCTCTGCCCCATCCTGCAGGGGTTCTGTTAGCCACCTGTCTAGCAGTCTTGTCGTCTCCGAATGGTGTTATATTGTAGTTAGGGCCGTCCTGGATAGCGCGTCCCATGCTTCTTTCATCACTGAAGCATGTGCATCTCGCTTAAAGTGTGCTTGTTTTGACGCTTCAGTAAGTGTCAATGGGGTAGGTGATATTGCCACCAAAGCAAAAAAGGTGTGCCATCTGTCCTTGGAAACTTTAAAACGCGAGGTTGTGGCATCTAACCATGCCTTTATAATTCTGTCTAAGATCTCGTCGGACTCACCTAGGTTCCAGGTGTTGCCTGAAGTTAAGCAGGCTACAAAAGATCTTTTGTTAGCTGACCCTACCTTCGATGTAGCAGCCCCAATTGATGCGTTGTTTGGAGCCGATATTGTAGCGGCTATTCTTCTGGGAGAGACTATTCCTTTGGGTGCAGGTTTGCCTGTTGCAGTTAGGACACGTTTTGGGTTTGTGATTATGGGTAGAGCCCCAATTTCACTTAATTGTGCATTGACTTGTGCTAGCGGTCTCACTGGCCTTCCTTTGGATCTAGTATCTGCACATCAGCTTCACTGTCATTTCCACCACTTTTATCCTTCCGTCACAACGTTATCAACGGATACAACAAACCTAATTGAGCAAGTTCATCGTTTTTGGGAGGTCGAAGAGCCTCCAGCTGTACACCACCAATTATCTGAAGAGGCTCACTTTGCTGAAAGGTTTTACATGGAGTCAACAAGTCGGTTGCCGTCGGGTCGTTACCAGGTGCGCTTGCCGTTCTTCAAAAACTCTTCTCACATTTTGGGAAATTCCCTTAAGGGAGCCATGTCTCGGTTTTTTGCGTTGGAAAGGAAATTTGCGGCGAACAGTCAGTTTAAGAGCCAGTATGTGCAATTTATAACGGATTATGTCGCTCAGGGGCATATGTCATTGGTGTCTGACCCCAATTTTCCAAAATATTTCATTCCTCATCATGGTATCTTTAAAGTTAGAGGTGATACTTCAAAAATAAGGGTGGTGTTTGACGCCAGTATGAAGACGTCCTCTGGGATTTCCTTAAATGATGTGTTATGTGTCGGCCCTAAGTTGCAGACCTTACTGTCCGACGTTTTGACTTTGTTTCGGCGGTTTAGCCATGTTTTTACCTGCGACATCGAACAGATGTACCGCCAAATTGCTATGCATCCTGATGACTCGGCGTACCTGTGTATTTTATGGCGTGAGGAGGTTACCGCCCCACTAAGGGTTTTCGCTTTGCGTACCGTTACTTACGGGCTGGCTTGCGCCCCTTTTCAGGCGTTGCGAACCTTGCAGCGGCTGGCTCAGGATGAGGCAGTTAATTTTCCTGCGGGAGCGGCGGTACTTAGCCGTAATATTTTTGTGGATGATATTGCTGCTGGCGCTGATTCAAAATCAGAGCTTTGCAAACTACAACGGGAATTAATTCTGTTGTTGTCTTCAGGAGGGTTCAATTTGAAAAAATGGTGCACTAATCAAACCGACTGCCTACCTGAATCAGCCGCTCCAAGTGATTCCGTCGTTGCTAAGGATAAGGATATTCTGGGTTTAAGTTGGGACCATTTTACCGATTGCTTCTCCTTTCCTCCTTTGGCCTGTTGCAGCAATGCTCAGGTGAAATTTACCAAACGTGTCGTGTTATCTCAGATGGCACAATTATTTGACCCATGTGGTTGGCTTTCGCCAGTGATTTTCAGGGCCAAGGCTTTTTTCCAAAAACTCTGGGCTGAGGGCTTGGACTGGGATGCCCCTCTAAGGGATGACTTAAACGACTATTGGAGTCAATTCCTGTCCTCTTTGAATCATCTTCCGGTAATTACTATTTCCCGGCCATTCTTCCCTAAAGGTGGGCATATTGAAAGGGTAATATTGCATGGTTTCTGTGATGCTTCGCAGTTGGGTTACGCGGCCGTCCTCTATCTGTCCATTTATACTGACTCTGGTCCTCCGGTGGTTTCGTTGGTGTCGTCTAAAACTAAAGTGGCACCTCTTAAAACTTTATCAATCCCACGTTTGGAGTTGTTGGGAGCTTATCTTTTAGCCAAACTTGCTCGTCATTATGTTGGTTTATTCTCATCATGTATTCAATTGAGTCAAGTTTTCTTATGGACGGACTCGACGATTGTCTTGGATTGGCTGAATATGCCTACTTTTAAATTGAAGACATTTAGTGCTAATCGGGTGGCTGCCATTACCGAGTGGACCGATACTAAATCTTGGCGTCATGTTCATGGTGTTTCTAACCCCGCTGATTTAGCCTCTAGAGGTACGTCACTCTCCAGCCTCCGGTCGTAGACATTGTGGTGGTCAGGGCCAGATTGGTTAAAGCTTGATGGTCTATGCTGGCCCCCTATTAATTATCGCCCGAATCACGACGTGCAAGATGTTGCCCTGGAAACCAAGGTCTCTTCGTTTCTCACTCAGGAGCCCCGGGTGGAATTGTTTGAGCACTTGTCTTCGTGGCCCTTAGTGGTAGGGGTTACCTCAGTCATCTTAAGGTGGGCTATGCCTTCGCGGATTGAAGCTTCCACAGCCATGGATTGGAAGAAGTTGGCTGTTAAGTATACTTTACGCTACATTCAGCGCAGCGTGTTTGGACAGGAGCTCGCGGCTCTTCGTTTAGGTAAGCGGCTCCCGGTCCGCATTCAGCGCCTGGTCCCGTTTATAGATGATTTTGGCCTCATTCGAGTACGCGGTTGCTTGACCAACTCTGCGGTAACTAGAACTCGTTTTCCGATTTTACTGCCCAAGCATCACCACCTAGTAGGGTTGCTAATTCATCACACCCATGTGTGGTTAGGTCATGCTGGGCCCTTGCAAGTTCAATTTTAGCTTGCCCAAATTATTGGATTTTGTCCACACGTCAGGCAATAAGAACTATAATTTGGAAATGTCTTCCTTGTTTCAGGGCGCGTCCTCGCCCCACCAACCCGTTAATGGGGGATCTGCCAGTTCCTAGGGTTAATCCGGCACCTCCATTTTATTCTTCCGGCATGGATTATGCTGGCCCCTTTTTGGTACGGGCGTACGCTGTTCGGAAGGCACCTATAGTCAAAGCGTATCTCTGCATTTTCATCTGCTTAGCCACTAAAGCAGTTCACTTTGAAGTGGCTATGGATCTTTCAACGCCCCAGTTTATTGATGTGTTGAGGCGGTTTATTAGTCGCCGTGGGGCTCCGAAAACACTGTATTCGGATTGTGGTAGGAATTTTGTGGGGTCGCACTCCGAACTGAAACGGGAGCTCCAAAATGTGCTTTCCAATCCTGACCAGTCAGCTCAGATAACAGCTTTTGCTGTTGACAATAACATGGAATTTAAATTTATCCCTCCGTCTGCCCCTCATCAGGGTGGCTTGTGGGAACGGGCTGTCCAGTCGGCCAAGTTTCACATGAAACGTATGATTGGGACCAGGTCGCTGACCATAGCAGAATTTTCGTCGTTATGCATTCGCATTGAGGGAATCTTAAATTCCCGTCCTTTGACTGCTCTATCCTCAGATCCGAGTGATTACCAGGCTCTAACGCCTGGTCATTTTTTGGTTGGCCGCCCCATTACCGCGCCCCCGGAAGCTGAAGTTGCATTAAATGAAGGGACCGTACGTCATTACAAACAAATTGCCGCTTTGCTCCAAGCCTTTTGGAAACGGTGGCGTTTGGAATACTTGACGGCACTTCATGCCAGATCGAAGTGGTCGTCTAAGTCAAGAAATTTAATGGTTGGGGACCTGGTGGTTATGGAGGAACAGAATTCTCTCCCCCTGATGTGGCCTCTTGGCCGAGTTTCAGCTGTGTTTCCGGGGAGCGACGGGGTTGTTCGTCGCGCTTCAGTTAAAACATCCACAGGTTCTTTTGAACGACCGGCTATTAAATTATACCGGTTGCCCATATCTTCTTAATTGGGTTTATCTTGTTTTTTCGGGTGAGCAGAATTAGTTTCAATGATTGTTGTGGACTTACTGGACACTTTGCTGGGATTTCCCAGGTGATTCCTTCCAGTTGTTGTCCGCAGTGAATTTTACATTGTGGAATGTTTCTGGCATGGCGTTGTGCCAGTTCATTGGGAGTTATGGATGCTCAACAAATCAACAAAAAAAAATAAGTAAAAAAAATAAAAAAGGGAAAAAAATGTAAAAACTAGGGAACTAACTAAGTTGATTTGCTGAGTTTTACATTGTGTTTGGCTGGGCCATTGTTTATTGTAAGTTATTGAGTTTTGTCTGCTCTACCCGAACCTTTCGGATTGCTCGCCTGGACGATGCGCCCGCGGCGGAGTTATTCGGCATGGTTTTCTGATTCATTGCATGTTTTGCATGTTTTCTGTATGTTTGTATTTTCTTGTGTGTTTGCGTGTGACCCCCTCCTAGGTTGGAGGGTAATTTTCAGAGAATGTTCCGGTTCACCAAAAGCCAAATTTTTGTACTGCTTTTTTGGCCATGTCTTTTGGTGTAGTTGATGGTTGACCCATTGCGGTCAACGGGGGCCGGTGTTCGATATTTCGGATCGAACCGGCCATTCTTTCCATTTTCCGAAGTTGGCACTATGGTTTTTGTAAAGTTCGTACCTGCACGTGAACTTTTAGCTCTGTCATACGCCAGCCATCTAAGTGTCATCATCCACCAGTCGGGACTTCTCGGCAGGTAGAAATCCGTGCCTTTCATCCATCCTTTTCCCAACCAGTCTATCCTGCCTTGAGTGTCAGGAACAACCCAGTCGTGAGATACGGTAAGTCATTTTTTATATTATTCATGTCTGATTAGCAATTCTGCATGCTGCTGCTTTCGAGCTCACCAGAGGCTATTAAATTATCAAGTGTGAAAGCCGTCTTACTTTCCATCTTTTTTAAACTATTATCTCACATATATTGTAACAAGACGGTGACGTCGGCCTCGTTTAAGCCCCGCGATGGAAGCCACTTTGTAACTGGACGACCTTTCGGTGGCTGTAATCTGATCAAATCCCACTGTTTGGGCTAGCCACTTGGTCACCAGACCGCTGTATGCCGGTCGTTACAAAAGAATAAAAATAAAATGGAAATTTCAATAATTAGAATTTCCAAACAATAAAATAATTTTGTTTATGTTATAAAGGTATGTATACTAGATAAATCTGTTTTTTAAAGGGTTCTGTGAAAATTTTAATAACAGGTAAGTATTTATTGACCGTCGAGCACCTTTTGAAGATTTGCACCAAGTCTGGAGTTAAATAGATTAACTCCAGGTAATAATCGATTGGTGACTTTCCTTACTGGTCCAATATCTTGTTCAAAATAGAGTATATTCTTTTCACTTAATACCTTCGGCCTTATAAATACCCTTAAATTACCCTGTGAAATAAGTACAGATACAAAATAATAGAAATATAAAGATTTATTGACAATTTTAGATAAATAATCGATATTTTATCGATGGAGAGCAATTATCGACTCTGTCTCAGGAATTATCGATTGTCATACAGAACAAAATTTTATGTTATATTATATTAAAGACAGGTTCTTTGAGCGATTAAGAATTAATAGTCAGAGAAGGGTGACGAGAAAGTATAACATTAACAGTTAACACATATAAATACAATAATTACTATTCAATAGTATTAAAATAATTCAGGTTATGATATAAGAATAAATGTTTTGTCGAACCAATGAAGACTGCTGTGACGTCAGTAACTATGATGTAGTAGGCAGGTTTCGTTTTCAAGATGGCCGCTCCTTGGGTTGGTCTCGGCTATTGTATATGAGTCGAGTCAGAAAATTACTATAAAATTACCTTCATCAAGGTCTAAAATGTCCCCGCACTGGTGTAATAAGTCTGTTAATCTATTTAGTGTATTCTGGTGAAGTGTTCAGTGTAAACTTGCGTTAGTTAGTTCATTTTCTATTTTGGTTCAACTATTACGGTTAAGTTTCAAGTTGCGGTTAGGTTTGTAGAGTAAATCAGTTGTAATATAATGTTTTACTGTTTACTGTCACTCGTTTAGTGAAGTTAAAGGTTTGTTTTCACTATTGTCGTGAATGTTTTTATAGTATTGACTTCAAAAGTGTTTAATTTGTCTAACTCTCGTTCACTGATTTCAATGGCTAAAACGTTAGCTTCATGTTCGACTCGGTTTAAAGAACGTTTTTGTCACACACCTATTCAGCTTGATATTCAACAAAAGACTAATTAACTTGGTCATAAATCTTGCCCAGTTAATCCTTGAAAAAGTATTGTTAACATTTTTCGATTTCATACACATTAGAAAATATTACATTATATACGGAATTTTTCTATTTTATTCCTTACTTTTATGAATTATTAATCTTATTATTAGTTTAATCATCTTATTCCCTTTAAATTGATGTATTATAGTCCATATCTGTAGACATTTTGTGGAAATTAACAAATTTTGTTCACACTTTGGAAATATAGGCTCAAAATTGGATTTCCGTTTTTATATAAAATTCCTTCCATTTTAAATATTATTAATATTATTATAATAAATTTTAATTAGTCATATTTCTCTTCCTTTCCTTAAATACATATAAATTACACCTTTGAACTGGTTTTTTGTGTTAATTTGTAGATTTGATATTGCTCTCTAAAATTAATTAATTTATATATTTTGACAATTTACAAAATGTTAAGGTATATTTCCTTATTGTCATTTTAATTCATAGGATCATTCCTAGTAGTAGTTAATTGTGTTATCTTATATAAATCTGGGTAGTTTACAGGATTTATTAGTGAATTATACTATTTTATATTGGTTCTCTGATTTTACCAAATGGCCTAGATTTTAGAATTTTATATTTCTTTCTTTCTCAATAATTTAAACTTAATTCCTCCTCTGACTTTACATAACTACAATTATATGAAAATAACATGATCTTTAACTTATTGTTTTGTGTAGTAGTTAATTAACACTATAGTTATTAAAATAATTAATTATAAACATTGTTTAGTAATCTGCACAATTTAACATATTGCAGATACAGCTTAAACATATCTCTTTTGACTATTTTTAATCTAACATAGCATACCTTTTAGTACATTATTACTGGTATGTAGGTTATTATTTATCAAACATAATTCTTTTTTAAAACACATAACATAAATCTTATTTTCTAATAAACCTTACAAATACATTTATTTAATACATTGATTTTAGGACTGTGAAATAACAGTCTATTTAAACATGTTACACTTATTCATACTATATTAGTACTAGTCCTTTTTGGTTTAAATCATTATTATTGTGATTCCCCACATCATCAAACATTAATTCCCATATTCTATTTATTATCGTCCTTTTTTACAAAGGTCTTTTAAATAAGGATTTACATTAAAATAATAAAATACTGGAAACCTTCCATTTTATTATTTTATCATGCTGTTTATTATTAGACTTTAAAGTTGTGATATAGCATACTACTAAGTTATAGTATCACCAACTTTAAGTTTATTGCATTTTTTTAAAAAACACTTATACAAATTCACTTTCACTGTTGGTTCTGATATTCTGAGTCTTATTATCTCAGACCAGACCTTTAGTCATCATGGACCGTTAAGACTAGTTTATTTTCTTTATTATACAATAGCTTTAGCCGGTGCACTTCTTATAACGCTATACAACACTTTAGTTTTCTCAATAATTACATTTTTAAAAGATTTTGGGGATGTTATACTTTCTTTGGCATAGTTTTTGTGGGTTTGGGATTGATAGTAGTTTATATAATAATAGGTTTTACTACGGTGTTTCTTTCATACTATGTCTTCCTCTCCTCCTGTCTTCCTTCTTGTCCTTCTTCCTATCTTCCTTCTGGTATTCATTCTTGTCCCTCTTCTAGTTTTCATTCTTGTCCCTCGTCTAGTCTTCACTCTTCTGTTCTTCTTTCCTCATTCTTGGGTAGACCAAGGTACTTGGTGTTATCACGACTGAGGTTTAGTTTGGAGTATTGAATTTCTTCACTGAACTGACTTTATTCTTCTATTTGTTTTTAGAGTATTCTGGTATTCACCACTCTTTGATTGAGTCTCTTTTTTCGGGATATTGTCTTATGTAACTGGTTTACTGCTCTGAGCTTCCTGGGTAACGTACTGGTATTATTTATGAGTTGATGAGTTGCTTCAATACTTTCTTTGGTTTCTTTTAACAGTGGTTTTTATATATTATGTAGTGAGGATTTTTATCTTATTGTGTTTCATTCCTCTGATTTATTTAAATGTCATTTAATATTATTACAACATTTTTTGATGTAATTAAATTTTATCATTTCATATGACTTGAAATGTAGTGGATTTTCTGTCACGCTACAGAATGCCCTTCTCCAGAAGTAATTTTTTCAGACTATACTTGCTTTGTCTGAAACAATTGCTTATGATAATTATTCAAAGTTTGTTATTATTTTGGACTTCCTTCCATTTTAAAGTTCTCTTATTTATATCTGAGTTTATATCACTCTCACTTGATCTTCCTTGATAGTAATAGTCTTCTGAGTTTCATATTTATTATTTCATTTTTATATTTCTTCTTAGTATTTTCTCCTTGGGATATTTTCTCCCTATCGTTCCCTACTTTGTGAGCTGGTTCAGTTCAGAGAGGCACTGTACGCTACTTTCCTCTGCTGTCCAATACTTCACACATATTTGAGTACAGAGGCAAATCATCTCTGCTCAAAAAACATATTAATCCTGCTGGAATTATCATCAGACAGATTAAAAAAATTATTCAGAATAGTACACATTTGTTACTATTTAAAAAATATCTTTGGGATACTTCACTTATTACTTATTATACTTCTCAGAGATTTTAATATTTCTATCTCAGTTGTTCATCTGACTTATTATCTGGATGTTTCTTTCATTTGATATTATGGTAGGAAGCTCTTCTATTATTACCTTTTTATACTTTTATTATCATATAAATCTTTTGGTTATAAATTCTTTATTACTTTCTGGTTTTTTCATTATAATCTGCATTATTTGTAGTAGCATATCTTTGTGACATTTTTAGACTGTTTCTTGTTTCTTAAAATTTCCACTGGTTCTATTTTCTAGAATTTTTTATAACTGTCATTATCATAATTGTCATTTAATTTATAAATCATTTTATATTAATTCATTTAATTACATACATTTTTGACATTATTTTCACATTATTCCGGTCATTGCGATTATACTTGCAAGTGCTGGTTTTTTTTTTTTATTTATTTCATTATGAGGTCATATTTTCTCCTCATACCACTTAAAGTTTCATTCTCTCATAATTCCAAAGAAGTTTTTGTACTTTATTTTATTCACTCACTTAAATCGTATTAAAGAATTTTTTCTTTTTTGTTTCCTTCAACAATATTTTACGGAAAGGTTTTTACTCTTCATATTGAACTTAGACATGATTAAACTGTCTAGAATTATTTGTTTTTTGACCTTAGATGGTTTTATTTCTAAATTCTCTCCTTCTTTATTATTATATTATAGCCATAAAGTTTTTCTTAGATAATTGGTATGTAAGGTGATCTCATTTATGTTTAAAATTTTGTTGACTTATTTCAAACTCTTCTTATATTATTCTTCTTTTCAAATAATTTCTTTCAAATAATCTTTATGTAAGATTGGCTCACACCTTTTTTAGAATTTTGGGGTTTTTATGTTTTTAAACTTCTTCTCTTCTATTCTAGCCATAAAGTTTTTTCACATTTTCTTGGTATGTAAGGTGAACTTGCATTTTTTTAGAATTTAGAGGATTTTATGTTTTTAAACTTCTTCTTTTCTATTCTAGCCATAAAGTTTTTTCACATTTTCTTGGTATGTAAGATGAACTTACTTATTTTTTGAATTTAGTTGATTTTATGTTTTTGAACTTCTTTTCTTCTATTCTAGCCATAAAGTTTTTTCATATTTTCTTGGTATGTAAGGTGAACTTACTTATTTTTTGAATTTAGTTGATTTTATGTTTTTAAACTTCTTCTCTTCTATTCTAGCCATAAAGTTTTTTCATATTTTCTTGGTATGTAAGGTGAACTTACTTATTTTTTGAATTTAGTTGATTTTATGTTTTTGAACTTCTTCTCTTCTATTCTAGCCATAAAGTTTTTTCTTTTTATTATTTTTTCTTTATACCCAGGTGGATGCTTTTTATTATAGTGCATTGTTGCTCATAGTTCCTTTATAAGGTGTAGTTTCTTAATTAATTTATTTCTTAAATTCCCATTTTGGTTCTTTGTCCCTTCTTCTTCTTATTTTTCCTCAGTGGTAATTATTTTCATCTTCTTTGTGGTGGTTTTGCCGTTGTCGGTTATCATGACATCCATCCCTTTTACCACCTCATTATGTATCCTTATAGATTCTTATCAGATCCAAACTTTTGCTCCTACGCGTCGGATAGTACCTCGGTTGGTCCCGTTCTAGGCTCCTCCGCCTTTCTTCGTATCTTCGGTAACTGCTCCCTCTATGGTGGTTGAAACATCGCTGTCTTCCATCTGTGGTCCGTATGAAGTTCACTCTTGGGCGAGGAAACCTATTATTACTAAAATTACTATTATTGGGACCCACACGATTAGCATTATTATGGTAGGGACTATTACCATAATTGGGGCTTCTCTGACTATTTACGTTATCAGGGTAGGGATTGTGGTTACCCTGATAACCATTAGAGGGTCGATTCGGGTTTTGTTGGTTGGGACCCGTACTATTATTGTCATTGTAATTGGTATTGTTCCCATTATTATATTGTCTCATATTCCAATATGTCTCTGGTCCATAGGCTTTATGACCTGAAAAATATCTGTGATGGTCTTCATCTGGTTTATCATTTATTTGCTTCTCTGAATCCCCATAGTCTGGCTCATCATCACATATCCATCCGGAATGTATACATTTCTGTGTAATTGTACACTGGAATAGTCCTGGATGGTGCACTAATGGAACACACTCTGGTGATTCACCAGTGCCATCGTCACAGTCTGATAATATGTTATATTTCCATCTTTCTGAAATACACTGTTTAGTTCCGCACTGGAACTGATCTAGTCCATATGTAGTATTCCGTTTACCTCTGGTCCTTCCCCATTGGTAAACTACTGTTTGGTGGTACTTTATTTCTGAAATTACTTCGATTCTCCTTCTATAATTCATAGAATTCATGATGTCTTTGTCATAGGTAATTGGGATATTATTGCCATCAATTAACCCATGTTTCATCATCTCCAACTCTTCCTTCGTTTTTATTACATTTCTTGGATACATTCTCCTCTTCTCCTTTGGCTCCATTTCCATAGCTTTAGTATTTTCTGTATTCCCGTCAGTTTTCTTCTCAAGTAATATTATAACTGGATCCTCTGTTTTTTCGTTTGGTACTTCTTCCGGTTCTGGTTGGCTATCATTTTTTATTTCTTCGGTCCTCTCCTTTTCTTCTCTTCTTAATCTGTCCTCTCTCCTTTCTTCAGCCCAATCATCCAGTTTCTTGTTAGTGGAATCTATTTTCTTTCCAAATTGTGTCATCATTTCTAACAGCTTTTCCATCATCTCCATTGTTGTAAGTTCTGCCATTTTTGTTTATCGTTGTTGCCCTTCTTCCTGACTGGATAATCGCTGCCAGGCTTATCTATTCAAGCCCTCTAAGTTGGACGCCACTTTGTAACAAGACGGTGACGTCGGCCTCGTTTAAGCCCCGCGATGGAAGCCACTTTGTAACTGGACGACCTTTCGGTGGCTGTAATCTGATCAAATCCCACTGTTTCGGTTAGCCACTTGGTCACCAGACCGCTGTATGCCGGTCGTTACAAAAGAATAAAAATAAAATGGAAAATTCAATAATAATAGAATTTTCAAATAATAAAATAATTTTGTTTATGTTTATAAAGGTATGTATACTAGATAAATCTGTTTTTTAAAGGGTTCTGTGAAAATTTTAAGAACAGGTAAGTATTTATTGACCGTCGAGCACCGTTTGAAGATTTGCACCAAGTCTGGAGTTAAATATATTAACTCCAGGTAATAATCGATTGGTGACTTTCCTTACGGGTCCAATATCTTGTTCAAAATAGAGTATATTCTTTTCACTTAATACCTTCAGCCTTATAAATACCCTTAAATTACCCTGTGAAATAAGTACAGATACCAAAATAATAGAAATATAAAGATTTATTGACAATTTTAGATAAATAATCGATATTTTATCGATGGAGAGCAATTATCGACTCTGTCTCAGGAATTATCGATTGTCATACAGAACAAAATTTTATGTTATATTATATTAAAGACAGGTTCTTTGAGCGATTAAGAATTAATAGTCAGAGAAGGGTGACGAGAAAGTATAACATTAACAGTTAACACATATAAATACAATAATTACTATTCAATAGTATTTAAATAATTCAGGTTATGATATAAGAATAAATGTTTTGTCGAACCAATGAAGACTGCTGTGACGTCAGTAACTATGATGTAGTAGGCAGGTTTCGTTTTCAAGATGGCCGCTCCTTGGGTTGGTCTCGGCTATTGTATATGAGTCGAGTCAGAAAATTACTATAAAATTACCTTCATCAAGGTCTAAAATGTCCCCGCACTGGTGTAATAAGTCTGTTAATCTATTTAGTGTATTCTGGTGAAGTGTTCAGTGTAAACTTGCGTTAGTTAGTTCATTTTCTATTTTGGTTCAACTATTACGGTTAAGTTTCAAGTTGCGGTTAGGTTTGTAGAGTAAATCAGTTGTAATATAATGTTTTACTGTTTACTGTCACTCGTTTAGTGAAGTTAAAGGTTTGTTTTCACTATTGTCGTGAATGTTTTTATAGTATTGACTTCAAAAGTGTTTAATTTGTCTAACTCTCGTTCACTGATTTCAATGGCTAAAACGTTAGCTTCATGTTCGACTCGGTTTAAAGAACGTTTTTGTCACACACCTATTCAGCTTGATATTCAACAAAAGACTAATTAACTTGGTCATAAATCTTGCCCAGTTAATCCTTGAAAAAGTATTGTTAACATTTTTCGATTTCATACACATTAGAAAATATTACATTATATACGGAATTTTTCTATTTTATTCCTTACTTTTATGAATTATTAATCTTATTATTAGTTTAATCATCTTATTCCCTTTAAATTGATGTATTATAGTCCATATCTGTAGACATTTTGTGGAAATTAACAAATTTTGTTCACACTTTGGAAATATAGGCTCAAAATTGGATTTCCGTTTTTATATAAAATTCCTTCCATTTTAAATATTATTAATATTATTATAATAAATTTTAATTAGTCATATTTCTCTTCCTTTCCTTAAATACATATAAATTACACCTTTGAACTGGTTTTTGTGTTAATTTGTAGATTTGATATTGCTCTCTAAAATTAATTAATTTATATATTTTAACAATTTACAAAATGTTAAGGTATATTTCCTTATTGTCATTTTAATTCATAGGATCATTCCTAGTAGTAGTTAATTGTGTTATCTTATATAAATCTGGGTAGTTTACAGGATTTATTAGTGAATTATACTATTTTATATTGGTTCTCTGATTTTACCAAATGGCCTAGATTTTAGAATTTTATATTTCTTTCTTTCTCAATAATTTAAACTTAATTCCTCCTCTGACTTTACATAACTACAATTATATGAAAATAACATGATCTTTAACTTATTGTTTTGTGTAGTAGTTAATTAACACTATAGTTATTAAAATAATTAATTATAAACATTGTTTAGTAATCTGCACAATTTAACATATTGCAGATACAGCTTAAACATATCTCTTTTGACTATTTTTAATCTAACATAGCATACCTTTTAGTACATTATTACTGGTATGTAGGTTATTATTTATCAAACATAATTCTTTTTTAAAACACATAACATAAATCTTATTTTCTAATAAACCTTACAAATACATTTATTTAATACATTGATTTTAGGACTGTGAAATAACAGTCTATTTAAACATGTTACACTTATTCATACTATATTAGTACTAGTCCTTTTTGGTTTAAATCATTATTATTGTGATTCCCCACATCATCAAACATTAATTCCCATATTCTATTTATTATCGTCCTTTTTTACAAAGGTCTTTTAAATAAGGATTTACATTAAAATAATAAAATACTGGAAACCTTCCATTTTATTATTTTATCATGCTGTTTATTATTAGACTTTAAAGTTGTGATATAGCATACTACTAAGTTATAGTATCACCAACTTTAAGTTTATTGCATTTTTTTAAAAAACACTTATACAAATTCACTTTCACTGTTGGTTCTGATATTCTGAGTCTTATTATCTCAGACCAGACCTTTAGTCATCATGGACCGTTAAGACTAGTTTATTTTCTTTATTATACAATAGCTTTAGCCGGTGCACTTCTTATAACGCTATACAACACTTTAGTTTTCTCAATAATTACATTTTTAAAAGATTTTGGGGATGTTATACTTTCTTTGGCATAGTTTTTGTGGGTTTGGGATTGATAGTAGTTTATATAATAATAGGTTTTACTACGGTGTTTCTTTCATACTATGTCTTCCTCTCCTCCTGTCTTCCTTCTTGTCCTTCTTCCTATCTTCCTTCTGGTATTCATTCTTGTCCCTCTTCTAGTTTTCATTCTTGTCCCTCGTCTAGTCTTCACTCTTCTGTTCTTCTTTCCTCATTCTTGGGTAGACCAAGGTACTTGGTGTTATCACGACTGAGGTTTAGTTTGGAGTATTGAATTTCTTCACTGAACTGACTTTATTCTTCTATTTGTTTTTAGAGTATTCTGGTATTCACCACTCTTTGATTGAGTCTCTTTTTCGGGATATTGTCTTATGTAACTGGTTTACTGCTCTGAGCTTCCTGGGTAACGTACTGGTATTATTTATGAGTTGATGAGTTGCTTCAATACTTTCTTTGGTTTCTTTTAACAGTGGTTTTTATATATTATGTAGTGAGGATTTTTATCTTATTGTGTTTCATTCCTCTGATTTATTTAAATGTCATTTAATATTATTACAACATTTTTTGATGTAATTAAATTTTATCATTTCATATGACTTGAAATGTAGTGGATTTTCTGTCACGCTACAGAATGCCCTTCTCCAGAAGTAATTTTTTCAGACTATACTTGCTTTGTCTGAAACAATTGCTTATGATAATTATTCAAAGTTTGTTATTATTTTGGACTTCCTTCCATTTTAAAGTTCTCTTATTTATATCTGAGTTTATATCACTCTCACTTGATCTTCCTTGATAGTAATAGTCTTCTGAGTTTCATATTTATTATTTCATTTTTATATTTCTTCTTAGTATTTTCTCCTTGGGATATTTTCTCCCTATCGTTCCCTACTTTGTGAGCTGGTTCAGTTCAGAGAGGCACTGTACGCTACTTTCCTCTGCTGTCCAATACTTCACACATATTTGAGTACAGAGGCAAATCATCTCTGCTCAAAAAACATATTAATCCTGCTGGAATTATCATCAGACAGATTAAAAAAATTATTCAGAATAGTACACATTTGTTACTATTTAAAAAATATCTTTGGGATACTTCACTTATTACTTATTATACTTCTCAGAGATTTTAATATTTCTATCTCAGTTGTTCATCTGACTTATTATCTGGATGTTTCTTTCATTTGATATTATGGTAGGAAGCTCTTCTATTATTACCTTTTTATACTTTTATTATCATATAAATCTTTTGGTTATAAATTCTTTATTACTTTCTGGTTTTTTCATTATAATCTGCATTATTTGTAGTAGCATATCTTTGTGACATTTTTAGACTGTTTCTTGTTTCTTAAAATTTCCACTGGTTCTATTTTCTAGAATTTTTTATAACTGTCATTATCATAATTGTCATTTAATTTATAAATCATTTTATATTAATTCATTTAATTACATACATTTTTGACATTATTTTCACATTATTCCGGTCATTGCGATTATACTTGCAAGTGCTGGTTTTTTTTTTTTATTTATTTCATTATGAGGTCATATTTTCTCCTCATACCACTTAAAGTTTCATTCTCTCATAATTCCAAAGAAGTTTTTGTACTTTATTTTATTCACTCACTTAAATCGTATTAAAGAATTTTTTCTTTTTGTTTCCTTCAACAATATTTTACGGAAAGGTTTTTACTCTTCATATTGAACTTAGACATGATTAAACTGTCTAGAATTATTTGTTTTTTGACCTTAGATGGTTTTATTTCTAAATTCTCTCCTTCTTTATTATTATATTATAGCCATAAAGTTTTTCTTAGATAATTGGTATGTAAGGTGATCTCATTTATGTTTAAAATTTTGTTGACTTATTTCAAACTCTTCTTATATTATTCTTCTTTTCAAATAATTTCTTTCAAATA
This sequence comes from Magicicada septendecula, assembly GCA_034769895.1. Taxonomy (NCBI): domain Eukaryota; kingdom Metazoa; phylum Arthropoda; class Insecta; order Hemiptera; family Cicadidae; genus Magicicada; species Magicicada septendecula. The sequence continues at coordinate 56,023,355 of CM068367.1, forward strand.
ATCTTTATGTAAGATTGGCTCACACCTTTTTTAGAATTTTGGGGTTTTTATGTTTTTAAACTTCTTCTCTTCTATTCTAGCCATAAAGTTTTTTCACATTTTCTTGGTATGTAAGGTGAACTTGCATTTTTTTAGAATTTAGAGGATTTTATGTTTTTAAACTTCTTCTTTTCTATTCTAGCCATAAAGTTTTTTCACATTTTCTTGGTATGTAAGATGAACTTACTTATTTTTTGAATTTAGTTGATTTTATGTTTTTGAACTTCTTTTCTTCTATTCTAGCCATAAAGTTTTTTCATATTTTCTTGGTATGTAAGGTGAACTTACTTATTTTTTGAATTTAGTTGATTTTATGTTTTTAAACTTCTTCTCTTCTATTCTAGCCATAAAGTTTTTTCATATTTTCTTGGTATGTAAGGTGAACTTACTTATTTTTGAATTTAGTTGATTTTATGTTTTTGAACTTCTTCTCTTCTATTCTAGCCATAAAGTTTTTTCTTTTTATTATTTTTTCTTTATACCCAGGTGGATGCTTTTTATTATAGTGCATTGTTGCTCATAGTTCCTTTATAAGGTGTAGTTTCTTAATTAATTTATTTCTTAAATTCCCATTTTGGTTCTTTGTCCCTTCTTCTTCTTATTTTTCCTCAGTGGTAATTATTTTCATCTTCTTTGTGGTGGTTTTGCCGTTGTCGGTTATCATGACATCCATCCCTTTTACCACCTCATTATGTATCCTTATAGATTCTTATCAGATCCAAACTTTTGCTCCTACGCGTCGGATAGTACCTCGGTTGGTCCCGTTCTAGGCTCCTCCGCCTTTCTTCGTATCTTCGGTAACTGCTCCCTCTATGGTGGTTGAAACATCGCTGTCTTCCATCTGTGGTCCGTATGAAGTTCACTCTTGGGCGAGGAAACCTATTATTACTAAAATTACTATTATTGGGACCCACACGATTAGCATTATTATGGTAGGGACTATTACCATAATTGGGGCTTCTCTGACTATTTACGTTATCAGGGTAGGGATTGTGGTTACCCTGATAACCATTAGAGGGTCGATTCGGGTTTTGTTGGTTGGGACCCGTACTATTATTGTCATTGTAATTGGTATTGTTCCCATTATTATATTGTCTCATATTCCAATATGTCTCTGGTCCATAGGCTTTATGACCTGAAAAATATCTGTGATGGTCTTCATCTGGTTTATCATTTATTTGCTTCTCTGAATCCCCATAGTCTGGCTCATCATCACATATCCATCCGGAATGTATACATTTCTGTGTAATTGTACACTGGAATAGTCCTGGATGGTGCACTAATGGAACACACTCTGGTGATTCACCAGTGCCATCGTCACAGTCTGATAATATGTTATATTTCCATCTTTCTGAAATACACTGTTTAGTTCCGCACTGGAACTGATCTAGTCCATATGTAGTATTCCGTTTACCTCTGGTCCTTCCCCATTGGTAAACTACTGTTTGGTGGTACTTTATTTCTGAAATTACTTCGATTCTCCTTCTATAATTCATAGAATTCATGATGTCTTTGTCATAGGTAATTGGGATATTATTGCCATCAATTAACCCATGTTTCATCATCTCCAACTCTTCCTTCGTTTTTATTACATTTCTTGGATACATTCTCCTCTTCTCCTTTGGCTCCATTTCCATAGCTTTAGTATTTTCTGTATTCCCGTCAGTTTTCTTCTCAAGTAATATTATAACTGGATCCTCTGTTTTTTCGTTTGGTACTTCTTCCGGTTCTGGTTGGCTATCATTTTTTATTTCTTCGGTCCTCTCCTTTTCTTCTCTTCTTAATCTGTCCTCTCTCCTTTCTTCAGCCCAATCATCCAGTTTCTTGTTAGTGGAATCTATTTTCTTTCCAAATTGTGTCATCATTTCTAACAGCTTTTCCATCATCTCCATTGTTGTAAGTTCTGCCATTTTTGTTTATCGTTGTTGCCCTTCTTCCTGACTGGATAATCGCTGCCAGGCTTATCTATTCAAGCCCTCTAAGTTGGACGCCACTTTGTAACAAGACGGTGACGTCGGCCTCGTTTAAGCCCCGCGATGGAAGCCACTTTGTAACTGGACGACCTTTCGGTGGCTGTAATCTGATCAAATCCCACTGTTTCGGTTAGCCACTTGGTCACCAGACCGCTGTATGCCGGTCGTTACAAAAGAATAAAAATAAAATGGAAAATTCAATAATAATAGAATTTTCAAATAATAAAATAATTTTGTTTATGTTTATAAAGGTATGTATACTAGATAAATCTGTTTTTTAAAGGGTTCTGTGAAAATTTTAAGAACAGGTAAGTATTTATTGACCGTCGAGCACCTTTTGAAGATTTGCACCAAGTCTGGAGTTAAATATATTAACTCCAGGTAATAATCGATTGGTGACTTTCCTTACGGGTCCAATATCTTGTTCAAAATAGAGTATATTCTTTTCACTTAATACCTTCAGCCTTATAAATACCCTTAAATTACCCTGTGAAATAAGTACAGATACCAAAATAATAGAAATATAAAGATTTATTGACAATTTTAGATAAATAATCGATATTTTATCGATGGAGAGCAATTATCGACTCTGTCTCAGGAATTATCGATTGTCATACAGAACAAAATTTTATGTTATATTATATTAAAGACAGGTTCTTTGAGCGATTAAGAATTAATAGTCAGAGAAGGGTGACGAGAAAGTATAACATTAACAGTTAACACATATAAATACAATAATTACTATTCAATAGTATTTAAATAATTCAGGTTATGATATAAGAATAAATGTTTTGTCGAACCAATGAAGACTGCTGTGACGTCAGTAACTATGATGTAGTAGGCAGGTTTCGTTTTCAAGATGGCCGCTCCTTGGGTTGGTCTCGGCTATTGTATATGAGTCGAGTCAGAAAATTACTATAAAATTACCTTCATCAAGGTCTAAAATGTCCCCGCACTGGTGTAATAAGTCTGTTAATCTATTTAGTGTATTCTGGTGAAGTGTTCAGTGTAAACTTGCGTTAGTTAGTTCATTTTCTATTTTGGTTCAACTATTACGGTTAAGTTTCAAGTTGCGGTTAGGTTTGTAGAGTAAATCAGTTGTAATATAATGTTTTACTGTTTACTGTCACTCGTTTAGTGAAGTTAAAGGTTTGTTTTCACTATTGTCGTGAATGTTTTTATAGTATTGACTTCAAAAAGTGTTTAATTTGTCTAACTCTCGTTCACTGATTTCAATGGCTAAAACGTTAGCTTCATGTTCGACTCGGTTTAAAGAACGTTTTTGTCACACACCTATTCAGCTTGATATTCAACAAAAGACTAATTAACTTGGTCATAAATCTTGCCCAGTTAATCCTTGAAAAAGTATTGTTAACATTTTTCGATTTCATACACATTAGAAAATATTACATTATATACGGAATTTTTCTATTTTATTCCTTACTTTTATGAATTATTAATCTTATTATTAGTTTAATCATCTTATTCCCTTTAAATTGATGTATTATAGTCCATATCTGTAGACATTTTGTGGAAATTAACAAATTTTGTTCACACTTTGGAAATATAGGCTCAAAATTGGATTTCCGTTTTTATATAAAATTCCTTCCATTTTAAATATTATTAATATTATTATAATAAATTTTAATTAGTCATATTTCTCTTCCTTTCCTTAAATACATATAAATTACACCTTTGAACTGGTTTTTGTGTTAATTTGTAGATTTGATATTGCTCTCTAAAATTAATTAATTTATATATTTTGACAATTTACAAAATGTTAAGGTATATTTCCTTATTGTCATTTTAATTCATAGGATCATTCCTAGTAGTAGTTAATTGTGTTATCTTATATAAATCTGGGTAGTTTACAGGATTTATTAGTGAATTATACTATTTTATATTGGTTCTCTGATTTTACCAAATGGCCTAGATTTTAGAATTTTATATTTCTTTCTTTCTCAATAATTTAAACTTAATTCCTCCTCTGACTTTACATAACTACAATTATATGAAAATAACATGATCTTTAACTTATTGTTTTGTGTAGTAGTTAATTAACACTATAGTTATTAAAATAATTAATTATAAACATTGTTTAGTAATCTGCACAATTTAACATATTGCAGATACAGCTTAAACATATCTCTTTTGACTATTTTTAATCTAACATAGCATACCTTTTAGTACATTATTACTGGTATGTAGGTTATTATTTATCAAACATAATTCTTTTTTAAAACACATAACATAAATCTTATTTTCTAATAAACCTTACAAATACATTTATTTAATACATTGATTTTAGGACTGTGAAATAACAGTCTATTTAAACATGTTACACTTATTCATACTATATTAGTACTAGTCCTTTTTGGTTTAAATCATTATTATTGTGATTCCCCACATCATCAAACATTAATTCCCATATTCTATTTATTATCGTCCTTTTTTACAAAGGTCTTTTAAATAAGGATTTACATTAAAATAATAAAATACTGGAAACCTTCCATTTTATTATTTTATCATGCTGTTTATTATTAGACTTTAAAGTTGTGATATAGCATACTACTAAGTTATAGTATCACCAACTTTAAGTTTATTGCATTTTTTAAAAAACACTTATACAAATTCACTTTCACTGTTGGTTCTGATATTCTGAGTCTTATTATCTCAGACCAGACCTTTAGTCATCATGGACCGTTAAGACTAGTTTATTTTCTTTATTATACAATAGCTTTAGCCGGTGCACTTCTTATAACGCTATACAACACTTTAGTTTTCTCAATAATTACATTTTTAAAAGATTTTGGGGATGTTATACTTTCTTTGGCATAGTTTTTGTGGGTTTGGGATTGATAGTAGTTTATATAATAATAGGTTTTACTACGGTGTTTCTTTCATACTATGTCTTCCTCTCCTCCTGTCTTCCTTCTTGTCCTTCTTCCTATCTTCCTTCTGGTATTCATTCTTGTCCCTCTTCTAGTTTTCATTCTTGTCCCTCGTCTAGTCTTCACTCTTCTGTTCTTCTTTCCTCATTCTTGGGTAGACCAAGGTACTTGGTGTTATCACGACTGAGGTTTAGTTTGGAGTATTGAATTTCTTCACTGAACTGACTTTATTCTTCTATTTGTTTTTAGAGTATTCTGGTATTCACCACTCTTTGATTGAGTCTCTTTTTTCGGGATATTGTCTTATGTAACTGGTTTACTGCTCTGAGCTTCCTGGGTAACGTACTGGTATTATTTATGAGTTGATGAGTTGGTTCAATACTTTCTTTGGTTTCTTTTAACAGTGGTTTTTATATATTATGTAGTGAGGATTTTTATCTTATTGTGTTTCATTCCTCTGATTTATTTAAATGTCATTTAATATTATTACAACATTTTTTGATGTAATTAAATTTTATCATTTCATATGACTTGAAATGTAGTGGATTTTCTGTCACGCTACAATATGATATATGGTACATGATATTATGTTATTGGAAGTAAAGGTACAATGATAATATAGACAATCTGTATTACAAACAATCGAAATAGATGAACATTTTCAACTTTCTTACTTACATTCAAACCGTTTTTGAAAGTCACACACCAGTTGTCTGTTTTATCATTCATACGACACTAAAATAAATTATTAATATTTTGGTTTGCCGGGTCATCAGGCCGTGATCCGATGTCAACTGAATCTTCACTGCTTGAGCACTGAACACTGAAACAGATCTCACAGTCGTCACTTGACCACAGTACCTTAGCCTTAGCCTTAGCCACAGTACTGTGGCTCACTAACGGTGAGATCTGTGTCAGTGTTCAGTCCTCACGCACTGAAGACGGCAGTCGATGAAGCGGCCGAAACGTTTGCATCAGTCAACATCAGACCACGGCATTACAGGCTGGCAAACCAAAACATTAATAATTGTGATGCCGGCCGCGAAAGCCTGAGACAACAGTCTAAAATAAGTTGTTACGAGCACATTAGATGAAACTTCGTTTAAGTATTCAACTGTAGCACGGTATTCATGCATACTCTGCAATCAGTTATAGAAACATTTAGAAAACCATATTACAACGAACAGAAATAGGACATAAGTTCCGATCCAAAAGTGCCAAGACAAAAGTTCCAAAAAGTTTAAGTTCCAATTTCAGATAATTGTTTTTCATTACTATTTTGTTTCCGAGCTACAGAAGGTTAGTGTTATTATAAATTTTTTCATAACCAACTTAAATTACAAAATTCAGAGCTTCAAAACTTATCGTGACTTCGTTAAAAATTGAATTTTGATCCGATATGGCCGAACTCATTCAGAAGGGCAAGACAGTTTATTTACATTTCTGTAGTTTTCTGTATTACAAACATTCGTCGAATAAGGATTCAACGTCTATTGGCGTTGTAGAAGGAAAAATGAGTGTCCTGCTCGAGTTTCAACGGAAAGTAATGGACACGAAATTATTGTTCGTAAAGGTGGTGAAGCTACTGTACATACGCATGCTCCAAATCGGGAAGAAGTATACAAGCTTTACAATTACTGTCAGATATGAAAACGGAAGCTACTGAACATCCGGAGGAACCTCTTTCACGAATCCTACGACGATTACAAGGTGCACCGTCTAGTGTCCTTGCAGAACATCCTGACCAAGAGAATATTAAAAAACAGATTCCGCGTGAACGTTTGAAAAATATCCACGATGTATACAGGAGTTAACGAGATTCCGTCAACCTTTTTTGTTCAGGGACATCAAGAATACGTTGAAAATGATACAATCATAGATTACCTGAAACCTATAGGCTATTATTTACATTTTTAAATTTATTTGGAAATTTTGTACTTTTGAAACTTTATACTAATGGAACTTTGTGGAATTGGAAAAATAAAAATTGGAACTTTCGAATTGGAACTTTTGTTTTGGAACTTTTGGATTGGAACTTTTGTCACCCAATGCAACCTACATATAGACATTTTTGTTATTTCTTACACTTTGACGAATCATAGGCCTATTCTTTTCATTAATTTTAGATTTATATTTCAAACGTTATTCGTTTTTGCCACATAAACCATGGAAAACATTCCGACTCAGCGTCACGACGTTCCTCATATAAAATGTTGCAGTTATTACAAAGTTATCAGCGTTCCGACGACGAAGGTGACAAAATACGCGTAAAATATACGCCTGAAATGCGTAAGAGGAACGCAAGAAAATCCAATAATAAAAGGCCTACTTGTGAAATTAGGGGAAGGGATGATTACATCATATTGGAAGGGGTTGTAAACTTCAACAGATGGGGTTGCGTACATAACGTTCTAGAAATTAGAATAATCTGTGTACCAAGCTCTAGGCTATTCTCATTTATGAAGCGTTTAAGGTGTGTAGTAGATTTTTCGGAGTCACAAATTTAGGAGGAATGTCACTTCTAAACCTTGAAATAATTATATTTATGTTAATTTGTTTCACACATTTTCACTAACTTCCTTCAATATTCTTGATATCACCCTAATCCACTTAGCCCTATATAAAATCCACTTTACAAGAAAACGGTAAAATTTAAACATACCGCTTTTCACAATTTGCCGTGTCCTCTTCTTCAGTGTAGGTGAATTAGTTTTATTCGATGTTACTGACAACATAGTATGAACATTTATTTTAGCTGTTGACCAGAATGTTCTTGCCTGAGATCATGATGCTGTCATTTAGACTATAATACCATGAAAATAATAGAAATGTACAAGGGATACGGTCTGAAAGTTTATCTGAACAAAACAGAGAACATGTGCATTGAACGGGCATAATATTCAGCATAGTGAAGAATATAAATAATTGTGAATAAAAGTCACAATGTAAAGCCAAGATGTAAAGTTGAGACAAACAGTTAAAGAGGCTAAGAGAGAGAGAGAGAGAGAGAGAGAGAGAGAGAGAGAGAGAGAGAGAGAGAGAGAGAGAGAGAGAGAGAGAGAGAGAGAGAGAGAGAGAGAGAGAGACAGACAGACAGACAGACAGAGACAGATAGATAAAGAGACACACAGAAACTTCCAGAATTTGAATTACGAGTAATAAACTGTGGCCTCAACTTTTTCACTACTTATTGCCACACTGCTAAATACTTCGTTCTTGACGAGGCCTTTCGGTGTCTCCACCATATTCAGGTCTTAAACGACCTTAAACGATCCTGAGGTCGTTTAAGACCTGAAGATGGTGGAGATACCGAAAGGCCTCGTCAAGAACGAAGTACTTAGCAGTGTGGCAATAAGTAGTGACAAAGTTGGTGTTAGGATGGCTGCTAATAAAACTAACAAAACTGAAAATACACTGTGTGTTTGAAACATATCAAAAACAAATAGGCAACTAATTTACAAAACTACTACAACATTTTTTTAAATATTATAACATATAGAAATGAAGTGCGGCATAAATATATTAAGGAGGCTAATATACTATCTACTTGCCTATCTTTGACATATTAAGTTAATCAATTTCATGTACTTTTTTCCCAAAAACTATTGAAGGCACAAACTTGAGTTTTTACATCATATTGTACGACGGTATTTTAACAGTTGTAACTAAAGTTACTTTATACCTTTTAAAATTATCTTTTATGAACTATTAATTTTTGAAGTAATCTTTTTTGAAAAATTGTCCAACTAGTATACTTGTAATATAATAGCCTACTTGTTATTAGTCTTAAAATTTGCACATATAACTGTGTTATCTTTTACAGAAGCTATGAACGAATATAAATTTGTAAAAAGTCGTTTTTAAGAAAACTAATTCTTAATAAAATGTAATGCTATTCTACCATAATCACAAAAAGCTACTTTAAACCAATCCTGTGTCTTGTGGGACTTCTATCATTTCCTTCCTATTTCATGTTCCTTCTTGCCTTTTTATTTTATGTTCTATGTTCTTTCCTTAATATTTATGGAAAAATTAATAAATTTAATAGGAACTCTCCGATTTGCTTTAAAACACAAGGCAAGGAAAGAGTCCGTAAAAAAATTATTCATATCAATGGTCGTTCGTACGCTTCTTATGGCTCAGAAACGTGGACAATGTCTGCTACACAAATATCAAGAATTCGGGCTACGGAAATGAAATTTTTGCGTTCCATAGCTAATTACACAACATTAGATATAAAAAAAAACAATCAGATACGACAGGAGCTGAAAGTTTAATAAATATAGAGAAATCTGGAAACAATGCATTAGCAGAATGGGCAGTGACAGCCTCCCCAAGGTATCCTTATTGTATCAACCGAAAGGGAAGAGAAGCCTGTGTTCTTGGGAGACCCAAGAAGAGATGGTCCGACCAGTTTGGAGCCGGAACAGACTAAACGGTCTAAGCCGTGAAGACGAAGAAGACGTTCTTTCCTGTGTCATTTTGTTGGCAACTCTTTTGACTGTACTCATCAATTCGTCTCAAACGAGCCTATTGCATACTCGTTTACGTTCAGTCCTGGATACTCCATTACAATGCTTTTCCTCCACAATCCGTTGTTATAACCAAGAACTGTATCATAGGTCTCCCATATTACGGAAATAAACGATTTACCCGGCTAAAAAAACATGCGCTCAAGCAGATTATTACGTGTACTATTTATATGTTTATTATTGTATCTTCTAATATATAGAATTTTTATAAATTTTTCAAAATTTTGAACGTTTGTAAAAACAAAATACAGTAAAGCAAAATTCTTTACAAATTTTGGATAAATAGTACTCTTAAGAACGATAAACATATTACAGCCATTAAAACGGATTATTGGCAAGAGAAACATAAGGAAAAAAAGGAAAAATAACAAATAAAGGGACAGAGAATTGATGGTTGTATTCCATACAACATTGGTTGATATTATTTTTATTTTTGATATTAAATATACATGATATTAATTAAAAATGATTGTAATAATAATAAAATTTTATTTATTTTTATGAATGTGATCGATTCAGATTTTTTGTCTTCCGATTTCAGATGGCTAAATATCGTGACACTTCCATCTCGGCTCCTGACGTTTTTTTAGAGACAACATATTATTTCAGATACCAACAAAAAAATATATATTGTAATATAACTGTGAATGAGTGGGTATAATAAAATAAATAAAAGGTTGATGTATGTAGATTGTGTTCTCCTGTAAGCCCCACTGGTTGGGCTAGCCAATTTTGTAATAATACGTTGAAGTCCTAGTTTCTTCAACTTCTGCGATGGATGTATTTTTGTAATAATACTGTGAGTGGTGTCTATAATAAATGATAAATAATATTTCTGTCGTGTTATTCTGTCCCACGTTGGATACGTCAATTTGTAATAATACAAGGTGTTCTGTAACAAAATATTTTATGTACGTACGTGTGTAGTTTTCTGACGTTCCGCTCCGGAAACGTCAATTTGGTAATGTTCCTAGTCTTCGTAGTTACAAATAAAATCTGTGTATATTGCTGTTGTAGCAATTTGAAAAATAAAAGTAAAATTTAAAATTTTATAAAAAAAAAATTTTAATTTTCTGGAAAATGTTCTTTGGGTAACTTGTTCTTAAAATTTAGGAACAAATCGAGTTAGTCGGTTGAAATTATAAATGAAATGGTATCGTGGTTATTCTAATAACAGTGTCATTTTCAGTAATTTTGTTGAAAAGATAATCTTGTTAACTCCCAGTTTGAATGAAAGACGGCTCTCTTCTTCTTCTTTTTGAAACGTTGTTGTTTCGTGTATACCGCCCTTCAGTTAGTGGGGTTTCTTCATTAATTACTTGTTAAGTCTTTTTTATTATAAAGTATCAACTCCAATTTACCGAAATAGAATGTTTATTAACAAAAATAATGAAATTGTTTGATTAAAATTGATATCACAATACAGTATCGACTCGCTCAGGGACGGTCGATATAAACAATTTATATTGGTATTATAAAATAGGGTTCTTTAAACGGTTATTAAAATATATAGCCAGAGAAGGTTGTGGGAAGGAAAGTATAACACTTACACTTATTAAATGTCTTAAAATTTAACAATACAATAATAATTAAAAATATTAAAAGTTTATATATAATTTGATTTCGAACCAATAGTCGCCATATCGTTTCTTTATACTGCAGCGGACCAGACCGAAATGGTTGACTGACGCATGCGCAAGGAAGCCTCCAGCGTTGATGATGTTTTTGTTATAATAAAGGTGTCCTTCCTTCAAGTAAATGCTCTCAGCAATTGTATACGATCGTCCTGGAGTATAGTTTATTGTCGCTGGTGTATCATGGAAAGTTCACTTTGTGTAGAATGTTGTCACTGGATATATTTCGTTGTGTTTATGTGTGTCGTGTTTAACCTCTAAATTTCGGTCTATATTTGGTGTAATATCAGTGTTATTCTGCTTATCTAGTTATGTGTGGTTCAATTTATTAGTGTTACTGTGTTCATTGGTCACTTTCACCACTTCACGATCTATAAAATAGTTTAAAATAATTATTTTCAAAATTTTCACTGAGATACGGTTTATAACAAAAACGCCATTAAAGGTTATTTCTGGCGAAAGGTTACTTAAGTGCACTCGTCAACGCATAATAATGAACTGAACGTATTTCCTTCGTCTCATGAAAATCTTAGCCTATATAATATATTTCAGACATTGTTTAAAATTGCCATAGTTTCGTTACACTTTAAAAATGTACATTATGTTCATAAATTAAATTCGTTATTAGTTGACTGTTTGAAATATAAAATACATATTCGTTTTCACTATTCTATTCTACTTATTTTGATAGTAATTAAGTTAGTATTACAAAGTTTTATCTGAAATTATATTTCTTATAATTTTTTGGGAGGTAGGCCTAAAATTATACTTCCCTGTCTTCTATGTAAATAATAGCCATTTTAACTAATATAATTATTATTCTATGAAATCTGAAATTTGTATAATTATCAATTCTCACTTATTTTATTGCAATTTAGTATACTAATGATGGTTTTTTAATATAATTCAGTTGTATATGACTCCCCTTCTGATAAAGTTAGTGAACCTATTTCAGTTTCAAATGGTATTTCATTATACAAATAAATAATTTTACTCATAGAATGACCATATCTTTAGAAAGCCTTATTTAAATAGTATTTAATATGTTGGGTGTATCTTGCCTAAATATTGTCAGTTTGACTGGTTTATAAGATTAGGTTTATTAATTATTCTGCATTTTAACTTTATTATATTGCCTAGATTTGAATTGTGGCCATTTGCAGAATGTTTTACTAATGTAATTATTTTATTTCCTTCTCTGACTTCTGACTCTGATATATTTGATTAAAAATTAGTTCTCTGATCTGGCATAACAGTAATTATAGATTATACAATTAAAATATAACACCCAGATATATAAAACTGGTGTTCTTAATAACATTGTTTTGGTATATCACCTAATAACATAATAAAAAGTATTTCTACAACATTGGAATGATATCTAATTTTAGATAATGCATTCCTAAATTAACATGAACAATAAAATAACAATTATAATACTAATATCTCTTATGACTAATCCTTATTTATCTAAATGTTATATGTAATAGGAACCTAACATCCTGGTTCCATATATAATTGTTAACACCTTATATAAACTTCATCATAAACAGTTAGTTCTGTAATTCCCCATTTTATAAGATTTATGCCCCCTCTTAAAGTATAACCCTGGCTATCTAAGTTATATTCCATTCTATGGAATGTTCATACAGTTTTAGTAGCTTTTTATTAGTAAAATTACTACTTCATTATCAAAGTAGGCACTGTTCACAAAACTTAAAGTTTGTTACTATGTACTGCAACTCATGTACCCTTTTAAAGTTTATTATTTATAATTTGATCACTTACACTTTTCCATGGTGAATTATTACTATATTTACTAGTCTTTTTCTAGTTTTTAATATGAAATATTCAACCATGGGGGAACTGTGAAGACTTGTCTATACAAACTACACAACAAACTTTTTGAATGCACTAATATTTACTACTGCTAACACTTTTAGTTTTTTGTCAGTTTTACAGTGATATGGTTTTTTAATGTGTTATACTTTCTTTTTTGGGCATTTATTGGTTTTGGGGTTTTTTGGGGGTTCTTTCCCTATGGGGTTTTTGTTTTATATGGGTCGTCTTAATTATTCTTCTTTCTTCTTTGAGTTTGGTTATTCTTCCTTCTTCTGTCTTCTGTATCTTTGATTGTTCTTCTTTCTTCAGTAATAGTAGTTTTAATTATTCTTCTTTCTTCTGTCTTCTGTATCTTTGATTGTTCTTCTTTCTTCAGTAATAGTAGTTTTAATTATTCTTCTTTCTTCTGTCTTCTGTATCTTTGATTGTTCTTCTTTCTTCAGTAATAGTAGTTTTAATTATTCTTCTTTCTTCTGTCTTCTGTATCTTTGATTGTTCTTCTTTCTTCATTCTTCAGTAGTAGTAGTTTTAATTAGTCTTCTTTCTTCTTTAGTTCTAATTATTCTTCTTTCTTCTGTCTTCAGTATCTTTGATTGTTCTTCTTTCTTCAGTAATAGCAGTTTTAATTATTCTTCTTTCTTCTGTCTTCTGTATCTTTGATTGTTCTTCTTTCTTCAGTAATAGTAGTTTTAATTATTCTTCTTTCTTCTGTCTTCTGTATCTTTGATTGTTCTTCTTTCTTCATTCTTCAGTAGTAGTAGTTTTAATTAGTCTTCTTTCTTCTTTAGTTCTAATTATTCTTCTTTCTTCTGTCTTCAGTATCTTTGATTGTTCTTCTTTCTTCAGTAATAGTAGTTTTAATTATTCTTCTTTCTTCTGTCTTCTGTATCTTTGATTGTTCTTCTTTCTTCATTCTTCAGTAGTAGTAGTTTTAATTAGTCTTCTTTCTTCTTTAGTTCTAATTATTCTTCTTTCTTCTGTCTTCAGTATCTTTGATTGTTCTTCTTTCTTCATTCTTCAGTAGTAGTAGTTTTAATTAGTCTTCTTTCTTCTTTAGTTCTAATTATTCTTCTTTCTTCTGTTTTCAGTAGTGGTAGTTTTGACTATTCTTCCTTCTTCTGTAGTTTTTCGCCGTGTATGCCTTCGTTTCTTCTGGTCTGGTTTCTTTGACGGGGTATATTAATTGCCTGCTTCTATCTTACCTGGGTAATTTTGTTATTATCATTTTTAGTCTTCTGGGTTTTTAAATTTGTATTATATTATATTATTTGCAGAATTTTTCTTTATTTAACCTTTCTTGTGAATATATTTAGTAAATAGTGCATTTTAAACGATTCTCATTTAGATACTCCATATATTAGAGCTTTATTAATGATCATTGAGTAATGTATTTGTGTGGATTATCTGTCATGCTACAATATATATATATATGTATATTAATTTCCAACAGTAAGAAAAGAGGTTTTTTAAGCTAAAACACACAATCCTACTTTTGACTCTTTTAAGGACCCAAAGACCCTTTGACTCCTTAAATTCCCAAGGCGATAGGATGAGGTGTATCCACCGGAGAGCTTGAAACTAGAGCAACGTAAAAATTGATCCACTCTAAGATGGGAATCAAAGTCATGACATACAGCTTTGGACATGAATGCTCTGATCACTGTACCATCCGGATTTATAGCACCTCTGTGCTGTACCTAATATATTTACGTTTGATTATTTTAGTGTTCTAACGAGCCAGAAACAAGGCAGATTTTAACGTGGGGCTTCTCTGTATCACGTCCATTATTAAGCGTATTATCTCGATTACTGCTACCTGCTTCCTCTGTGCACTAGAGCCTGGGAAGACCTACTGCGTAGGCTACCTGTTAAGCAGCTTATGTAAAAGCGAAGAAGTTTGTGGTCTGTAAACTGCTTACCTAAAAGCAGTTGTACTGTTGAAGTACACAAGAACAACACTTAAAGCCTTAATTCATGTGAAAACTTGAAATATTTAATCGTTCTTGTATAGCACAGAATGTGCATTGTGATATTGGCGTAAAATTTAACAATCTTAAAAAAAGTTTTACAAGGTAAAATACGTATTTATAAAGTTAACAAGAATTTATTCTCTCAGAATTTCATGATTCCCTTCGTTTCATTACTTTTGTAAATTGTATTTTCTTCTATACTTTTACCTTAAACCTCTTATTTTGATTTTCGATAAGTAATTCTTGCAGCCGTTTTTGGCCTTAGTTTCTAATCTTTTATGGTCACCTCAGTTATGTGTTTCCTTCTTTAAGGTTATGGCGTCTAGTTGTTTTAAATTTCGTGTGTTCGACTCTTTCCAGTAGCGGTCTAAATTTTTTAATTTATTTACAAATATTCTATTGTCACGTCCTTAAACTCAACACTAGGAGAGAGGCAGGCTTTACTCGATCGATTCTAAATATTTTTTCATACTATTTTGATCTCTAGCTTACAACCATACCTCATAAAGTGTTTACAGATATTAAAAAACTTATAAAAGTAAGTTTATTATTATAAATATACTCATACTAGAAAAGAAGCGTCAGTTGTGCCTGTCACAAATGCCTCACCACGCAGTCGGATGTCGCAAATTGAACCTACTACAAATTATTTCAAACATTATAACAGATTCTTATAAAGTTTCCTAACTAGATGTATCCAGTGGCCTAAGCACGACACTGACTCTTTCCATACAGAATGTTCCTTAAACACGGTTCCAAACTTCGCAAAACGATTTTACTCATTACACTGAAGGGAACACTCCGGTAAACAAATGTTCAAAAATGTTCAAAATTGTTCAAAATAATTCGCCAGAAGATTCCCTGGCAATTACAGATGCTGTAGCCTTCTGTCGCTCAGGTCCTTCACGGCTGATGATTAATTAATTAACGTTGTTTTACGCAGCGAGTGTTTATGAACGGCACTAGTTCATCGTCACTGCGGACTACTTCTCGAATTTGATCTTAATTACACTTTTGCGTGATTGAAAAAATTTCTGTACGTTATTTATACACGACTAGCGCGTTTAAGATCCGAACGAAGAGTGATGCTACCCCTCGCTTTGAGTTGGCGTCAGTTTAAATACGGGATGCTGATTGGTTGTTCAAATAAATCATGCGTTTTTCCAGTTTTGACAATCTCGAACAGGTCGACGAAACACCCTGTTATAGGTTTCAAACTGCAGAGAATGTCTAGTTAAAATCGTACTTCCTGTGTTTGCAAATCGATTGATTACAGGTATTTGCAAACGTGTTTTCCAAGATCTGACCACAGAATATTGTTGCTTAGGTCTTTATCTGTGTGTGTGTGAAAACACCTAATTCCTACGTAGCATAATTCTCTCGTTATTCCTATTGGCGTACGTCTTCCGTATAACTTCTTCAATTGTTAATTATATTACCTGATTGCGGCTGCTTATAAAGCTTCACTTGCTAAATACAATGCTGTTTTCAGAATTGCCGTATATTTATTAGTTTTTAAGTTATCACAGGTTGAACTGATAATTTGTATTGAGTAAAATTTCATGTTCATACCAGTATCTGATGTCGCTGTTGCGAGGTTAGAGTGAGATGGCTGCGATTGTACGCTCTCTCTCTTGCTTACGCTGCACTACACCCTCCGTCAGGCACTTTCATATAACGCTCAGATAGGACGCTAATATGAATCGTTATAATATATCAGATCTTTCAGTTCAAATCTTACCTCTGAAGCGTCCGCAACGGGTGACACATATGTCAGGAAATATAAAGTATGTGTAGAATATACCAAGTGTTTATTTACTAAATTCAAGTATTAATAAAATGTTCTACCGAGTGCCGAGTTACCGTTAGGTCGGTAGAATTTTTAATTCTAAGTTTCAAAAACATCTGAACTTATATCAAAAAGCGTCTTACTACGTAACAAATTAGGTATTAAATTCTCAATCCAACAATAACTTTTGAATGGACGTAGCATAAAAAATAACGGATTGATTGCATTTATTTCAAAATAAAACATCTGGCCTACATTCTCCATAAGAACCGTTTATTTGATTTTACATTATTTTACTATGATTAGTACACGGTTCTTAGAAGGGAAATATACCAAATATTTAGTTAACAAAGAAGTGCACCGTTATTTGCATTGGTAGTTGATACACTAAATCTGTTAGGAACATTCTGTAAATGAAACCGAGATTTCGATAATTAAGAAACACAAGATGATTAGAATTAAATCAATTGAGTTTTCGATGGAGTAAAAGTATTTTAATTAAAATGTTATCTATATTACTTTCACAATTTAATATATATATATATATATATCTTTAAACTATCATCAAACGTATTATGTTAAACAAAAACAAAAAGGAATTTACATTATGTAAACAGCATGATATGATACCAAACGTAAAGCAATACCGTAAAAACAATTAAAGACTTGTAGCAGTGTTTCACAGAATAGACGCTAATAGTCCTTAGTTTTACTTTTTTAACGCAGAACCACGTTACTTGGCTTCAACGTCATCGGATCAATAGTTGATGTGTCGTTCTTTACCTTAAAGTAGGTCATCAACCTGTCGAGCATCGAGCATCTTACTCTCTTCAGTCTGACTTCACCTAATATATTTCAACAACACTGTCGCAGTCTAAACTGTTAAACTATCTTCTTTAATGTTTGACGTAAACCACTATTATTTCTTTCTCAGATAAAATCCGATATCGTAAATCACAATCACCCAAAACATCCACGCCCTTGCAACTTTCAAACTGTTGGATAACTGTTTGTATAAACTAGTACCCGGAATTTCGGATTAGCGAGTTAAGAATTAGGTGAACTGTACTCTACATGACTGAAAAAAAAGGGAAATTACACCTATTATTTTTCTTTTTCAGAATCTGGATGTGAGTCAAGAGTGATGAGTGAAAGAGAGAAAGAGAGAAAGGAAATATCAGATCGGGGATGTTGAATTAAATACAATAGCCGTCTCATCACGATACTACTAAGAGAGAATGAGAGAGAGAGAAACAGAGAAATATTAACATAAATTATGCACCTAAGCATTCAAAGAATTTCGACGAAACCGAAACATCGAAGCATGATAATGTTTTTAGGCTTTTGAAACGTATAATGTAGATAACGTTTGGTGGATTACGTAAATCATTTCCAAACCACAGACGATCACAAACAGAGCATGTAAAACCAAATTTATTGCTAAACTCAATGTCAGCAGCGATTATTTTTGTCTTGATGCGTTTACATATCAAATTTCTTGACTGTGGGGAATCGAAAGTGTGGAAGCGTTACGTTTTTCGATGACGATTTTTGTGGAATGACCCCCAGCCAAAAGCATTATCATGTTAAAAAAGAAGTGACTGCATCACTATGGCAATGTTGAAACCACCGAAGCGCTAGGCAAAAAAGAAGTGGTTTAATCGAAATGTACGAAAGTTAGTTTAAAGTGTTCCGTGTCTCTGTTGAAGGAAAGCAGAGCTATGCACTACAGAAAACTATGCTGGATTTATTATCTATAAGTACACCTACTAGAGACTACGAGATACTCATGTTAAATCAGTTAAATATTAATAAAGTGTTTTTAAAACGGATCTTAAAGTCTATTTCACTGCCGGTTTCTGCCAAAAAGAGGGATTGTAAATTTTCGGTTTAGCGTTTAATTCTAAATTGGCAGCTGTTTGTGCAGGGGCTGAATTGCTAGGCACCCTTATTTTCATAGGTAATTAAATCTATCTAAGACGTTTTACTGTTGTAAAACCTCTCGTAGAAACATGATCAACGTTTATTACGGAATTAGGGATACTGCATCGTGTTTACGAATGTTTAGTGGCACTAATTTTATGAGTAATATACCGAGTTTTACTGGAGAATGTGTACGTATTTTGTATAGTCTAAGACACATTGATTCCATTTTTGTAAATTTAGATTTCAAAGTTCATCATCATCATCAACCTCAAGGATTAGGTTCATCCTGAACCTGTTCCGAGACCCAGTTCTGTCCTTATTATATCCACATTCTTCTTTCTCCCTAGAATGGTACAGCCAGAGTACTTGTCATAAACTTCATCTCTGCTGCCTGAATCTTTCTTTGCTTTGTTTCCTTCTGCCATAACTCTAACTTCATACCTGTACATCAAAACTGGTACCGCTACAGTGTTAAAGGACGTTATCCTTGTTCCTTTCTTTGTCTTATTTTTAAGGTATCTGTGAATTGTTCCACAGATAATCTTAAATTTGTTTAATTTTTCATTAACACCATTTCCGAGGCTTTTTTTTTGATCCTGCAAGTAAGAAATTTTTACGTGTGTGGGTTACTGGCCCTATCCGCACAACCTCCATCCGGAGGGAAGGGAAGTAATTCAGGCTTCCCTTGTCCTAGGCGATCACCTTCTCCATGGCTTCGAGGTCTTCCTTGCGCCGTATTACATCTGCCTGAATCATCCAGATTCATTCCTTCAGTATTCAACAGTATAAACCGTTCCAGGATCCCTTCCTTTCCGCCTTAACTTGATACTGGTAAATACTTCTGCCCTCCAACAGGAATATTTATTGACCTTCCGGCCTAGACCCGTACTCTTCTGCGAAAACAGGGTCACCTCGTGTAGGATATGGGTCTTCACCACGCAGTACGGTCTTGGCTGGATGGAAGCTAGGGTCTCCATCCAGCGGCGTCACCGCTTCCGCCAACCCTGGGATTTGTGAAGATCAGTGTCCAGTCAACCCGCAGCAAAGGTGCTATCTCTACAAGTTCCCTCGACCTCAGATTTCCACGTTAGATCTATAAATATTTTAATGTTACTGTTGGTTACTATTTTGCTCTGCTATTCGATCCTTCTATGTCTTTCAAGTTAAAAGTAATAATCATTATGTTTAATGATTATAAATTAATTTCTTCTTCTTCATTGGCCCAGTGGACCCATGTAGCTCTCCTTGGCCTATCAAAACCCTCTCGTCTATCTATATTTCTATTTCAAGGGGTTGTAAAAGTTAAGAGTTGGATTGATAAACTCTTTTGTAAATAACGTTCCATAAATTAGGAAAATACGTGGACCAGGCTGTAAGCTCTTCTCATTTATGAAGTTTAAGATGTATAGTAGATTTTAGGAGTTACAAAACTAGAAGGAAGTTTGTCTCAGAATCTGGAATCAATTATATTTTTATTAATTTCTTTCAGAGCCATTGTACATATTAAATATACTATTTCTTATAAGTACTAAAAGAAGTAATATAATATGTTAGTATTTTGCTTTCTGGCCTTAGTTTCTAATCTTTTATGGTCACTCAGTTGTTTGTTTCCTTCTTTAAGGTTATGGCTTCTCGTTGTTTTAAGTTTCGTGTATTCGATTCTTTCTATACAGAGTGTTCCTAAAACACGGTTGTAAACTTTTAAAAACGATTCGACTCGTTACACAGAAGGAAATACTCCACTGAACACATGTTCAACAATGTCTCGTTTTCCGTGAAAAACGATTCGACTCGTTACACTGAAAGAAATACTCTACTGAACACATGTTCAACAATGTCTCGTTTTCCGTGAAAAACGATTCGACTCGTTACACTGAAAGAAATACTCTACTGAACACATGTTCAACAATGTCTCGTTTTCCGTGAAAAACGATTCGACTCGTTACACTGAAGGAAATACTCCACTGAACACATGTTCAACAATGTCTCGTTTTCCGTGAAAAACGATTCGACTCGTTACACTGAAGGAAATACTCCACTGAACACATGTTCAACAATGTCTCGTTTTCCGTGAAAAACGATTCGACTCGTTACACTGAAGGAAATACTCCACTGAACACATGTTCAACAATGTCTCGTTTTCCGTGAAAAACGATTCGACTCGTTACACTGAAGGAAATACTCCACTGAACACATGTTCAACAATGTCTCGGTTTCCGTCTTTATTTCTTTTCTTTTCAAATAAAATTAATTACTGCTTAACAAAACGAGATGTAGAAATTAAATTTGGTACACATATTAAGTTTACCGTTTCTTGTAAGTATTAAACAAAGCAAAGTGTAAAGTTAAATACTTTCAAAATGGTGAATGATTAGAGTATTGTTCCAAACGGTAGAACACACAAACCGTTTACCTGAGACTTTCGAATTGCCCTCCTTGGTCATAAGCTACCTCCATCTCTCCCCCGCCTAACATAAATTTCAAATATTTCAGTTCAAATCTAACCTCTGAACCTCTGAACCTCTGAAGGTACCGTAACTGGGGAAATAATAAGTATCTGTAAAACTTTACCAAGTGTTTATTCAAGTATTAGTAATATGTTCTACCAATTATCGAGCGACCATTCGATCAGTGGAATTTGTAGTTCTAAGTTTCACAAACATCAGTACTTATAACAAAAAATGTCTTATTACATAAAACATTACCTGTTGCATTCACAATCCAACGATAACTTTTTTATGGATGACGGATAAAAATTAACGGAGTTATTGCATTTCTGTCATAAAAAAAAACATTTAGCTTATTTTCTTCGTAAGAACCGTGAATTTCCTTTTATATTATTTAACCATGATTAGTTCTCGCTGCGGATACCGCAACTATGCTCTGTATGACGATAGTTGGCGTGTGGGCCTTTAGCCTACCTGCTGTCTCTTCCGCCCGGACTCGACAGCAGCTAATTGCCTCGTGAGTTACCTCACTGTGCGTCCAGTATGAAACAATTTTTGTTTGCCTCGCCCAATACTGGTAAAATTTTGTTATATTTGAAATAAGCGAAATAATACGATCAAAATGACACCAAACACGACTAAGGAGTATTAAAAATTGGGCGTTATAAAGCACTAGGCACTGAAGATGTGTATTAAGTAGTTGTTGAGCTTTTATCTTAAAACACCTTAAACTTTAATATTTTTTAGTCGTGTTTGGTGTCATTTTCATCGTATTATTTCGCTTATTTCAAATATAACAAAATTTTACCAGTATTGGGCGAGGCAAACAAAAACTGTTTCATACTGGACGCACAGTGAGGTGACTCACGCGGCAATTAGCTGCTGTCGAGCCCGGGCGGAAGTATTACAATGGAGGAGCGGCAGCAGGTAAGACAAGGGTCCACACGCCAACCATCGTCATACAGAGCATAACGGCTGACGACGCGTTGTACTGGCCACACAACCGTCACATTAAACGCAAAAACCGCGCGGTGTGTCTTGGTCCTTAATGGACCGTTGAGCAGAGGTATTTTATTTTATTTTTTTTTAACCACCACGATTAGTTGTTCACTCCATCGACTCTAGTTAGGCCGTACTCCACCAGAAGCACCCTTGTACATGTTTTCCTGCTGTCTTCCATCCTCAAAACATTATCCAGCCATTCCAGTCTTTGTATCGTAATGATGGAGGTAATGCTACGATTTTTATGCGCTGCATACAATTCTCTATACTCTTCATTAAGCCACCTCACTTCCTGAATGGCTGGGTTGCCTACTTTGCCTATTTTTTTGTATCTCTATTATAAGGGCATGGAAGGTAACGTGCTCACTATAGTGTCCAGTCTATGTGTCAAGTCTGTACAATAAATTAATTTAAACAAGAAAATATTAAAAAATAAGAATATTTTGCCAGTCTTCTGTGCCCAAGGATTTCACGCGTCAATAGTGCTGGAAACAAACTGACTAAAATCCAGGCTACTGGACCTTGGTCCACTCCTGTTGTTGTTACTAACATACGTTTCGGCCTCTCCTCCGGAGACCATCTTCAGTGTACAATAACGAATCGCTAACTGACACGGTCTTCGTCAATTAACCACAACACTGTGGCAAAAGTTTCTTTTGTCAGCACTGGGCAGCCTGGATTTTAGTCAATTTGTTTCCGACAATTTTGCCAGTATCTTTGATCACGATCATTTGCCTGGCAAATAAGCACATACTGGTCAGTAAGAAGATATGTCAAAATATTGTTAAAACCAAACACTTCATTTGTACAGTATTCAATACATCGCAGATTATATTTTTGAGTAGCCTATTTTCCGTACTAAGACAATGACAACGATTTATTCCACATTTTTCCACTTACATCTTACTACTTTGAGTTCTCTTTCTGCCTTCTGAAAACATTTCTCGGTCTAGCCAGTTGGTTCACCTCTGCCACTTGGTTTTAAATGTCTTATTAATGTAAACTGTTTTCACTTATTGTAGGTTCATTATCGTTAGATGTAAAAATTCTAAGCACATAAACAAACTTTATTACTAAGGGCGTATTTAGTCTACGGGGAGGATAAACGGGACGAGACTACACCAGAAAGTCGAAAAAAGTTGACGAATTTTTGTAATCTCTTAATTTTTCGGGTGTTTCATTTTTGTTTCAACTGTGTACGTTAATGTAGTAGCAATTTATTTTTAAACGTGCAAACAGATTTGTTACACAGCATTAGCGTCTACGTTTTAAATATATAATAAAACAAATTCAATTCA
The DNA here is from genome assembly GCA_034769895.1 of Magicicada septendecula. Classification (NCBI taxonomy): domain Eukaryota; kingdom Metazoa; phylum Arthropoda; class Insecta; order Hemiptera; family Cicadidae; genus Magicicada; species Magicicada septendecula. The sequence goes on from CM068367.1 coordinate 56,046,698, forward strand.
GTCAATAAGTATCTTGTAAACAATGTTTCAATGACGAGTGTTTTTCTTGTGTTATTACCGTTTACTTTAATAGGACTGATTTCAGACACTTTAAAGATGATAATGTTGATTAGGCTTAACTTTTTTCTTTTGTTTGAAGCCGAGTCGACCCCGAACCCCCTCCCAGAGGAAAAATTCTAGATACACCACTGTTTGTTACAGAAGAGAGAGGAAGAGAAAGAGAGGGGAAGATACGTAGATAGGCAGGAGAGAGAGAGAGAGAGAGAGAGAGAGAGAGAGAGAGAGAGAGAGAGAGAGAGAGAGAGAATATAACAGTCAACAACTAACATAAGTAAAATTATCGTCCGGGCTGTCAGCAGCAAACCTAAGGTCACACGTACAGGATTAAAATAAATGACAAAACAGTTTACGACCTGAGTCGTCTCGGCCGTGTATTACAGAAGGAAATATGAGACAGGAGCCAGTGAACCGCAAGAGATTTATAACTATGGTACATTAAGGACTGGGTCATTAGCAGACGAGTGAACACAGACGTACTTATACGTCTTAGACAAAAAACTTGTTTGTGTTTATGTGAACTGGGTTAAACTAATAATAAAATTGTTTTGAAGCGAAGGTGTTTAGATAAGGAGGTTATTAACACTCTTCTTCTTCTTCTTCTTCTTCTTCTTCTTCTTCTTCTTCTTCTTCTTCTTCTTCTTCTTCTTCTTCATTCTAGGATTAGGCGACATTACCTGTTCCGGTCTCTATTTTCAAGCCACCTTTTGTGGTCTTCCCACATCTCTTTTCCGCTTAGGCGCATATTGTAAAACTTGTTGAAATAGTCTTTTCGCTTACATTCTACCTATATGTTCAATCCATCACAGCTTACATTCCTCGATTCTTGCGTTTACAGAGAATATACCCAATTCATGTCTTATCACATCGTTTCAAATTCTATCGTTTCGTGTACATCCCTTTACGTATCACAAGAAATTAATCTCTGCAGCTTGGATATATGTCTTTTATCTTTTTTAGATAATCCCCATGTTTCGGAACCGTATAAAAGAGTGCGGACTGACGTAATCTTATAGAACTTCATTTGAGTTTCCGTTCTTGCTTTTCTCCCTAAAGTTCTTTTAATAGTGCCACGAATCGCCTGAAATATATTTATCTTCCTCTCTGTGTCCTCGTCAGATCGGTATGTAATATCATGTCCTAGGTATTGAAAGTGGGATATTTGTTCCGGAACTTTATCATTGATCGTAATTATTGATCTTATGGGACGTTTGCCTTTGAAAGCCATTACTTTTGTATAAAGAATTTTTAGTTCTTACAAGTACACCTCTAGGTATTCGTGTCGGTGATTTTTTTATTTTTTTATCCAAGATGCATTTCGGAACAGTTGTGTTCCATCTTCAATTGGATTATTTAGTAAACTTACATAACATTTATAAAAAATTCCTACTCAGGTGAGCGTCGTCGACACAGGTACATATAACACGCAACATAAAACACAACACTTAAAAAATTAAAAATTTTTAAAAATAACGTTAATATTACAACGAAAACCGAATCCAAGCGGACGATTTGAAAATCGAAGCTGGCCAGCACTTGCTGCCCGCACATCATACGGAAGACGACTAAGGATAAACTACCTGTGTCGACGAGGCGTACGTGTAAGTACTAAAAATTCTTTATACATTATTAAAGATATTCTTTGACTGTTTCATAAAAAAACATTACTTTTGTTTTATTAATAAATACATTTGAATTATAGGCCTATTGAGAAATGTGATGACTCAGTTTGTGAATGGCTTTCTGTATATTATCTTCTATTTCTTCCATAATAAACTGGTAATCTGTATATAATAAAGTATTAAAAATAGTCTCACTGTTTATCTTAACCCCAATATGAAATTCTGTCCTCCACTTTCTCACCAAGTCGTCTAAATATAGATTAGAAAGAGAACATGCGATTAAGGTTTGTTGACAACAAAGCATGTTAATATGTAAAGATAGGAATCGTTCGTTCGTATCCCCGGACCAAGGGTAAAGCGTTATACAACGCAATACGTGGTCCTCAGAAGAACTTGGCCAGAAACTCATGAGTTGGGCATATCCCCGCGTCGTGGACTAAAAAAGATCTCAGACAGGTGGAGTCATCAGAAATGAAGTTTGTTAGGTTAGTGAAAGGTTGTTATGGGAGATAGAATACAAAATGAAACCATTAGACAGGAACTAAACATTAAATCGGTTGTAGTGCAGGCATATATGTATAAAGAGAGGTGGACAGAACACGTATACGAATGCAGAAAGAAAGGACTCCAAAGCAGGTCTTGAGATATTACTCGATAGGTAAAAGAAACGGGCAGAATTGTCTAAGCCTGGAAGAGCAGAAGACGGAGAAAGAGAAGATTTAATAATTTACGTATTTTATTTTTGTGTTTAATCTTCATATTTTTTGAGTTTGTTTTCAACATTGTCACCCTTTAATCGAGCGTTGCCCAAAATATTTTAGCCCACGGCACACTACTAATAGTCAGAAACCGCGGCACACTGTGTCTCTTTACATACCGACCCCCAACCCCAAACATCAATACCTTTCTCCGATGTCTTTAAAATCACATTGCAGTGTAAGATACTATAATAATGAATGTTATATACTTACATCAGTAAGTAAGCAACTTTTTTACTGATTTTTTTTGCCGAGTTAGACATTTTATTTTACTTAATATCTTCATTATTTTTCCAAAATTTCGCAGTACACCCAGTCGTGCTTCGCGGCACACAGTTTTGAAAGCGCTGCTTTAATTGAAACATTTGTATAATTATTCTGTACATTTACAAGCCCGATTTCAAATATTGAGTGAGTGGACCCGCAAATGAAAACGATTTTTAAACATCTCTGTAGTAAGATTATTATACACGAATGATCATCCTGTAAAAACAAAACCTGTAAATACATACTTCAGTGACAATAATTTGTATTAATCGTTTGCAATTCAAGGACACGTGAGATGAGAAAGGCGTACACAATAATGTTTACTAAATTCAGCAGCTTGCGCCACTGCCATTATGATATACAGCAACTGCAATATCCAAGTTACGCTTTACTGGCCACGGCGTTGATGCAGATTTCTAGTCGCGATTTATTGCACAACTAGTTACAGTAACTTATGATGGATAATATAATGCTCATGACGAGTATAGACTACATTTTTCTGGCTTATAACGGAATCGTGCGTCATGCCTATTAATAAAACGTCATTACAGACATTACAGCCAACTAATAAACATTATGGCAAAATACGCTACACACCTAGTCCTTCGATTACAGAATAATAATTATAAAGAAGAATGAGAAGAAGCTTGAACGTTGTCATTGTTATTGCCGAATCGCTGCAGCTTTGACGTAAATAAGCCTACTCGTATATCTCTGTGCTAATTATAAATAACTCAAAATCTAAACCTCTCTAATATGAAAATGTATGTATGTAAGAGTAAGTATTATTTAATTGGATTTCAAGGTGTCCCAAACTTAAAATTTTTGGGAAAGCATGGTTTAAATGTTTATATAATTGCATATGTTTACATAAACACATAGAAAAAAGTTACCTTTATTACACAAATATTTATATAGTTTTATATAAAAATTCAAGTGTCGACAAAATGAAACAGAATTTAATTTTTAAAGTCGTAGATTGGGGACAAGCGAAAGGGTTCTCGAGTTAGATAGATACATACATTTTATTGGTGGCTTAGTAGATCAGTCGATATAGCAATTGGTCTAGTCACCGAAAAGTGATACTCTGATTCCTGGGCGCAATATAAAAATCAGATCTTCCAGAGTACAAGATACACTCTGCCTGCGAAGGAAAGTAAAAAAGTTACCTAACGATTTGGCTTAAGATATCACAGGTAGTAGAAGCGTAATAACGGCCACCCTGCCTTCTTTGGAAGTCATGCTGCCCACACGGTCAGCCTCTTCTAAGCAATCCGATGGTAAAAAGGGAGTAAAATTATTATTGTCTCTTTCTCTTCTTTTGCCCTTTCAAGGTTAAACAATTCTCCTTGTTCTGAGTCCACCATCTATACCCTGATTTAAAAATTTGAACCACGAATTTGAATTAAAAATTTAGGGTTTATCGTCTTTATTACGTAAGAACTCAGAGGTTAAGCATCGGAAAAACATTCCTTGTAGACATATGGTAGTCCACCTTCTTTAGTACAATATATCAAAAATTGAGATTCCTACGAATAATATTAACGACGTTATTAATTTTTTTCAAATATACTGTCAACTCCGTTATTAATCATTTTTTTCATTGAGTTTTTTCACAGTAAGCATAACAAAATTGTATTCATCAATTTTTTCAAATTTTCAAATATGAAAATTATTTATTATTTTATTTATTATTTTTTATTTTCAAATATTACGAAATATAACCGCAATCAGTTAATATAGGAAAATTAGAACTAACATCGCTCAACGGCGCGCCGTCGAGTCAAGGTACAGTAACAGCCCAAAGAAAGTGGTGCATACGCTCACGGCTCACGCATTGACACAGCCAACTTGCTACGAGTCACCAACCTCTCATATAAATATACAGAGATTTTAGTTATCTGTCTACTTATTTAATCTAATCTATCTACCTGGAGATCTGCAAAAACTTACATCTGACCAGACTTTTGTGGTTTAGTTGAACTACATGCTTCTTATAACAGATGGTCTTGAATGATTGTTTATCACTCTTTTGCGGTAAGGTATTTATTGTTTCTTGTTAATAAACTATTTTTGTTTTGTGATCAGCTTTAATACTACTAATTTAAGTGCAATGTAATTACTGGGAAATTGTTAATGCCATTCAAATTTCTCAACAACTAATTATTTAACTATGAAATACAGTTTACAGTTTAAAACTACCGAGCAAAGCTCGGTCTACCAGATATTGCATAATTATAACAGTACTTTACTGTTATAATGTATTTAAATGTAAAAAACAATTAGTAAATTACTTGCTATTAGCATTGACAAATAAATAATAAAGCCAGTAAGGTACTTACAAGTATTGTAGTGTTCTTCAGCTTTTATGGAATCCGCTCATAAAATATGTGTATAAATCATAAAAATACACTATTAAAACACTCTATAAGAAACACTTATAGCTGTGAGTTAGTAGTCTTCAAACGAAGACGGTAGCGCGCGCGCGAATAAAATGGGTCCACTAGGTTCTGACTGTACTTCCGCCGCAGAGCGCCACGCACAGTTCTCTGTGAAATTCACTTTATATATTAGTCCATTGTAGTATTCCTATCACGTACAAGGTGTAAGTTGTATATGTCTTCTACACTTAGTTATCTAAAGAGAGCGTCACGCAAATCTCATTCATGTACAACTTTTAACAACTGAGTTAACAGGACATTAGAAAAAAATTAATAACGTCGTTAATTTTAATCGTAGGAATCTCAATTTTTGATATATTGTACTAAAGAAAGTGGACTACAATTTATCTACAAGAAATGTTTTTCCGATGCTTAACCTCTGAGTTCTTACGTAATAAAATGATAAACCCTAAATTTTTAATTCAAATTCGTGTATTTTTTTATTTAACTCTCAATATAAATTAATTGAATAAAGATTTAAAAAATTAAAAAAGTGTGTTAAAAACGTCTTTAATTGATGATTAAAATACAGTTCATTAGACATTTCTAGCCCTGTATTTTACGTTTCCACGAGGTTATTAAATGGAATGTTTTTACTACAGACACTTTCTTTCGTTAATCAGGGTATAATCTTCGGTTTCACATATCGGGTGACGATTCAAGTTTTGCTTTGCAATACATTCTTTCTGCATGTTAGGTACATGTTCTCTGTATTTTTATTCATAGGTTTCTTTTCGTAGTATATCAGATCAAATGGTTAGTTCCTGTCTAGTGGTTGCATTTCCTATCCTGTATCAGGATATGAAAAAGAACAGGAAAATAAAATTTTAAAAAACCATGGCTCTTACCGCCTTGCTACATAGTTCTGAGGTTCGAGCCGGTATCAAGGGGAAGAAGAATAATTTGTTTGATGCAGTTAACAAGTTCAGATACCAGTGTAATATGATGAATAATGAAGGGTCCATAACCACGACAGTACACGACAGGATACAAATAGAATATAGGGCATATTATAACAACATCAGACGGTTGAGAAGCAAACTTATTAGTCGTAATGTGCCGTTGCAAGGGTATTGCTCCGGCGAGTTTATATTATCGCACCGTGACGTCGTAGCAGAAGACAGCCAAAGTCGTAATTATTTACGTAAATGCCGCGTTGGCGAACGGTAACGAAATTCACTGCGCCGCTACTGTCTCGCGGCGATGTTATAGAGTGGGCGGTTAATCAGCTGACTGACCGATTGCTACAGGCTATTTTTCCGTAGCCTCGTGTTTTAAAGAAACCGTGTCTTTCTCTCATTTTCTTCTCGATCATTCCACGCAGCACTTCGAGGTCTGGCGGCGTGGTAAGCAAGGGTTTCTTCTACTAATATGGAGTAGTAATTTATAGAGTGTCTTAGGTGAGGACAATTCTTTATTCACTGCTATGTATGCATAAGGGGTTACGTATTTAATTCTTTTTAATTAAGGGGAGAATGCATGGCAAGTTTGTATGTGTGTGACTCATATTTTACTTCCGGTAGATGGGCGAGCACATGGTAATTATACTTAACTGTTTGAAAGATTAAAGGTAAAAGAAGTAAGTTAAAAGGTAAAAAATAAAAATAAAAGTAAATAAATGTAAAGGCCTTGAATGGTGGAAATGTTAATTTGAACGTAAATGTGAATTCAAACTTCGTGATTACACTGAGAAAAATAGCTAACAACAGAGTGGTAGTGTGGATAAAATATTCCCACAGAGTGTGTGTGGCTTTCTTTGTACTGGAGCGAGTGAGCTTGTGGGTGGTTATATTTCCCGACGGCATTCTACAAGTGAAATTTGTTCTAGGGTTCTCGCACAGGCCAAGAGAAAAGTGAATGACCTGATGATGACAACTACAACCGTCACGTCGTCAGAGCTCGACACTAGAACACTCCCCCATCGCCGTCAGGCTTAGAGCTGCTCCTCAACATCAAAAGACTGGTGGATAGAAGGAAACGAGCCGGAATGATGAACTAACCATCAACCTCACCCACCTTTCTTCACAGGATCTAACGGGTATTGCCAAGTCTACAAATGTGCAGGTGGGCCGATTCCGTATATAAAATCTCGTCCGCTACACCACACCGGTTTTCATTTCACAAAGAAAGTATACACCTGAACAGTATCTGTATATTCTGATGAATCAAAATAGAACAAGTCCTGTGGATATATATATATATATTTGTTATTATTATTGATTGTCTTAAAGGACCTACCTTCTATATTGCTCAATGAATTACTATAGTTATTAGTATTGTCAATGCATTAACAGAAATGGGATATATATAGTATGTGTTATGGATGTAAAACTTGCACATAAACTGTATTTTTTCTTTGTTATAATGATCGAAACTTTGTTACAACTACAAGTCAAAATTTATAGTCTTAACTGTGTCAAAAGTATCCACTTTATATACTACTTGATAATTTTGGTTGTTACTGCTATTGGCAATTCTCATTGAGACAGATAGTATATATACATATAATGATTGGTATAAAGGCCAAGACATAAACAGTATTTTCATGATCAGAAAGTTTGAGATTTTGTTAGAACTAGTCAGGTGGATCTACATTTGTGATATATGTATTTTTTTTTTAAATGGTGCTAAAAGGATCCACCTGTTATGCTTGAATTATTTTATTGTTATCAGCATTGGCGATTATTATTGATATGTACTAAATGTATATACGTCTACATCTTTGTTCGTAAAATGAAAATTAAGAACGGATATGAGATACACAAGAAGTCAATTGTTAAACACTGTATTGAACACTGAATAAATAATTATTTGCCGATAGCATGAAAATTTTACTTATTGATTATATTGACTGTATAAATATGAGTGAGCACCAATAAAAAGAAGGGTTGGTAACTGATTGTTTTATCTGCAAGTCCTGTCAAGATGGGTCCAGCCATTTTATGCTTCCGTCTAGTCCTAGTGGCTAGTTATTAAATTTTAAGTAACCCCTCTCAAAAAAAAAAAAAAAAAAAAAAAAAAGTACAAAATCTTGGGGGGGTGTTTCAGTAACACAAAAATAAAAATATATAAGACACTTTTCAGAGCAGTTGTTACTTACGGAGGTACTTGATGAAAAAGGAACAAGTAACACTAAACAGGGATGATAAAAATATCGTAAGACGTTTTTATGGCTCGGTTAAAGAAGTTGCTGATTGGAGAATAAGAAGTAACCATGCTAGAGACGAACTATTGAATCATGAGGACATTGTAAGATTGATAAAGGCTTAACGAATACAATGGCTAGGTCACCTAGAGCGGATGGATGATCAGCGTATATCAAAGAAAATCCTGAGGGCGCAAGTCTATAAAAGCAGAAAGAGGGGAAGTCCTAGGATGAGATGATTGGATGGTGTGTTAGAAGATCTCAGAATAGTGGATGTGAGGGGTTACATTGACATGGCAATGTACAGGAGACTTAGCAAAAGACTGGTGTTGGAAGCCAGGGCTCACGTTTTGATGTAGTGCTGAAGAACTAAGAATTAAACGGAATAATTTATTACAGTTACTGTAATAAAATGTGTGAGAATGATCGTGAGCTGTGCATTATTGGATAGAATAGGCACAGGAATATTCGACAAGAAATGATCGTTCAAGGTATAACAGCAATAGCAAGGATTTTTTTAAGAGTAAAGCGTCAAAGAATGTTGAACGAATACCACGTCGATTGCATGGTACAAGTAAAATAAGTTACCAAATATTAAGAAGAATTCTGTGCTCAAAGAGTGTTACATTTTTCGATGACGTTACACATTTTCCATCACGCATTTGTGGAATGACCCCCAGCCTAAAGTATTTCGACGAAACCGAAACATCGAAGCTTGATAATGTGTTTAGGCCTTTGAAACGTGTAATGTGCATAAACTAAATGTAATGTTTGAAACGGGCGAATTTTCTCATCTTCAGTTGTATTTGATGAGAACGGAGTATTCATCAAGAATTCATTTAATTCTTCACGATCCCTGTCTTCGCGTTGACGTTGACGCAGGCGTCGCACACGTTCAGTGGAAGACATCACGACTAACACTGAACAATATACACTGATATGCATCTTATTTCACTGTGACCAAATTTATTTATTACTAACTTCACCTGGAGTTACATTTTTCGATGACGTTACACATTTTGCATCACGCATTTTGTGGAAAACGTTATCATGTTTTCTATATAACTATATAACAAATATTTACTATATAACAAATATATTTACTATAAAACAAACATTATCATGTTAAAAACGACAGAGACCGAAGATTTCTAGACTGTGGGGAATCGAAAGTGTGGAAGCGTTACATTTTTCGATGACGTTATACACTTTGCATCACGCATTTTGAGGAGTGACCCCCAGCCTAAAAACATTATCATGTTAAAACAGTGTTGGCTGAACAAAAGACGCTGCAGAAACATTTGAGGGACGAAAAGCGGCGTCCGTAATTAGAATCGTAGAATTCCATCATAGAAGAAGAATTCTCCATTTTGTTTTTAAATCTGAATGTTGAATAACAAGAGGCTGGTAACTCAAAATATTATCCAATTGAAAGCATGAAAAAAATTCATAAAGCCTTTTGTACAGAGGGAGTATGGCTTTTTGTGACTCTGGCCGTTGGCCAATAGGAAAATATAGAAGGTACTACTTGAAAGATTAATTTCCGGGATACTTGGACGTGGTCGATTGCTCACTGGTGTTGTCACAATTAGACGTTTTGCAGGCCCACCCATCCGAGACCTTCTTCAGGAGTAAAGAATTAAAAATATTTCAACAAGGGATGGGTAACCCAACGTAACCCAAGTTGAGGTGAAAGTAAGTTGAGGTCGAAACGTCTAATTATAACAACACTAGTGAGCAATCGACCAAAGCCTAACAGCCCGGAAATTAATCTTTTAAGAAATGACTCCCCGCCGTCATTGCTCCGTAACCAGGATTGAAAGTGCTTTTCAAAATTATTAGATAATAACTGCAATAATGACAATGATTTGGTGGGATGCTAGAATGATAAGTAAAATGGTTGTGAGGAGAGTTGATATATTTAATAAAAAGCCTCTTCAATCCAGTAAGTAAATATCAATGGTTGGAGAACTTAATTAGGCCCGCATAGTCACAAGATTATTCCTATAAATAACGGGAAACGTTAATAGTATAATTCCTAGGAAAAGTTCAGAAAATAGATTATTTAATGAAATAGCCGTGTAGGGGCTCTGAAATGTTGTATACTTCAAGACGATTATTATCATCCTCACTGACAGCTAGAAAATTTGGTCACCATCAATTGAATGTTTAAGAAAATACACTTTAAGTTAAGTCATAGAACACTAAGATGTTTGAAAAAAAGATCGTAAGACGTGTTTATAGCCCGGTTAAAGAAGATGGTGAATGGACAATAAGAAATAACCAGGAGATAGATGAGCTATTGAATTATGAGGACATTGTAAGATTTATAAAAGCTCAAGAAATACAATGGCTAGGTCACCTAGAGTGGATAGACGACCAGGGTATGTCAAAAAAAATGCTGAGGAGGCAAGTACATAAAAGCAGAAAGATAGATTCGACGAAGGATAAGATGGTTGGATGATGTACTAGAAGATATCAGAAGAATGGATGTGAGGGGTTACACTGAGATGGCGATGGAAAGAAGACTTTTAAGAAGTCAGGGCTCACGTTGGGCTGCAGTGCTGAAGAAGAAAAAAGTTGTAGAAAAAGTTTTTCTATAACAATCATTGGGCGGATACCAAGAGGCAAAAAATCAATCCATGTATACAGTTTAGACTGTATAGACGCATAGAGAAGTAGAGAGAGAGAGAGAGAGAGAGAGAGAGAGAGAGAGAGAGAGAGAGAGAGCGAGAGAGAGAGAGAGAGAGAGGGGGGGGAGAGGGAGGGAGAGAGAGAGAGAGAGAGAGAGAGGGAGAGAGAGAGAGAGAGAGAGAGAGAGAGAGAGAGAGAGAGAGAGAGAGAGAGAGAGAGTCAAACATAAGCTTGGAATAAATGTCACACCAAAGATTTTTCTTATTGTTGGAAAAGTTATCCAACAATGAGTGCTCTAGGTGACAGTTGCATGTCAGTATCAGACTTCGTTGTCCTAACGTAAACTTCGCCATATACATTGTTATAGTTTACAAGAGTTTCCACTCCGACGTTTCCTTATTCATGAACTGAGTTTACAGTCACAATAACTTTTCCCACAATAAGAACAAATATACGCGTATTCAAAACGTCTGAAAGTGATATTGTCAGAGCTCAGATGAGTGTGAAACGTTTCTAAGCTTTATGAGTAAAGGCATCTAATTGAAATCGTACATATTAAAAGTATGGATATTTTTCAATGCGATATTATGATAAATTTAATTAATGACGCGTAGATACCTACATCAGTACAGTGGAATTTAAACTAGACACCAGAAAACTAGAACCATTCCGGTTACTAATACCGGTACTCGGATGAGAAGAAGCCGATCATCCGGGACCAAGTAGAAGAGATGTTGCGACAGCAGATCGTCGAACCGACCACCTCTCCATACGACTCGTCGGTGGTGATCAAGAAGAAAAAGGACGTCACATCTTGGTTCTGCGTATACTTTCGAAGCTGAAACAAGCAGACCGAGGGCATAGACTCGATATATCCATTGATCTACGAGACGATCAAGGACGTTACCGGGGCCAAAGTCCTCTCGACGCTGGATCAAATACTATCAGATTCGGCTGGACGACGCAGCGAAGAAGTACACGCCATTCTCGGTGCCGGACGGCGGTCGTTACCAGTTACAGACCATGTGCTTTGGACTGAAGAACGCGCCAGCACCTTCTAACGGGTGATGCAAGATGTACTAAGTGGGCTCTTGCGGGAGCGTTGCCTCGAAAATCTACCTCGACGAAAGAAGTCTTATTTCTTGGACACGAGATAACACCAGACCAGGTACCAGGAGCGGCGGTATCCGACCCGAACTCAAGGCCCTACCCTAGCGGTACACCAGCTGGTGTACATGAGGAAATCACGATATATGTATTGGATCTTGGATACAATAAAAGTACTATAAACAAAATAGAAAATAAAATCAAATATAAAATAAAAACTGAACTATTAAGAGATTTTCAAAATGAACGACACATAAATAATAATAACAATTAAAATGGGCCACATTCACATACGTAAATAATAAGAATGACAAACCTAACAAAACTATTTAAAAACACAGACATTAAATAGCATACAAATAATAAAAATAATTTACAAAAACTACATAACTCACACAACAAAGATAATACAACAACCAATAGTATATACAAAATTGAATGCCAAGACTGCAATAAATGTTACGTAGGACAAACAAACAAAAAATTTAAAAAACGTTATTTTGAACATCTAAACGTAAAAAAAGCAGATAATATAAATCTAATTTGGCCACACATGCAATAAACACAGGACATCCATTCCCAGACATAATCAACATTACACTAATAAAACACATACCACACTAAGGCACCATAATGAACATATGGGAAAAATTTACAAATATATAAACACAAAACAAACTAATACTTGAATAAAAACAAATCAATACAAAACATGACACATTTTTCAAAGCACTCAACATCGAAAATACACAAAAAGCTAATATATACACCACAATCGCACACAATAATACCAGTTTAAGATACCAAAATCGCTAGAAAACCATAACAAACAACCAACCAAAACACAAGTACTCCGCAAAGTTCAAAATAAAGAAGGCTGAGGATGGAAACAATATGTTTCCCGAAACATGTAGCAAATAAGCGAAAAAACATCTTGCGGTAAAGTAATTATAAATTTTAAATATATTATGTATATACATATGCGCGTCCGCCTGTGTGTGTGTGTGTTTTAATGCATAACTCTTAGCAGAAAACACTATGTGATTTGTAACAGTATCTGTAACAGATTTTGAGACAGTTTGCGAGGTAACAGTAGGAATGCGATAAAATAATTTTAAATATTTTATGAAACCGAGAGAGGTTTAATTGGTTCTCCACCTACAACAGGTATTGAGCGCTATTAACAAAAGCAGCTGGAATATTAAAATTAATGAATTAAGAGAGGGTAACATGTGCGACAACCTCTAGTTCCCATTGGTGGTTACCTTGTTTGCGTATTTTGTCATTAATTTTTTATAAGAGTTAAATGAGTTTTGCGTTTTCATATTTATAGCTATAATAAATTCATAAAACTATAGCACATAGTAGTAATACGACTGTAGGCAATTAAATTTATTTCTACTCTGACCTTTTAGCCAAACAAAGTTTAAAAGCAATAGTACGTTATATAGCACTAGTTTATGGTACATTATAATATTTCAAAAATAACTTTTTATTCTTTTCCCTCTTCTTATCCTTCAGGCTGTGGACCTTATGATCTGTAGCGGACTCCTTGGTCCTCTTCTTTGGTCTTCCAATATTCCTCTTTTTTCGGATTATAAACTAAAATTTCTTTGGTATCCTGTTCTTACACATACTTTCAACATGGTCTGTTTAATCATGTCCGTATTGCTATACCCTTTCGTTTAGGTAGTATACTCTAAGGATGTTTATTATACTATAATTTCTTAGCCGATCCCTTCGTGATCGTAAAAATCTCATTTCACTAGCCTGTATTCGGTTTTTGGGTCTTTGCGTTCAGTGTCCAAGTCTCACTGCTATAAAATAAACGCCGCATGACACTGTCATCACTTTATAAAATTTCAAAAGAGTATCTCTTCTGACCTTTCCATTCAGTGTTCTTTTTACTTCCATGTTCCATAAGGAAATGAAAGTATGGTGATGGCAAAAAAAATCGTGCTCGAGATTACTGCAGATTCTGATTGTACTACCCTCAAAACATGAAAAAAGTCATTTTTCGAAAAGTGTCTGTGTGTCTATCTGTCTGTAGATTTTTTTTTATGGCAAACGATAACAGCCGCAAATTCAAACAGAATCAAATAATTTTTTGTATACAACGCTGATTTGTAGAGTACTCAAGACCTATTGTTTTTGGTGAAGATCGGTTAAGGAAAAGGGGTAGTTTACATGCAACTTTTTTTTAAACAAGGGTAATTTTTTCTATGACAAATGATAACAGCCGCAAATTCAAACAGAATCAAATAATTTTAAGATTAAAGATATCCGGGCTGTTTGGCCGTGGTCCATGGTTTATTTCCAAACCAAACGTTTCGGCAGCTCCAATGGCTGCCATCATCAGTGGTCCACTGAAAGCCTGAGGACAATGTTAGAATCAAATAATGGTTTGTATACAGCCATAAATTGTAGATTTCTCAAGACCTATTGTTTTTGGTGAAGATCGGTTAAGGGAAAGGGGTAGTTTACCAGCAACGTTTTATGTTTAACAAGGGTATTTTTTATGGCAAACGATAACAGCCGCAAATTCAAACAGAATCAAATATTTTTTTGCATACAGCTCTGATTTGTAGAGTTCTCAAGACCTTTTGTTTTTGGTGAAGATCGGTTAAGGGAAAGGGGTAGTTTACCAGCAACGTTTTATGTTTTAACAAGGGTATTTTCTATGGCAAACGATAACAGCCGCAAATTCAAACAGAATCATACTTTTTTGCATACAGCCCTGAATTGTAGAGTTCTCAAGACCTGTTGTTTTTGTTGAAGATCGGTTTAGTGAAAGGGGTAGTTTACCGTCAACGTTTTATGTTTCAACATGGGTAATTTTTTTTTGACGATTGATAACTGCCGTAAATTCAATCAGAATCAAATAATATTTTGCATACGTTCCTAAGCTACAGAGATCTCAATGTCTGCTGATTTTGGTGAAGATCGGTTGAGGGAAAGTGGTAGTTTACCAGCAACATTTGATATTTTAACAATGGTAATTTTTTCTATGACGAACGATAACTTCCGCACATTGAAACACAATCAAACATTTTTTTGCATACGTTCATCAATTGTAAAAGACGGAAGGTCTGTTGATTTTGGTGAAGATCGGTTAAGGTAAAGGGGTAGTTTACCTGCCACATTTTATGTTTTAACAAGAGTAATTGTTTGTATGACGAACGATAACTGTCGCACATTTAAACAGAATCAAATAATTTTGTGCATACCTTCCTCAATTGTAGATAACTCAAGGTCTGTTGATTTTGTTGAAGATCGGTTAAGGGAAAGGGGTAGTTTACCGACAACATTTTATGTTGTAACAAGAGAACGTTTTCCATGAAGAACGATAACTGCCGTAAATTCAAACAGAAACAAATATTTTTTTATATATGTGCCTGCGTTGTAGAGGACTCATGGCCTATTGATTTTGGTCAAGATCGGTTAAGGGAAAGGGGTAGTTTACCAGCCACTTTTAATGTTTTAACAAGAGTAATTATTTCTATGACGAACTACAACTGCCGCACATTCAAACAGAATCAAATAATGTGTTGCATGCATCCCTGAATTGTAGAGGACTCAAAACCTATTGATTTTGGTGAAGATCAGTTGAGAGAAAGGTGTAGTTTACCTGCAACATTTTATGTGATAACAAGGGTAATTTTTTATATGATGAACGATAACTGCCGTAAATTCAAACATAATCAAATAAGTTTTTGCATACGTCCGTAAATTGTAGTGTACTCAAGGCCTGTTGATTTTGGTGAAGATCGGTTAACGGGAAGGGGTAGTTTACCGGCAACATTTTATGTTGTAACAAGAAAAATGTTTTCATGACGAACGATATCTGCCTAAATTCAAACAGAATCAAATAATTTTTACATATGTGCCTGAGTTGTAGAATACTCAAGGCATATTGATTTTTGTGTAGATCGGTTACGGGGAAAGGGCAGTTTACCTGAAACATTTTTTGTTGTAACAAGAGTAAAGTACTTAATTTTGATAAATAAAGTATCCTGATAAGAAGATCTTAATAATCCACTGTAGAAACGTAGATGAAATATCTATAAATGAAGAGGCTAGTTGAACAGGGTGGGGGTAATTTTCTATAAATGAAAATTATAGTTGAAGGGGGAGGGGATAATTTTTATGTGTACTACGTTATCGGCAACAAAGTAGTAGTTTGTTGTTAAAATTCCTTCCGGGGCTGTTTGGCCGTAGTCCAATGTTTTCTGCAAAACCAGACGTTTCGGCAGTGCCATCAACTGCCATCATCAGTGAAAATCGACTGCGATAACGTGTGGTGGTATACGTTAGTGACCACAGTACTGTGGTTAAGGCTGAAGCAATAAGTGGAAAGAAGTAGTTATCTATGGAAACATTTCATTTCTTAAATGATTTTAAATATAAATCTTAGAACATGGAAGTCATGTATGGTTCTCCATACCGATTTTATTTTTGTCACTTTATTAAGGACTTCACCAGATTCAGTTTTACAATGATCTCTGTGTTCTTGTATATGCTGCTAATGACATCTATTAGGTGCTTTTGTACGCATCTTCTGTCCATGATATTTCACAGCTTATTTCGTCTCACATTACAAAGGCCTTGATGTAGACGATAAAAACCATACGTGTCTCAAGATAATGCTCTCTTCTCTTTTTTATTAACAGCTTTAATGTAAAGATATTATCAGAGCACGATCTTACTTTCCTAAACCATATCTGCTCTTTAAGCAAGATGGTGTCTATAATAGTCCTTAATCTATTGTTAATAATTTTGGCACACATTTTAAAATAACTACTTTATTTTATGTAATATTTTGTATTATTCGCGTACATACAAAATTTTTAAGCATTTGGAAAAATACCGAATTCTCTTCCAATAATTTCTAGTGTGTTCAGAAACTTTAACAAATTTGAAATTTCAACCACGTGACGTTCTCTTTTATTTAATAAATGTGACGGCAGCGACAGACATCTGCTCCCCGTGCCAGCCTGGAGAAGTCGCAGAGAGCTACTTGATATGTTCACCGACAAAACCTGGCGAGAACTGGGATAGATAATAGCGACCAAGTCAGGAATCGGCAGCCCTCTGATAGGCCCGCGGCGACACGAAACTGTGATGGATAAAAGGAGCGCGACAGTTTGCTCCTCACCCGCCCATGAACTGGGACTTCGATGAAGAAATCAAAAACGAGCTTCTGTCTCTTCCGATCATTGTGGAGCCCGAAACCCATCTGTAGCGAAGAGGTCTCAGATTGGCTTCCTGAACTCCGACCGAGAAAAGCTCCTAGCCCGGATGGTGTTGCGAATATTCCTGTAACTCTGCCGGAGTCAGGAATTCTTTTCGTGATCGCACTGTTCAACGCGTGTCTATTATATGTCTACATTCCTAAGACACTGAGGAAGGAAACGTTGATAATGATCCCAAAGTAGGGGGATGACGAGGAGAAGACGATTCCCGTGCCGACAACCTTCGGCCCGTTGGTCTCTCGAACATCTCGTTAGCGGCGAGTACTAGACCATCTGGGAAACTTCCACGTATTGAACCCCGAAAAGGCGGCTTCCATGTCGGGCATTCCACCACTCATCAGATGATGAGACTGGTGGAATACATCACGGACAGCCGGCTATCGGTTGTTTCTTATATGTGGAAAAGGTCTGGCACGACGGACTCCAGAAATCCAGCTCCCAGACTGCTACATTCGTTTGATTGGTAGCTTTCTGACGAAGAGAACTTCTTTCTGTGTGAGAATAAATGACCATGTCTCTTCCGAAAGACGTACTACACCCGTGGCACTTCAAGGTAGCGTCTTAGGACCTTTCTGTATTCAGTCAGTGCAACGAGATATCCAGAGAGCCTGGATTCCAGTTCGTACTGTTTGCCGATGACACGGCGGTTTAAATCGCCGATCGGAACGCTAACAGGGCGGTCATACGACTCCAGCGCGCACTCGATGCGTTTACAACCTGGACGGATAACTGGAAAGTTGCCGTCAACGAGATCAAGAGGTCCGCGGTGAATTCTCCAAACGCCGGAAGGAACCGCGTGGACACAGCATGGTGTCAGGAAAGATTCCTATCTTCACAATAGCACAGGTCATCGAAAAGCACATAGATGCTATTCGTAGCTCACATGCACAGCTTTCATCGACTCGTGTAATGTTTTGAGTGAAATGTGCTACTATCAACGCTGTGAATACGATATATCTCCCCTTTTATACTTGCCTTAAAAATAAATTTAAAGCAGTACTCAATAATTGCATGAACAGTTATTTTCTATTGGTTGGAACAAGTTTTCTTTTATTTTTTCTGTCTTCTTCCCTTAATGCTTCTGTGTGTTTGACTGCTGTTTCTAATTAAAATCTAAGTAGAAATTCTCTCCAACAAGGGCATGTATGTAACTGTAGATTATACAAACTCTACGACAGAACTTGTTACCAGGATTGCAGTTTCATTTCTATATTTAGGTTATGTTGAATCTCTCGAGACTTGCTACTATAGTAAACAGAACTGTGTTTATAGTCTGAAACAATAAGAAACTTTATTAACACTACTCCTGATTTAACAATATTTTCTTTGTAAATTCGAGAATGTGATTTATCTTTTAAAATTTTTGTTTCTGATAAATAGATAATATATTAGTTACTATGTTATATATTACAAACAAAATCAAAAATTAAAGAGGAATTTTTACTTCCTAGTTAGGAAAATTGTATAAATTTTACAATTATTAACAATTTTACAATCATAATTATAAATAGTTATAATTTATAAATTATAAAGTCCCTCTTATACAAGTTATAACACAACATTTTCTATCCTTTTTTGTATGGTTTTGTTATTAGGAATTTGCATTTTATTTAAATATAATTTAAAACGAACACTCCATTGCCCGACTGCGACAAGTAATAACTTTTGAGCAGTGATAAGTTTCTTACCATGGCCTTTAAAAGTAAATATCCAGTGAGGAATACGTTAGTTATAAACAACAGCATTTAAAAACAAGTGGGCCGTTTCAAATATCTCGGCTGTGCAATAAGCTATGAATCTGCAAATGATATAAGAGAGAAGATAAATAAATTTATGAATATTTGTAGTACAATTCATATAAATCTTAGAAATGAAACAAGACACAGCACAAGGATTAATTTTTTATGAGACAATTGCAAAAACCCACGTTGGTTTATGCAAGTGAGGCGTGGTTACGACAAAAAAGGAGTGGGGCAAGATTCAGAGTGCTGAAATGCAGTTTCTTCAAAATTCTTTAAATTATACATTGCAAGATAGAATAAGGAATGAAGATATCAGAGTAGAACTCGAAGTAAAGGACGTAAGTAAAATTATTTCAATTTTCAGAGGCAATGGTGGGATCATCTACAAAGGATGACAGAAGATCGATTTGCCGAAAGCGGCACTAAACTATAAAGCCACTGGTAGAAGAGACGTGGGTCTTCCGAGGATGCCGGAACAGGTTTATATAAACTAATCCCTGAAGAGGAGAAGAAGAAGATGAAGAGATTATAGTATAGGAGGTCCAAAATGAGTAGCACTCTAAACCGAAAATAATTTGTTTCAGAAAAGAAGTTAAAAGGGCATTAACAGATGGAAACCGGACCATTGAAGGAGGTAACGCTGTGTAAAAAGTATCGTAAGGTTTATTTATATAAGAGCAAATCAAGATAATCATTTCTTAAGTTTCCTTAATTTTACTTCCATGTTCCATAAGTATGGTGATGGTGGAAAAATCTTGTTCGGGATAAAAGCAGATTCTGATTGTACTACCCTCAAAACATGAAAAGTCATTTTCCGAAAAGAGAGAGAGAGAGAGAGAGTGTGTGTGTGTGGAATTTTTTCCCATGTCAAACGATAACTGCCGCAAATTCAAGCGGAATCAAACATTTTTTTGCATATATGCCTGAGTTGTAGAGGACCAAGGCCTATTTTGGTGAAGGTCGGTTAACAGGAAGGGGTAATTTACATGCACATTTTTATGTTTTAACAAGAGTAAAGTACTTAATTTTGATAAAATAAAGTATTCTGAACAGAAAGTCATAATAATCCATTGTAGCAAGTTAGCCTAGATGAAATAACTATAAATGAAAATGTTAGTTGAATGGGAGGGGGTAATTTTCTATAAATGAAAATGATAGTTGAAGGGGAAGGGGATAATTATTTTATATGTGTACTACGTTATCGGAAACAAAGAAGTAGTTTGTTGTTAAAATTCGTTTCCGGACTGTTCGGCCGTGGTCCAATGTTTTCTGCAAAACCAGACGTTTCGGCAGTGCCGTCAACTGCCATCATCAGTGAAAATCGAGTGCGATAACGTGAGGTGGTATACGTTAGTGACCACAGTACTGTGGTTAAGGCTGAAGAAAGAAGTAGTTTTTATGGAAATATTTCATTTCGAAAGTGATTTTAAATATAAATCTTAGAACATGGAAGTCATGTATGTTTCTCCATACCGATATTTTTGACTTACCTTCGTATTTTTTAGTTGTCGTTTCACGGATTTCCACTTCACAATCTTTCACCGTTCGGTAAACAGACTACTATATTAATTTAAATGTATCGTATAAAATATATTATATTCTGTTATACTTTCTAGTCGATATCGAGTTTTGGTCGTAATAAAAATGCGGTTTTTAAGCGACGTTTCGAGATTTACATAATCTCATATTTATGCCTACAACATAAAACACTATTAAAGTAGTATAATTTTAATGAGAGTTTCAATTGTAGTATATAAGATGTTTGATATTAATAGTGGTGTTGAGTTGTATAAAATAATTAACAGTAATTACATATATTGTTTTGAGTGACAGATACACATATTGCATAACACTGCACACTATACTAAGATACAAATACATTAAGATACATATTAGTTAAATTTAATTCCACTTTGTATAATGTATAATGGCAGGGTGTGAATCTTTTACGTGACTGTAGAAGGAACGGACGTACAAAGTAAAGAATTGTCCAGAGATAACGGTTCCATTTCAGGACGGGGTTGATGGGCTTGTTGACTTGTCAGATTTCTATTTTCTGTTGGTTTTCTGGGAATGTATAAAGTTTTAGATAAACGCTTACTGAGGCTCTGTACATCGTTTTTCTTTTTTTCGGAATTTTGTTTGTTTTTTCCGATAGTTATCATTTCAAAGAACTGCCGTTTGAAATGATTAGATTCAGTGTGTATAATTTTTACTTTGTCAAAATGGAGGTTTGTACGCTAGCGTCTTGTGTTAAGCCTGTTGAATCGTGTTTATAAGTTCCTATTTTATCAGCTGTGATATTCTGTTATAGAAAAGTTGTTTTAAATTAACACACATTAATTATATATGAATTCAATTAATTATATGAAGGGCACTGATATAAAAGGCTAAAACTGACAATAGGTTATAACTTCAATAAAGCCGACGCAGCAGACTTCAAAAACAGTATTGTCGAGAGACAATACGTTATAAGTTACTGCGTGGCAATTAAGTTATACCGTCAGTGACAAAGTTTACGACGCATTGTTGGTCGCTTTGACGGTACGTTATACGACTTCATTAGAGCACGTGGAGTCGTTAGCGCCCAGCATAAAGTGTGACAAAATAAAACAATAAGCATTTGGCTAGTTATATACGTACAGGATATATTTATAGTTTACTTTTAAAGCGTCGTATAATCTACGATGTACACTTTTAGTAATTGTTGAGACCGTTGATTTTATAGAGAGCCATAGAGGTACAATTAGCGCAGTTGAAAACGTTTCTTGCCCTGTTACTTAAAATATCGGTATACGGTGAAAACATCGTATACGTGTTTTGTAAGTATCGATTGTTACGACAGTACGCGATGGGTGATATCTATTGGGTAAATCCTCTACTCGAAAAGGCACAAGAAACATTAAGAAGGTTTGAAGGAAAGATCATAAGACGTGTTTAAGACCCGGTTAAAAAAGAAGACGACGAATGGAGGATAAGAAATAATCAGAAGTTAGATGAGTTACTAAATCGCCAAGACATTGTAAGATTCGTAAAGGCTCAACGAATACAATGGCTAGGTCACCTAGAGCCAAAGTAAATCCTGAAGGCGCAAGTATATAAAAGCCTAAAGAGGGGCCTACCCACATTAGTTGGAGGCAGAAGATCTCAGAAGAATGGATGTAAGGGGTTACACTGGGATGACAATGGACAGGAGACTTGGTTGGTGTTGGAGGAAAGGGTTCACGCTGGGCTGTAGTGCTGAAGAAGAAAGAAGTCATAGAAAAAGTTTTTCTATAAAAATCATTGGACGAATACCTAGAGGCAAAAAGTCAGCAATGTATACAGTTTAAATAGAAAGCGAACAAAAAGGGGACGCAGAGAGAAAGAGGAAAGGAGAGGGAGAAAGAGACAGAAATATTGAGAGCAAGAGCGAAAGAGAGAGAGAGAAAGAGAGAGAGAGAGAGAGAGAGAGAGAGAGAGAGAGAGAGAGAGAGAGAGAGAGAGAGAGAGAGAGAGAGTCAAACATAAAAATTGGAATAAATATTACAGCAAGATTTATCTTATTGTTGGCAAAGTTATCCAAAGGATAAGGTGGTTGGATGATGTGCTAGAAGATCTCAGAAAAAATGGATGTTAGTGGTTACACTGAGATGGTGATGGACACGAGACTTTGGAGAAGATTGGTGTTGGAAACCAGGGCTCACGTTGGGCTGTAGTGCTGAAGAAGGAGAAATCGTGCTGCTCATTTCAAAGGTAGCAATGGATTGTTGGCGGTGTTTATAAACAGCCAGCCGAGACGGCACACGGCAGATTGCCTTTTTCCGTTACGAGTCTTTTCCACTGGCCCACTGTTGTAAAAGAAAGAAAGTGTGAGAAAAGGGGCAGCGGGGGATTATCACTACGCCCTGTCTAGACTGAAATCACTCTACATGAATTATTAAATTACTTATTATTAATAATAAAACTTTTTACAAGAATATATTTTTATTATTTTGAAAATTACAGTGTTTCAATATCATTCAGCTATCATTATCAAATTTATATAATAATATATATGATACATATAATAACATCATCAATTATTATATGATGATGATAGCTGAATGCTATTGAAACACTGTAATATACAAAATAATAAAATATATTCTTGTAAAAAATGTTATTATTAATAATAATATAAAATATATAACAAGAAAAATATGATAATATGAATATAATTTTATATTAGTGTATTTTTTGTACAGCCTGTACCAAAATTTTCTTCGAGAATCTGGGATCGTCCTCAGAAGGTGTAAGTGGCGTTTGAAATAGCCTGTTGTAATACCTGACAACAAAAACAAAGACCTGTTGTTAGGGCCTTTCAACATGGTCTTTCAACCGACCGTGAAGACAGACCCACGGGGATCGTCTTTCTGGACACGATCCCAAATTTTAGAGATCGAAACGTTAAGCGAAAAATATTACGATAGAAGCTGGTCCGAGTAGAGGATTTACCCGATAGTTTTTAACAATTGAAAATCTGCTACATGCAGTCTTAAAGAGTTCAATAAAGTTAAAGTTATAACACAGTTAATACTAACTTACTTTCAGTTATGGTGTTACATTTTTCCTACATTCATAGGCGTGCCCAGGGCGATTAGAATTGGGGGACAACTATACCGGGGGATATGGAATACCCTCAGTAAAGCGGTCTATAAAATTAAAATAAATTGAAACTGGTTTACAGTAGAACCTCTGTTAACCGAAACAAAGGGAGAAGGGGGTTTCGGATAACCAACATTTCGGATACTAATTAAGATACCATTTTTTAAAGTGTGAGGTAAAATACCTGAGGCAATATAGAGTATTATCAAAAATATATAATATACAATATTATATTTCAATAAAAATCAAACTATTTACATAAAGTTACTTTTTAACAGTAGTTTTATGATGTTTTTATATCTTATGTTTTCCTTTACTTTTCCTTTTTTACATCGCTTTCTTGCAGCAACATGTCTCATAGCTTCATTAGCAGAATGTATGAGGGCTTTGATTCTTCACATCATTCGACGAACCGTAACGCTATCTGAAAATATGAATAAAACTCCATGAGAAAACGCGTATTTCATATAGCCTAAATTAATGCCCTGACCCACACTAGACTCTCTTACCTGTAAGGTATTGAAGATCTCGTCAGCGGTGTCATGGCTACTGCTCTCTGCTATGTCACCGTCTTCGTCGTCCCTTTGTTTCGTGAACCATAAAAGCACAGCCTCATTTACTTTCTCGTTTTGTGATACGTATTCATTGTTTCTTGTTTGGCGTCTTCAAAGCATGTTTTTAAAGTTATTTTTCATATTGACAATTTATTACATGTTTATTCGATTTGTTTTTTTTTTGTCCGGAAAACAAACTTTCGTTGTAGTAAAAATCGGGAATATATAATTTTTTTGATCGGTCGTTTCGGTTAAACTATAATTCGGTTAAAAGTGTTTCGGTTAATGGAGGTTCTACTGTAATTAAAAACTTAAAAACCTTTCAAAGAAAGCGTAATTCTACATTAAAAATTTTTCTTCTATCATTTAATGATATTTCTAGTTACGACAAGAAATTAAATTAGAGTGAAAATTATTTCAGCTTTGATTTAGCATTTTGTTTTATCTTCATCAAAATGTAGAAGCGCTGTCACGGTACAGAAACAATACTTTATTACAGCTATTATTAGAATATAATTGCTTAAATTCTCAGGTGAATTGACTGATAATCTTTTCAAAGGGAAGTGTTTTTTTTAGTAACAAAGTACTTCAATCTTCTTTAGTTTAAGAATAGGCTTTTAATGGGACTACTTGAGATATTTATACTTTGTGATATCACTTAATTCAAGAAACCGATGTTTGTTTTACTACGGAAACTTAAACATTACATCATCAACCACAGTAAAGTCACATTCCGGCTTCTAGCCTCCGCGATCTGCGATCGAGTCATTTCTTCTTTCCAAAGCATATTATCTTATTTTTTGTTAACTAAACAACGACAATAAGAAGAAGGAATGGAATAAACAAAAGCCTTAAATAATATTTATTGACTACATTTATTGAAAAATATGTAGGGCAGACTGTTGTACCTAGGATAATAATTTACATTTCAATTTTTAAATTGGTCATTGTTTTTAAATATAACACACTAAATAGTCTCGTCTAATAGCCCAACTATTCCTGCACACTATAGCATTTTTGAGAAGTTAAATATTATACGGTTATATAAAAGCCGTATCTTCTTCATCTGTAAAAACTTTCTTGATATCATAGTTAGCTTTGTATTCAAATTTTTCTGCACAAGAAACTTTGAAAGCACTAAGATGTAGGAAATGTAACATTGAAAACCTTGCAAGCCTCTCTTATCGAAATTCGTGTTTCAGGGGGTGCAGTTACAGCTTCAACTGCTTTTTTTATTGACTCAGGATCAACAGGAGTTCTTTTTTTGCCCACTTTTACTTCGTGGCATACTGACCTAAAACAAAAAAAAAGACAAAACTGTAACATCATGTACCTATGATCAGTGATCCATGGTACACGATGGTGCGTCTTTTCAAACTTAACCCCCTGTACATTCTAGGCTAGGTTCAAAGGTAAAATGTGGCGTATCAAATTACTCAGCAACAAGCAGTGATTCAGATGGAATGTGATTTCAAACACTTGACACAATCTTACTCTTAAGAAATAATAATTAGTAACACCGAAATTTATTACTTTTTCCACTTGAAAACTAATTTTCTATTTCACATAAAAACAAAAGCATATTGTTAGCTCTTCTTAGGCTTCTTCTGCACTCTAGTGGGCGAACTTTGAACTAGTATATTTGTTGATGCATAGAAAGCAGCACCTGTCAAGAAACTGAAGGGTGATCCAAGGTACACTATGATCGGGTACAACAGTCTCCCCTACATAGTTTGATGATTTCAATAAACGTTTATATCAAAGTTTTATATCCTGCGCTGTCAGGGTATCCGTCGTGTGACTTCGTTTTTATTTAAAATGACGCCTTTCGGAACATATGTTCCATCTTCAGACTAATTCACTCAGCTGAGGTCGTTAAATGTTAAAAATCACATCACTTTGTACTTACAAGAAAAGAAATGAATATGAAGAGAAAACAGCAACAAAAATTAATATTTTATAAAATTGCAAAGAATTTTTACGATTCTTATACTTCTTAAGATTCTTATTTTAACACTCTCATACTCACGATTCAACCTAAGAGACCCTGCCAAACAAATTTTTATTCAAACAATAATTAGAGGAAAGGTTTACTAGAAAAATATTTGGGAAATAATATATTTCCGGTTGCCTACACTGACACCACACAGGGGTGTGACGAGTCATGCCGGTGCGTATCCAATACAGAGGTTGTGTTTGCATAGCACGTACTGTATTGAGCAATCTGACCTACGCCATTGGCAACACTTATTATTTTCTGTATTCTGTTTTCACTATTCTTCAGTGTAAAGAAAGTATTAAGCAAATTCTGCAGTTAAAAGTTGTAAAATCCCAGTACAGAAATCAAATAAATTAAACCAGTGTCAATCAAACGTATCATAAAATTAAAGACGAAAATGTAAGTGAACATTTTAAAAAAGTATGCGGAAAATTAATTATAAAAAAGCGTTTGAAGTTAGCTATAAAGTTTAAATAATTTAATTGTTTGCATCTCAAATGAAACTCCTAAGTCAATTCAACAGACCATGCAGAAGTTTCAGCCCTCACATACATGGCCGACATTTGAAATATGCCGCCCGTAGACACACATTTTTATGGCCGCTCCCCCCACAAAAAAAAAAAAATTCTTTAGGGGTTGTTCCTCCGTTTCAGACAAGAACGATAATATTTTCAGGCCTTAGTACCATAAATAATCTCTATTATGTGAGCTATTTTTTAACTTTGTTAAAATATTTTCTAAACAAAATTTTTCGTAATGCTGGCCCATAAAAAAATACCGCCCCTAGCCACGTGTTCAATAAGCCTAGTTACAAAGCCGTAGCTGCTTGCATATCAACTGAAAAATCTATGTCCAGGATAAAGTCACCAATACCTCATCCTATTCAGATTAATGGTGAACAATTATTTTATAGAACGTGTCATGGAAATTGTCTTATATTGGAAAACTAACCAACAGACGAGGCAATTATTGTAGAGGTCAAAGACCATGTCATAAAACAGACACATCAACGATGTGGTCCTTACACTGCCTTCGAAACGACAAATACCCAAGATACACAAAAACCTCGTAATATAATACAGTGGCAATATATAAGTCAATAATAATGAAAACACATTGTACGTTGACGAGACAAGAAATGAGACGCCAGAAGGAAACTAATAACAAAAAAGAGATGAGAAATGAAGGTATTAAGCAAAATACGTTTATACAGACCGTATGGGATCGGGAAATAATAGAAAAATTAAAAGAAGACAATATTAAAAAGTAGATACTAAAAGCGAGATAAACTGAATGCGCATGTTGATGATGGACTGGAGGAGACTTAAATAGAATAAAATGTAAAGAGTGAAGAAATCACGACGCAAGATGAAGAGTCGATCTACCCACAATATGATTAAAAGGAATTTTTTATTTTGTTTGATGCACAAGTCATAGGCTTAAATTTGGAGAAGAAGAAGAAGAAGAAGAAGAAGAAGAAGAAGAAGAAGAAGAAGAAGAAGAAGAAGAAGAAGAAGAAGAAGAAGAAGAAGAAGAAGAAGAAGAAGAAGAAGAAGAAGAAGAAGAAGAAGACAATTATGGCCAATGGGAAGAAATGTAAAGAAATCAAATCTAGAATTAAAGATGGCTATCTGTACATTAAATGGAATCCTGTGAGATAAGTAAATTAGAGTAGAATCTAAAACCCAAATACTTAAAACCATTGTCAGAAGTAGCACGACTTACGGCTGAGAAGTTTGGACTACCAATAAACTCACAAGAACAAAATATTAATGACAGCAGAGATGGACTTTTGAAGACGTTCGGCAAGGGTAACCATACGTTAAAAAATTAGAAATAAAGTTATTAATGTCAGAATAAATGTGACAAAATTGAAGTTCCGAATAAAAAATTACAATGGTATGGGCACACAGGAAAGGTTGCCAAGGAGAGTTATGGAATGGCCCCACCGGGACGAAAGAAAAGAGGAAGTCCACTTATCACCTGGAGAAAAGAAATGCAGACTATATTGAGGGAAAGAGAAAGCGATGGATGGATGGACAAGCAGCAGTGGAAGATGAGAACTCAATCAATGCTGTAACCTTTGGTTTTGGAAAATGTGTAAACATTGTACAGCCGGAATAAATAAAAAAAGCAAAGAAAACAGCCTCGCCTATCTACCTGGGCTATATAATATATACCGATATAAGATCATAATAACTGAATTCGCTTATACATTTAGTGGTTTCTACTTTTATACTAAATTTACGTAAATGATATTTGTGTTTGTTTAGAGAGACTGTTGAGTTAAAGGCAGTTGGTACAAAAGTTTATAATAAATCAAACGTCTCACCGTTTTAACATTCTCTGGTGTAAGTTTAAGTTTAGTCATTCACGTAAGTCCCTGTAATTCACGTAAGAACACTGATTACTACTACATTGCGCCCTACATTCTATGAGTCTGCGTTTGACACGCGGCAACCAGTAATAACAGACGTCACAAGAAATGAGATTTTATTCCTGGGTCTGAATAAATCGTAAAGACCTGTCGAGAATGAAATCTGATTTCTCTCCTGCAGACTCATTATATGGAACAGAATTTCACTTTTATAGCAAACAGCAAGCAAGGAGCGTGTGGGTGAGGTGGGGGCGTTGACAAGGTTTCCAAGAACCTGTGCAAGCATGTTATTTTTACTTAAAGTCGACATTCTAAAAGTATTTTATGTAAGACACGTGCGCAATATGAATTTCTATACACCAACGGGGGACCCAGCAAACTTTGTTGGTTTTAATAAATACATGGAAAAACGCCTTTGATGTTAGTCAGAGTTTATTTTTTACACAAAAATTAGACTTTATCTGTCGGTTCTGGAGAGAATAAAGTAATACAGGCAGAATTGAAAGCCCCATGTGGAACGCATGTTAGACACGCGCATTCCTAAACAAGCGTTTGAATATAGGCCAGTGAGAACGAGAGATCGTGGAAGACCCAGGGAAAAAATGGTCGGAGACTCTGTAAAGTCGGTACGGGCTGTAGCCCAAGCCATGTAGTGAAGAAGAAGAATTAGACTTTGTCTTTTTTTGTTTTTGAGATATTTTTTGTTAACTATCGTGAAGAAAAAAAAAAGAGAATACTAAGCCAAACATAAACATTACAGACAATTTAATTGCGTATAGAACATGACATTTTTCTTATCTCTCTTGACGCTAAGCATGGAATTTGTTTTGACCGCTCGCCATTGCTGAGGTAAAGTGTCAATCTTACTTTTTAGGCGTGCTAAACCCTTTTACCATAGGCGAAGTAGGGAGCCGTTTAGAGTAGCATTATTTGGGGTGGGAAAGAATTCTGAAGAATACAAAGAAATCAAACTTGTAATCTAGAATATTTCTGGACAAAACTTATAAATTTCTGTGGTATACATTAATTAAAATAACCCAGGTAGGATACTAATTATAGGTTTTCAAGCAAACATCATCATCATCATCATCAGCATCATCTCAGGTTTTAGGCTTTAGCGGCGTGTTGCTATTCCACAGTCCTCCTTTTCTTAGGTCTACCAACTTTTCTTCTATCTCTAGGGTTGTAATCTTTCGCCATCCTTGGTATTCCACTTTCTTCCATTCTATTTTTGTGTTGAATCCATTTTATTCTGTATTCTTTAATTCTTTTATTAACAGCAAAAATATCTAAATCACTTCTTATCTCTTCATTACTTTATTTTCTATATCTCTATCTTGATCATAAGTAATATCACGTCTAAGATAGTTGAAATGTCTTACTTGTTCTACGCATGTGTTGTGTCTATGCATATTTTGGTCTGAACCGGTTCATCTCCTATAAAGGCCATTACTTTTGTCTTTGATTAATATATATTACAGTTATATTCTTTTCCTTTCAAGGAAGTAATTTAGATAATCTTAATTAGAAGGCAAAGACTAGATGTTATGTATAAATCTTCACGAAAGATATTTGTGTTGTAGGACTGAGTTGTGGACTCAAAGTTATCCTATTTCTACAGCTGTAACTTTTCAAGATATTTTAGACTTTACCTTGAACATAAGCTGGAAAGGGTTTTTTCTAATTTTGTTCGTTGCTCACATAATTTTTTCTACTTTATCGATGTCAAAAAAAAACCGCAGTAATAGAAGACATGCTGCGGAAATAACGTATAGTATGCGGACATGTGCGTAGAATGCGTAGACAGACTTCAAGCAGTTATTATGCAATGGATATCACCGGGTAAACAAAAACGGGACGCCTTTGGGACACGTAGGAAAAAGGAATCCCGAAATATATTAGGCAGAGAGAGATATAGAGAGAAGAAATGACATGATCGTAGGACACGGAGGCCAGAAGCCGGAAGGTGATTACTGTGTTTGATAATGTAGTTATTTAGTTTAAATAATATAACAAAATTAATTTTCTTGAATTAAGTGATATCACAAAGTACAAATAGCTAAAGTAGTCGCATTAAAAGGCTTATTATTAAACTAAAAACGATTGAAAAGCTTTGTTAATTTAAAAAAAAACTTCCTTTTCAGAAGAATTTCTATCAGTTCACTTGAGAATTAAGGCAAAATTATATTCTAATAGCAGCTGTAATAAATTAGTGTTTCGGTACCATGACAGCGCTTCTACGTTTTGCTGAAAGAAAACTTCTTCTTATTTTCTTCTTCACTTTAAGGATTAGGTTATATAAACCTGTTCCGGCATCCATCCCATCCTCGAACGATCCACGTCTCTTCTACAAATGGCTTTATAGTTCAGTGTTGTTTTCGTTAATCTATCCTCTGTCATCCTTTGCAAATGAGCCCACCATTGCCTTCTGTAAGCTGAAATAATTTCATTTATGTCCTCTACTTCGAGTTCTGCTCTGATATCCTCATTATTTATTCTATTTTGCAATGTATAGTTTAAATTACTTCGAATAAACTGCATTTTAGCAATTTGAACCTTGCCGCATTCCTTTTTTGTCATGGCTCACGCCTCACTCGCATGTGTAAATGTTGGTATTGCAATTGTCTTATAAAATTTAATCCTTGTGCTATACCGTGTTTTATTTCTAAGATTTCTATGAATCGTATCACAAATACTCCTAAATTTATTTATCTTCTCTTTTGCATCACATTCAGACTTATAGCTGACTGCACACCCGGGATATTTAAAACGGCTCACTTGTTATAAAGTGCTGTTGTTTATTTGGAAGCTCGAAGATATCAGCCCCACCACCGAACTTTCCTGCAATCGGGTTGGTAGAATTCATCACCTTCAGTCACCTAGAAAGGAGGAAAAGAATTATCAGATAAAATAAATAGATACAACAATAATAAAATTCATAATAATAATAATAATAATATCAAGAAAGAGAAAGAAACGTAGTTTTTAGCATGAAGAGAAAATTATTTACTGGCGAACTGAATATTTTGTTAAGGATAAGGTTATTGAGAAATTATTTCTTGAGCTTGGGACTGTGTACAGCATAGAGGTTGACCACTTGATGTAGTACGGAGGAACATTGTCTGTTGATTTTTGAGACGCGGGCGTGAAGAAGAATGCAGCATATAATATTGGTGGATTGATAAACCCCGAAATAGCGTAGGGGAAGATAAGGAAAAACTTTATAAATTATTTTTCGGGTGAAAAGTTTGTGAGGATCGGTCAAAAATATAACACAAATTTTAACTTATTTGTGTCGACGATTCGACAATGTTTATTGTCATCATCAGGATCTGTGTATGAATACAAAAGAAATGTCAAACACACAAAACAGTTATTTGAGTGAACGTGTTTGTGTATGTGAGTGTGTATTTGTGTGTGCGTGCGTATGTGTGTATCATTGTATATGTGAACGAGTTGAGATAGTTTGTTTTACATCATCAAATGTTTTCTTTAAAGACAACGAGAAAATTCTAATATCACAGAACTTAATTTATACAATTTTACGATTTACATTACTCATAATGTAATTGTATTTGTAATTAAATATAGAATCAGTAATCAACAATTAAATATTAGAATTGGTACAGAAAACGTTTCTACATATACCAGTCAACATATAGCATAGTAAAATATATTAAAGCTAAATACAGATTATAGGGATGTTCAATTATGTAATTATTAAAAGTTATTTTTATCACGTTTCACTCACTACTGGTATTAAAAACACTGTCATTAATTTAGAAATTTCTAAATTACATTACAACAGTAGAAATTTACGAACTTACTGCACATCATAGAATTGATGTAACGGTGTTTCCGTCACACTTGTGCCGTCTTTTGTAACCATGACACCCAAAGTATGTGTGTGGATCTACTCCCTCCACAACTCCCTGTTCCAACAATATATCACTGTATGTGTTTCCGATAACACTATACGCAGTCTTATTTTGTATATGCAGTATATATTGTTAAGCCCCATTTCTGCCAGTCTTCATCTAACTTCCTAAGAATATAACAGATGCCATCCTCATCTTCACCTATAAAAAGTCACCTGAAGGTCTGAAAATGAAGTGACCTTCAGCTGTGGTGAAGTCACCTTGAGTTTACCTGATAGTCAGCGAAACTGAAGAGCTTTTCGTCATTGACAGTTATTCCTACGTTACGACAGGTGTGGCTCAATCATATTTCATTGACGTGGGCCTGCTTTAGCACAAACTTGTCGCAATAACATTAACGTTAAGGCCGGCCACAGACTTGAGCGACATTTTGTTTCGCTACACTACCGTTTTGGCGCATTGTGTCGCAAAGCGTCGCAGATGAATTTACTGCCATTAGAATTTATAAAGCGCCACACACTGACTGCGACATTGTCTAGAGGCATCGCGATGCCTCTAGACAATGTCGCAGTCAGTGTATGTCTCGCAACAAAACAGTTTGCCAAATATTTGAAGTGCGCATGCGCTTGATTCAAAACACACGAGGCGGGGAGTTTATATTATACTTACTTAGTCCTACGTGGAAATAGTTCCGATTCACGTATATTGTTGTATATTTATTATTGCTATTATTACTAATTGCTGTTGAGTATACAATGAAACAAGAGTAGATGTAGTTGAACCTGAAATAGGTGCAATATAATGCATGTCACGAACCCACGAATCACACATTTTAACAACTCAAAAACAGCTAACGAGAAATTGGTTTGTCGTGAGCCAATGTCTCAGACCTCTCTCCACCGAAGCGACGCTTTGCAATGCGGTGCGTCAAAGCGGTTCTGTCGCGATACCGCTCCAACAAACAAACAAAATGTTGCTCCAATGAATGTGCGGCCGGCCTAAGTAATACGGGTGCAGTCTAAACTGACACTCCGTGTATTTTAAGTGGGACAATTAGTATCACTAAACATTCGTAAGACAGCCAAAATTCTATAATAAACTTTGAGTGTAGATACAAACGAGGTCTGCCAGCCAGAGTCCCAGTTAAATTTAATTACCAATGCAAATAAGGGTGCTCGGTGATACAATGGTACGTAAACAGAGACAAGTACACAATTAAACGCTAAACGGAGAATTTATAACCCCTATTTGGAAATAGATTACGTTTGAATAACAATCGAAAAACAACTGATTAACATTTACAACGTTTCTCAGGCGTCATCAACGATCCAGTTAGGAAAATTAACGACTGAGGCATACGTCCCAGGAAATTTAAAGTAAAATTGTAATTGCAATTGAAAAATCGGCTGTGCTCTCAACAAAAATTG
The DNA here is from genome assembly GCA_034769895.1 of Magicicada septendecula. Lineage (NCBI taxonomy): Eukaryota > Metazoa > Arthropoda > Insecta > Hemiptera > Cicadidae > Magicicada > Magicicada septendecula. The sequence continues at coordinate 56,080,584 of CM068367.1, forward strand.
TACATACAAGAAATCATACAGAGAGGATGAAATAATATTTAAACGATTTTTCAATCACACTTTGCAAAAATGGAATATCATGTTGTCAGGCACTAATTTAATAACTTTATACAGCCTTATCTGTTCCTGGAACAGCTGAAGAAAAAGTTTTATAATAATAAATTGTTTGCTTGAAGTTAAAAAGTAATGATGAAATATATCAAAATATAGATAATATAACAGAAACAATGAGAAGTGTTAATTTATAATTTATATGCTTTTTCTGTCCGTACGGCGTGCACTCAGCGTCGTGAGGCAAACTGAGTAGGCGTGAGATAACAGCGCCGCCTCCTGGCTGTGAATACGGCAACTAGCGGCTGGTGGCGCGTAGTACTAGCCATGCAACCGTCACACTAACACAAAAGCCGCGCGGTACGCCTTGGTCCTTAACGGACTGTGGAGCGGAGGTTTATTTATTTATTTCTGTCTGTGTATGATGTTTTTCTTTCACTTCAACTATTTGTTTTCTTTTACCACTGTAGAATCTCAACGTTATCGGAAGTAAGTAATTATGACACATGGTTGTGAGTTGTAGATAAGAGCGTAGGAAAGCAGATCAGAACTGGATTATTGTGTAGGATACAAAGCTAAGGAAATTAGAAGCGTCTGTTATGACATGCATCCAGTGGCGGATTATCCATAACGCTAGGGCGTGCTGCAGCATCGGGGACCAGGGCCCCAGCTGTCACAGAGGAGCAATTGACTAAGCGAAACAAAGCTTATAATCACATTACGTGATTGTTTTGTTTTCTTGTGCAGTTATTAACCATGGAGAGTGTCGAGTTGGAAAATCAAGGGACATCTCTTATCGAATAATCTGAATAACGGTCTTCTAATAGAGTTGAAGCACTTTGTCTCACGAGTGAAATTGCAAGAAAGAGGTTTTTTGTCAGATCGTTCAAATTAAGATGGTAGCTTCCATGACACTACAGTTTGTCCCCTCAAAGTATTAAACTGGATTATTGATTTAAAATTACTGAAGAATTTCCGAATATATACATTGCTTATCATCTGCTTTTGACAATTCCAATAGCAATTGAGAATCAGAAAGATTGTTTTCTGTATTGAAACGCATTAAAGATGTTTGAGTTTAACTAAGGAGACGAGAGATTGAATTGCTAACCTTTGTTGTAGCTAGATTGAGTATTGAAAACGAGATACTTGAATTAATCACTATTTAGCTAAATATTTGTTGTAATTTGAAAGTTTAATAAATTAATTGTTAACTTTCGAAATTGTGTATGCCATTTATCAGTGTAAATAAAAGGTTGAATTTTGAAATGGCGGCGGGGCAGTCTGATGGCAGCATATGGCACCACGCGCTTCTAATCCACCCCTCCCTGCATCTTGCTACGTATCGTACATTAATGTAGGGGTGCATAAACTGTACCCAATACAAAAATCGGCGGGGCTGTGTCGGAGCCACGGCCGCAAATCTTCAGAGCGTAGAATACTTCTGTGTGCTTTAGGGTTGCTAATGTGTTATGAATAAAATGAACAAACACATATTTAGTTTTACAAAGTACAAAATTTTATTTGAAAAATCATCACACAAGTTAATTAGTTGGTTCAAGCAATACTTTATTTATAATGGGCCTATGATAGGAGAAGTAGGTGATATAAGGTAAGATATCAACGCTGATGTTTCTGGTGAAAGTCAAATCGATGGTGGTGTTACCCAGCGTAGTCGGTGGCATCATCAGAAATACGTATAAACATACATTTTATAATCTCTTAAGACAATCACAAAGTATATAAACGTACCTCTATAAAATATTACAAAATATATCAATACAATCGCATGGTAAAAACATTAAAAACTGCAGGAACGGATAAAGGTATAGTTCCGATGGCGCTAAATATCATTTGTTTATTTACTTGTTACTATGGTAATTAATTCTGGTCTCCATGGTGTTGACTCGACTTCAGTATTTATTTCCTTGTCTTTTAAGCGTTGTCGGTAAATCCTCTGACGTTTGGCGTTGGTCATTTTGGTGTTTTTGAATTCCCCATGATTTTCTCTACTCTCCTGTATGTGTTTACGATACTTTTGAGCACGTTTAGCATCCACATACCACGACATTTTGTCCGAACACACGATTTTTATAACTTGAATTACGATAATTCAAACGTTTTAATAATATCACCGTTATTACGGTACACTATGTAGATAGTACTCTATGAGACAATTTTAACGACACCTCACTCAACGTTCTATCGCATCGGAAACCAGAGAAATACTAATTTTAGTGCGCGCCGAACGGCGCAAAACATTTCTATTTCCCCCCCCCGCTCACCCCGCGCTGGACGATGCAATAGCCCGCTTATATTGTGCTATTTATTATCTTTGTTCCTTTATCTGTCGAATGGTATCTTATATAAGCGTGAATCTTTTGTCGTTTATATAATATTTCAATTTCAAACGTGACGTGAAAACGTAAAGCTCGATTTTCTGGTTGGGGGTGCCTATTGCTGGCCTGAAAAGTAAGACGTAGTATTCTACGTCAAAATATACACACACGATTTAAACATACGTAAACATCTTAATAATGAAAAATGGAAAATAATACAGCAATAAAATGACACAGGATATAAGAAATTGAATTTTGAAAGGAAGTAGGACACTCTTGCCTTCAATGACTACGATAAAGCATTTCGTAGAGTTAACAGATCCATTCTGTGTAATATTATTTTAAGAGCATAGTCGTAACATCTTATAGTCGTTATAAAGAGTTTAAAATATCGTAGTTTCAGTGATGTGTGGCGTCATACATAGAACATTGAGCAAAAGACTAGGAAAGAGACAAGGCTTAAATTTTATAAAACAATGGCAGTGCCTGGTTTACTATATGGATGTGGAACATGGGTTCCTACAAAAGAGATTAAAATCCATATTCCAAATTCAGAAATGAAGTTTCTGAGAAGAACAAAGGTTTGCATGAGACAGGATCGTTTGCGCAATGAGGGTATTGGATAAGAGCTTCAGGTATTCTCCACAAATGTGAAAATCCAGACGTATCTGAAATGGTTAGACCATCTGGACAGAATGGGGGATGGACCTAAGGTTGCGTTTCGATTTAGACCTTTTGGTATAAGAGATGTAGAAAGACCGAGAGAGAGATGGAAAAATACTCTGTGGAAGAAGAAGAAGAAGAAGAAGAAGAAGAAGAAGAAGAAGAAGAAGAAGAAGAAGAAGAAGAAGAAGAAGAAGAAGAAGAAGAAGAAGAAGAAGAAGAAGAAGAAGAAGAAGAAGAAGAAGAAGAAGAAGGCTGCAGCATTTCTATACACTGTTTAATATTTATATTTATGACATATTTAGAGAGTGAAAAGAGGGAATCCGGGAATAAAAATAAACAATAAAACGGAAATGAATATAATACTTTTTGCGAATGATTAAGCAGTAATGTCCAAAAAAAAACGATGTGAGTTCCAGGGATCAATAGTTCAGATACAGAAAGTCTGCTCAAATTTCACCACGTAAATATCTGTGGAAAAGAGAAAAACTGTGGTAAATACCCCTTACGGACTAAAATTGTATTGGGTAATAAGAATATAGAGCAGGTGTCACAGTTTCGTCGCGACATTACTTATGGTGTGGATTAGGATGTTGAGCACAAGTTGGCTAAGGTTCAGTCAGTATGTGGCACAATTTGTCGAGTGCTGTCGTGAAAAACAAGCTAATAGAGTCGACTAAAATTTTTTGAGGTAACGGCTGTGTCAGGGTTATTGGTTCTGAAACTTGGGTTCCGGCGAAAAAACATTTGAATAGGATACAGGATACAGGATACAGGAGGATACAGGTATCGGAGATGAGATCCTTGCGATCTGTTGAAGGCTGCACACGAAGGGATAGACTCTACAATAAAGACAATGGTAAAGAGAGTCAAACGTTTGTAATATCCAAGAACGTATTGTAGAGAACAAAGAGAGATGGATTTCTCATCTGAATAGGATGCCAGATGGCACGTTGCCTAAACAAGTTTGGCAATACAAAGTATAGAAAGACGTAGGAAGCGTTAGCGACGTGGATATATTTCTTTGGGACCGTAACAGATGATTCGCCTAGTCCCCGATCGAAGAAGAAGAAAAGGGAGGAGACTTACAGCTAACATAAACTGTTTAAAACTTAAGCTTTTCGTCTTGCTATAAAAATGTAACAGGTTGTATGTAGTTTTAAATAACTGGGTAGTAGCGTCCCTATGTAATGAAGATTATGAGGGGGAACACTATGTGTAATAGCGTTTATGTAAACTAAATATTTCCTTAAAAAGTCTAATAACCTCAAAGTAACAAACGGACTATGAAAGACAAAACTCGAACGTATAAAGTTCAATCCGGAGGTAAATCACTTTAAAGCGGAGATAAGTCTGTTTAGCGTTTGAATAGAAAATACAGACATATTAAAGGTAAACTCTGGTGTAGACGAAAAGTGACTGTGAAAATAAACATGTAATGACAAAATATTGTTATTTGTAAATACAATACGAAGAATATTCTTTCTTATTTTCGGATTATAGGCTAATATTGTGACCGATATTATAATACTGTTACACCATGACGGAAAGTTCTACATGTGTCTCGACTATCCCACCAGAACCACCTGTAATATTGTGTACGTACATGATTCTTAATAGACGATAACGATATTGTCCGCGCGCGCTGTGTTCAAGGCCGCAAGCAATTACGCTCTAATGTTGACGCGTATTACGGATTATTCTAGAATCTCAGTGGGGTATAAATATAGGCATTCAGCGGTGCTTAGTTTCAGTTGAAATGACGATTTATTCAAGTGAGGTTCGAGTTATTGTCGGGCGATTTACACAGTGCGTTTCAAGTGGTGCATTAGTAAAAAGCGATTATAGTGCGGGATTCTTTATAGTAATTAAAATTATTATTTGTTTGGACAGATTAACTTGAACTGTTGTACGAGAATAATCTTGTTGAATAACTTGTTGATTACAAACTGTTAATTGTGATAATTAAAGCTGGTTTTCAGTGACTTTATTGGTGTCTAGTATTTTGTTTTCCAACTGTAGCATACGACGATCAGTAGACCATCGTAACAACATTATTATAACCGAAAAAATATATGTCCATTGTATTTTTTAATTTATTATAATTGAATAAATCAAAAAGCCCGACATTCTGCTATAACGTTATAAGTATTCATTAATTGTTTAGCCATTTAAGGCCTTGAAGACGGCAAAGAAACCGGTAGCAAGTCGCCAAACTCCCCCACTCCGTTTCTAGCAAGTCAAGTTGAATTTCCATACAAAGCGTCAAGCGTACTGAAATACGGTAACCATCTTCGTCGCCAGTTCTTTTTCTATAAGGTTGATGAGAGAAACTCTGGGCGAAAATTGAGGAAGTGGTTGTTGGAGTAAATGGCTGGAGATGAGGTTTTCAAACGACGTCTAGGCCTATATCAGAATAACCTGAAACCGACAAAATTTGGTGTACATTATTCTGTGAACTGAAGTCGTGAGAAGAAAATGTCTACAGAAAATTTAATAGAAGGTGAGATGAATAAGAAAGGAGGAAAAAACTCTTCTGTATAAAAGAAACGATGGTTAGCTATTTAGAGACAAAAAATAAGTAATGTATTTGGAAAGTAAAATGGAGGGTAAGAGAGTGAGAGAGGGACAGTTGTGTGTGTGTGTGTGTGTGTGTGTGTGTGTGTGTGTGTGTGTGTGTGTGTGTGTGTGTGTGTGTGTGTGTGTGTGTGTGTGTGTGTGTGTGTGTGTGTGTGTGTGTGTGTGAAAGAGAAGGAGAGAGAGAGTGATAGAAACTTAAAAAGTAAAGGAAGCTTTTTTTATTATTGTTTGGCCGCAAATATCCAACAATGAGAGCTCTACGTAACAGTTGAACGCCCAATAACGAACTTCGTTGTCCAATCGCGAACTTTGCGGAATAACATTGTTACAGTTTATAAGCGGGTTTCCTTTGGACTTTTCCTTATTCATGAATTGAATTTATAGTGTATACAGATCCATGGACAATACGTGTTCCTTCAATAAGAATAAGTATGCTCTTATATGGGATCTGAAACTGATATTGTCAGGGAAACTTTGCGGTGCCTCGGAAACGCTTATAACTTTGTAGGAAGCTGCAACCATTCGACATTCTCAAAACAACTACTGTAAATATTTTATACGATTTTTGTTGATCAAACAACTGTGATGGCTTTTCTTAATATCACAGTTAATGTTAAATGATAAAAATAATTTACAATAGTATTTTCACCTTCTAAGATTACCAATAAAGATACAGATAATTTACTAATAAAGGACACATCCAAGCATATAGTTATACGTTTTATCTTTTTGTGTTCTGTCTGATAACAGCAGCATACGTTTCAGCTGTCAAAACGTTGCGTAGCTTTGACAAAAGTGTAGTCACTGCAAACACATTTGCTGTGGTAAAAATAAAAATAATGTTGATACGTCATATGACTGGTGTCTTTTGAAGACCGAATAAATGTCTGGCTGTCAAGATATTGTAGAACATTTTTATCAGGTGAAAGTAATCACCGCTAACAGACTTTAGGGTTAAAATAGGTTTTTGGAGTAAGATCTTCATACGCTTTTTCTGCTGTTTACCCCGAAGGGTTTGCATCACGTTTCGGTAGATGGTTCTGAAGATGTCCGTCGGTACTTTTGGAACAGTGTAAATACGTAAAAAACAAAGCTATTCCTTTAAAAAACAAATATTATTTATTTGTTATTAAATATATTCAAACACTTCTTGCTCTTTCTTGATGTATATAATATATTTAATATTTATACGATTTTACCTCAAGATATATTTTCCTTATTTGGAACATGTTACGGGACGCTTTGTATTCCCATCCTCAGCCTTACTAATTTTGAGTCTTTTGGAGTACTTGTGTGTTGGTTGGTTGTTGTCGTGGTATCCTGTTGGTCTCTGGCACTTTAAATTAGTATTATTGAGTGTGATTGTGGTGCATGTATTAGTATTTGTGGTGATAGTAATATTTGTTAAAAATTTAAAGAACAAAATATATGAGTTTCTTCATAAAAAAGGTTTTATCACCTACAAGGAAAGCAATAAAATTATACCGGTTTTATCTGCACGTTTTACATTGTCTATATACAATTGCTTACAAGTAGAATGTATATTGTACAGGAATAAAGTTTGGTCTCAAGTTAAGACGCACGGAAAGGGTGTGTGTTATCTAATCAGCGTTCGAAAAATTGGCCAAAATTTCGTTTGATTTCTTATTCGGAATCAGTCCGACAGTCTGTCTCTGAAAACGGGTGGTCGTGCTGCTCGAATCTAGACGCTTGGTCTATGAAAGCGTACGAACACAAGTCCGAAAGTTCGCGAGTTGACGTTTAAGTAGTGCTAATCCGGTAAAGCAGAAGATTGTCCGCATAGGAATTTAAAAAATAGTAGGAGTTTTCTGGATCATTGTGTGCGTTTAATACATAAAATAAATTATGGTTAAAAGTAATTAACTACAATTCATAAAAGTGGTCAACCCAAAAACGACCCCGAACGCCGGACAATAGGAGGAGATCGCAGCGGTATCCTGAACCTGTATCCAGACTTACACCTGTCTTTCGGACTGAATCATGACCATCTGGATCATCAGTCATCATAAGAGTAGTTATTTCATTTTGTTATAAACTTAAAAAAAAAAATACTTATAAACTCAAAAGACACAAGAACTCATATCAAATTTAATGTATTAGATTTTAAGAGAAAAAATTATTTTAATTTTGTAAAAAGGTCAACAGAGACAGTATAAATGCTAACAAAATTTAACATGTCAAACACAATATCTGACATGTCAGTTTGCCGTTTACTATAAATACCTCCCGCAATTTTAGGCGAAGCCAGACTCAAGATATCTTCATAGGAGGACACGATGTCCATTTGCTAATCGAGATTCAAGAAAGTTTCATGCGCCGTCACTATACCCGTCTGCTGAATCGACCGAATTGCCTATATTTGTAAAATTAAACAGAATATAATTATTATTTTTAAGACCAACTCACAGTTACGTCTTTTCCTTTGCATATTTACATTATTTACATTTAAGTCTTCATATTACTTTATTATCTCATATTCTGTTCTTTATGAGTTCTTTGGTGAATCACAAAAATATAATTACAAGCAGAATTATCACTATTTCTTTTATGAATTTGCTATCTGCTATAATTTTTATTGTTCGACTAAGCTTTCGTCATCACTGACATCATCAGGTCTTAAACAACGTTGTTTAAGATCTGATGATGTCAGTGATGACGAAAAGCTTAGTCGAACAATAAAAATTATATCAGTTAGCAAATTCATAAAAGAAATAGTAAGGATGGCTGCTAATTTAAACAATACGAAGAATTATCACTGTTGCACACCACTATATAAAAATTAAATTTTTATATAGTGGTGTGCAACAGTGACAATTCTGCTTGTGATTTTAACCACTAACACAACTTTCTTCATTAAAAATATAATTGTTCATTTGTCACCTGCGTATTGTTGAAGTTACCTTTGCGTGTGTAACTGTGTGTGCGCCTCCTGAATGATGACAAATAGGTTATGCTAACATGAAATACTATAAATGTGATCACCTTTTTCGAAAAAAAAAAACCACTTTATCTAAAACCCTATTCTTCGTATTGTTTAAATTAGCAGCCATCCTTACTATTTCTTTTATAAATTTGCTAACCATTGGTTGTTTAAGACCTGATGATGTCAGTGATGACGAAAAGCTTAGTCGAACAATAAAAATTATAGCAGTTAGCAAATTTATAAAACCCTATTGTCAGTAATATTGCTTTATCTTTCATATGTCTGTACTTTGTATTCATACGTTACAGAGAGACTTACCGACTCAACGCAATTTATCTCCGCGTTTAACTTTAGCCCTGAGCACAGATGGAAACAGAAAATTTATTGTAGTCTGTTGACCTAGTTCGAGGCGACCTAGTATTTCGCAGTTCAGGTAGAAAGTCAGCAACATAGACATAGTCGCGGTAGTTTGTCATAGATTATTCTATTCAAAGTGCACCAGTCATATGCTTATAATAAATTGGTAGCTTTGTGCAACCTTATATTAATATGGAGCTTCACACACACACACACACACACACACACACACACACACACACACACACACACACACACACACACACACACACACACACACACACACACACACACACATGACGTAGTGCTTGTTTTGGGTCGCGTTTTATTTTCCGTTTCCTCCGAAGGGTTTGCAGCAAGTTTCGTTAGATTTACGTCTGCCATCTTCTGCACTTTGAATAGCTACCTGTATTGGAACCAATCTGCAGTGGTTAGAGTAGACAAAGAGAAATCTGAAGAGATACTGTTTCCGGTGGAATAAGACAAGCAAGTATACTATCTCCGCTTTTATTGAACATCTACTCGGAAGGTATTTTTAGAGAAGGTTTAGATGAATGTGATGTGGGAATCTCTCTGAATGGTGAAAGAATAAATAACATACGTTATGCGGGCGATAACGTCGTATTCGCAGGTTGCTTAGAGGGGCTGCAACAACTAATGAATAGAGTGACAGAAAGCAGCCGTCTATATGGTCTAGACATCAGTGTTAATAAAACGAAGCTAATGGTTGTATCTAAGAACAAGTTCACAAACTGCACCCTTAATACAAACCAAACGCCAGTTGAACGTGTAAGCCAATTTACATATCTTGGTACTATAGTCAATGAACAATGGGACCACTCTCAAGAAATAAAGAGCAGAATTGAAAAGGCAAAAGCAGTGTACACTAGAATGAGCAGTTTATTCAAAAGTCACGATTTAACAATAAACACAAAGATGATACTTTTACGCTGCTACGTATTCTCGGTCCTCTTCTACGGTGTAGAATTTTGGACTTTGACTTGAACCACAACTAAAAAATTAGAATCTTTCGAAATGTGGCTTTACCGTAGAATACTGAGCATTTCATAGACAGCACATATAACTATGTTGAAGTTCTTGGAAAGATGAAGAAGGAAAGGGAAGTTATTAAAACAGGGAAGATAAGAAAGCTTCAGTATCTGGGACATCTCATGAGAAATGAACAAAGATTTTACTTATTGATGAGACGTATTATCTTCTATTTTCTACAGTGCAGAATGTTGGACTTTTTTCTGAAGCCACAACTAAAAAATTGGAATCTTTCGAAATGTGGCTTTACCGTAGAATACTGATCATTTCATGGACAGCATAAAAATATGAAGAAAGAAAGGGAAGTTATTAACACAGTGAAGATAAGAAAGCTTCAGTATCTGGGACATCTCATGAGAAATGAACAGAGATTTTACTTATTGCAGTCCATACTACAGGGAAAAGTACTTGGAAAGAGAGGAGTTGGGCGACCGAGAATATCATGGCTGAGAAATTTAAGGACCTGGTTTGGCATGAATACAACTGATTTATTCCGTGCAGCAGTACAGAAAGTTAAAATAGTCTGTATGATATCCAACATCCGAAACGGATAGGAACTATCAGAAGAAGAATCTTCAGGAAACCTTTTTTCCATATGTTCTTTGGCGCCCTCCGGCTCATAGTTCCATTTTTGTTTTTCATTACAACCTCCTGAGTTTGGGTTTCTTGCGGACACGACTCTTTCGATACTTTGATTCTATGGACATTCTAAGTTAGTCTCCTTTCCATTGGTCGTATCCATTGCGTTAGCTCCTTATTTTAGTCTTTCGTCAGCCATTAATTTGACAACATGACATACAAGCATGGTTGTTTTTCATGTGCGTGCTGTGTGATATCTGCTTACATTTTCATTGTATCTTTGACTCTGTCGTTCCTGGTACTATCCACATTCCGGTCACTAGTTGACAAGGGCGAACCTAGGGGGTGATAAGGGGGATATATCCCCCCCCCGAAATCCGAAAATGTTGGAGAAAAAATGTTAATGTAGTTGTGTGTTCAGCCAGACCACAGTACTGTGGTCACTAACGTCTACCACCCTACGTTAGCGAAGCTCGAATTCACACTGATAATGGAAGTCGATGGCACCGCCGAAACGTCTGTTTTCGTTGAAAACAAAGTACTACGGCCAAACAGCCCGGGAATGGAATTTAACAACACTGACAATATTTTTTACAAAATTATTTAAAATTATTTCCATGCTGTAAAATTTATATCCACAACCCTGTTGGACACATTTATATCCACAACTATTATATAACTGCTGGTAACCCTCACTTTCTTAACTTCCTTAACTTTAACGTTCTCTTTCAACTATTTATATTCCACAGAAAGGTATGGCTTGCAAGACAATCTAGAAGCTTTATCTGATGTACGATTTTAATTTATTTTATTGAAATTAGTGAATTACAGCTTTTATTTGCCAATTAGTTGTATTTTTTGGTACGATTTCCACTATAACATGAGGAAAACAATACTCCGAAAAAACCATATGTGATTGAACCCCCCCCCGCCCCGAAATGAAATCCTAGGATCGCCCCTGCTAGTTGATACATGAAAGTTGATACTGTCAATATTTTTCCGGGTTTTGTTTAACTGCCACGACTGAAACCCATTGTGTATCATATGAAACATCGCATTGTGTATTACAACTTTCCTATTGTTTCAATTACTTTTGGACCAATGAACCGAGTTCAGTGTTTTAATTTAATTAATTAATTTTTTTTATTCTGTGAGTCATTCTCCTCGTTAACTATGAATTACTCAATAACAATCACTTTTGTTAACAATCATTAATTTACTTAGAATTATTATTAGCCGGGCCGTCAGGCGGTGGTCTACTATTGTTGAAGACAGACGTTTCGACTCCATCATCGTAAGCCATCTGCAGTGTCAGAAAAAAAACGATTGGCAAGGTGCCCCCAATTTACTCCAGTACTGAGGCTGAGACACCTTGCTGATCGTTTTTTCCCCGACACTGAAGATGACCTCCGACCGATGATGGAACCGAAACGTATGTCTTCAACAATAGTCGGCCTACGGCCTAACGGCTAATAATATTAATTAACAACGTTGACGCAAATTTTAACACTTTTAACTAAATTTAAACGCATTTTTGCAAACATTTAAACGCAAAATTATTTAAACCTTTAAACAAAACAAAGCTAACAAAATTTAGACGCCTCTGTGGAACTATTCATAGGTACCTAAAAAGTAAAACACGGAAGGATACCCGAATGAAATTTTATAAATCTGTGGCTGTCCTCACATTCCTGTATGCTAGTGGGACGTGGACGTTTGGCAACAGGGACGTGCAGAGAATTCAGGCAGCCGAAATGAAATTTCCAAGTGGGACGGATGGCTGTTCTCTCTTGGATCGGAGGAGGAACGAGAATATTAGACGCAATTTAAACATTGTACCGTTGCGCCAGAAGACTGAAGACCACAGAAGGACATGGTGTAAACACTTGAATCGCGTGCCTGACATCCGTCTACCTGTGGCTGCCTTGGGTTATCACCTTACTAGGAAGAGAGATGTCAGTAGACCGAGGAGGAGATGGGTTCCGGAACATGTCTAAAACCTAGTCCTTGGAGTGGTGATGATGATGATAAAATTATTCTGATAAGTATGGTCGCCAATTCCTAATTATTATTATTTATCTTAATAATGATTTTAATAATAATTATTCCTAATTGATCTTAATAATAATGAGCGATGGTAATAATGATTATTAGCGGCGATGGTGACGATGATGATGTTGACGCCGGGTGTGAAAGGCTAAGGAATTATATTATTAACTTCGTTTCCACAATGCCCAATATTAAACATAATTTTGGGTGTAATTAATTTGCTTACGTTTCGAAAATTTTACTCGTTGGATTTAATAAAATCGAGAACATTGTTGTTTCTAAGACAATTTGTGTTAGTCTCTCAACATGTCTTTATGAACGAACACAATTCGTGTTCTTCAGAAGAAGACAAACTCGTGTTCAGACTAACACAGATTCGTGTTCTCGATTCAGTACAACATAAAAGTCTACACCGATATGTTGCATGTACTTTTACAATTATTAGTCTACATTAAACGATGTTCCAACCAAGACGAATTAGTAGTAGATAGAAACAACAAAATTTCTCAATGTTGTTAAATCCAGAGAGCAAAATTTTGAAAATGTAAGACAAAAATTAATAGACGATATTAGTAGTATTATAGACGATAATATAAAACGTAATGTAACTAGACCTTAGACCTGTTCCGGAACCCATCTCCTCCTCGGTCTACTGACATCTCCCTTCCCAGTAGAGTGATAACCCAATGCAGCCACAGGTAGACGGATAACAAGCATAGGATTCAAGTGTTTACACCATCTCCTTCTGTGGTCTGCAGTTTTCTAATGCAATGACAGAATGTTTAAATCGCGTCTAATATCCTCGTAGTAGACGATAAGTGTAAATCGGAATTTATAGAAACATCTCTCAGGAAACATTATATAAACACAATTAGTATGTTTATGGACGTCAATTAGAAATCTATAATATAGATATATAGCCTATAGGTGATTAAATTCTTTAATAAAAACGTTTAAAGAAAGTTATTATCGAGAGAGATCCAGTTACATATCTACCTGAAATAGGAGAAAATGCAAATTTAATTATAAATACGTAGTACATGAAACATGTTCTGTGTGTTGGTGGAAATGTGGAAAATTAAAATCAAACGCTTAAGGGCGTGGGTACCTTGTGCAGCACTATATTTTTATTTATTTATTCACGTTGTGACGGAAGCGGTATGCGAACATCTGCTCTCCGGTACCAGCGACGGACACAGCGAGCCAATCGGGGATCAGCAGGGAGACGTGACAACTAACGTGCTCGGAGGGAGCCAATCAGCGATCCCGGTTAGTGCATAAAACCGGCCCCGGTAGAAATTTTCGGAGAAGCAATACACTCCCATCTACGTGCCTCCACCTTATCAACGGCCCGCTCAGCTGGCGTACGTCCCCCTACAATCCCATACCCACACTGCTGAAGGGAGCTTGCTCCAAAACAGCCCGAGTCCGACCATGATGGTCCGGTCTCAAACAACAACAACAAATTTTCGGAGCACTCTTCATCGCTACCTCATCGGACTCACTTCATCTCCTCTCCTCTCTCGGACGACATCGGCGCGGAGTCAGCCGGAAGGAACGGACGAAGAATAGAACCGTCGTTCTTGCGTCTTCGCCCTCCAGTTCCGCGCCAGCGATAGGACGTCGCTGGGCCGGCAGTCGACTCTACAACCGATGCCGAAAGAAGAGGAGGACTGCAGTACGCCACGAAAAGCGGGCGCAGCCGTCGAACATCTCAGCGCGGAACAACCAACATCAGCCTTCTCGCCACACGGTCCTTTTTAGGGCCACCAAAAACACTAGAGTGTAGGATTGGCGCCATTTGTCATGCGGCAAGCCTTTTTTCCGTTGAAAAGTGGCGCCCAACGTGAGGCGACGATCATCTTGCGGATGCCAGATCCAGCCACGCCAGCGAGCTACCAGCCGGCACACAAAACACCATGGCGCCCAACAAACACCTCTATAAGATCCGGAGAAGAGGAGTAGGCTGGCTACCGGAGAGCATTCAAGACCCGGGGGAGTTGTGACGGCAGCGGTATGCGAACATCTGCTCTCCGGTAACAGCGGCGGACACAGCGAGCCAATCGGGGATCAGCAGCGGAGACGTGACAAATAACGTGCTCGTAGCGAGTGAATCAGCGATCTCGGTTATTGCATAAAACCAGCCCCGGTAGAAATTTTCGGATAACTCTTCATCGCCACGCCATCGGACGCACTTCATCTCTTCCCCTCTCTCGGACGACATCGGCGCGGAGTCAGCCGGAAGGAACGGCCGAAGAATAGAACCGTCGTTCTTGCGTCTTCGCCCTCCAGTTCCGCGCCAGCGATAGGACGTCGCTGGGCCGGCAGTCGACTCTACAACCGATGCCGAAAGAAGAGGAGGACTGCAGTGCGCCACGAACACCGGGCGCAGCCGCCGAACATCTCAGCAGCGCGGCACAACCAACATCAGCCTTCTCGCCACACGGTCCTTTTCAGGGCCATCAAAAACACTAGAGTGTAGGATTGGCGCCATTTGTCATGCGGCAAGCCTTTTGTCCGGTGACAACATATACAAAATATCTTTATTTTTTTTCACCTCACGGAGTAGGCACTTTGCCTGTTCCGTCTTCACAGAGTATCTCTCCACATCACTCTCGGTTTTCCTACATCTTTTGTACCAGAGGGTCAATTTTGAAAAGCAACCTTAGGTAGTTGTCTATCCTCCCTTCTGTCCAGATGGTGTAACCATTCCCTGCGATATGTCTGGATCTTATGATTTATGTACAATACTTGTAGCTCTTCTCTAATATCCTCATTGCGCAAACGATCCTGTCTCGTGCAATCCTTCGTTCTTCTCAGAAACTTCATTTCTGAAGTTTGAATCTGGTTTTAATCTTCTTTGTAGGAATCCATGTTTCATATCCATGTACGTAGTAAAAACAGACACTGCCATTGTTTTATAAAATTTAAGCCTTGTCCCATTCCTTATCTTTTTCCTCAACCTTATAAGTATTATGCCACAAATCACTGAAACCTAGATATTTTTGTAGTGATATCTCGGCCTGTGTCATTCCCAATACTGATAGTGCAACCCAGGTAATTGAAGTCAGAGACTTGGTCCAAAACTGTTTCCTTTAGAACAATTTTTGATTTGACTTCTTTGGATCCCCCCCCCCAAAAAAAACAGAATTTCTGTTTTCTGCTTAGATATGTAAAAATCATACTGTTTGCAAATATGATTTAAACAATGTAAAGAATATTGAAAATTATCCTCTCTTTTCTGTATTAAGACTTCATCGTCAGCATACAATAAAATGTCCAAATTCGATATACAAAATATATGCAGCAAAAATGAAACCGTTATTCCTGCTTTGAATCTTTCAAAGAGAAAATATTGTTACGACGTCACAGAACAATCTACGTGTTTATCGAACGTTCCAGAGAGATCCAGAATATAAGCGTGTGGCGTACGTTCTTGTAGACGCATTTGCGAGTCTTCTCGATGCCGCCAGCCATGCGGACTGTGTCAAGGCCGCAGTTAATTACGTAGTTCATACGGATGCTAAAACTCAATTAGGAATCGTCTAGATTTTCGGCGATTGCATGGCGGCAGCTGCCTTAGAGTCAGTATTAGTGCGATATATTTAAATAGCGGTTCGAGTTATTACTGTGTACGTTCAAGTAGTTATTAGTGAAGTGTTGCGTTTTATAATCCGACGGTATAATTGTAACTCGCGGCTTCGTCCCCAGACCCCCTCGGTGGACGCCCCGATCCGACGAACGTCGGGGGAGCTATGTACATATTTACAACGGGCTCCGAACGAACCTATCCCAGGAGACAATGTATTCTCGGTAATGCCTTCCATTTATTTACACTCACTTATTTTAACATGAAAACTTCAATATTACACAACTTAAACATTATTATATGACATATTTACAGGGTGGAAAGCTTATTACCGAGAATACATTATTTATAATAGTTCTTTATACACTATGTTTCTTGTGTGAGGAACGCCATCTATAACCCGGTCGGGAGGAACAAGTAAGTGAATATTTTTCGGAGATCTTACCCGGCTAAGCGCGACGTAAAGTTGCCCGTGGGTAAAAGGGTCGGACCGTAAATCTAATCATACGAAATCTATGGTTTGCCCTTGACTTTTGTGGATCGTTATCGCGTAACAAAGTTGGAGGGGAAACTGCCGCCTGTACATTTCGATGGGACTATTTGGGAAGATCGGAAATTTAAAAGTTATTCTTGGGATGCCAAAAAGCTCGCCAGAGCATGTTCTTCGGCATGTGATAAGTCGACGAGTATTTGCGACGATAATTACTTTTGTGCCGTTGACTAAGCCGAGATCAAAATTTAAATTCGCGTCACCATGCCAACCGATCCTACCTTAAGCCTGAGAACGTGTTCTGGAATTCCTTTCCCTTGAGCCTGATGTAATAGGGACTCATCAACATCTATTCCCGCTCCGTCCTCCTCGGCTACACTGTCGAAACTATATAAATTTTGAATTTCCCCGTCGAGCGCCTGTAATACTATACCGTTAATTTCTTTGACATTATTATTCAGAGTGCATATTACAACCCTTTTTGCACATTCATCAGTCTTCTGTAAAATTTCTTTGGTGAAAACAAAGTCGATCAATTCGCGAAGCTTAGTCACGTAGGATAGCTGTGGTAGTGCCACGAGTTTTTCCAAATTACGCCCTTCGCCGAGCTCGCGTTTTTCGGTGGAGTCGGAACCTATCTTCATTAAAAATTCTTCATAATATCCATCGCCGGTTAACCTATGGGCCGTTGTAAGCGTGAACGACTGAACGTTTTTCCAGATATAAGATCCGCGAACTGACGCACGAACGATATCGGCATTTGTCTTAGTGTGTTCTACTACCGGAGGAATTTGCCTGAAATCTCCCGAGAAAATTATTATTTTACCGCCAAACAACTCATCCTTTTGCATCAAGTCTCTGAGTGACCGGTCCAACATTTCGATTAGTTTTTAAGCGCCATAGCCGCTTCATCGAAAATCAGTATAGTCGCCTCTCGGATGAGTTCAGCTCTCTGTGTCCCGTTGGTTATCGACCAGAAACCGTCATCGTGTATATCTAGGGGTAATCTGAAAAGGCTATGTGCAGTCGTACTTCCGGTGAGATTTTGAGCGGCGATGCCGGAACTGGCTACGCATAAGACGACTTTATCTTGAGACCGCGCGAAAGCTGAAATAATTTTAAGAAGGAGCGTTTTTCCCGAACCGCCAGGACCGTCCAAGAAGAGAACTTTTTCATTTTGTTCGCCGCGCATGAGCAACTTAAAGTAATCAAAAACCCTAGATTGATCAGAAGAAAGCCGCGATTCCCATTCCTCGACAAAAGCATTCTGAACTGAGACGCTGTATTGAAGTTTTTCGCGACCTAATTCCGTGGAATCGTCTTCAACTACGGGAAGACCGGCCTCTAGAAACGAAGATCCATGTCGGCCCAGACACCTATCTATGTGAATAAGACCTAACTTATACGCTCTTTCCTCATCTTCGTGAAAATGTTCCAAAAAATCCTCGCATAAATTTGCTTTATATTTCTCCCACATTTTCGGCACCGGAGATCCTATCGTCGAGAGCATAACAAAAAATTGCCTCAATCTGTCCGCTTTCATGAAGCGTGCAGCCTCTTCAAGAGCGTCAAAGTATTCTTTTTTATCATCCGCGAGTCCCAATTCCCTAGCCGCCTGCTGGAATGTTTTGCAATCAGGGCCTCCGAGAGCGTACAAGTCCTCTTACCCACGGCATGGATACCTGCATAGCAGCATTCTCAGATAATACTGCTCACCTCTGGTGGGAGCGACCCAAAAGAGTCTCGCGACACAATCACCCCTCTGTCTTCGCGTTATGAAGTGTTTCCCGTCCGAATGCCGAACCGCATTAAGGGAGGATTTTGGACTGCTCGGGTGGATTCTGTACTGCTCGTAAAAATCTAAATAAGTGAGGTAATTCATTTCCGGAGTATCAGGGCGACCGAAGTATAAAATTAAAAGGGACGTTGATTTTTCACACGCTTCCTGTTCGTTACCGAGACGAAAAACGACGTTGTGCTTTCCTTTTAGGCGAACCGGCAAATTTATAACTGTTGGCTTGCGGCCTGTTAGATCGAATTCCAGAACCCTCCAAGCAGCATCTGAAGCTCATATGTACCGTTTTGTTACGTATTCTTCAACTTCGTCGACTTCTTCATCTTCCCGAACTACTGTCATGCGCCGAAGCGGAGAACCCTTCGAAAGGTATTTGAAAAGATACTTTACTACTCTGCGGGCCGACGCAATTTCCAGGTTATCGTGCCATTCATACTTCAGCAGTAACGCCGCATTGTATGGCACTATCCACCTATCATCGATCTCTATCATTTGATGTTTAAATTGTACGGTCGTTTTGTTTTCGCTGTTCCGCTTGTAGTGTACGAATCCTCTTTCGTCTGTGGACGTGGTGTCCGTATGGGGTTTTGGATAAAATTTATTGCATTTTTGGAGTTCTCGATCCCAGCACGGCAAATCTGTTCTGTATGGGGGCTCGCAAGGTCCGTGCTTCATGTGCCGCAAGACAAGACTTCTTAGTCTGCCGCCAGCCTCTCCTTCGCCCGGAATATCTGCCCTAATTATCCTGTCTATTTCCGTGTTCTGTTTTGGGTCACCATCTTTAACCCTAAAACAAATATGCGCGTGAGGTAAACCGCGCATTTGAAATTCTATTACCCATACTATATAGCCTACGCGATTTCCCCGAATAATCTACCACTTTGAATATCGCGCATTAATTTCGCCTTTTAAGTTCGAAAACCTGGTTACATAAGTGGGGCTCATGTCTACTGCCGGGCTGTTTGGATTTTTTAATTTCTCCTCAGCCCCCGCAAGCTGTAAAAGTTAGGAAATACGTGGGGCCGCCTAATCGGGATACGAGGGCCATGGCGTCCATGTAACAACTTTTCATATATCTCGGGCCACCGATAAACGTGTGAGGAAGGCATATTCTTCCAGCGACTATTTTTCCTTCTCCTTGCACCGTTTCGTCACGTAATATCTCTTTCTCAACCGCCGCTTGCACCTCATCCATTGGGCCAGTTCGAAGTCCTCCTGGTTTTTGTGTTTCTTCTGCTCGTTCTGAAAAAAGAACAATCGCTGTCCTTCGATCCGCGCATACATGTCGATTAGCCAAGTTTCCGAAAGAGGGCCGAACCTTGAAAACCTATCTTCCGAAAGAAGTAAACACCGAGTATAGGCTACTTCAAGAGGGACAATTTTTGTCTCTTGTTATCTGACCTACCCCAGTGCCAACCCGGTTGGCATTCGGGATACAGAAGAGGGTATTGGAAAAGTTCGACCAAAAAATTGTTGGCGTGTATAATTCTCGGCTCTGTTGATCCCTTTTTCCAAACGCAGAATTTTCCCTGCGGTGGTTCTGATTCGTCGCAACTGAGGACTGCCGAGACTTCAGTGGAAAGCGGCCTGTCACCTAAAACCGGTCCGTGTGTTCTTCGCGAGGTGGTTTCGAATTCAAGGCGGGCATTTCCTGAAGGTTCCTCATGTAACTTCTTGTAAAGGGAAACGTATGGGTTTCGGAATCCAAGAAATTATGGATTTCGCGTATTATTTCCGGTTCCAGTTGCTTCTGTTCACCCTCAGCGATCCGCGCATTACCGTCGTCTATATAAAGAAAACTATTATTCCGGCCTCCGCAATTTAAATCATACACCAAATGGTATGTCCGACCTAATATTTTCATAAAAGGACACCACGTCGAAACGTTTGGGACAAATACCAAAAGTAAGTGTTCATAGTAAAAGTTTGAATATATATAATATTAAATAAGTGAATGAAGAGGATATATCAACAAGACAATTATAACACCGCCAACACAGCGTACTACATCCATAAATAGAGAAATGCAGAATACAGGTAACAAAAACTTCCTTGAACATCGCATACAACAAAACATGCCGCAAACACAACATTATACCCACACATGCACAAATCACAATAAAAAATAACACACACGCCGCACTACAAACCAAACGTATAGCCGAAAAAATACACTTGGACAACATAATCAACGATTTATACTACAAAAACGATACACTAAACAAAACAGCATACAACCTACACGTAAAACTTACACAAATTTTACACCACATAGAATTCGAAAACATAATACAACATACACGGAACAACATACAGAAACTCTAATCAAAAATACAAGAAAGACAAAACAGGAAAATCAATAGCACCTTAACGCGCAGAAACGATACAGTCCCTACACTGACACACAAATTTCACACACGTACAGTAAATATAACAAAGACCAATGTCACTAAAGCAGAAATAACCCTATTAGATAAAGGCCTAAAACACAATTTAAATAACAATACAACCAATAACAACAATAATAAAAGGTATATACGTGACATAGTCATAGACGCTGGAACGGCCATACAACACACGCATAACAATGACCATGACACTATACGTCACGACATAAAACGCAAATTACAACACACACAACAGCGTGAACAACAACACCATAAAAACGAAATCCAAACACTAAAAAATATAAAACGTAAATTACAAGAACACAACCTAACCATACTCAAAGCAGATAAAGGTAACATAAACGTCATAATAGAAAAACAGGATCTAAATAGCAAAATAGAAACATTTTTTACTGAAAACAATATAACCAAATTAAACAAAGACCCCACCACAGAATATCACAAACAAATAAATAAAATCATAAATAACACAAAACACATAATCACACCCGACAACATCAAATATCTGAAACAAATTAAACCAAACCCCCCTACACAGAATGCACTACCAAAATTACACAAACCTAATATCCCCATCAGACCACTTATAAGCAATACGCAAGCACCCGCACACAAAATAGCTAGACACTTAGATAAATTAATCAGAAATAACATAAATTTTAACAACACAACATTTAGAACACAACATGGAAATACTACACTATTTACTCAAGAGTAGAAAACTAAACACAGCAGAACAATATGAAATATACAGACATCACACACTACAATCAAACAAAATATTAACTGAACAATTACACTATAGATCACATATACTTTTTGATAAACTTGTACAAACACACACTTTGAATCCCAGGGCCAATTCCCTTCCACCAGCAACCCCCACCACACACACCTACAACCCATAACGGTTACTTTGTACCGACATTCTGTATTCAAATCCCACTGAGGAAGACGGACACCACGTCGAAACGTTTGGGACAAAAACCAAAAGTAAGTGTTCATAGTGAAAGTTTGAATATATATAATATTAAATAAGTGAATGAAGAGGATCTATCAACAAGACACTTATATTTTTGTTTCCACTGTAACCATGACGATCGAGTAGACCGTCGCAACAATTTTCTTTGCTTTCTAAATAGAAAGTAGTATAGAACTTATCACAATTTATTTAATACTACCAGATAATACAAGAGACACACTGAATAAATACATTTAATAGATTTATTTAATACACTTTACAATTGAACATCACAGATGTTGTTACTCACATAGAAGTGAAAAAAGACACAGAAATCAGTTAAGTATATGGAGGAGATATTTAGTACAGAAGATTCAATATGAATGTTTACATAGTTCGCCTTATGTTGAGTGATTCTGATAATTACGAGATACGTAAAGGGATGTACACGACAGGTCAGAATACGTTACGAAGT
This sequence comes from Magicicada septendecula, assembly GCA_034769895.1. Lineage (NCBI taxonomy): Eukaryota > Metazoa > Arthropoda > Insecta > Hemiptera > Cicadidae > Magicicada > Magicicada septendecula. The sequence continues at coordinate 56,102,914 of CM068367.1, forward strand.
TGTATAAGCAGAACATTAAAATTTTCTTCATAAAAACGCAAGATAGATGACTATCGAAGTACGGTTACGTCTTCTATTAGGACTGCTTCCATCTTAATTTTTTGACATGGAATCCATAGGTATGTAATGTCTTACTCGCACGTTTCGCGAAAATCGACCGTTATGTTTCAAATGTACTTTCGGCATACCACTATCTCACGAACCGCTCAACCAATCCCAGCAAACCAGGTGTCAGGTGATCGAGTCACTCGGCCCCCTTCCACCAATAGTACTGAGAATTTTGACAACTGACTTCAGTCGCCTCTAGGCTTTGTCTGCGTGAGGGTGTTTTTGCGCCGAAAATTTCTAAATTGCTCCACTAAAACTTAAATATCTTGGGAACTACAAGTCCGATCGGGAAAATACAAAGTGCGTTCTGATCCTCAGAACTAAGTCTCTCCAATAACACCAATTCCGAGTACCAGAAACACTCGCAGAAAATAATAACAACATTTGAACTCAAAAATTTGAAATGCCTCGACTTAAAAATCGCGATAAAACTCAAACCAAAAATTTCAAACCGAAAACTGGCAAATCCTATTATGCAGAGCGCCAACAGGCCTATCGTTTGAGACTAAAATCAAAGAAATCGGCCAAGAACTTAGAAAATGGCAACCATTTGAAAATTGACGAAACCCCGTCAGCGCCCAAGCGGCCCGCATCTCCGATACCTGGGTCATCCGGCGTGCCCCCAAAGCGACTCAAATCGAGCGTACGGCTAGCTAGCAAGAAAACAGACGATGAGAACATTAAGACGATGAGAGCTGTTTATTTAACCAACCCTTCGTTCCTTCCCAAAGCACAAGTCTGCCCATGATTCCATGTCTACCGGTAGTCCCACGACTACCAGGTTTAATATTTTTGTCCCTTTGACGTTTCGATCCCTGGAATCTGTGAGTGGCGGTTGAAAGACCCTGTTGGAAGACCTAAGAAGTGGTCCTTGTTACTTTTTTCCAACAGCCACTCACATATTCTGAGGACGATCACAGATTCCAAGTATAGAAACGTCTAACTGAAAAATATTACGAAGGAAGCGGTCCTAATAGAGTATTTACCCGTAAGAAATCACCCATCGCTTAGAGGTTTTAAAGAATATCGAAATAGATGGATGCGTCATATGAAAAGAATGGGGCACTTGACATATTGACAAAACAGCCTATTCTATTACCCAAGAAGGAAGCGACCTCTTGGACACTAAATAATATATGACTAAGACTTACAGAACGTAATTACATGATATTACCTAACCCTTTCAATATTTAGTGACTACATACATTTATTGCAAAATAAAATTTTTTAAATAAAAATAATAACAAAATATATTATGGTACTTTTAAGTGCCTTTATTAGATTAATTTATTAGATTTATATTTTGTTGACAAATATGATGTGTGTGTTTTATAGAAGGAGAAGGAGAAGGAGAAGGAGAAGGAGAAGGAGAAGGAGAAGGAGAAGGAGAAGGAGAAGGAGAAGGAGAAGAAGAAGGAGAAGAAGAAGAAGAAGAAGAAGAAGAAGAAGAAGAAGAAGAAGACGAAGGAAATACAGGCTGTGTAGCAAAGGCACTGGAATGTTATGCTTAGAAAATGGAGAAATACATTAACCAGCACGATAATGTTCAAACAAATGCAGCTCATCGATTCACAGTGCTTGGGTGAAAAGTGTCGAGTGAACTCAACTATTTGAACTACAGTAGTGTTCTACAATATGTTATTAGTCGGTGACAAAAGTAAGTTTAGATTTGCTGTTTAGTAATACTCATAAGACATGAACAGAGATTTTACATATTGCAGTCCACATTACAGGGAAAAGTACTTGGAAAGAGAGGAAAATGTTATATTGATTAAAATTTTTATGTACATGTGGTTTTCTCAAATTATTGTACTTCCACACAGTTATTCTACTTCAGTTCTTCGTGAATGTTTTCCCTAGTATAGCAATGTACAAACTCTGGTTTTCAAATAACATGGGCGACCGACAATATCGTGGCTGAGAAAAAGGACCTAGTTTGGCATGAATACAACTGACTTCTTCCGTTCAGCAGTGCGGAAAGTCAAAATAGTCTGTATGATATCCAACATCCGAAACGGATAGGAACTATCAGAAGAAGAATACTCAACGTAGATTTACATATAATAAATAACAAGTTGTTTTCAAAAAAACTTTAATTTTGACTAATAAATAATTGCAGTATACCTAATTAATCATTAAAAACTGCAAGAAGAAGCCATTTTGCATTCGCACTTTTGGTAAGATAGTTTTTTTTTTGATAAAAACAAAGTAAACTAATGTTTGAATACCCAGATCACAGGATTAACAGAATTTTTTATAATACTATTTTATATAAATTCATTTGACAATATTATTGTAAACATGATATAAAACAAACTTGTGCGATAAGTAAACAAACATACGATAAATAACCACTCACCAAGACGCCTACAGATCCGTCATGTTTTTACTTACTTATATTCAGCTACCAAAACTGTATAAATAGTTTGTTCTTAATTTAAATTTAATTGTTTACAAAATAATTTACAAAATTTCACGCAACTTGTTATTTACGTTTTCTGTTTTGAACCTTATTAGTCTGTAAAACACGATAATACAGAATATATTTTTGGACACATATAATCGTGTAAAATTCATGCATTGTTAAAAACAAATTCTTCTTGACAAACTCAACACGTAGTCTACTTAACATGATGTAAGTCTTCAAATATATTTGATACAATTTACCAATTATTTTATGGACTGTATTATTTTTTGACAAAATAATAACATTTTTAACAACGTAAGCAGTTTAGGAGTTAGGCAGGGTAGACACCCTCTAAACAAAGAGGGTTTAGATTTCAATATATAGATAACTCTATATAGTTTCAGTATAGATCCTTTGGTACAAGAGATGTAGGAAGACTGAGAGTGAGATGGAGAGATATTCTGTGAAGACGGAACAGGCAAAATGTCTACTCCGTGAGGTGGAGAGTAAGAAGATATTTTGTATCTGTGTATAAATAAATGAAAACAAAGTGCAGTTAATCTACGTAAAATATGAATATCAGCATAGGTTAAAAATAATTTTAATTAGAAAGAAAGGTTAAACTATATGCTACCCACGTACTTTAGCGTTTCACTTTAATTTTCTACTTTTCCGCCAACGTAGAAAACTTATCTCATATGCATTTATAATTTAATTTGCATTTTCTCCTATTTCAGGTAGATACGTAACTGGATCTCTCTCGATAATGACTTCCTTTAAACATTTATATTAAGACAATTTAATCACCTATATATATCTATATTACAGATTACTAAATTGACGTCCATAAACATACTAATTGTTGTTATATCATGTTTCCTGAGAGATGTTTCTATAAATTCCGATTTATACTTATCGTCTACTACGAGGATATTAGACGCGATTTAAACATTCTGTCATTGCATTAGAAGACTGCAGACCACAGAAGGAGATGGTGTAAACACTTGAATCGCATGCTTGATATCCGTCTACCTGTGGCTGCCTTGGGTTATCACTCTACTGGGAAGAGAGATGTCAGTAGATCGAGGAGGAGATGGGTTGCGGAACAGGTCTAAGGCCTAGTTACTTTACGTTTTATATTATCGTCTATAATACTACTAATATAGTCTATTAATTCCTGTGTTACATTTTCAAAATTTTGCTCTCTGAATTTAACAACATTGAGAAATTTTGTTGTTTCTTTCTACTACTAATTCGTCTTGGTTGGACATCGTTTAATGTAGACTAATAATTGTAAAAAAAAAATGCAACATTTTGGTATAGACTTTCATGAAAAGTAACTGAAATACTCTTTCGATTGCATCTGATATTTAAATCGACGTATCTCATTTATACTGTCGTCCCTCTGAAAATACTACCACAAGCAAGTACAGATTGCTTCCAAAAAGTCATGAAAGAACACAAGTATAATAAACTAAATTACAATTATAAATAACTGTTCGTAAATGACTATGGTGAAATGGAAATAACACTGTTGCACACCACTACAGAAAAATTATATATTCTATCATTATAATTTATATATTATATATATTTATATATATATTTATATAATTATAATTATATTTTATATAAATTCATTTAATAATATTTGTAAACATGATAAGAAACAAACTTGTGCGGAGTAAACAAACATATTGTAGATTCAGCAAGACGCCTACTGATCTCGCCATGTTTTTACTTACTTATACTCAGCTACAAAAACAGTATAAAAAGTTTGTTTTTAATTTAAATTTAGTTGTTTATAATTTACGAAATTTCACGCAACTTGTTGCTTACATGTTCTGTTTTGGACGTTATTTAACCGTAACACGATAATGCAGGATATGTATTTTTAAACTATAAAACAGTAAAAAATTCGTGTGTTGTTAAAAACAAAATCTTCTTTACAAATTCAATAATTACTTAATATAATGTAAGGTATTCAAAATATGTTGAATTCATTTACGTGGTTAAATAGACTGTAGTATTTTGAGGAAATAATAATAACATAATTTTCAACAACACAAGCGGTTTAGGCAGGACTGACTGACACCCTCTAAACAGTTCAAAAGAATCCAGCCAAAATCCGCAGAAAAATTACTGACGTGGTGAGATTATATAATTGTCAGTCTGGCGAAATCAGTTTAAAAAGGGAGGGCCTGCCTGATGAAGAACATGCAAGGAGATCTTAAACTGCAATGGTAAAAATGAATGTCATATTAAAGAACTTTTGGTGACCGATCACATCGCATGAAACTGAAGGATATTGCTTACACATTTAACATAACAAATACTTGTGTTTATCGGATTTTTCACGGCGCTCTAGACTAGCGAAAAGTTTCAGCCCGATCGGTACACACAGAACTAACTGAGCAGCAAATGCCCAACCTGCTGCTTTATCAGGAAGAACCAGACTTCCTCGACAGTACTGTCACTGGTGATGAAGTGTGGATTTACTCCTCCTCCTCCTCCTCCTCCTCCAATGGCGCTACACCGCGAATTAGAGCCTTGGCCTCATCTACCCTGACCTTCCACCTCTCTCTATCAGTAGCAAAGGACGACTTCCATCCTTGTACTACCAACATCTATCTTATATCCACAGCGACAGCATCTTCCCATCTTTTCCTTGGACGGTCTTTTGGTATTTTGCCATCCATACTCCCTATAAGGACCCTATTAGATGTTCATTTGTTGTCCATTTTTACGACGTGTACAGCCCATTGCAGCTTCCTCAATTTTACGTACATTTCTACCGTTGGCTCGTTGAAGTGACAATATATATCTCATCATTATGCCGTATCCTCCATTCCCCATTTCTATATATGGGACCCAGGATCCGTCTCAGGGGCTTTCTTTCAAATATCTTCAACCGTTAAATTGCTCTTTGTGTTAACATCCAGGTTTCACTGCCGTAGCATAGGATGGGTCGTAGGATACTATTTTTGTCTGCGTAGTGTGGATTTACTACAATACTCCAAAGAGGAAAAGGGATTCATTGATATGGAAACACTCTTCTTCTTCTTCTTCTTCTTCTTCTTCTTCTTCTTCTTCTTCTTCTTCTTCTTCTTCTTCTTCTTCTTCTTCTTCTTCTTCTTCTTCTTCTTTCAGCGACTAGGCGAATCACCTATTTAGGTCCACTTCACCAATGCTGCCTAGCTTCACCAACGCTACAGTTCGTTGTCCAACAGTTTTGTATTGTCAAACGTCCTTAGGCAACCTTCCATCTGGCATTATACTCAGATACATCCTATTCTGGAACCCAAGTTTCAAAGCCATAGAATAACATTGGCACGGCCAATACCTTATAAACTTTTAGTCGATTCTCCACTCAGGTTCTCTAGCTGCAAAAACATTCAAGGAACAGCTTCTGCTCAGAAAGTTATAGCGAGTTTTTTTTTTAAGGAAAGGACTAATTAGTGCTGACCGTTACATTGAATCTTTACACAAATTACAGAAAGTCATTCGTCGAAAACATGTTGTTGACCCAAGGTGTACAGTTTTGCAAGACAATGTAAATCCCCACATTGCTGACAGAACACTTGAAGAAATCAGGAAGATGTGGATCTGCCTCTCTGTAATTTCCACCCGTTGAGGAAGCCGAAAAAACATTTTTTAAGAAGAGATTTTCATCTGACAAGGAAGTGAAAAGTGAGACAACAAACTGGCTGACAAATTTGGATGTACATATTTCGAAGAGAGTATAATAAAATTAGTGTCAAGTCAGGACAAAAGTTTGGTACCCGGATACACTTACCCGAATACACTTTCCCGAATCGGAATCCAAATTATACCGTCTTCAAAATAAGCTCAATAAAACATTTTTTTTCTATTTGTATCGGCATCTGAGTACTGCATGCCAATTTCAATTCTTTATTCCTTATTCTTTCCTTTTTCTCCAATATTCTTTCATCTGTTTACTATATCTATTATTCCTGTCTCCAGTCCACTTTGAACCTGCGTTTTTCTCTCTCCTACCCTGGACTCCATCCATTTTTAACACTTTTGTCCGAAAAACTTCTCTTTCAATTGCTTCTTCCGCGTTTATATTATTTTTTCTAAATCCTTTGTGGTTTCTTTAAATCAAATTGATGTTGACTACTTTCCCCACAGATATCTGAAGATCTGTTTTGTTAACCTTTTGTCCATGCTATATAAATATCCAAAAAATACTAGTCTTCTTTTACTCACTGTTTCTGTTGTCTTTTCTATACTTTGATATATTTCATCATTACTTCTTAATTTCCAGCTTTCTGAAGTTTTTTGTGGGCCTAATATTTTCCTAATAATTCGTCTTTCCAATATTTCTAGTTTGTTAAATTATAAAAATAAATTTCATTATTTAATAATTTTATTATTAATAATAATTGTACTATTAATTATATTAATTAATTTTACTATTTATTAAATAATTATGTGGCGAATGTGTTTGGGGAAATGAATTTGGTGAAAAACATTCGGGCAAAATGATTTCGCGTATTTCGTCATTCCAGAAAATGTACATTTGGGAAAATCGATTCGAGAAAATGACCGGGAATCCAAAAGTATAAACAGTTTTGGGGATTATTCTGAAGATAAAGCAACAAATAGCCTTCATTTTGGTATATATTTAAAGTGGTTGTGATATAATTTCTATGTATTTCTTTCAATTGTATCTTAGTTTTGAAACTAATCTTGTGTTAATTTTCTCATATACACAACGGTATGCAAGAGGTACAAAAATATATATTTTTAATGAAATCGAGGGATGTCTAATTTCTCTTCTACCTACATACACTTCAGCAAAGTGGAAATTAAATTAGTAATTCATATGAGACGGGTATTCGACTTGATGAACAAGCGGACAATTAAAATCAAACGCTTAAGGGCGTGGGTAGCGTATGCAACAAGGTCTCGTTAGCAATTGAAATTATTTTCGTCCTACTCTGGCATTAATATTTTACGTAGATTAATTGCGTTTACCGTTTCAATTTGTATATAAAATGTGCAAAATAAATGCAGTACAAAATCGTTATTACTGTATTAATTATTTAATGACACCTACATAAAAATGGTAAATAATTTACTAAATTATTATATTAAAATTTTGTTAATTATTACCATATTGGAGTATATTTCATTTCATAATATCATCATGATTTAAATAACATCATATTTTATTATTGTAATTACATCTACACTAGCATAAGCTAACGAGAAATAGGTCTTCTTCTTCTTCTTCTTCTTCTTCTTCTTCTTCTTCTTCTTCTTCTTCTTCTTCTTCTTCTTCTTCTTCTTCTTCAAGGATTAAGTTATATAAACCTGTTCCGTCACCCATCTCATCCTCGGACGACCCACGTCTCTTCAACCAACGGCTTTAAGTTCAGTGGCACTTTCAGCAATCGATCCTCTGTCATCCTTTGTAGATGATCCCACCATTCTCTTCTGTAAGTTTAAATAATTTCATTTATGTACTTTACTTTGAGTTCTGCTCTGATATCCTCATTCCTTATTCTATCTTGCAATGTATAATTTAAAGTACTTCGAAGAAACTGCATTTCAGCACTCTGAATCTTGCCGCATTCCTTTCTTGTCATAACCCACGCCTCACTCGCGTATGTCAATGTGGGTATTGCAATTGTCTTATAAAATGTAATCCTTGTGCTGTGTCTTGTTTTATTTGAGTGAGAAAGGGTAACACCATAGCCTTTAAAAGTAAATACTGTATCCAGTGAGGACTAAGATAGTTACAAAACAACAGCTCTTTAGAACAAGTTAGCCGTTTTAAATATCTCGGATGTGCTGTAAACTATGAATCTGAATATGATACAAAAGAGAGAAATATGTGTGAAATAATGTGTACAGAAAAAGAGAAATGCACCTAAAAGAAATGAAGAAGAAAGTCATTGCATGGATGACAATTATATATACGGTAGTGGATAGATTGAGAGGAAGAGCTATGTGTTACAAGAAAAAGAAGAAGAAAGTTATTGCATGGATGCCAATTATAGATACGGTAGTGGATAGATTGAGAGCAAGAGCTATGTGTAAAAAGAAAATGTTTATGCAAAGTGAAATTGTATGTAATATGTCATATGTCTTTCCAAACCGAGGCGAATCCTCACAGCTAGCAACGCAAGCAGCGCATGCCCAAAGGAAATCAGGTAAAAGTAAATAATTGACCAACAAAAAATCTACAGGCATTGCACAAATGGAATGCACAGAGAAGGGCATTGAAAATGCTTCAATAAATCTAAAAAATGTATATATATATATATATATATATATATATTTATGTTCATTCACCAATCAATGAATTCATTCTTCATTTACCAATGCACAGATTATAAGTTAAATGTAGTCGCATTCATAAGCGAAGTTTTATGTGTACTACGTTATTGACAACAAAGAAGTAGTTTCTATGGAAACTCACCGGTTCCCATTTTTGATCACGCACCAGCGATCGGCCGCAAATGTGCGACACGTCCTTATAAACATTTTCAATATTAAAACTGTTTCACATGCCTTCTTATCTCTCATCATTGGAAAATCGGCGGCGCATTTGTCACTTATTTTCCTGTTAAAATTATATTGATTACTTGATTTGATCAAAGTCATTAATATCACTTCGCTTCTAGTTCTGTGCGGTGTTTTAACAGCTGACTGACCGCTCCATCCCCCAAGACAATCACTTGAGAAAGTGTTTTGGTCCACTATGATTTGGCCATCATTCCAGAAATCTTAGCATCTACGGGGATTGTTCAACAGAAACAGGTTTAGATGCTGTAAAGCAATTTTTATTCAACGATTTTAAAAGAAGTCTCCATTAAAATTAAGGCACGAGTCCCAATATTGCACTAATCTGTAGATTCCCTGCTGGGAAAATTCTTGCGGCTGTTTGCGAAACCATTCGCTAACAGCAAACTCTACCTCAGCGTCCGATTTGAACCGCCGTCATTTTAGTGGTATTTTTAACGAGCCAAAAACATTATAATCGCACGGGGCAAGTCGGGACTCTAAGGTGGATGTTGTAGGACTTCCCACTTCATATGACCAAGCAGATCTTGAATCGTTTGGGCTACATGAGGTCGAGCTTTATCATGCAGAAGAATGACACCATTTGTGAGCTTCCCGGGACGTTTATTCTTGACGCTGACCCGTAAGCCTTTTAAGCTGAATGCATATCGCTCTGCGTTGATGTTGACACCAGGTTTTTTTAAAGTCTGAGAGGAGCACACTCTGATAATCAAAAAATACGGTCACCATTACTTTTCCTGCCGAAGGTTGGGACCGACATTTTTTCATGCATGCTTCTTCCACTGCATACTCTGACGTTTGGATTCTGGTTCGTAGTGATAACACCAAGACTCATCATCGGCAACAACTTGATGTAGAAGGCCATTACCTTGTTGTTGATAACGCATCAAATGCTGAAAAGGACGAACGCAAATAATGTTCTGTTCATCAGTAAGCAGTCGTGGAATCCACTGAACAGCAACTTTGTGATACCCAAGACTATGAATGATGGAACGAACAGTTCTCACGCTGATGCTCAACATTTGAAAAAGTTCTCTAACTTTGATGAGCCCATTTTCCCGTAAAGCAGTTTCCAGCTGTCTCACATTTTCATCTGATGCCGCAATACGTGCAGGTCCGGGACGGGCCAAATCTTTAGTGGATTCTCTTCCTTGTCAAAATTGATTGCACCATTCAACCACTGCCGTATGAGAATAACTATAGTCACTGTATACAGCTTTCATTCTCGTATAAATTTCCATTGGCTGAAGCCCCTCAGCGTCCAAAATCTGAATAACGGCACGCTGATTATCTTTGGACGGATTTTCTATCATAGATGCCATTTTCCAACACAATCACAACGCTTAGAAAAGAGCAAGTTGCAAATATTTTTGACAGACGCGTCACTAGTACTTAAACAGACAATATAAACAAATGAATTCCGTTGGCATAGCGACGAAGTCACGGCTGCGCAGATCAAACGTGTTTCTATTGAACAATCCTCGTATATAGGATTTCATAACCACGCTTTCATTGTCTAGCATTCTTTTTCACATTAGGCTACAGTTATAAATACTCAAACTTAAAACAATCTAACCTACGAGTAAAATGAGTAGGTTATACAACTGATATAACACGAATACCATGCACCAAGATTCAGTGTGCTAACGTAACCAAAACAGCATTACTTCGTTAGACGTAAGTAACGATATCGAAAAAATGTATCCGTCATATATGATTACGACTTTATCATGTGTACGCAGTTGTATTCCGATCTTCGTTGTATACGTTTTCCGCAGTTGTATAAGTTTAAATCGATGAATTAAAACGAGTAATTTTGAAAACTTGAATAGGCCTAATTAGAAACTGAAATTAAATGTTACAAAAACGAGGACAAAATTGCGTTTTGGCCGAACTGCGCCCGAACGTGTGGACATGGCCAAAATCGAGGACAGTCATGGCCGGCTGTAGTCATAACGGAATATTAAACGTGGCAACGTTGCGTCTGAGGCCTATAAGTATAGTGTAATAAAAAGCTTAAGTGAGCGTGTTATATTTTAATTTAATTTCATAGCATTACTAAAATCATAAGTAGATCTACTTATACGTAAATCTAAATTATAAGTCTGTGCACACTTAGTACTATACGTTTAAGTTGAAGAAATTAATGAAATAGTGTTAGGCCTAATGCATTAATTTTGTTCGAATTATTGCAATTCGTATCATACGAATGAGTTAATTATTATATTTCTTAAATAATATAACAGTATTTTGCATAATAAACTTTTAATTTGCAAAAAATGAAAAATTATAAAACTGCTGTTAACCGGCAATTAAAAATGACGCGATTAGATTACTGAAATACATAAATGAAGAGGTCGTCTAGTAGGCCTCAAATTGCAGCTGATACGAGTATTGGCACGTTTAATATTTCGGCCTTCTACTAGAGCCGGCCATGGGACAGTCCGGGGCAAAGAGGAAGCCCTTGTTTAATCAACTTTGTCAAATTACGTGTGAAATCACTTGCGCTGCTCTTTGAGTATACGAAATTATTAAAATGCAAATTAGGTAAAATTAGACACAGAAATTTATAAAATGTTGAATTAGCTATGGAGTTTGTAAAATTTCAATTAATAAAAATCGCAAACAAATATGATTACATTAAAGAACACTTAAAATTACCAACGGATTACTGAAGGAAGTAAATATGGTTAGGAGGTAGTTTTTGTTTCTTGTAGAACTGAGTTTTCGGTTACCATTGCAACAGAATTCATTGGATTGATTTTGTTTTTGTCTGGTCGAAGTTACGAAGTGACTAATATTGTAACGCCATTACAGAACGTTCTACATGATTCTCGGCTATCCAAGCAGAGCCCAGCTGTGATGTTTGTGTGCCTAACGTATTGCTACTTTGAGAAGAAAGTCAATTACGTGACACTTAACATGCGTCAACAATCGAGGCTGTTCCAGACTTCACCGGTCCCCCAATGTGTTCAAGGCCGCAATCAATTACGCTCTAGTGTTTTCGAGTAGTGTTGACGCGTATTATGGATTATTCTGGAACACTTGTCCTATCTAGGCCAGTCAATTTGTACATAAAAAAAAGGCTAAAATTCCAATAATTCAATGTACTTCTAATATGTTGATATGTTGTTAGGACCAGTACCAGTAGTGTGATTCCAAGTTTGCAGCTTCGAAAAACCTGTGCTAACTGTGTAATGCGTGAAAAATTGCAAAATTTTCGGACCTTTTTCCGTTTTTGCCTTATTACTCCTAAGTATGCGTTCTAGGGAAAACGTTATAGACACCTTTTTTAAATTAGATTAAATTTGCAACAATTTGAGTTTAACCGCAGCTCTCTACATCCAATACTTCCTGAGATACAGCATTTCAAAAATTGCCCATTTTTTTCAATCAGTGAAAAAGTTTAGTTTTGGTCGAGTTTCGAGCCAAATATCGGGAAAAGTACTCATCCTACAAGGAAAGTCATAGAATGAGTTTGTAGTAAATATATTTAGCTTTAATTTAAGCACAGAACGACGCCTGTAGACCTGATAGTTCTCTCATTATTTGCAAAAAACCAAAAATGGGAAAATTGGATTTTGGGAGAAATGGATCTAAACATTTCCCATGACGATTTGTGGGAACTTGAAAGAAGAAAAAGGCATAAGACCATGTAAAAGGAATTAAATATGCATTTAATTGAATTAAATGTAATAAAATAACCATAAGATAATTTCAACTGAAACTTTGTGTGAAATCATAAAAGTCTAGAAAAATGTTCTTATCTGGTGTAAGGACCTAACGTGGGTCTTCTTGCTCGTGCTCCTTTTTCTTCTTCTCCCTCGTGCTCCTTCTAATAATAATATACAGTACTAATATACTGTAACAGATAGTTTAGAAATTAATATAGAACGGGATAACAGCGGTGAACGCGATTTGAGTAACAGTGATAGTTACGTAACGGTGATAACAGTGAAGGAAATATTAGTGGGGTGGAAGAACTGACGTAAATAATTAATTGTAACTGCATGTAGGTAAATGTGCTCTATATTACTTAAATACTTTTAGTCTAATTGTTGCATTAATATTGTCTCTCCTGTTCTTTATGGATAGTTTACATCTGCTTGTTTTTTAAACACACACACACAATCATTTCACGTGCAGGCTGTTAATGATGTCACTTATTCAAACAAATTAAATGCCAGAGCAATGTGGATCATAATATATTACTACGTTTTTCTTGAATCGTAACGTGTACACAAAGTGTTACACATTCCAAAATATACAAGGATTGTTGATGTCTAGGCTCGACTTTGGAGAAACATTGAAACAGACACAACATGCCAAGTCACTGTTTACTAAAATCTTTATATTGTCTCTTTCTGTTGTGTCTGACGCTTGCCATACGACGGTCAGTGAGTGTATCAAACAATTAATATGTCATTGGTCTGAACGAAAATTTTTCTTCCCATAGTTCTATAGTTATTTCGATTTTCAATTATCACAATCTTTCCCATAGTCGAGGTTTCGTTTTTAATTTTTACTTCCATGTTCGGTAAGGAAATGGAAGTATGGTGATCGCGAAAAAAGTCGAGTTCGAGTTAAGGGTTGATTCTGATTGTACTACCCTCAAAACGTAAAGATAAGTAATTTTCCGAAAAGTGTCTGCGTGTGTTTCTGTCTGTGTGTCTGTGTGTAGAATTTTGTTTGTGGCAAATAATAACTGCCGCAAATTCAAACAGAAGCTGCATATGTGCCTGAGTTGTAGAGGACTCACAGCCTATTGGTTTTGGTGAAGATCTGCTAAGGGGAAATGGTAATTTACCTGCAACGTTTTATGTTTTAACAAGAGTAAAATATTTAATTTTGATAAATAAAGTATCCTGAAAATAAGGTCATAATAATCCACTATAGAAAGGTAGATGAAATATGTATAAATGAAAAGGGTAGTTAAGGGGGGGGGTAATTTTCCATAAATGAAAATGATAGTCGATCGGGGAGGGGATAATTTTTTATATGTGTACTACTTTATCGGCAACAAAGAACTAGTTTTTTGTTAAAATTCCTTCCCAGGCTGTTTCCCACGCAAAACTAGACGTTTCGGCAGTGCGATCGACTACCATCATCAGTGAAAATCGAGTGCGCTAATGTGGGGGGTATACGTTAGTGACCACAGTACTATGGTTAATGCTGAAGAAATAAATAAAAAGAAGTAGATTCTATGGAAATATTTCATTTCGAAAATGATTTTAATTATAAATCTTAGAACGTGGAAGTCATGTATTGTTCTCCATAACAATATTTTTTTTAATATTTACGACTTATTATGTAGATGTGTCATAACTACTACAGAATGCTTTAACGGCTGCCAATCTTGAGTTTGGCAGGCTGACGTTGTAAATACAGTTAACACGTAAGGCAGCTGTAACATTGTTAGGCGGTAGTGAGGAAGTTTGTCAGTAGAGGGCGCCTTCTCCTGTACGCCTACACGTATATAGTATAAGTCAATTAGGACATAACATTGGTGTGTTACTGCTGTCATCAGCTGAAACTAGTTTGGCAAGAATTTACCGTGTACTTCAACACGATCTAATTAATAACAAAAGCCTGTCAAGTTTAAAAGTTTTATTTCTTTTTATATTGAAGTTGAAATTATTTTAAATCGTCGTGTGTGACAAATCCCAAGCTGCAACTTTGTTCGTCACGAACGTAAAGCGAAAATGACGCACATAGAGTAGAGGAAAACGCAAAATACGGGTTATTGAAACATTGTTAAAAGATACTTACTGATAGAATTGCTTTTCCTATTACCTATATTTGATATTTAAAACGTATAGACTTACTCTAATGCTGTGTAATAAACCTGTTTGTATATTTAAACAGTTACTACTATATTGCCGTACACAGCTCAAAAAAATAATAAACAATTTACAGGCATTGCACAAATACAATGCACAGAGAAGGGCATTGAAAATGCTTCAATAAATATAAAAAAAAATATATATATATATATATATATATATATGTGTATATATTTCAATCACTTTCTGCTACAGTCCGTTTCTTGATGTATATAATACTTTAATATTTATACTAAATTTACCTCAAGATGTTTTTTCTATTTGGAAAACGTTATTTTGAACACCTAAACGCATACAAAAAACCAGAAATATATAAATCCAATTTAGCCACACATGCAATAAACACAGGACACGAATTCCCGAACATAACCAATGTATCACTAATAAAACATATACCACACAAAGGCACATATAAAGTATTATATGTATATATATATATATTCATTTATTTATTTATTTATGTTCATTCACCAATCAATGAATTCATTCTTCATTTACCGATGTACAGATTATAAGTTAAATGTAGTCGCATTCATAGGCGAAGTGTTATATGTGTACTACGTTATTGACAACAAAGAAGTAGTTTCTATGGAAACTCACCGGTTCCCATTTTCGATCACGCACCAGCGGTCGTTTTCAAATGTGCGACACGTCCTTATAAACATTTTCAATGTTAACAGCCTAAAAATTAAGAGATTAACAGATTAACAAAATTCGTCAACTTTTTCAACCCTCTTGGGGGAGGGGTACGGTCCCGTTCGCCCCCCCGTAAATACGCCCCTGATTGTTGCACCTTCTTCCCCCTGTGCCTTTGGCAACAAGAATTTGGTTTTTCATAATTGAAATTAATTCTTAACTTTGTCTGTCACATAATTGACACCAACTATTCTGTCGTTAAATCTATTTAACGAAAAGCGTTTAAGGCGATCCAGTTCACAGAGATTTACCAGAGGATAGGTGGATAAGCGGTAGCGGGATGAAAACAAAAAAAAAAGGAGAAGAAGAAAAAGCATAATGTGAGGAGGAGGAGGAGGAGGAGGAGGAGGAGGAGGAGGAGGAGGAGGAGGAAGAAGAAGAAGAAGAAAGTTTTTATGAAGTCGTCAATTGAACTTTAAACAATTTAATGAAAACGTCTGTCAATCTAGTCTATATTCATAGAGTAGACTAACCAAAGAAGTTGACTATGCAGTTGCCAATCTTGACTCTACGCAGTTTAGGACCGTATGATATGTCAGGCAGGCATTCAATATGCGACTGTGCGTGACATGTTTTCTGTCGAGCAATGGTCCTTTCATCTCATCTCGTGCAAATGTGCTGCAGATAAACGAAGTAACTACGAGTGTTGCGTGTTTTCAAAGATTCAGCATCAGCTTATTGGCTGTATAATATTGACCTAGGTTGATCTGGTTAACTCATAAGGAGGGCTTGGCTATTCTTTTGTTTTTTTAAAGTTTTGTCTGCTTTTTAATTCAACTACTTTTGACTGTCAAAATTACTTCAATTATTTTGCCCACATAACAAAAACTTTTTCTTTTTATTTTTCTTCTTCTCTTTCTTCTTCATCTTTTTCTTACACCTTATTTAGGCTGTAAAGCTGGTACCGTCCACTATCAAATGTTTTAAGTATACAAGTATGGGCGTCCCATCACCCGGTGGGTCTTTGCACGACAATATACTCCGGGAATCGGTCTTCTCAAAGTTCTACTTCATTTTCTTTATGCCTATGGGAGCTGTCACTTTAATATACTGGCATTGCTTTTACTTGTTTGTGTCAGCCTCTTGGTCCTTACCTATCAAGACCAACAGGTTCTGGCGCTTGATTTTCCTTCAGGTCCTGACATTGCACTAAGGCCAAGGATGTCCTTTTATTTTTCATTGACTTTTTACACATGTTTTTCTTCTTACGGCATTATCCTCAAGAGAAGTAGATTTACTACAGAGTTATTGTCCTTTCTTCTGCAAGTTATGGTTTGTGGTACTTGAAAGAAAGTTTCTTGCACAAGATTAACCATGAATATCTCATCGCAACACAAGTACGAAAAAGACGCTTATTACTCATGTGACAATAATGTAGACTTCATTTCCGTGGTAACGTGCAGAAACCCCTTAATAATCCACGTTCCTATACCCCTTAATAGCCTTTAATAGCGGTAATAATATTTAATCCTATCACCACTTAAATGGGATAATATAAATGATAATTTTGATTGATAATGTCCTCAAGTCAACAGCCTTTTTTATGTCACGATTGGGTAACGGATCTGGGGGAGTTTTTTGTTGTAACCCAAACAGTAAGTAAGTACTTCGAAACAATAAGCGGACTGGACAAAGTGATACAAGATTTGGGGTAGGATACAAAAGCATAATAATAACAATAATAATTAACTAGTAAATAACAAATTATAGTTTAATAAACGGTTAATGCAAAAACTTGATAACACAGAATGTACACAAATGTTGAATACATGTATTAGTAATAAAACAATATTAGTATAAATTTTGAAATTATAATTTATATCGTATTTGTAACATTTTTATAAACATAATTAATTAAAACAAAAGTTAAATAACAAAAATAAGATTCCAAGTTTTCAAGGTTTTCAGTTAAGAAAAAAATGTAAATAAAATATGTAATTACAGGGTTAGAATAGGTAACAAATCCAAAGGCGTAGAATTAAGCTGTTTAGCTTTCGCGGATGATCTTGCCGTCTTCGTCCGCTCAGAAGAAGAAGCAAGAAAGCAAGTAGGCCTATAGATGGCGGAGAAAACTGGCCTCCAAATCTACTTTGCTAAAACGAAAATTATGACCACCCTATTTAAGTTCCCAAAAGCGTGTCTGAACACTACGTATGGGGAAATAAAATATACTAACAATTTTAAATATCTAGGAGAGACATATCCCAAAACGCATTAGACAAAGATCCTTTAAGATAAGGAATCTCAAATTAGCAAAGGCCTTTGCTCTAACCCAGGACCTGTACGGAAACAAAAACTTTTCCAGAAGTTCGAAAGTCCGCTATTATAGGACTGTGATCAGGCCGGTGATCATGTATTAAGTAGAAACAATGTGCTTTCAAAATGTGTAATCCTTTTTTTAAAATTTAACGAAGAATTTTTCGGAAAATTTATGGGAACAAGAAAACCGAAGATGGGTACATGTAGAGACCCAAAGAAGAGCTTTACACGAATCTCAAAGATCTGGAAACGGCTTTCCGAAGAATCAGGCTGAGATTTCTTGGAGATATGGTTCGGATGGATCGGTCCAGATTAAATAATAAAATTTTCCACTATGTTTGGCAACTTTCCAGTCTGAACGGATACACCAAACAACTCAAGGAGGAAATGATTATGTGTATCTCTTTCAACGACTGTATAGATAGAAATACATATAGAAACAAAATTCGAAATCTTGAGGCTCTCTGCGGTGAGAAGAAGACGAGAAAGGGGTGGACAGTGGAAACGAAGGCGGCGCATAGTGTGCCACTAAGGGCTTTCTGGCAGGTGAAGAAAAGGAAATGATATTCACGTGATCCACGCCTGGTCTGTTCGTGTAAAAACAAACAAACAAAAACTAGTAAATAATAATTATAGCTTAATGAACAGTTAATGCAAAAATTGGATAGCACACAATGTACACAAATTGTTATACCTTTATATAGTTGGCTAAACTTTTCAATCTATTTAAATGAAAACTTTTTTAATTTTCTTACATAAGCGTAATAACAAAAACACGATTCCAAGTTTTCAAGTTTTTCAGTTAGAAAAAAGAAATGTAAATAAAGTAATTACTTAAGAACGGCGCCTTTCCGTCACTAGTTTTTTTTAGCATTCATTCTGCAAGTCCAGCCAACAAAGCGCGTGTTTAATTAACTGAAACTCCAGTAAATAATAAACAAAATTAAATTAAATCCTCCACTCACATCTAAGATAAGCAACAAACGTAAATCTCCTTACACTTTCAGTCTTCTTCTGATAAATAATGTCCAAACCTTTCTGTTTGTTTGCTTCTGTGCTGTTACGTAATACGGAGCGTTCTCGTACGTTCGATGGTGTCGTTCTAGAGTTTCTCGACTAGCCCTGCCGGTGTGTGATTTTGCCAAGGCCGCGCTGAAGTATCCTCTAGAATTTTCAAGTGCTTGTTAAGGACGCATATTATGGAACCCTGCAGACTATAAATAGCCCACACCTGCCGCTTAGTTTGTAGCACACTTCCTGCTGCTGGGCCCCAGAAGCGTACCACGGAGAATACACCAAAATAACATAATATTATTTTATTATATTGTGCGTGTCCCTCAGTTCATGCCCTGGACCGCTGCTGTGTCCATGCTGGAAGAACGTGTGAAGAAAACTACATGGAGTCCATATTCTCGTACCCTCACTCCTGTACGCCGAATCAAGCTTTGAACTTGGTAATCGAGGCTTCCAACCAAGGTACCCACCAGGAGACGACGGGCGGCTCTGCTCACAGTACAGTTTGATGGGAGACTGACAGAACTTGTTGAGTTAAAAGCTTTACTAGAAAATGGGCGGAGGGGGTCTGACGTCAGGGAACGCCGACCAAAGTACGAATAATTCTCCGTCGCGCGACTATTTAAACTCATTTTAACTAAAACGGAATTAACGCTTGTTGCATTCGGCAAGGGGCGCCGAATAACTGCAGCAAGTTTTCAGTTTACTTTGGGCGATTACTCAGTGCGTTTCAAGTGGCTATTAGTGAAAAATGATTAGGCCTATTGTGTGGGACTCTGTTAGTTGACATTATCATTGCATGTGGACAAATTTAATTTGAATTATTGTACTAGTACAAATACTGTTGAATAACATGTTGATTACAAACTGTTACTTGTGATAATTAAAGCTGGTTTTTAGTGCGTTATTGTGTCGTGTATTTTGTTTTCCACTATACTGTACGACGATAAAGTAGTCAGTCGTAACAGTGGGTCAGAAGTGCGACAGAACCGTTAACAGTGGAAAACAGTGGACACTTTGTAGAAGACGTGAGTAATTTGTAATTAATCGGTAAACAATGGATGTCAGTCAGATAATGGGAGTTTTCCAAGCGCTTCTGCGCGAGACACAGGAACAATCAAAATTACAACGACAATAAGAGGCGGAAGAGAGAAAGGAAGAACGACGATGGGAAAGATAAGAAGCAGAAAAACGACAAGATGAGAAAGTGGAAGAGACACAGAAAACCCTCCTGCTGGAAACACAAGAACGCCAGAAAGCATTACAGCTCGATTCAAAGGAACGACAGAAATCACTAATACTGGAAACAGAAGAAAGACAAAAAGCACTTTTGCTCGAGTCGGAAGAGCAACAAGACGAGAATCGCAAGCAGGAGGCGGAGGAACGGAAGCGTGAAAAAGGTGGCATCAAAGCGTTGATACATGAGCAAAAGCAGGTGCAAGAACATACCGCTGCAGAGCTGGGTCTATTACGAGGTGAGCTTAATAAACAAGTTACTAGATTATCGGAAATACAAGAATCAGTGACATTAAAAATAGCCGAAGTAGAAAAGTCTGTCTCGTGTGTGGAAGAAGGTATGTCTACAAAAATATCTGTTGTAGAAGAATCCATGTTAAATAAAATGTCTGAAGTAGAGGAGACTGTAGCACTTGTGAAAGATTCAGTCTCAACGATCGATCAAGTAGACTGTCGCAACAGTACGTAATATAAGCTTTTCTATTTAAATCCTTTTCTAATTCAATTATTGTCTACAACCTGATTCAATTGTTAACATTACCGAGTTTTCAGTTTCTGCCGGCAAATGTATCTCATTCTCTATTAACCCCTTATACGTACTGTAATATGACAGGTTTTTGCCAGTAGGCCTTCAAAATTGTAGAAGATTCAGAACGAGTCATTAATATATTTATTGGCAATGTATTACTGAACATAACATTTATTTACAGTATATTTACAGTATTTTCTGTAACAAACTTACCTACTCAACTAAATGCAAAATAGTAAAGTTTGAAGTTCTTTAAAATAATTAATCTGATTAACCATTTAATTAACCGAAAGAACCTGCTTTGCAAAAATATTTTTAAATTTATATCATTTAAAAACAATTTTATAAATCTGGGCATGTTAAATAAATTAAAATTATTGTCTTTTAATAATGGTCATAAACATAATTTTTTTTTATTATAATTTTTCAGTGAAGGGTTTGTGAGGATCGGTCAAAAATATAACACAAATTGTTAACTTATTTGTGTCGACGTTTCGACAATGTTTATTGCCATCATCAGCACAATTGTTGCTGACGCCAAACACATAGATGTGACTTGGTTTGGTTTATATTGGTGGGTAAAATCACAGTTGTGTGTTCGGCGTCAGCAACAATTGTCCTGATGATGACAATAAACATTGTCGAAATGTCGACACAAATAAGTTAAAAATTTGTGTTATATTTTTGACCGCTCCTCACAAACACTTCACTGAAAAATTCATCGATTGACGGTCACTACGAATTTAAGGATTTAATAATAATATTTTTAAACAGTTGGTTAATCACCATCTTGTGACTCCTTTAAAACTTTCAAAAACTTTCAAGGATAAATGCTCATCACTAGGTTATATAAAACGTAAAAAATATCAAACATTTTTACCAATCATTACAGTATGTATGTCATCTAAAAATACATTATTGTAGCATTTCACGCCATGTCGCGATTGGTGCGCACCACTACATGCAATCGACCATGTGATTTTTTGATTTTTTGACGACTTCTTCAGAAGGATTAATGGTTTCCTGATGATGAGAATTTATCCTTGAAACGCGTAGTTATTGAAAGTTTTAAAGAAGTCACAAGACGGTGAGAGACCAAGTGTTTACAAATATTATAATTAAATACTTATACACGTGACTTGCAGACTATAATATAATGAATACAATTTTTTAAATTAATTAAATTGTCTTTAACAATTTTTAAATGTTAAAACATTTTTTTAATATTTAAATTTTCTTTAACAATTTTTAAATGTTAAACATTTTTTTAATAAGGTTAATGAACATAATAATTGTTTTCACTTCTCTGGTGTTACAGACTCACGATGTTACCATATTCCAAAGTCTGAACATTTCAGCCCACCATGTTCCTGCGTCATTTTGGTTATTCTCGTCCTCCTGGGCTGTTGTATCTACGTTATCCGTCGATTCTGCAACTATTCTTAGTCAATTCGGTTAGCAATAATCGCAGTAAATCTATTACAATATTGCTTGTCCGACATAACCGCGTACAGCGGTTCGACAAGTTGACGATGTTCAGTCAGTTGTGACTTGATTGAGTTCTGGATAGGAACTGGTGTTTAAAGAAATACAGTATAAATCTAATGACTTTATATCGCATTACAGAAAATAAAATACTGTCATGCTATTGGCGGATAGACAGACAACGGCATCAATAATTCTGAATCCAAACTTTATCAAAATCTCTTCACATGGTATAGCGCACGTTTATGCGTTTTTAGCACACGGTTTGTGTATTATATGATGCAATTCAACCGATCGCCAATGTATATTGTCTCCGTGTTAGATTGGATGTGTTCACTGCTTTTGACGTTAGAAGTTATCATAACCCCCCCACCCACACTAATAATGATTACAGTTAATACGTTTTCTCGGACAGTGACAACGCTCGAGTCTTTTACTATGTTTATACTGTGTATAAGCAACGATTTAAGGTTCGGAATTTTTTAAGTCTTCTTCCAGTACGGCTCGAGTCGAATAGGTCTTGAAGTGACACCGGCCGCGGAAGCCTACGTGAAGATTATAACGATCTGAGTTGTTTTAAAATAACTGCATGTTCTTTCTCTGAATTTATAGCAATTTGTAGGAATGCAATCTGTAACTGAAATTAAATTAAGGATTTCTTTTAAAATTGTTCAACTCCGAAAGCAAAAACTCTTTTCTAGAATGGGATCAATCAAAGTAACAGCTGTATCGATAACGTATAATCGCACTGTGTCGCTCAGTAAACTTTAACTCTCTGTAAGCTACATTCTATCATCATTAGATTACGAAAAATTAACAACTTACTCTCATTTTTGAATGAAATTTCTCGTTTTATTTATTATTATAACAATCACCTCTGAGACGTCTCTCTCTCCCTTTATAATTTACGTCATCAAGTATAAAATATATGTAGTCGACCGTATAAAAACTATAGCAGTCGCTTTGGTACAGACATATTCAAACGATACTCAGGGCACAAGTAATGTTTACCATAATACTATTCTCAACTGGGCAGCTGACGAAAGGAGGAGAGACGATGGAGACCGAGGGAGATTGGAGGAAATAGAATTAACCCAGAACTGTAAGAAACAGGATTATAATAACCAGATAATGGTTAGGTAGGAATTTCTGGAGATTACGAATCGGAAGACGCCAAAAGACAATTTGAATTTGATCCAGGCAACATGACGCGATAACACACAGTGGCCCAATGTCAATAATTACAAAAAATATTAATGAAGTGGAAGCAAAAGAGAAGAGAAAAAATAAATCAAGAGAAAATAGAGGCGGGTATCAGATAAAGCAAAGGCTAAAGATAACGTCTGAAGGTACGAAGAAATATGGATGTTAAATCACTCACCAGCGCTCCCATAATTTAAGAACTTAAAAAAAGTCACTCAAACAAATAGGAACGCGCGCGCGCGCGCGTGTGTGAATTAGAAAATATAAGGTAAGGGAAAGAAAAATAAAAACAAAAGATTTCTAGAAATATATAAATATTCGGGAGTTGTAACACATGGAGACGGAAAATCGTAGAAGTAGCTTTATATTGCCATATCTCATTACTGAAGCTAACACGTTATGTACTGCTGTATTGCAGTGGGTGAGATTTGCATAGAAAATAATAATTTCACTCTTAACATATGATAGCATGTTTCAATTAGAACTGGTCAAAGTAACAGTTGCGTGTTGGGACATTGTATTATAGACAGTAAGAATCATGTCAAAATTGTTAGATTTAGTTAATTTTGACTGTATAAAAAAATATGAGTATTGTGAAATAGTGCGAACGTATGCATAGGCATATGACGAGTGCCCATGTCAATAACTGTGTTACGAATTAACAATAAAAAACGAATTAAATTAAATAACTTTTATGTAAATCAAATGTCTGACATAAGACTTAGGCTGTACCAGATTGTGCATAAAAATAAGACCAATCTGGTAGTAATGCTTGTTAATAATATAAAGAACAAAATATATGAGTTTTTTCATAAAAAAGGTTTTATCACCCATAAGAAAAGCAATAAAATCATACCGGTTTTATTTGCACGTTTTACATTGCCCATATGCAATTTCTTACAAGTAGAATGTTATCTGGACTGTAGCGTAATGGTGAGGGAGCAGCTCTGACCAATCAGATGGGCTAATATATCAGTTGATTTGTTCCGTGACGAGATGCAAGGCAGCCTACCGTAGAACTCAGAAGAAGCAGTCCCGTTACTCTCTGTAACGTGTTATCGTTAGCTCTGATTCAGTACGATAGGTCTGTCAGAATTTACGAACACTAATAGTAAAATGCGCGACTGAATCATCGAGTGCTCGGTAACAGATTCAAGATTGACCGATTAGGTTTTTTATGAACACATCAAGCTGCCGGAGCTTTATAATTAAGTAATAATTAATAACTAATCATTGTTCATAGAAGTACCCAACCCGTACAACGATCCTGAGAGCTGAATCACAGGAGGAGATCCTGAAGAAGAATCATAGGGGGAGCGGCGGTATCCTGACGACTACCTGAAAAGAGCAGCTGTCAACGCTCATCAGGAAACGAGGAGAAACACCACATCATTCATCACATCAAGAAAGTGAATCCATTTATATAAAAACTTAATAAATCAATAAAAAAATAAACTAAAAAGACAGAGAAACTTATAGGAATTAAGATATATGTTATCAGAGTGTAGGAATTATTTTTATGTATAAACTGAAGGTCAACAGAAACTGTTTATTAATTTTTATTTACAAAAGAAGTAGTAATTTTTTTATGTAAACTGAACGATTACTTTATTTTATTTGTATTAAAAACTGCCTATTAATTTTGTTGTGCTAATATAAACTGTATAGTAGCCTAAGTTCTGTGCAGTCTAAATTTAAGAAAATCTTTAATTAAAGCCAAACATTTCCATATTGTAACGTGACAAATGGTATGACATAAAGCCATGTAAGATTTGCAAGAATAAACAAATGAGACGCTGTACAAAAAAAAAAACAAGTAATAAATAAAAGAATGATAGCATAACACTAATGACTATATTTGACAGACTCTAACTATGACTGACTATACCCAAATGTTTAGGTAAGGTGATGGAGAAAGATAAATACAACATAAAATGAACTATGAAGGCCAAATACCCTATTCCAAGTAAATTATAATTTGTAATGAACATCTAAAAGTACAAACTAATGAGTATGGAATTATATAATGAGTAGTAAGTAAAAATGTAATGAAATGATATAGAAGGTGTAAATGAACCAGTATAATAATAATAAAATAATAGTGTATTTATTGTAAAACCGAAAACACTGTTACAAGTGAATTAAAATAGTGAGAAGTGATAAAGTGACAAATAAATAAAGATAAAATGTTTATTATCAGTAGGGCAAGGGGAGAATACTGATAAATGTAAAATATTAAGTTGCACTATTATGTGATGATTTAAAAATAATCAGAGGTTATTTATAATTATTAGGTTCATTATTACTGTTTAAAACTACTCAGATATATTGTAATATTTAATTATTTATTTATATTGTTTTATAAGGTTTAGAAACCAACAAATGTTGTATTTTAACTAATTATGTTAGTTTGTTTATATAAAAGATTTTTTAAAGTAATAAATAAAAAATATCATTTGTTAGAATAAGTGTAGGTATAATATTTCAGACATGTTAGCTACTAGGCCTATATAAAAACTAGAAAATTGTAAATTTTAAAGTATAACAGCAAGGTTTAGTGAAATAATGAATGTAATTTGAATAGGTTTAATGATATTAGTCTGCGCAACAAAAATGTATTCGAAATAAGTATCACATTAATAGGACAGTAATATCACATTAAAAATTCAAAAATCTGAGTTTATCGCCAGTGAAGTCCAGTTTATTGGTTTTAATTTATCGAGACAAGGAATATCACCATCCAATGAGAAAATAGAAGCAATCCAGCAGTTCCCAACTCCTAAAAATAAAAAACAACTGCAATCATTTCTGGGCCTCTGTAATTATTACAGGACGTTTCAGAAGAACTATTCTAAACTAACAGCAAGGTTTTCTCCACAATTGTCATCAAAGAATAAGTGGATATGGGGGCAGGAACAAAACCACCTGGACCAACTAATAAAACATAATTTTTTAAAATCCATTATATTACAACATCCTAATTTTGACCGGCCTTTTTATATGAACTGTGATGCAAGTAATATAAGTTTGGGATCTGTATTGTATCAAGAGGATGACAATGGAAACCATCAGGTGATTAGTTTTGCAAGCAGAATAATCAATGGTTGCGAACGCAATTATAACGTGACAGAATAGGAGTTATTATGCGTTGTCTTTCCATGTGGAAAATTCAGAACGTATATCCTCGGTTATTCAATAACGGCGAGAAGCGATCACAAGTCCACATCCTTCTTAAAAAATTTCAAACTTAATCATGGCAGGTTGACGAGGTGGATACTCGCCCTACAAGAATACCACATCAACTGGGAGTATGTTCCGGGGAAGGAGAATATGCGGATGTATTTCCTCGGATTAATTTGGAACAACAAGCATTTGAAGGGAAAAAGGAGACCATAGCCAACGTGTATTCCATTCTAAAAAGTAAATCCGACTTAGAAAATATAATGAAATCAATTTTACAACACCAAATAGAGGATCCAAGAATAAACAATCTTAGGCAAAGAGTGATCCAACAGGATGAGAGGATTACATCGTTCTATTGTTTACATGAAAACTTATTATTTGTCAAAACAAGTAATAACCAAAGGTCATGGAAACTAGTGGTACCCAAAGCAATGGAAAAAGATCTAATACTTGATTACCATATTAGATATGGTCACATGGGGGCACTAAAGGTGATGAAAGCGCTCGAAGAACACACCTATATCAAGAATATCAACAGAAGAGTTAGAGACTATATTCGACAGTGTCACATCTGTCAGCTAGTAAAATGCAATAACGACAGAAAAGAAGGGATCATGCAACCTATTACATCGACCAGTAAGTTGGAAAGAGTATTTCTAGATATATGTGGACCCTTACCTCGCAGTGGGGGAAGAAGACAGTATAAGTTCATAATAATAATATTCGACCATTACTCCAAATTCATAAAACTATACCCCATTAATCGGTCAACTACCAAGAAAATATTACTCATAGTTATACAACAATACATACCAGAAATAGGAACTCAAAGGTCAACCATCACAGACCACGGTACCCAATTCCGGGGAAGGAAATGGAAAGAAACCTTGATAGACTTAGGTGTCAAAACGTATACAACCTCTGTCTACCATCCGAATAGCAACCCTGCGGAAAGGATACTGAGGAAAGTCGGAAGGATCCTCAGGATTTATTGCTTCAGTAAACAACAGAAGTGGAGTGATTATATTGCTGTCACAGAAAACTTTATTAATTTAGCTTATCATGAGTCAATAAGAGATACTCCTTATACAATAATGTATGAAAGGCCACCACCCCGAGAAATTACTGAGTTGATTAACTTCCCAAATAATCCGGATTACCAGTTCGATAACATGAGATTCTACAGCAGATTGGCGGAACAAGTAGAGAAGAGGAGGAAGAAATATAAGATGGTTAAACAGAAGGTAATCCAATACCAGATCGGAGATAAAGAATTATTAAAAAACCGTGAATTGTCCAGCTCTAGTGAAGGGATAACCAAAAAGCTATTATTACTTTATAATGGACCATATATAATCACCAAAAACAATAATAACAACACTTACATAATTAGTGATGTAACTACAAAAAGGATTAAGGGCACGTACAACCAGGCTTCATTAAAGAGATATTATGAGGATAAGTAGTAAGACCATAAATAATAAAAGAAAAAAATAATTGTCGAAATTCAAAAAAGAAGTAAGGTCAACTTACCCAGAATATTTTAGTAACATTATTTTGATCAAAATAATAAAAGAATAAAATAGTTATCAAAATCCAAGAAGAAGTAAGGATAGATTACGCAAAAGATTTGAATAATATAATATTGAAGGAAATAATAATAAAATAATTAGAAACAGAGATAAACAATGGAATCCAAGAAAAAGTAAGAATAGGGTAAATACAAATCTAAATGACAGAATTTTAGATGAATTGATAAACAAAATATGGTGATGTAAATAAGAAGAAACAAACAAGACAATTGACAGTGAAATAATAAGACGAGACCGTAAAATAAAAATTACCATGAATGACGTAACAACTATCATTATAATAAAAATAATTAATATAGTAACAATTGATACAGCTACAAGTTAGAATTTTGTAAATTAAAAATGTTGAAGGAAGAATAGATATGTCAATCATTTATCGCAAAGAAGAAGATGAAATATTACTGATTAGAATATATGTTAACAATGTTTTCCCAAAGAAAGCTGAACATCTGAATCAACCAATGAAAAAGGAAAGATAGTTAGATCTGAAAGTTAACAGAGTGAGTAATCCCACGAATATTTTATTGTATTATTTTATTTTATTTAATCGTGAATAGACTATTTATTATTGAACGTGATTGACTGTAGAGATAGTTCCAGCAATCATTTTTACTGAGCAGACGGTAGGTCCCGCTGAACTCAGAGATTATGTATGGATGGCGGGTAAGTGGAACCAAAGTTGCCCAACCGATCAGTTCCAATTAATATGATTTAAAAGAATTTAGTTAGGGAGGTAAATTGTTCCAGGGATAGAACGTTTATAGAAAGAAACAAGTATATCAGAACAAGAATGATGAATAATTGAATAACAAAAAATAACATGGGAGCTGATTCAATTGATGATTTCAACAAAACAATTACATTATTTTATTAAATAATCAAATTAGTAGCAAGGCATTATGTAACGTGACAAATGGTATGACATAGAACCATGTAAGATTTGCAAGAATAAACGAATGAGCAGCTGTACAAAAAAAAAAGTAATAAATAAAAGAATGATAGCATAACACTAATGACTATATTTGACAGACTCTAACTATGACTGACTATACCCAAATGTTTAGGTAGGGTGATGGAGAAAGATAAATATAACATAAAATTAACTATGAAGGAATATTCGAGGCCAAATACCCTATTCCAAGTAAATTATAATTTGTAATGACCATCTAAAAGTACAAACTAATGAGTATGGAATTATATAATGAGTAGTAAGTAAAAATGTAATGAAATGATATAGAAGGTGTAAATGAACCAGTATAATAATAATAAAATAATAGTATATTTATTGTAAAACGAAAACTACTGTTACAAGTGAATTAAAATAGTGAGAAGTGATACAGTGACAAATAAATAAAGATAAAATGTTTATTATTAGTAGGTCAAGGGAAGAATACTGATGAATGTAAAATATTAAGTTGCACTATTATGTGATGATTTTAAAATAATCAGAGGTTATTTATAATTATTAGGTTCATTATTATTGTTTAAAACTACTCAGATATATTGTAATATTTAATTATTTATTTATATTGTTTTATAAGGTTTAGAAACCAACAAATATTGTATTTTAACTAATTATGTTAGTTTGTTTATATAAAAGATGTTTTAAAGTAAAAAATAAATATCATTTGTTAGAATAAATGTAGGTATAATATTTCAGACATGTTAGCTACTAGGTCTATATAAAACCTAGAAAATTGTAAATTTTAAAGTATAACAGCAAGGTTTAGTGAAATAATTAATGTAATATGAATAGGTTTAATGATATTAGTCTGCACAACAAAAATGTATTCGAAATAAGTAGTTTAAAATTAATTATTAAGAAAAATCAGGTGGTAAAAATGTAAAATAATTATTTGTTAACTAAAAGTAACTTTGTTTGGTTTCAAATTGATGTACAAGTTAAAAGCAAGACAATGATGTTATTAGATTTAGATTCACAGTTAGTATAAGGGAATTAGACCAATTTAAAGATATTTGACCAATTTTGTACAGAATGACAATGTATTTCAATGACAATATCTCATCATTTCCACCAACCAAATTTCGTATTTTAACCCTAGCAACACCAAATTTAGAAAAATAATCTGGAAGTTCTTTAGTAACCATTAATGAGAAAAGATTGAAGAAATTAGAGAGCTTGAGATTAGAAGAAAAAAATAATAGAAACGAACTAACTAATAAACAATCTGGATATAGCATCAGAGATTATTAATAATAAGCCAAAAGCAATTCCAAGTGGATCACAGAAGCGGATTAATCAATAAAATGATAACCAACTATACCAAAGACATTTTAACTGGACCTGAGATGAAGGAGCAGTCGCTAAGTATAACCTATTTTTGAGTTATTACGTAACGAAGACAGACAAAGTGAATTACACTAATAACACTGATTTCACACTCACTAATTAAAATTGTTGTCTTATTTTGATAATGAACAATTAAAACTAACACCAAAACCACTATTCTAGTTATTTCTTGTGTAAAAAATTGTAAATTAATTCAATACTATACTAAACAAATTAACCTATAAACACTAGATTTTTTGAACGTAGTTTGTGACCATAGTCGTCTATATTTTTGGCAAATATATAATATTTTTATATTTGTTGTCAAACTTGTACTTTCATTTGTATGTTTCAATACGTTTTTCTGTAGCCAAAATGACATTTCCACGCCTTGAGAACAAACGAAATCGACCATTACTGGTTAATAAACAGAATAGCCAACCGGCAATAAATAAAGAAAGCCAGACAATTTGACGTAAATAATCGGGAACGTTATTGGGTAACTAAACGCTTTAAAAAATGGATAGTTAAACTATTATTATCCGTAATACTGTATGTTTGGTTCCTGATAGTTTTTAAAACAGAGTTTGCTTTTGATATAATAAATATAACCTTCTTCGAGTTACGAAGAAAAGTTGGCAACGCAGAATTTTTGAAACGAACGGCGAAAAAAGGTGAGTTCCACAGTCATAGTTACTATCATTACGGGACCCTTTTAAATGGTTATAGATTTGAATTTACCAACGTTTGGTAAATTATAATACGAGATCTATTAAATTTGTAACAATATCTAGATATCGACTTATTTATTCTATGCGACCTTGTACATCGCAGTATATATAAGTAACATTCCCGTAATAAAAAAGACGGATTGAAAATAAACAATAAGCCTATACACCCATGTGAAACTACAAGTAAACCATCACTATTATATCGAGCAGGAGCTTCCACAAATCCAGACTAGTTGACAGCATCAGACATAAAAGGAACAAACTTCTCCACCTTGTCATGATTCGTCGTTTCCCAGCCGTCTTCTGTTGAGACATTATTCCCCTTTGTATTTTATTCTTATGTTGTTGCGTGTGCAGAGAATTGTCGACGGATTATATGTGGACTGGTGGATTATAAGCAGACTATAAGTGGATTCTGTGTTTACGATGTTCTAAATTGGTTTTTGTTTTAACGCATTTTGACACCGATTATCGGGAGCGACGCACTCTAAAAAAGGTCGTAAAACTATCGTAACGACGAGTCAGTGTCGTAAAAATCTGTCATAAATATAGCCGTCTGCTATCGTTAATGACCGATTGCAAACATAGTAGGATGTTGACACAACTTAATTGACCTGCAACGACTTATAGTGTTGTCTGCAATGCATTATGACGGCTGCTTATTTTTACTTCCATGTTCCATAAGGAAATAGAAGTATGGTGATGGCGGAAAAAATCGTGTTCGACATAAGGGCTGATTCTGATTGTACTACCCTTAAAATATGAAGAAAAATCATTTCCCGAAAAGTGTCTATGGGTGTGTCTGTCTGTGTGTCTGTGTGTAGAATTTTTTCTATGGCGAACGATAACTGCCGCAAATTCAAACAGAATCAATTCATTTTTTGTGTATGTGCCTACGCTGTAGAGCACTCAAGGCCTATTGATTTTGGTGAAGATCGGTTGAGGAGAAGGGGTAGTTTACCAGCAACGTTTTATGTTTTAACAAGAGGAAAGTACTTAATGTTGAATAAAGTATCCTGAAAAGAAGGACATAATAATCCACTGTAGAAAGATAAATGAAATATCTATAAATAAAAAGGGTAGTTGAACGGGGAGGGGGTAATTTTCTATAAATAAAAAATGATAGTTGAATGGTGAGGGGATAATTTTTATGTGTACTACGTTATTGGCAACAAAGAAGTATTTTGTTGTTAAAATTCCTTCCCGGCCTGTTTTCCCGAGGTCCAATATTTTCTGCGAAACCAGACGTTTTGGCAGTGCCATCGACTGCCATCATCAGTGAAAATCGAGTGAACTAAAATAAGGTAGTATACGTTATAAACCACAGTACTATGGTTAAGACTGAAGAAAGAAGTAGGAAGAAATAGTTTTTATGGAAATATTTTATTTCAAAAATGATTTTAAATATAACATGGAAGTCACTTATGGTTCTCAATACCGACATTTTCATTGATGTTACAGCCGATATTCGTTTTAATCTTGCTTCCTTTAAATACTCTACTTCACGTTTTTATCCCAATCTCCCACAAATCCCAATCCTTTTTAAAAATAGTGATAATTTAACAGGAAAAAATGGAATTTATCAAATACATTGTGTAAAATTAGATGCTGTTTATATTGGATAATGTGGACGTGCTCTCAAACTTCACATTTCTGAACTTAAGCAAACGATTGTAAATAATACAGCGAATACAGGTTCACAGATCATTGTTTAAAACGCAACCACTTTTTATACACAATAAACATATTACTAGTTCCTCGCCGTAATTACTGAGTGAAAATTACGCCCAATAGGAAGCAAGACAAAGAAATACAATCCAGAATTAATTTGGGAAATATGGCTATATTTGTATTAAACGAAATCCTGTGGGATAAGCAAATCACAACAAAAACTAAAACCAAAATAGTTAAAACCATTCTTAGAAGTATCATGACTTACGGTTCAGACGTTTGGACTAGTAATAAACACTTAAGAACAAAATTAATGACAGCAGAGATGGACTTTTGCAGACGTTTGGGAAGAGCTTTCAGACTTGAGAAAATTAGAAATGAAGTCATTAAGGACAGAATGAATGTAAAAAATTTAATTGTTGATTTTATACAAATAAAAAATTACAATGGTATGGACACACAGGAAAGGTGCCAAGGAGAATAATTATGGAATGGTTCCCACCAGGACGAAGGAAAAGAGGAAGACCACCAATCAACTGGATAGAAGAAATTCAGACTATGTTAAGAGAACGAGAAACTGAATATCTTTATTTGGATGGACAACCAGCAGTGGAAGATGAGAATGATGAGAACTCAATCGCTTATGTAATCTTGGATTCCGGTAAATGTGTAAACATTGCGCAGCCGGAATAATAATAACATATTAGTACTGCATAACATAGAAAAATGTAAATAAATGTATTTATTGGAAATTTTATAAATTAGGAAAGCAATTAAAAGTAAAACAAAATGTAACAAACGAACAGATAGAATTCTTTGCAACTTCTTTGGTAAAAGCAGTTATGTAGTTTAGTTAATTCTAGAATTTGCAAACCTATTATATACTTAGTTTTTACAGTTACTTGACCTTCCCTATACTAGCTCCCCACCCCCTCCACCATACACACCCCACACACATGTTCATATCCACGCCCTTAACACATGTTCACCCTGCCACACATTCTTTGTATTTAGTTTTTCTGAGCAGCTCTTTCAAAGTAGCTTAATAGGCTGAAACAATTGTCAGAGATTAAGAATAATTAGTGAAACTACCAAATGTTTGTGCGTTTTCTTTTAAACCCTTGTGAAAACAAAGGTTCTTTTAATGATGAACGAAGAAGGTTCTTGAGAAAAACCAAAGGTTGCACCTTTAGAGAACAAATACGAAATAAAGATATAAGAACCGAGTTAAATGTACATTCTATGGCCAGCAAATCGAGAGAATGGAAAATATGAGACTGCCAAACAAGTACTAAGATACACACCTCAAGGAAGACGAGATATAGGTAGACCAAGGAAGAGATAGCTTCAGTGAAGGCGGAACAGGCTGTATGCCTACACTTGATGTGGAGAAGAAGAAGAAGACCTTTGTGAAAATAGTGTTTTGATACACTTCCGTGAATAGCTTCTGTCTTTTTTCCTTTTCTGAAACGCTGTGTTGATAAGTAGGTAGATTCCATAAGGAAACAGTCTGGAATCATTATCATCACCATGTTTACTATACTCTTAGGTCGAAGATCTGTTGTGATGTCCAACTATGGTGCATCTAAGATTACAGTACCAGAAAGAAACCAGTCTGCACTCACAACAGCTGTACAGTGGTGAGGGGTGTGTCGTGTATTTCTCTGGTGTCTGTTTTCTTGTGGGTGTTGCTTAAATGGGTACTTTAAATAGTAACGAGCGACAAACATCATAACAACGGATGCAAGGCCATCTTGTATTTTCTCAGAAGGAGAAGGGTGGGAACGTTTTTCTGGACACCTAACACCGGAGATTCTAGACTAATGTACGGTAACTCGTATTGGAGATTTCCTCGCCTTTCAGGTTCGGAGTTAAACGACAAAGCTATTAACCTGTCCGTGTAAAATAAATGACAAAAATTTCCCCAGTAGCCTGGGATACGAGGATCAGTTGAAAAGTTCACGGAGCGACAACTGTAGCTTAGAGGTAAAACTAAAATTGTTCCTGTCCTGCAAGAGTTGTATTTTATGTAAACTCCTGTTCATTTTTAAATATATCTATAAATTTATTCATTGTTTAGAAGCTGTTTAAAATTGGCGTGTCATGTGTGTTTTGGAAAACGAAAAAATCAAACATCGTGGTGTGATTCTTTGTTAAAAATTGTTTAGCGGTAACGGAAAATCAAAACAAAATTCTAAATGTGTCAGGAGATGGTGCGACTTCAAAACCAACGGTTTGTAAGTAGGCACTTGAGTTTAAACGTGGTCGTACGAGCATTGAAAAACGAGGTCGCACTGAACGCCCAAAAAAGTAACAACTCCAGATGCGGCAGCCATCTTGCACAATGCTTTTTCACACCAAGTTCTTGAGTTAAAGTATGATGCACACACTCATATGATTTAAGCAACGTCATCCACTTCTCAATCTGCGGTCTTCCAACACGCGAACTTTTCAACTGACCCTCGTAGATGGCTTACAGGGCAACGACAAATAAATAATTTAACTGAACGTCATTATCAAATCCTCAAGAGAGTAATAGCACACACTTCCAGAGACCGAAATACTGAAACGTGTGTTCTAATTCAGTTTCGTAGGTGAAGCTGTAGAGGTGGAACGCAATTAGCGCGCTCTACTGGCAAACTGCCTCACTGATAATTAACCGTGTTTCTGCCTCCGTCTTACGTGTTAATTCCATTATAAAGGCATCCAGTCAATACAGCAGCTTGCCAAAGTGAAACCTAACTGTCACTAAAGTATTCTGTAGTAATTAAGACAAGAAACATTAACAACTGTTCCTAATAGTTGTTAACATTTAACTATCACGCGTTAGTTATCTTAAAACAGTAGAATATCGTACGTTACTGAACGTAAGAGAAACAGATACTCTCAAGTTCTAAAACAGTTCATTACCAAGTTCTAAAACAAGCACCCTTGTAATACAATCAGTAGCGGACTAAAGGGGAGTCGAGGGGGCGGAACGCCCGCCCCGGGCCCCACTTAGTGGGGGGCCTCCAGATTTGAAAAATTAAATTTGTTTGTAAATTTTTAATTTATTTCCAAATGTTCTACTGTCACGTCCTGAAAGGCAACACTAGGAGAGATCCAAAATTAGTCGATCGATTCCAATTTTCATATTATTTTGAAACCTACCTTACTACCCTACCTCGTAAAGTGTTTACAGATATTTAAAAAAAAATTTGCAAACGTAAGATTATTATTCGAAATATATTCATACTAAAAAAGAAGCGTCAGTTGCAGCTGGCGTCAATGCCACACCGCACAGTCGAAAGTTGCAAAATGAACCCCAAACAGCACGGACGGCAACGGCAGCGGCAGCGACTCAAGAAGGCCGTGCCTCGGCACGAAACTGTAAACGTCGGAGTGAAATACCGGGCGACAACATGTAGACTACACCAGTGAACAATATTTAACATTTCAGGACACCAATATTTTGTTTAAAATCTCTCATCAGAATTTTTACTGAAAAGTGGATAATTCGGAGGGCAAAGATCGGGCCAGTTACTCGAACGAAAGAAAATTTTCCGAAACCAAAACAAGAAAATGGCCATTTTAGAATGTTCACCTCACTTACACTAAACCTGCTAACTAACTTACAAAAAATTGCCAAATATTGTTTGCATTAATGATAAATTTGTTTTGCAGTATATAAGTTTAATGTATTTTGTAAAGTATTGTAATAAATTTAATGTATCCTATAAACAATACTACTCTATTATATCTTTAAACTTTGTATTTACAATGTGAAAGTGGATTTTTATTTCAAAAATTACTACAGTCTCTTATAAAGTATCCTAACTGGATGTATCAATATAGTAATTAAACAATAAACATATAACAGTAAAGTGTTTTTGTTATGTATTACTTAAAGATAAATTGGATTATAAACACCCGTCTAATGGGAGGAGGCCTCAGAAATAAATCCGCTCCGGACCTCCAGTGGCCTAGGTACGCCATTGAATACAATGGCTGTTTTAGTTACACAATAATCTGATAAAATCATGTACGCGCACTGCAAAAGGCAATAAAATGTCTGAAATTTAATTAAATTGCACTAATCCGTAATACAAATAACAATTAACACTTGATATGGCTCGTGAAAGTAACTCTCCATACATTACTAAGTAAAAACGAATTATATCGAACCCTGATGGCTGATAATAATAATAATAATTGGGCGGAGCCTGATGAGCGTAGCGAAATTAGGCATAGACCTCTATCCACGACTCGGTGCACAACTTAGACCGCGAACTCCTCCGAAAATACTCAACCGAATGTTATAAACTTTTGCATACATATCCGGACTGTATTGTAAAGTGCACACATGTAATTTTTGTTTCTCTAAATTATTTGGTTCAAAAGATATTACAATTTCTTGAAATCTTAGCTTAAACGTGTGAGTGGAAGAGAGATAGAGATATCGTGGCCCAGCTGGCTGTCGCCCGATAAAATAAGATTTTGCTGTACACAAATGTCGGTGCGTGTGCGTGTGCGGCTCCCGCCGCCCGCGCTTTTCGTCGCTCGATAAGATAAGATTTTTCTCTATACACTTTGTCTCACATGTGTTTTCCATTACATATTGCAACGAATATTCTATACATTCTTATTCATCAATTTATATATACGTATTATTTATAGTATGCCTCGGCGGAGAAGAGGTCCAAATATTGGTCGGTTTAACTACAAATCAAAGACGGATCAGACAGCGACAAAATGTTGCTGCAGTAACTGTTGAAGGCCCTGCAGAACATAACATGAATCATGTGTTATATGATCAAAACAACACAGGGTATAGGATTCTTCAGAATGAATTTGAAGACAATTAACGATATCAACGCGTAGAATTCTATGAAAGTGTAAATTGTTCTTGAGTGTTGATGCAGCAAATATTTTTTGGTATGTGCCCGCAGTGTAAGCAAACCCCAAATACGTTTACTGCAGTTAATCGTATGGATCCTGAAGATGTACCTATAGAACTGATGTATCTTACTTATGTAGAACAACTTTTTGTTAGCAAGAGTACAACCAGTGATGCCTGTGTATAGGGTGAAATCGGGAGGCTTTCCCCGTCAATATGCTAATAAGGGAAATATATAAATATTGGTCAAAATATAACGGAGATTGTTAGTTCCTTGCCCCCTACACCCACTTCACTGAGCACTATAGTTGTAAGAAAGGAAAGTGTTAATGGACATCGGGATTTTCATGTGAGACGTGACAAAATTTTAGAAGCACTCAAGTTTTTGAAAATCAATAATCCATTCTATAGTGATATCATCATTGATATGGACCAAACATCTCAACTTCCATTAAATGATAGTATTTATGGAATGATACCCACTGTTGATTTACCTGAGGTGAATACAGATGAAGAGAACTTTCCTGAAGGAATTTATGAAAGTATGATCCCGGAGAATATTAGAATTACAGAAGTTGATCGACTCCAATCTGCAGTGAATAATGTAATTCCATGGCCACAAGGTACTGATATCATAAATGAATCCTCGTGCGAAGGATATGTAAGCATGGCATTTCCCGCTTTACTACCTTACGGATCTGCTGAACTAAACGATAATACTCGAGCAAGTAATATGAAACTTACAGCACTTGAATATTTTCAGTTTTTGATGCAATATAAAGACCGATGTTTTGCACAAAATCCTAGGTTCAGATTTTTTGCATTGAACACTGTTCAGCGTCATCAAGCTATTCAACGAGGGACAATATTTGCTAGAAAATCTCATTTCAATGGAACAATACAGCAACTGAGAAACACGCTGTCGAGTAATCCTCAAATAATAAAAAGTTTATATTATTGGTGTGGAAAAATAAGAGGATCAAAATCTTACTGGTTTCAATGAAGGGGTGAACTTGAACCAATGATTGAGCAGTGTGATAATATTTCTACGGTTTTTTTTTTACTTTAAGTGCAGCTGATCTTTGATGGCCTGATCTGGCACGACTCATGGGTTGGGTTGTAATGATGAACTCCTGAATCAGTATAATCCTGTCATCGCACAAACATGGAGAGCAAATACTGGTCTTAGTATAATCACCTCCTTATACCAGGTGATTGAATATGTATCCAAATATGCTTCAAAGTCAGAACCTGCTTCGAAAAATTTGACGGAAATGTTTCAAGAAATCGTTGATTCGAGAGCCCCGGATGAAGAATCTCGTCGAGCATATACAAGTTTGATGATAAGAGTGATCGGAGAAAGAGGCATCGGGGCTTGCGAAATATGTCATTTACTCCATGGAATTCCATTGTTTCAGTGTACCAGAACTTTTAGAATACTTGTCATAACAATAGAAGATTATGCTGCAATTAATGGAACCAATAGTGAAAATTACAATAATTCATTCATTCAGTTTTATAGTATAGCTTTATACCACTAGACATGGAAGAAATAACATTATCCGATTTTGCTAAAAAATTTTCTAAGGGAAGAAATAATTCAATTACCACAAATAGAAAAGAAAAAAATTTTACAAGTTTTCGCTAAAGTAATCAACAATAACAATGCATCAATACTGAATTATATTGTAAACAAAAGTTGATTTTACATAAGCATTGGCGTATTGAAGAAGACTTGAAAAATACAGATGAAACATGGTTCATGGCTTATACTCGACAAAATTTTGGACAACTTCACGAACAATTACACATATCTTTAATTACAGAAGAAACTGAGGTTTTGTCAGGATAATAATAACGGGAATGATATTTTTGACGATAGAGACTGGATGGCTATAGCAGCAGTAATTCCTAATGCACTACCAACTCGTGTTGGTCTAGGTAATCGTGATATCGATTTACTTCATAATTGAGAAGCAGCCTATTACAAATATCCAGATATAAAGAATAAAACTTCTTTCATCGAAAGGATTCGAGAAACCTTTGGGAATCAGTATGATTCTCATGAATCATACAATGTTATTTTCAACGACCAATATAATAAGATATTATCTTTCTTAGAATGTCAGCTAAATGACTATGATGATTCCGATCAAAGACTTGCAATTATTCAGGGAAAAGCTGGAACTGGTAAAAGCTGTGTAATTAATGAAATAGTTAGGAGAATTAATTCATATTTTGGCTGCGATGCAACTCTTCTAATGGCTCCTACTGTTGTGGTAGCTAACAATATTGCTGGACAAACCATTCATTCAGCTCTAAGACTGAATGCTTCAAAGAGAAGGGGAGGCACTGTCAAAGATTTAGAAGGTGAATCCGAAATTGCTTTTGAAGAAGAATTAAAAGATGTGAGTTTCGTTATTATTGATGAAGCCAGTATGTTGGGTTTGAATTTGTTTTTCAAATTAGATATGCGACTCAAACAAGCAAAGCAGCGTCCTTCAGCTGTTCCTTTTGGTGGCCTTTGCGTGTATTTAGTCGGTGATTGGTCCAAACTTCCACCGGTTTGTGACAGGAGTCTTTACAATATTGGTAATAACGTTCAGACCATTCAATCTAATCTTTTATATAGACAGTTCAAAAAAGCTTTCTTTTTAACGGAGATTATGAGGCAGCAAGTTGATGATCAAAAAAATTTCAGAGAGACTTTAAATAGAGTCGTAAATGCAACAATCACTGAACAAGATTATAAGCTCCTATCTAAAAGATTTTATGTAAACGATATCGGGGACAATTTCAAAGATACTGTCTGTATAATGTCGGAAAATGCTGAAATCGAACGCTTTAATTATGAAAAACTAGAAAGCAATAAACAACCCGTGGCTCTAATCAATGCAAACCATAATAACCCAGAAGCCTCTCTAGGAAAATCTGACGATGCTCAGGGATTATTTGCCCAATTACATTTATGTAAAGATGCTCGAGTTATCCTTAGAAGAAATCTTTGGGTCACAAAAGGACTACCCAACGGTTCAGTTGGGACAGTAACTGATATTATTTATGACCCGGCAGTTGAATGCGAAAATTTTAACAAACACATGCCAATATGTACATCTTTCGAAAAATAAACAGGACCAGTTCTGTACGAGAATTCAATACCCATTGTACCAGTAGTGGCATCTTTAAAGAAAAATGAAATTTTGTGTACTCGCAAACAATTTCCGTTAATGTTAGCATATGCTGTTAGTATACATAGATCACAAGGGATAACTTTAGATAAGGCAATTGTTAATTTAGGAGACAATGAATTTCAGGTTGGATTAACGTATGTTGCTCTTTCAAGAGTGAAAACATTAGAAGGATTATTATTAAAACCGGCGTTTAATTTTGATAGACTGCTAAAACTTAATAGAATTCCATCGATGGTTGATCGTAGAGATGAGTTGCAAAGGTTGTGGAATATGTCTAATGACAATTAGTGTATATTGTACTATAATGTAGTGTATTCAATAAAAAGTGTGTATCATAAAAGGGTATATATTTTGTTGATTGTAAGAATACTGAAAAATAAATTGTTACGAATCTATTTATCTAACGTATCAAAGACGGTTGAATGTAAAAATATTGATAAATAAATTATTACGAATATCAAATACTCCGCCCATTTCTGTCAGTGATACTCCTAGTAATAATAATAATAATAATAATAATAATAATGATAATAATAATAATAATATTAATGATAATAAAATGTATTCGGATACCTAAGTAGTTTACGTTGCTTTTATGTGAGAAGGCAAATTTACTTGTAGCCTGTAATGTTCTCAAGAACGTTCCATAGTGTTCTACGTTAGTCGGGCAATGCCGACAATTTGCAAACTCAGATGAACTTCGCCAGATGTTTCTACAGGTATGGCGTCTATCTGCTGATTACAAATACGTGACAAGCAAACACATATATTACTGTAAATTGTATATACGTAACAATGTGTTTATATTCCTCCTCTTCTACCTTTAAAAATACTTTCCCTTTCATCTTCCTTTTATTTTGCCTCTAGAGTGAGTCGTCCTTTTCCTCGAAAAGTTTTGGTCTGGCTAAACTCTACCGCATGATGAAATCTGCAAAGTGAACAATATCAAAGGACCACAAATAACACTGAGCAGTTGCCATATTTATGCGATTAACAGGACGCTTTGGTGTCAGTACATGTACGTATTCATGCGCCTTGCCATGTCTTCAAACAATCGACGCTCACTGTCGTATGTGAGTGTCAGTTGAATAGTTCGCGGAACGACATGTAGTATAGTTCAGTGGTAAAACTAAAATCTTTCGTGTTCTGCAAGACGTATATTTCGCGTGGACATCTGTTAATTTACAGATATATCTGTCAATTTATTCACTTTTTACCAGCTGTTTGAAATTTTCCTGTCACGCGTGTTTTTAAAATGCACAAAATCAAACATCGTGTTGTGGTGAATTCTCTGTTATAAACCAATGGAAAATCAAAACGAAATTGTAAACGTGTTAGGAGATGGTGCGCCTTCAGAAACAACGGTAAGCGGGCCACACTCGAGTTTAAACATGGTCGTACAAGCACTGAAGACTATCCCAAAAAGTGGACGTGCAACAAAAAATAAGATTATTAAAAAAATTTCATAACGTGTTGGTAGACCGTAGATTGAGTCGTGCACGACGTTGCTGAAATCATAGACATCTCAGTGGTAAAACTAAAATCTTTCGTGTCCTGCAAGACGTATATTTCGCGTGAACATCTGTTAATTTCCAGATATATCTGCTAACTTATTCACTTTTTACCAGCTGTATGAATTTTTCCTGTCATGCGTGATTTTAAAATGAACAAAATCAAACATCGTGATGTGGTGAATTCTCTGTTAAAAACCAATGGAAAATCAAAACGAAATATCTCATACGAGCGGGGCATCATACTTTAACTCAAGAAATCCAGATGGCTGCCGCATTTGTAGTTGTTGCATTTTTTGGGCAGTACGATCACATTTAAACGCAAGTGGTACTTACAAACCGTTGGTTTTGAAATCGTAGCGTTTTCTGACACATTAAAATTTCGTTTTCAATTTGTGTTGGGACTAAACAATGTGTAACAAAAATCACACCACGACGTTTAATTTTGTCCGTTTTTAAAATCACGCATGACACTTCAATTTAAAACAGCTTCTAAACAGTGAATAAATTGATAGATAAATTTGGAAGTTAACAGGAGGTCACATAAAATACAAATATTGCAGCACACGAAAAATTTTAGTCCGCGACGGAGATGTCGCTCCGTGAAATTTTCAACTGGCCCTCGTATTCGCCACGTAACTAACGGAATTAGCAGGACAAACATTTGAGAGGTTAGGTTACAGATATGACGAGATTACAGATGGTGATAAAAGTAATAATAATCACAGTGTTACTTT
This sequence comes from Magicicada septendecula, assembly GCA_034769895.1. Classification (NCBI taxonomy): domain Eukaryota; kingdom Metazoa; phylum Arthropoda; class Insecta; order Hemiptera; family Cicadidae; genus Magicicada; species Magicicada septendecula. The sequence goes on from CM068367.1 coordinate 56,146,031, forward strand.
CCTTCCACGAGGAGACGAAACAGATAAAAGATGTATATACAAAACAAAAACACTAGACGTAAAGAACTAATAAGCTGGTGAAACAACGCGTATTAGGGTACATCACGATATAAAAAACAGATGGAACGGGGCAATTTCGGATGTTATAAAAACCGCAAACGATAGCGCTGGTACAGGTAAACAGGTAGTCTATTCGAGAGTGGAGTTGCAGACCCAGGACTTGATAACAAAAAAGAAAAGAATGCCAAATATTTTGGACGACGAGGTTAAATGCCACAATGACCTTTAGAGGACTAACGAAGCAGGAGTAGAGAGACAAATGTAGAGAGAATCTAGGAGGCTGGAAATGACGGCTTCTGTAAACAGCTAGCTTGTGTGTGTAGGGGGGAGAAAGCGAGAGAACAAAGAAAAAGAGAAAAAGAGAGAGAGAGACACACACAGACAGACAGGGAAGAGAGAGAGAGAGATACAGGGACAGAGAGAAAGACAGGGAGAGAGGACAGACAGACAGAGAGAGAGAGAGACAGAGAGAGAGAGTGAGAGAGAGGGAGAGAGTTAGTGAGAAGAGGTTAATTTTAAACGTCGAAATGTGCATCTTTTTTACTGATGGACTGTCTCCTGCGAAATAAAAAACGACGGCATGTTTGGCAAAGTAAAGAAAAGACAGGAAATGATTGTCAATCTAGGCAGAGGGAACTAACTGTAAGTAGAATTAATGGTTGGCGCATGTTGTGAAGATCAACGACCTATTTATCTTCCTTTACATCGTGGCAGGTGTGGAAGTTTTACTCAACTCTGAGCTTAATTGTGTGTATTATCCAACGTTAAATTACATATTACTTTTACATTCATATCTTCCTACATTAGTCTTGATATTTTTTATTATTGATTATAAATAAAAGTTTTTTTTTACAAGAATATATTGTATTTGTTTTGTATATTTACAATATTTCAATGGTTTGACCTATCATCATCAGAATATAACGTCAATTGAGAACCATACAATTTGAGAGATATCTGTTTCTTAGTCATTCTCGTGACGTAACCACACCATGTCAGTTTGTCTCCTTCTGTTACACAGGCCTTGGGTTTGTTTCGTTAAATCATTGACTAAATGTGTTCGTTTTGATTTTTTCTGTGACTACTTTATTGTACCCTTGTTTTATTTTGCCCCTTTGTTAATGTCACCACAAAGAACCTAAAGAAAGTAATTTTTTATAATACGTAAATCTACGTCGATTTCTTCACTTCCAGTAACCAGCTGGTGATAGGGTTGTTAAAGTCTGAACTTTGGCGTGCGAAAACCATCCACAAACCAAGAAGATAATTCACTCTGTCATCGCAGAATGTACAGGTATCTATAGCTGTGAAACATGGTTATATATCAAAGGTACTCCCCAAGCTTCCAAGCGATGGAAATGGACTTGTGAAGAACGTTTTGTAGGGTGACAGGTTCCAGCGCATTAGAAATTAATAAGATACCAGGAGGCGAATTGGTGTAGACAAAACAATTTTGGACACCATAAGTATGAAGCGCCTTGTATGGTTTGGCCAGGAGGAATGAATGCCTAATGATTGTTGACCCAGAAAGTTGTCAAATTGGGTTTCAACTACAAGACAAAACGGTGTAGGTGAGTCTGTGGAAGAAGAACGCAAAGGCCTATGAAGTGTTGGAGAAAACGATGGGATTGGGACGACAAAATCATTAGCATGCAAGATATGAGACACAGGCGTTTAAGCACTCGCCGATGAATTGATTTATCGTTTTATTGCATATTTGTCATATTAATGTTATTTCATCATTATCATCGTCGTCTTCGCAATACCGCATACGCAAGGTGCTGCCTGTTCCGATTTCAAAGATCCTCCAGCCACCTCTTCTGGGTCTACCCTCACACCTGTGTCCGATAGGTTTGTACTTACTTGTTTCGTCAGTCTGGAATCTGACATTCATTATAAGTGTCCTGTCCACCGTTGTTTGTAATCTTTTAGCTTTTCATTCAAGTTAAAAAAGTGGCCTTATTTTTTATACGGTGTAGAACACCTTTTAACTCGCCTTAAGAATGCCATTTGACTTACCCATCTATAGGCTGGTACCCTATAAGTTCAGTTCAGTTCCTAGTCCTTCAGTCTTTCGACTGGTTAGTACCTTCCCCGCATATACCCGTGGTGCGTGTGTTACTGAGTCTCTCACAGGTATATGGGACCTACAGTTTAACGCCGGATCCGAACGGCAATTTTTTTTGGGGGGGGGGGGTTTATACTAGGCAGGATGCCACTGCTGGGTTGCCATTACCTTGCGAGGGGGAACGGTCGTATCTAAATCGGATGGCCCCTGGCGGGAATTGAACCCGCGCCGACAGCGTAGCAGCGTCACATGCTAGCCACTACGCCACGACCGCTCCGTACCCTATAATGAGGAATTAATTTAATTTACGCACAACGTTCAAAGAACACAGCCGGGCGGAAATAATGGTAAACGATTGCAATCCAAAAAGGACAAGCGATTTAGAATAAATGTTATTTCAAATGCTTCTAATTGTCTTTGTTGGCTTTCAGTGGATGCTGTTCAGTCTCATCTACATGTAACTACACAGATGAATACATATCCAAACTTTCCAGTTATTCTTTGTAATGAGAATTAGCTGTTCAATAAAATATTTATAATACAGTACTACATAATCTACTTCCCAGCTGTTGTTCTTTCTATAGTTTCATCACCTTGTGTTAATTATGTGATATTATTATTAGTAAAAATGATGGATATCCTGAAAAATATTGGATTAAATGGAAAAGACCTATGGATGATAGCTACACTGTATTGGAAGCAATCTGCAGTGGTTAGATTAGATGAAGAGAAAACTGAAGAGGTACAGATTCTGCGTAGAGTAAGACAAGGATGTATACTACCTCCGCTTCAATTCAACATCTACTCGGAAGCTACTTTTACACAAGCTTTAGATGATTGTGATGTGGGAATCTCTTTGAACTGTGTAAGAATAAACAACATACCCTATGCAGATGATACCGTCATATTCGCAGATAGCTTAGAGGGGCTCCAACAACTAATGAATAGAGTAATAGAAAACAGCTGTAGATATGATCTGGACATCAATGTTAATAAAACGAAGCTAATGATAGTGTCTAAGAACAAGTTCACAAACTGTACCCTTAATATATACCAAAGGCCAGTTGAACGTGTAATTAAATTTACATATCTTGGTATTATAGTCAATGAACAATGGGACCACTCTCAAGAAATAAAGAGCAGAATTGAAAAGGCAAGAGCAGTGTACACTAAAATGAGCAGTTTATTCAAAAGTCACGATTTAACAATAAACACAAAGATGAGACTTTTACGCTGCTACGTATTCTCGGTCCTCTTCTACGGTGTAGAACCTTGGACTTTGACTGACGCCACAAATAAAAAATTGGAATCTTTCGAAATGTGGATTTACCATATAATACTGAGCATTTCATGGACAGCACATATAACTATGTTGAAGTTCTTAGAAAGATGAAGAAAGAAAGGGAAATTATTAACGCAGTGAAGATAAGTAAGCTTCAGTATCTGGTACATCTCATTAGAAATGAACAGAGATTTTACTTATTGCAGACCATACTACAGGGAAAATTACTTGGAAAGAGAAAAGTTGGGCGACCGAGAATCTCATGGCTGAGAAATTTATGGACCTGGTTTGTCATGAATACAACTGACTTATTCCGTGCAGCAGTGCAGAAAGCTAAAATAGTCTGTATGGTATCCAGTATCCTAAACGGATAGGAACTGTCAGAAGAAGAAGAAGAAGATAATTAGTAAATACTTATATTAAATTTTCTTTAAATTTTGTTCAATACAACAAAAATAAAACACAGTAAATCCCGAAACAGGTTTTTTTAACAATAAAATCACAAAATATTAATTCAACTAATAAAGTAAAAGGTTTTTGTGTTTTGGTTTGGGTTTTTTCTTTAAGATAGCGCTGTTTTATATTTTTATTACAGTCAGTAATATTTCAAATAAGTCGTTCTCTTTCCTACAATCTGGTTATCAATGAGAATAATTAATGTAGAAACAGCTTTTATTCGTGAAGGTCAATTACTGACAGCTCCGCCTTTCTTCAGCCGTCAGAACAAAATTTAATATTTCAACAAAACGCTAAATTTAATTAATTTTCTTACCTCCTGTTAAGTCGGTCCTACATCGTTTCACTTTACAAGTGGTATTAGATTCATACAACCGTCATGTAATTTACTCCAAGAAGACCTACAGCATTAAGAACAAAAAATTGTAGAGCTGTAAATTAATACACAAACAACTTGTCTGATAAACAATTGTACAATTAATAGTGCCTTGTTTACAAGTTTTGTAAATCATAATCACCTGGGCAATTTTTCACTGGATTATCACATATTGAATTCGTAAAAAAGCATTGAATAAATGTCGAAGCTTCATTATTCCTTTATATAG